>CAXKWD010000004.1:148209208-148866349 GCA_964059195.1 Ectobius pallidus
AAATCCATCTTGCTTTCTGAATCCCCTTTTTCCTCTCCAATTCCAGCACTGCTCGTCCTTTTCCTGTTCTTCCTGGATCCGTTCACTCGTAGCCGGTCCTAATAGGCATAATCGGCCGGACAAAGCGTCGACACTATCATGCGCTTTCCCCGGTCGATGCACTACTTCGAACTCGTATTCTGATAGTTGCAGGGCCAATCTTCCTAACTGAGCATTCTCTGTAGTCTTGGATGATATACTCTTTAATGCCATGTTATCAGTAATAAGGGTAAATTTAGGTCCCCCTATTAGGTAAGGCCTGAAATGTTTAACTCCCCACACTGCTGCTAATAGCTATTTATGTGACACTCCGTAACGTTGTTCGGCAGGCGACAATTTTCTGCTAGCATATGCAATGGGGTGCTCCTCACCATCTACTCTCTGCGACAGCACCGCCCCAAGGGCTAAATCCGATGCGTCACTAGCGACAATAAATGGCTGAGTCAAGTCTGGGTGAGATAATACAGGGTCGGAGGTTAAGGCGTTTTTCAGTTTATCCAGTTTATTCAGTTGGATAATTACATCTTGTAACTGCGTGTCAATAAACTCTTGTACTATCGGTTTTCAATGATGAGGAACTCGGTAGGGCTTATGATAAATTGGTTTGGCCTCCCCCGTATCTATTGTATGCCGTAAGATATCTGTAGCTGGTAATCCTCTTTTTCTGAACAACCCTGCATACTTCTCTAGGATAGGCTGGATTTTCTGCCGATCTTGTCGGGATAAATGCTCTAGTGCTGGTCCGAAATCAATTGATGGGTTTTCTGCCGCGATGCGATACAATTCCTGATTTTTCTCTGCCATCCTTTTGATTTCACTTTCCTGCTCCTCAATTATTTCATAATCCGCCACTCTAGTGCCTTTGGGTAGATTCACTTCCTTCTTACTGGGATTAATCAAACTTACTATGGCACACTCTCTCAGGTTTCCTTCCAATTTATTAATACTCCTAGCCTCATATATTCTCTTAGTTTCCAGCACTGTATCCGATATAGGTTCCACTAAGCATAAACATGATGAATTTTCTCGAAAAACAAACCGACACATATTTTCTAGTGGTACACAGCAGCGAACTTCCGAATTGGGAGGAATAATTACTTCTTGAGTCAGCTTTAAAGTTCCTTCCTTAATGCCCAATTTTTTTTATTTTCTAATTGCCCATTGTCACACTTTGTCAGTCCCAGTTGATTAGGGTTTATCGATATTATAGCAGAGTGCTTGCATAAGAAGTCCATCCCTAATATACCGTCGCAGCTAGATGTTACAGGTGTTGTGATATGTACGTACAATTCATAATTTTGCTCCTCTATCTACACTTCGACCTGGGCTACTCCTCTGCTCTTTAATGTCTCATTGGTGAACCCCATAAAGTTAACATTCAAATTCCGTAACTTACATTGCTTAAAAATTGGATTCCACGCTATTGTGGATTGAGCCCCCGTGTCAGCCATGAAACATATTTTTTTCAGATACAATACTGGCAATAATAATATTCCTTCACCAGGCAACATTGGAGCCTAATTCACTTTTTCTACTGGGGTGTCCAACCCGTGGACCTCGATACCCCTGCGGCATTTGGGTGGGCCAATCTCACCCTACACTGCCCAGCCATATGCAATTTTTTGTGGCATCGAAAACACTCCATCTGATTCATTGCAGCCAGCCTAGGTTCTTGCTTCACCCCTTGAAAATTTCGCCATTGTCCTCTTCCTTGCCATGCAGGTTGTTGGTATCCATTTGCCTTTTTAATCCCATTATTAACTTCGGTTCCACGCCGCTCCGAGAAAATTTTCTGCGGTTCCACCTCCCGATGTACCCTTTTATCCGCCTCCTGGATAGCCACCCCCTTCCGGACAGCCTGCTGGAACGTTTCCGGGAATTTAGACGCGTCAGGCGTCCAATCTCCCCTTTCAGACCATTCAGGAACGCATCCAAGGCTCTCATATCTGCTTCTTACTTTAGTACTCTGTTTACCGCCTGGTCCGTCGTAAGCTCATATTTACATGCATTGATCTTCAAATTTCTGTCAGCAAACGCCTCAATTTCCTCCCCATGCTGTATTCTAATGGTTTCCAACATCTCCCTTTGGAATCTTGCCGTTGTCTTACTTCTATAGCGATCTATAAGGTCCCTTTTGAGTTCTTCATACGACGTTGCCACACTACACTCCTCATTTGCGGTTGCAAATTAAAACGCTCGGTCCACCAACTTAAGGCGAACAACCCTTAATTTATCTTCCTCCGTCCAATGTGAAATCACCGCTACTTCCTCTAACTTGGAAAAGAATGTACGAATATTCTCATTACTATTGCCACCGTACACCGGTATCACAGATAATAAACTTGAATTGAATTTGTTATTGTCGATTCTTTGGGTGGGCTCTACTTGCTCCAAATAAATTTTTCTTGCTTCCAATTGTGCCACCCGACGCACCAACGCGTCAACGGCCTCTTGCACCGTTACCTCGGTCATGTTGATTACAAATTTCACTGAACACTAATACACTTTACAAAAAAAACTTTTAGTATCGGTCTCACACGGCCCCGCGAACGACCAATTCGAAGTCCGTGGTCGTGTTAATACTAGCACCACTTTCTTCTTTCTTCATAGTTGCAGCGCGGCGTCGTCCGACACGGATGTTTCACACCCCCCCACGAAACGAACGTTTTCGGTCATTAGGCACGCGTACACCGTTCCCAAACTTCTGACACCAACTGTGGTGGTGGGTTTGTGTCACAGAGTGTGTGATGCTTACCCCGATGATTAGCGTTGATTATTTCCTCAGCTTCATTTCCGCCGGCTCCTTCAGTAAATTCCTAGCCCAACCCCCAGGCACTGGGATAATGATATTCGGGAGAATATTGCTATGATAATGAAGAAATCATTTTTTACCATTCATTTACAAATGGTATATACAGTTCTTCTACAGACTACACACTCCTAACTCTACATCCTTACACAATATATCTTGTTGATCCCCTGAAGACCCCTCCGGGGATAAAACACGTACATGATTAACTATGCATGTCCATCTTAATAAGTATTCTAGCGGAGACTGCCCCCCGGCCACGCGCGCGGCAGCAACAGGATATTCTAAAGAATTTAACTATCAGTAAATCACTGCCTGCACACAGGCTGGACTCTGATCTCAGGAAATTACATTATAGACATTCAATTTTAGTTTTTAAAGAAGACATTTAGCATGTAAAATGCTCTGTTATTTTTACATATTTATTTTAACTAAGCAACTATAAATTTTATCGTTTTATCTATAATTATAAAGCAGATTTTACAAACAAATTACTTGGAAAATTTGTAGGCCTACATTATTACATATTTACGTTGCCACAGGCAAAACAGGTCACTGAATTGCATAATTTATTTTTTATTTTTATGAAATTATTTATCAATTTTAATTAGCATTTACACCACGACCAATAGTATATATTATATAGACCTGTCTTCAACTGATAAAATATAATAATACATAAAAACAAAACATAATTTCTGTTCTCTCATTATAAAGGTGGTCCACAATTTATATATATATATACAATTACTGGCCATTTTATTGCTATTAGAGGATATAAGGCGTAAAAAAGATTTTAGTTGAACAATCTGAATTCCCTCAAAGAAAAAAGATGCTGTAGATATATACCTATGCAGAACGGAATTGTTACGAATGCCGTTAATCTTAAAAAGGCTTGATCTTCAGGATACCCACTAGCCTGACGATGGTCTGGCCACTGCTTTTAGTTCCTTTACTGCATCCGAACAATCTAACATTATTATGATGAATGGAGCAACGGTGGAATTACATATGCCACGGGAAACAAAAGCCTTCCGTCTCCATTTTGTCCATTACAAACCCAACATGGATACACCGTGGTCCTGATAGCGGTAGGCGAGCGATCTATCCCTAACAACTCAGCCATGGTGATCACTGTTTTGTACTAATTATTAAATTGTTACAGCATTATTAGTTTTTGTCCAAAATTAAATGCTAATATTCTAATAAACAGTAATTCGTAATATTCATAGAAATAGCAATGTATAGGTCTAGTGTAAAAATCAATATATTATCATTTTCACTTTGTTCTCATGAAATATTGGACTAGTTGTATCGAAAGCTTTAACTCTGCTAGCTGAAATACTTATAAAATAAATTGTATGTCCGAAGAAGGCGTATTCCACAACGCAAGGTCTATTATTCTGTAATTAAAAAATATTTCTTTAAGAAATCTCAATAGCAAAATTCGAGGTATTCTTCTCGTATATTATGCAATATAATTGCGGCAGTTCATTACTTACTAAGACGTGTATTATTTTTTATGATTATTTTAAACAACTTTAAAAATTTATTCTCAGGGTAAAACTAGCAATTCAGTAGTTACTCAAATACCAATATGTAAACCTACCGAGAAGATTGAGAGTGGGAAAACACCGACTTAGACGTTAGTGGTAATACTATTTTAAAATATTTATGTATGAGAGGGAGAGAGAGAGAGCAGGAACTCTACTGCAAGTAGGATTAGCGAACTTAATAATTCCTCTCGGGTTCTGCGGATTTAAGCATCTTACAACGAGAAACACTCGAGATATGGAATTGTTAATGTCCCGCTGCAGATGTCAAACTTTTTAGAACCAGCCCAGAATATGCTGTTTTAGATACCAGATATCTAGAACCCGTGCTTATGTTTAAATTAACTTCTGTTTTCGGCAATTAACAGTTTATTTCAACCTGTACCCGTCTCTTGTTATTTATATTACATTATAAAGAACACAGATCAAATGAGGTTTTTAGGATGAAGCAGCAAAGTTCAGTTGACCAAAGTTAGGAAAGTCAACCACACAAATTCCCAATTACTAAGTAGGTCTAGTAAGCTGAAATTGGCTAGGTTACTCCGGGGCGAAGGGCGAGCACCAGTATATATACGGTATACGCAATACGCAACCAAGGAGTAATTAATGAGAATCTACCGTACAATGTGTTTATGCTATAGGTTATGGAGTTTCTAATATTATAATATAATGCATAGGGTAAATTCGGTATGTATGGGCACTAAGGTAATATGGGCATATTTAAGAAACTCTCATATTTAAAGCGTTGGTAGACCCTTGAAGAGCTTGTTCTGCGATGTTGGGGCCAAATTTCATGATGCTTCTCTATGTCAAACGTATTGTGATGTGATGCGAATAAAAGTCTACAAAAGCAAATTTGCCTACTCCTTGAATTAATGCTTTTTATTATATTAGCCTAAGTTAACTAAATTGAAGTGCCACATACAAAATCATTTTATTTTTAAAGAAATCAGTTACTGGCAGAATTTGTACGTGAATGGAGTATTTTGTGGCGGGATATACATAAAGGTTATGAGTTGCTTATTCTGCAATGATAACGAATGTGGAAAATGGACACAATAAAAATGTGGGCAGTAACATTAAAGGTATTATGGACAGCAGGAAATTATTAATATTTTTTTTATATCGTCCCCTGTATGAAAGAACCACGAATGTGCATTTTACTAATTTTGAGGAAGAGCTTATGTAAAATTACTTAATTAAGAAATAAGTTAATATTTGTACTAGAATATGTCATAAGGGCAGTTACAATAGTACGTTTACCATAATGCTCATTTAAATGTAATTACAACACTTTCCATGGCTTGATTTTGTCACATTCGTGGTTTTGGCATAATATCAAATTCAACAAAATAATTTTTATTCACACAATCGCGACCGACTTTAGAGCTTAAGTAAAAATACATAATTAAAAAATAAGTAAATATTTATACTGGAATATGTCATATCAGCAGTTATAATATTATGTTTACTATAAAGTTCATTTAAATGTGTTTACAATCCTCTTCATGACCTGATTTTGTCACATTCATGGTTTAGGCATAACAGCAAATTGAACAAATGCATTTTTATTCACAGAATCGCGACCGACTGCTGTTGTGGGCTGGTCAATTCTTTAGATCGGACATTCACCATCGCCTAGTATTAATATCCTCTAAATATTCCACCTTCCTGCTCTATTTAAATAGGTGTAAATTTTTCAAAATAAAGAAAATGAAACACTGAAATACAAATTTTATAGCGCACTAAACAGATCTACTAATAATTCTTCAAAGTACGGTACCACTCAAAAATTCTTCTTTGTGTAATGCCACAGTGCAAAAGGAGCATATGTATCGAATTTCCCTCTTCTCGTGCATTATTAACTCGGCAAGAATTTGAAGAATAATTTATTTTTCTATCTGTCACTGTTGTTTGCAAGCTATATTTCTTGGTATCTTCTAATAGCTAACCTGCTGGGTTTTTGTGAGCTGTTCTTGAAGTGGATACTTTATATACCCTTTTCCACTTTTCTGTCCGTAATTCATGCTCTCGGAATTCTTCTAGGACAGTTTGGTGACAGGTTGCAATGTATTGTTTTAAATGCTTTATGGGGAATATTGCTTGTTGGTGTAAGAAATATTTAAGTTAAACAGAATATCACTTACGATGTTATAGGGGTTTGTATTTATATTTATATTTCTATGTAGAATAAATAAGTATAGAGAAGATAAAAAACACAATTAGTTAAGCAGTTAAGCAATTTGTGGAAATTGGGCGATTTGTTGCCGGATTCTCCCTCTCCTGCTGCCATCAGAGATGCATGGAGTAAGGCGGCGAGGAATCTCGCGTTAGGTAGGAATAGATGTGCTGCTGTTTACAACAGAAAAAGGCATCAGGCGGCATTTAGAGTTGGTGATTTGGTTATGGCGGAACTACCCTGTGAGTTCTGCCGCTAATCGGTTTGCTAGGAAGTTGGCGCCTAGGTATCTTGGTCCTTTCAGGATTATCAAAATCTTGCATGGTGGTGTGAGTTATTTGTTGGAACATCCTGAGAATTTATCTACTCGTAGGTGTCATGCATCTCAATTAAAGATGTTAAGTCCTGCGGTTTAGTGTTTTTGAGTAGTTCTGGTATTTTTCTATTTATCTCTACTGTTTGAGTTTTTATGTGTAACATTTTGTTTACTATGTTGTGAAGCATTCTCTCTTTCTGATATATATTTGTGTTTGTAGGTATCTCAAGCTAACTTCAATAGACTCCATATAGATGTTCAAATGTGGAGTTGCTTTGTATGTAACATTATGCAGATGTTACTAGTTCTCCAACCATTATAAATACTGTTTTCTTAATGATTTATTCCAGGTATTACATCCCACGGTTTTTCCTTAGTGTTGGGTAAGATTTTGCTAAGATACATGTTCATGGTTTAATGTTATTTTAGAGTTTTATCTTTGTGAAGTGTTATAATGCTGCACTGGTTTGTGAATTGCCCCGAGTGTCGGTAATTTCATGTTTACTGCGATTTTAAATGTTTCTATTCCTTGATGAACTCTTGCTACTCACCATATGTTATTATTAATGTAAATTATTGCCTCGTATCACTCTCATTAAGAACTACCCTGTCATCTTTAAAACTAAAATCTGAACTAAAATCATATGTAAAATTAAATTTTTTATGAAATACATAACTTACGGTACATTAATGCAAGCTATGTTTATATGTAACTCAAAAAGAGATAAAAGTCTTGTAGTCATTTATTATGGTGATACCCTTATCTTAAACTAAAATATGTGTTACAGCTGTTACTTGAAAATTGACAAAAAAAAATCAAAGGTACCCTTGTAGAAACAAGATTTATCAAGACATAACTGATTCTTCTCGGACGTGCAATTCACATCCCCCTCCTGTGTTTGAAGAAAACAGATACTGTGCTGTGTGTGGGATGTGTTCCAGAGTAATAATTGTGGATGTTTGAGTCTGGTGCTTTGTCCTGATGTGCATGTGCATGCCATGCTCGTCTCACTTCTGTTCTTGGGTCTGGATCATCGGGGGAGAGGTAGTGCACTCTGCAATTTAGTCACATTCTGTGTGGCGGGATCTGACTTTCCTTCTGCTGTCCTCTCTCAGCCTGCAATATGTGAGTTGCGAAGATTGATCTTCGTCCTTCTGTATATGATTGTGGGTAACAAGTGGTACTCACCTTAAAAATTGGACAGTGATCTGTGGACCACAAGATGTTCTCTTGTGTTGTGGTTCCGCTCGCCTCTCGGACGGACCGCAATATGAAGTTGTATAAACATTTCTTATTCATGAGTAAAAATAAAAATTCTGATAGGAAGCTGAAAATCATCCTTTTAAATTAAGTAAAGTAAGGACACTTCAAGTAATGGTGCTGGAAGCATTCTAATGAGTATTTTCTACATTAACAATTGTTATATAGACTTTATTATCTCTTCAATATGTGAGAGAACCATAATACATTGTGTCATGACAGAGACCTTATATATGCATTTTACCAGTAAATTATTTTATGAACACTATATTAATAATGGCGCTATGTGAGGCCTAACAATTATTTAATCTCTATTTTGTGTGATCAATATTTCAATGTCGAGAGACAATCAAGATATGCTGGTTTTGAGCATGACACTCTTTACGCAGGTTATTATCATAGTTCTGCTTTTGAAGTTTGCACAGTAAAATTAATATTGGGTATTGAAGTGAAATTAAAAATATGGTTTAATGACAGGGGATTTCTAAAAAGGTATATTGGTATATTTTAGGTCTATTTAAAACAGGTCAATTAAGTGTTAGGCATTTGTATATAGTAACATTTTGTGCACATGTGTAGCACAGTTTTTACGATTTTATTATGAATATTTCTGGGATTTATCAATGATTTATGAATGGTGTTGAATACAGAAGCTTAGGATATAGGTAAGGTAAAAAAGGTAAAGTGGTGCCTATACAGGCCATGGAGGCCCAGAGGGTTCCAGGAGGTTGAGGCTCCCAGATTTTGGACATTCGGCACATGAAGGTGGTAAGGTTGTCAGCCTGACGCACCGGCCGCCTTCACCCCCAGGATTGCTCCTGGTACTCATTTCTGTTAGAGGCTGAGTCGACCCCAGGGACATAGTGCCACCAGATGGATTAGGCCAATTGAAAAATCTCAACGACCTCATCGGGAATCGAACCCGCCGGTTTGTAGCGCAGCGCCTCAACCACTACGCTACGGCGTACCCCCTTAGGATATAGAGTTAACAAAAAAACTAGTTGAGCGGGGAGGACAGAAATGTTTTTTTAAAATTGGTTGGCTGCATTGTGCTATCGTCTTCTTCACTTGTTCCATTACGTAGTTCGTTGGCGCGCATGCGCGGTGGTTGCTCGTTTTTGTCTGCCTGTATGCGAGACTTTGGTTCGTTCAGGCGTATGTTTGGCTAGATATTTCTGTTTTGAAGTTCGGAGTTCGTACTATTTTCTCTGTTCTTTCGATATTCATTAGCCTTTGCATATATATAATTCCCAGCTAATAATTATTTCTTTCGTATTCTAAATTTTCCTTAAGTAAATATGTAACGCATTCTAGCTCTTTGGGATTAATATGCAATACGCTGCTAATACGTATTTTCGTATTCTAAATTTTGTGTCAGGTCAGTTCGTATAGACTTATATAAAATGGAATTAAGTATAGTAAAATACATTTTGCAGACAAGATTCGAATTTCCTGCAAGATTATGAACTACTAAATCTATCATTACGTCCAGAGTATTAGAACGACAATAAAACAAATTACTTGACGAGATAGAGGACATTTTAACGGACAATTTCATATACGACACGACCACGTTAATGAAATGACATTTTGGCAATTACAAATCATTAATCCAACGATTAATTATTAACCCGACAACTTAGAATATAACATCATTGTAGGCGGGATAAAGAGAGCTATACAACTACAGTGATAACAGACAACAATAACAAATACTTTAACAGTTATTAGACAAAACAATGGACACAATAATAATGTAGGAGGAGCTCGACTTTGACGAAGACTACTGTCTCTAGAGGAGGAGTTGACAGCCGTGAAATATAGCTTCCGCTAGTATCCCACTCCACTTAACGACAAATATTTCGAACTCAGAGCAAAAGACTTACGTAATCTCCAATCAAGAGAGACAGTGACTTCGGACATAGCCAATGAAAATGTTAGAATATTTTAACACAGAAAGATA
Source organism: Ectobius pallidus (assembly GCA_964059195.1). Taxonomy (NCBI): domain Eukaryota; kingdom Metazoa; phylum Arthropoda; class Insecta; order Blattodea; family Ectobiidae; genus Ectobius; species Ectobius pallidus. The sequence continues at coordinate 148,219,329 of CAXKWD010000004.1, forward strand.
TTAGCATGAGCAAACGACACGAGAAGAGGACTTGAAACATATACTCCGACGTAACCACTATGCAACTGGATATACATACTGAGGACGTAAATGTTAGCTTTTATATTGTGAATTAGTGACTGTGACAAGTAGTGTGTAGTATAGATTTTCAAGTGATTCGGTTGAGGAAATATATAATGTGATAAAGAAAGGTTATATACGGGATTTTATATTGTGACGTAGAAACTTATACCGCCTAAATATGCATTTATATATCTAACTTAAATTCCTGAGGTAAATAACCCAAATGTTAAAAGAGATTAAGAATATTTAAAAGTGACCAGGCGATGACAAGTGAATTGATCGATAGACATTCATTTCAAGTAACTGTTTTCTTCCTCCCGGCAAATATTACATTTCAAGTGACGTATATATTACATTTCAAGTGACACATATATTACATTTCTAGTGACAAGAATAAAAATAAACTTACCTATATTGATTTCAAAGTGCATAAAACAATAGACATTAATTTTAACCTAATCTTCCTTAGTCTTCTTCTACCTATATCAGCTTCGTCGAGCACGCAGAGAGAAAGAGCGCTCTAACTCTACCGATTGAGCAACAAATAGCCGAACCATAATTACCTAGCCACCCACCGATCCGTCATAAATTGGTCACCCAACTCTAGGCCAATTCATCGACACCCTGGCGATCGGGCATAATTTCCTTTAAGTAAATATTTAACGCATTCTTGGCCCTTGGATTATTTTATAATTCCATACTATAATATTTCCTTCTTATTCTAAATTTATACAAGCATACGTTTAACGTATTTAATTATTTTTGCCCATATCAAGGTTTTCTGCACCCAGTTCAGGTTTTCGATCTTAGTTCGCCTACTTCTAAATATTACTCTCCATTTATGATAATTTCACTTGAATTAAAATGTTCAAAGTTTTGTTTATATATAAATCTTATTGATGCATGTGGTTCCTGTTTGGAATATATACATTTCTTATTTAACCAAAGCTAAATATATTTAGGTGAATTTTCTAAATATATAGTTTGAATTATAAATAAATTGTTATACTGTTTTCGGAAAAAGAAAATTATGAGTTATTTATATTTGACATAATCCTATCCCACCTGGAATTTAGAAGATCTTACGGCCCTAGGTTATATCCCAGTACGTACTTCTTCAGATATTTTCAGTTCTGTGATTAGAAGTTAATTATAGTTAACTGCATTTGTTAAGGATTCAAACTTCTACCTTCCTTTCTAATTCCAATATAGATGTATATATACAGTTTTCATTACTTTAATAGCCTTGGTATTTGGTGAACTAATTGTGTACGAAGGATCCTCATATGGATCATGATGGAGAATACAGAAGTTTCTACAAAAGCCTCACAATATCTTTTTAAATAATGCGTACATGGAGAGTGCAACAATCCGAGTTACGGAATTTACCTGTCATACTGTGTTCCATTAGACAATTTTGACTTTAGCAACTGGAAATAATTTCACCTAAATCCTGAAGGGATATTTGAAATTAATTTTGACGAACATACAGCAGAACTCACCATCTCTTACATCAGGTTGCCATCACAAGGTTAAGGCTCACATCACGACGACTGCTCGCACCACTCTGCCTGAACGAACCAAAGTCTCGCCTACAGGCAGACAAAAACGAGCAACCATCCCGCATGCGCGCCAACGAACTACGTAATGTAACAAGTGAAGAAGAGAATAGCAGAATGCAGCCAACCAACTTTTAAAAAACATTTCAAGGTTGTCAAAGTTACAGACCCTATATGCACTAAATAGGGACCATTTAGCACGAGAAGCAGTTTTTCTGCAATTAATGGATTATTAAAACTGGTTTGCTTTGTAGATAGTTTTCACATATTATTTGTTGTATTCAGTATAACTCACAACCTCGTAAAGTGATATGCATACAACCATACAGTGCTATGTACTATAATTTCTAAGTTAATAATTACGTCAGTAGTAATAGAATAGGGTCACGACCAAAAGAAACCACATTTTTTGTAGTCATCGGGCCACATGAGGCGCGGCGCGTGACGCATGTGACATTGACCTGGACGGGTTTGTTCAAGGTTTTTGCATTGTATGATAGAAGGACGAGTTGGAATGTCGTTTAAGTTAATTATATGGACAGGTGTTCATTTTATGCTGACATTGATAAATCGAGCCGCTGTTTGTGTACGATGTAACTAGAAGAATTGGATGTTTCCTTATTCGGGAATCCAGGTGGTCGAGTATATGTTAATTTTGGGCGTTGTCCGTATGTTCATATTAGGAGGCTTTGGCATTAACCTAAGTGGAGTTGTTCAAGGTTTCTGCATTGTGTGGTAGAAGAATAATAATGATGGAACGAGTTGGAATGTTGCTTAAGTTAATTATATGGGCAGGTGTCCATTTTATGCCGACATTGATAAATCGAGCCATTGTTTTTGTACGATGTAAGAAGGAGAATTGGATGTTTCCTTATTTGGGAATAGCAGATGGTCAGGTATGTTAATTTTGGGCGTTGCCCGTATGTTCATATTAGGAGGATTTGGCATTGACCTAAGTGAACTTGTTCAAGGTTTTTGGAATGTCGTTTAAGTTAATTATATGGACAGGTGTTCATTTTATGCTGACATTGATAAATCGAGCCGCTGTTTGTGTACGATGAAACTAGCCATTTTATGCTGAAATTGATAAATCGAGCCATTGTTTGCGTACGATGTAAGAAGGAGAATTGGATGTTTCCTTATTTGGGAATAGCAGATGGTCACGTATGTTAATTTTTGGCGTTGTCCGTATGTTCATATTAGGAGGCTTTGACATTGACCTAAGCGGAAATTAATGATAGGCGTTGTTCATGTGCAGGTGTGTTTTTATAGACAACAGATGGTCAAGATTTATAATAGGGCAGGTGTCCATTTTATGCTGACATTGATAAATCGAGCCATTGTCTGTGTACGATGTAGGAAGGAGAATTGGATGGTTCCTTATGTGGGAATAGCAGGTGGTCACGTATGTTAATTTTGGGCGTTGCCCGTATGTTCATATTAGGAGGCTTTGACATTGACCTAAGCGGAAATTAATGATAGGCGTTGTCCATGTGCAGGTGTGTTTTTAGAGACAACAGATGGTCACTATTTATAATAGACATATGAAATTAATGGTGGGTTTTGTTCATATGCCCATTTTAGGAAGACGTGAGCGCACATGTACGAGCTCAAGGTTTTTACATTGTTTAATAGAAGGACGAGTTGGAATGTCGTCGAAGTTAATTATAGGCGTTGCCCGTGTACAGGTGTGTTTTTATAGACAACAGATGGTCAAGATTTATAATAGTCATGATATTAATGGTGGGGAAGACGTGAGCGCACATGTACGAGCTGCGGTTGTTCCAATTGGTTGAATCCTTTTCACGAGTTGCTATTGGTTTTCCGGATCCTTGGTGGGATTTGTACTATTATTATTGGTCAAAATATTTTAAGTGGGGATATGTGCAAGTAGGGCATAACAGTCTAAGAGCGCTATATATAGAAATGGAGAAATACGAAATATCATCAGTATCACAAGGATCAAGACTGTTAATTCTACTTCCAAATATGGATCTGCGGATTTTACAAAGAATCCCTAGTGACGAGCTATCTTCGCCATACTCGCCTACAATAATGTAAGTAATGATATTTTATATTAATATATACATTCAAGCTAAATTATATTTTATATTTATTATATTTTATTATACTTTATATTTATTAAGTATTAAAACATTTCAGATGATTCGATTTTAATACCATTTTTAGCAGTATAAAATTCTATAGTCATAGAAAGTTTCCTGAATAATTTCCCCACCATTTTAATTCCATTTTAACAGCCAGAACAACGTTTGTCATACATTAAAAATTCTATTTAAATAGTAGAAATTACTCTAATTATAAAGTCTAGAACCAACACATATCAGTCGACTTACGCATACATTTTTTAAAATTGAAAATCATATGTAACGAGTGCTATCTCAAATTATTACAGGGTAATATCACCATCGCCATCACCGCCGAGGGACCAGTCGCCCTTGCCGGAGTTGTTCCTCGACGAGGTGCATGCTCAACCAAGATCGCCACCATCGCCCGAGCCTCAGTACCTCAACGAGGTACACCTCGCACAGCAATGGTCACCACCGCCCGAACTACAGTATGTAGATGAAGCACGACAGAGGTCACCACCACCACCATCACCACCTGACGCTCGGGCATACTTCCGGCTGCAGGACTTAGCACCGCTCCCGGTCCCATATCAAGTGGAGGGGGAATACCCCTGCGGGTATGCAGTTTGAATACATGGTACAGAGCACCACTTCGTAGAATGTAATGGACGCCGCCATACTACCAGGTGTGATGGTCCATTACAGGGGAGGCCAGACATATGGACAAGGAGCTGTGATGAGCTCTGCATGGAATTTGTTCAAATATGTTTTAAGGTAGGCAAAATATGCATATGTGATATTAACTTTATGGCCTATTGTGTGTAAATAGTAGTTCTAAATTCCTCAACAATCTGTGTTTCAGATCGAGCGAGATTTAGTAAGATCTTTTGATGGAGCTCCCCGCTGATGTGAATAAAAATGTATATATATATATGACTAATAAAAAAAGTTACTTATATTGCTTTCTCATTTACGAGTCCATGTCAATATCCTTAACATATGAATAGGCTCATTGTAAGAAGCATTGAGAAATAGGAGTTCTAGAAAAAAATAAACCTTTCTATTTATATCCTGAAATAAGACACAATTATTTCATTGGATAATGTATTTTGTTCAAGTACATTCATTGACATTGACATTGCCATTCAATCAACTATGTCTTTTATATCTATCCAAGAATTTTGGTCGCTTGAAAAACCTAACCATTTTACATATACTTTATTGTCCTTCCTTTTAAAAATTTTTTCCCCCAAATAAGTAGAAGGATATTTAGTTTTTTGTAGTTTGCTGCCTGCTATGCCTCTGGTACATTCGCAGGCTGCTTTAGTCCCCGCACTGTAGATAATAGTGGGTTTTCCCACTCGAAGACACAACCGGAGTACCATTTCATATAGGTTATGTCATAGGATAGGACAAGAGTGCAATACTAGGGAATGGGAAGTAACTAGTTAAGAACATAAATGTATATATACTAGTTTGATGCTAGAAAAAGATTTGACTTTCTTACTTAAAAATATTTATTCACAATGTGAATACTCTTATTCAGATAAACAAACTTTCTATTATGAAGAAAAAAATAAAAAAACTATATTACAAACTGTTCAAAAATATATTGAAAATTCTTAACATTGAAAGTTAGACTTCATGTAAAAAGAAAAATGTCTGCTAATATTTATATGTACAAAAAGATCCAGATCTTTACAAACAAAACTGAATAATACTTTTATATAAAAAAAGAGAGAAGATGCCTGAAGGGCAGAAGAAAGAAAAGAATAAGAAAAGGAAGGGAGTTGGGCAGAAACACACGACATTCATACAAATAGTCATTCCGATACCACTAGAATATAATCTGGCGAAAGCCAGGCGAGCGAGTGAAAGAAGTTATATATTAAGCAAATGAACAATGAACAACAAAAAATAAAATAAATGAACTAGTATGATAAATGTACTACATGAAAAGTGAAAATAACTCGCTCACCTGTACTTTCAGATCATTCCAGTAGTATCGCAGACAACAAGATTCGCTCAGAAGTTCACACGCAGCCCAACTCAGGAAAAGACAGACGTAGAATTAGAACGCACGGCTAGTTCACAGCCATAAGGAAGAAGTTAGATGAGAGAAGAAGGGGGGAGGGCATGCGCATAAAACAACAGCTGTGCGCCCCTGGGACTAGAGCATAGAGAAAGATAAACGCAAAGTAAAATTTACAAAGAGAATATAAACAAAGAACCTAACTACCAGCGCCTAGCGGTATTCAGACAGAACTATATAAACTTTAACCAAAACAACACATCAATGAAGATACCAGTTCGTGTGCTTAAAAATGGAGTGCAAACTAATAATAATAATGTTCTAAACATCGCAGAAACTATGCACCGAACATCCTCACCCCTTTAAAGAAATGTCCCCGCTGAGAGCAGAATATGAACAGTCACTGTTACTGAAGCACAGGTGTGAACCATAAATGTTGAAGTGTAGATGTGACAAACAGTAAATAGTACATGGATGTAAAGTGTAGAATATGGTGTAGCCTTAGCTACTTCAATTAGTATAAACCATACTTGGCTGCAGCTGAACGGCAGGGAACCCCAGTGTCCAACCTGAGAATCATTCCCCAAACCACTTTCAGTACAATACAGCCACGGAGAATGCAGTTCTTGTAATGTTGGATATTTGCTATAGATGTATACTGTACAGGAGACCGATGCAACACCAGACGCATGCCGGACCATATTCTGGTCAAAGAGAAGTTGGGAGTGCACTATCCCACTGCAAGGCTGGAGCGATCAGAAGAAACTTCAAACAGGCTATTCTTCTTGAAATCCCACGGTGAGGGGTACTGTAAGTGCAAGGAATCCAGCAGTATGCAACTCCAAAAAGGTACACACACGCACACAATTTAAGAAAAATCCTTTTTCATGAAAAAAGTCCAATTATTTAAAGGATTTATTCTACATAATTGTAATATATATTTGATTAAATAAAAACAATTTTAATTCAAAAATATTTTATTAGTAGTCCCTTTTCCAATTAAGGGAAGATTTGAATTTAGGTGTACATTTTGAGTGTAGAGATCTCTACAAATATTTTCTATCCAATTTTAAGTTTGTGTATAGATGCATCTTTTTAATAAGTCTCAAAATGCACATATGATCAAATTACAAAATTTCTTTACATAATTTTTTTGTATACTGTTTTATTTATCAAAGTGCTATCAATTTTTTTGAATAAAGCACTATATCTTTTAAATAAATGATTCTAAATTAATATTAATTTTATTTTGCTGGTAGGCTCTACATATACCTAAATTTCGTATTACATTTTCTGGTTACTTTGATTTTGAATTCTATAGGTTTATCCATAATAGAAAATTTTGATTCATAGCAAAAACAAACAATTATCAGAGTTATACTTCTGACATAGGATGAAAAGGTTTCAACTGAGAAGCGTGAGCTCTGTGGGTCACAGAAGGATCATCAAGGTCAGATAACAAATATGACACAGGAGAAAACTGTTTGGTAATTAGGAATGGACCGGAATAACGGTTGCAAAGTTTATCGGAATGTTTGTTAATAGCACTGCTCTTAGGATGGCTTAATAGGAAAACTTGTTGGCCACAGGCAAACTTGGGAGATCAATGAGTGCGGTCATACCTCTTCTTGTCTCTGAGATGAGTGATGAACAAATTATTCCTGGCTCTCCGCCAGCGATCCTTAATATCAGAGACACCAGAATCATCAGGTAGTAATTCATCCAATGACCACAAATTTGATAACGGACAATTGGGAGAATAACCAAAAAGCAATTTGAATGGCACAAAACCATGAGCAGAATGACGTGACAGATTAAATGCAAGTTGCAACCAGTCAAGCTGACTGTCCCATTGGGTATGACTTGAAGAATGAAAGGCAATCAAAGCAGATTTGAGGTTTCTGTTTACTCTTTCAGATTGATTGGCATTCGGGTGATATGGGACAGTAGTGACATGTTGAATGCCAGAATTTAAGCAAAAATTCTTAAAACTATGGGAAGTGAAATGAGTAGCATTGTCCGATACCAGAATTTTAGGATAGGCAAAGGAACCGAAAATGGAACGTAAGACAGCTATGGTAGTTTTGGAGGTAGCCTCTTTTACAGCACGCAACCAAACAAACTTGGTAAAAGCATCTATAAGGACCAATATATATGTATTACCGGAAGTAGAACGTGGTAGTTTGCCCACATAATCAACAAAAACCTTTTCCATAGGCCTTGAAGCTATGTTTGAAGAAAGTTGGCCCCATAACCTAGTTTGAGCAGGTTTGCTGAGACCACACACCTTACAGGCACGAATCCTGGCTTTAATGTCAGCAAACATGCCCAACCAAACAAACTTTTCTCTAATCTTTGAAATGGTTTTATGAATACCAAGATGGGCACCTACAGGGGAACAATGAAAGTATTGAAATACAACTTCTATAAGACTATTTGGCAATACAATTTTAGGAGAGGCAGCTCACCTAGTTCGACAACAAAGCATCCTATTGCGGAGCACATAAGGGTAAATTGCTTCACCAGACTCGATCCGTTGCTTGAGTGCAACAATATTAGGATCTCGGTCCTGTGCAGACAACAAACCTTCATGAGCCCATGGCAAATCAGATAGAATGGCTGTCAAAATAGGAGGGTGAACATCAGGAGAAGAATTTTCCTGAACATCAGAATAACCATCATACATTCTAGATAATGTGTCAGCAATAACATTCTGAGAACTACGAATATGAGTAACAGTAAATGAAAAGGCAGAAATGCGAAGAGCCCAACGAGCCAAACGACCAGATTTCCTCGGCCGAGCAAGAACCCAGGAAAGTGCCTGATTATCCGTCTCTAGTTGAAAAGGCACATGCTCTAGATACATGCGAAACTTTTCAATTCCAAAGAGGACGGCAAGCGCCTCAAGCTCATAGATGGAATATTTACTTTCCTGTTTGCTCAAAGTGCGGGACGCATAAGCAATAGGCTTTCTGCCCGCATCAGACTCTTGAAGAAGAACGGCAGCTACCGCAGAGCCACAAGCATCAGTTTGCAAAATGAAGGAGCGAGTGAAGTCCGCAGCAGCTAAAACAGGTGGATTTGAAATGGCAAGTTTAAGATGTTCAAAAGCCGACTGCTGCCCAGAGCCCCAAACAAAAGGTTCATCCTTCCTACGGAGTTTGTTGAGAGGAAATGCAACCTCCGCCAACTTAGGAACGAATTTACCAAAAAAATTTATCATCCCCATAAACCTGGCGATCCCCTTCACATCTTTGGGAGGTGGAAAATCTCTGATCGACTTAGTACGATCGGGATCGATTCGAAGACCATTTGGAGTCAAAATATAACCAAGAAATTTCAATTGAGAGGTGGCGACTCGCATCTTCGAAGGCTTGACAGTCAGGCCAGCAAGTCTCAAATGAGTTAACACTTCCTGAATATGCCTGACGTGTTCTTCGAAGGAATTTGAATAGATGACTAAATCGTCCAAAAAATTGAACACGTTGTGAAACTTTATGTCAGAAAATACAGTATCGAGCAATCTAGTTAACACCTGAGCACCAATGGCAATCCCGAATGGAATTCGAGTGTATTCGAATAAATTCCAGTCGGTCGAGAAGGCAGTGTACTGGCAAGAATCCTCAGAAAGGGGAATCTGGTGGTAGGCACTGTTCAGATCAAAAGTGGTGAAAAATTTCGCCTTCGAAAACCAATGAAAACAGGAATGGATATCGGGTAATGGTACTCACTCAACAAGAAGCTTGCTGTTCAGCACCCGATAATCAACCACTGGCCTGAAATCATCGGAACCCTTGGGGACGAGAAAAATAGGGCTGGAATAAGTAGAGGTGGAATGACGAATAATTCCCTGCTCAAGCATAGAGTCAATATGTTTGCGTAGAATGGCCATCCGAGGAGGAGCAAGACGGTATGGTGGGAGTTTAACTAGAGAGTCATCTTTCATTTCAATACGGTATGACAAAACATTAGTCAATCCCAATTTGTCAGTTAAAACTCCATGAAACTGATCAAAAACCTCACATAAAGCATGACGTTGTTCAATAGAAAGGTGAGACAGGTCTAAGGTCTCAGAGGACTGTTCCTGATCATCCTCAACCAAAAAATCTTGAAGGTTATGAGCTTTAGCAGACAAAGACTCAATAGGCCTATAACCAGGGACAAAAATCTGTTTAGAGACAAAAAAAAAGCTTAGTGTTGGGATAAAATTTGAATAATGCACAGGAATGCTGTAAATCGAGCATCATACCAGATTTAGATAAGAAGTCAACTCCAAGAATGACAGGAATGACAAGTTTTTTTACAACCAAGAATTCAAAATACCAGGAAAAATCTAGAATGCGAATTTTCATTTTAGCACGTCCCAGAACTTGGAGAGGATCTTTAGTGGCAGAAGAAATAGAAAGCTGACACTGAGTTAAAGTGAGATTAAGTTTCAAAAACAACTGAGCACTAATTAATGAAAAACTACTGCCAGAATCTAATAAAGCAGATACATGCTGGTTATGTAATACCAAAGAAATGTATGGAAGTGAAGCTGTAGCAGTAGCACAGATAATGGGAGAATCGGGGACGTGAAGCGAGTCTAGTCATAAGTTATTACGAGTAGGCCTATGCGAAGTAGATTGAGCACGGGCTTTCTGAAAACATTGGGTTTCGTTATGACCTTGTTTATGACAGTAATTACAGGAAGGCCGCTGTCTAATCACAGAATCAGTAGAAAAATTCTGAACTGGATGAGAGCGAGAATTATTACGCTGTCTAGAATAACAAAATTGTACAAGATGGCCCAATTTGCCACAATAGCTACACTGCGTAGTACGACGAACAGGCTGTACATGAAGAGGGGGTGGTAAAGTAGGTAAATTCATTGAAACAGGAACTGGCTCCAGACAAGCTAAATTCATTTCATTGAGACTACACCATTTCAACCTCAATTTCGGAAAAAGTAATTTCAATTTCGGAAAAAGTAATTTCAAATTCGGAAAAAGTAATTTCAATTTCGGAAAAAGTCATCTCAATTTCGGAAAAAGTAACTTTAATTTCGGAAATACGAGGGCTATTTTTTAAAGCATTCGATGGGGCATAAAATGAAAACCGCAGTGAAAATCAAAACTGTTTTATTTGGAACATTTAGGTACACCTTCTAGCTACTTCTCTACATAATCTCGCTCCGATTGAGTCATTTGTCCTAGCGTGGTACCAACTTTACTATACCCTCTTCATAGCCCTCGCATTTCCGAAATTGAAGTTACTTTTTCCGAAATTGAAATTACCTTTTCCGAAATTGAAGTTACTTTTTCCGAAATTGGAATTACTTTTTCCGAAATTGAAATTACTTTTTCCGAAATTGAGGTTGAAAAGGTGTAGAAATAATTTGTTCCAAATGCAAAAAAGTAGTGGGTGGCGTTATACTAAGAAAAAGGGAACGAATCTGAGCATGTCTAGAACTCAAACCAATCGTTCTCACAATATAACTTTCTGGATAAGTCAACTTCAACAAATTGGCATAAAGACTAATATCCTGGGAAAATTCAGCAAAACCTTCATTGGGACGTTGAGGTCTATAGAAAAACTTCTGCTCCAAAACACCAAGTAAGCGTCTAGGAACACAATCATTCAAAAGCAAAATATGAAATTGTTCAATAGAAATAGCTTCATTAATAGCTTTCAAAACATATTGAGTAAGCTGACCACTTACATATGGAAAAATAATCTGCAATAACTGAGCATCCGACATCAATAATGCCCTACCATGCTGTGACAACTAGAACAGGAATTTTAAAAATTCCAAAATTTTATCTGAAGTATCAATAGAAAATTGGGGATTACCATTAAGTAACATCGCTACTGGGTGGCGGTAGTTTTGAAAAAATAGAAGACTGCCCACTAGCACTAACACTCTGAACAACATTAGAATTAGGCCTAGCAACATCCTGATTCAATTCACTACACTGATGTGCATTGGTAGAATTAATAATAGGTTGCACAACAGTGGACACATTAGGCAATGACAAGCCAGACTGATTCACAGAAGGCGAATAGTCCGGTGCAATAATATTTGGTAAATTACGCAATGAAAAACCGGATTGAATCACTGAGGGTGAAACATCCGAAACAGGTTCCTCCATAGAATTAGAATAGAGAGCTTTAATCTGCAAAATTCTTGCTTTACTTTTATTAAACAAGTCAAGAAGTTGCTTATAAACAGTTACTTTAGATGAATCTGTTTCAAGGTTTAAGTAATCAGTAGTTTTATTCAAAAAATGGAGGAGACGATAATAAATTCTTTTGTACCTTTTTACTGAGAAGTCGTCCTGCAGTTCAGTTATAGCCTCGTTCAGTTGAGCGAGAGCAGAATGGAGCTGATGATACAGAAGCTCATAATCCGCTTCCGGTATAGAATAAGTGGAGGTAGCTGTTTCAGCCTGAACAGCATCCCGAATAGCAGTTAAGAGTGCCTCAACACCCATGGACTGGACTCCTTGAATACGACGTATAGTGGCTTCATACTGCAGCTCTTCCTTGCGCAAGAGATCGAAAGAAGTTTTCTCTCGAGCCGCCATAGTAACATGAAAAGCAAAGGTAAAGAATATTAGCAAAAGAAGGTAAAAACCTCCTCCCCACAAAGCACAACGTGCCAAAGCAAGTTGCAAACAAGCATACACACAAAGCATTCAAAGAAAAATATGGAATGGAAAAAAAATATGGTGAAACATTTGCTCAAAAAAGGATATACAGGCCAAATGCTGGATCGGATTTGGCTACCAGGCGAAGATAGACTGGTCCACAACATCCAAAAAATGTCCAGGCAGATGGATCCACAGAAAAGTTTTAGCAGTCCACATAGGACTGGGCGGCACCGGGCGACTGCGTCCAAGAACAGATCATACGGAGCTCCTGCTACCACTGCTGCCTGCTATGCCTCTGGTACATTCGCAGGCTGCTTTAGTCCCCGCACTGTAGATAATAGTGGGTTTTCCCACTCGAAGACACAACCGGAGTACCATTCCATATAGGTTATGTCATAGGATAGGACAACAGTGCAATACTAGGGAATGGGAAGTGACTAGTTAAGAACATAAATGTATATATACTAGTTTGATGCTAGAAAAAGATTTGACTTTCTTACTCAAAAATATTTATTCACAATGTGAATACACTTATTCAGATAAACAAACTTTCTATTATGAAGAAAAAAATAAAAAAACTATATTACAAACTGTTCAAAAATATATTGAAAATTCTTAACATTGAAAGTTAGACTTCATGTAAAAAGAAAAATGTCTGCTAATATTTATATGTACAAAAAGATCCAGATCTTTACAAACAAAACTGAATAATACTTTTATATAAAAAAAGAGAGAATATGCCTGAAGGGCATGAGCCGTGAAAAACGGCTCATTTGATTATATTAAAATCTTTCACTAATTGTTGCCAACTGCTTTTAACTTCAGGGAGGTAAAATCATGTTTTGACCCACTCTAAACACCGTGGTTCTCGGTAATTCTTAATAGCGCTCTTAGACTGCACTGCCATCTGGTGAAATGCTAGGGAGTAGAGGCTGGTACAAGCGACCGGCAGTTGGGATCTAGCACTCGCGACAGGAACATGTAACTTGAGTTTGAGTGTTTTGGTGGGCGTAGCTGCCGTACATCACGATGTCTGGAGACGACCTATCCATATTCCTTTCAATGTTAATAGTGATTCAAATCTAAATTTTGTGCTCACCCGTTTCGGCTATCTAAATTTCCGTTTTTGAAAATATATATTAAATAATTTTTGTTGGAATAAGTTATTTTTCGGGTCAAGTTTGGATCTTTCGAAATTACGCCTACACCATCTAAATTTCTTGTAATTTTGCTTTGTTCACTTCTGTTTTTCTTCAAACTAATTATATCACGTCCGTCCGTTCTGTAACTTCTATTTCACGTTCTTTGCCTTTCCGAAAAACGGTAATTCAGTATTTTTAGCCAGACAACCGATATTAGCATGGTTTAGAGTGGGTTTTGTGAAGTATTTTTCAGCACAGACGCCATTTTGAGTTTTGAGATTTCCCTATGCTTTGAAGTTGTAGATAATCTAGGAACTTACTGGGGTTTTCTAGTCATGGGGAATACTAGCCAGTATGTACAGGGTGTTCTCGAAAGTATTGTATTTATTTGCGGCAATGAGCCTGGGTTTTAGGGGATTTTTCTAGAGACGGGTTAGTCTTCTCAAAAGTGTGCATTTAGAATTTTTGTGGTGTATTTCGCCCGTGCTCTAGGTTGTTGTACACAACAGAATATATATATACAGTTTTATGCTTAGTCATCCCAAGGTTATTTCCAAGAAATAAAAGGTCGTTCTTACAAAATATATATTGTCTCACAATGTTGTAATTCTAAATTTGTTTAAAGCTGTTAATAAAATTGTTACAGAAAAATACCTTTCCATATACATATATTTACTCAAAAATCTCTTTTTTCCAGTAATTCATATTAATCTGTCCAGTGTTCATTTCGTCATAATGGGTGCCCAGTTTTTGAAGGTTAAACAGTAGCGTCACTAATTTAGCTAGAATGGTCGAACCCAGGTCTACTACACAAAATCATATGTCCTAAGCTTCCAACATATGTAACTGTGCCCGAGGGGGCACAAATAAGTGTTATAGCAGAGCGTAGTTAGGGTTTTTGACCCCATTTTTCTAAATTTGCGCTCTGTTTTCACTTCAGTACACTTTTCGAGAATTGCCTTTTTCAAAATTGGATTTTTTTGCGAATTTTTAACAGCATTTCAACCACTTAGATTTTTGATCCAATGCCTAAGGTTAGGCTGGATCTGCATTTTGTACTGTCATTTTTAGTAGTTCAGTTCTTCCTGTTTTGTATTAAACATTATGATATTGGGAGAACATTAACGTACAATTTTGCTACTGGCACGTTGAGTAGTTCAGTTTTTCAAACTTGTGATAGCATTGATTTTTCAAATCTATTAAAGCATTGATTTTTTTCAAATTGCTACAGCTCTACCTTTTCAAAATTTGCTAAAGCACTGATTTTTCAAATTCGCTACAGCATTGATTTTTCAAAACTACTACGGCATTGACTTTTAAAAATTGCTAAGGCATTGATTTTTCAAAATATACTAAAGCATTGATCTTTCAAAATTTTGCTAAAGCTTCCCTTTTTCAAACTTTGTTACGCGAGTGATTTTTCATTGTTTAGTTCTACCCTAACTTAAAGAGAAAAAAAAAATTTTTTGCTACTTGTCGACTTTAAGAATTTTGGATTTCTTTCTGAATCTTTCATTAAGCCATTTTTCATGCTTTATGATAGCTGTATTATTTTGAAGTAACCTAATTACATCTTGAGTAATTTTTGGAGTTCTGGATCGTGTGGCTATTCTTATTGAGATTTTACCCTCACTGATATTATACTTCTATCTTAACCACGATTTGGCATTCTTTATTGAAGTTTTGAAACTTAATTGAATGACATATTTTTGAACCCTAATAGTCATTTTCAAATTTTAATTTAAATTTTGAAAACGTGATTTCAATGATACCAGATTTCTTAAACCTAACAGTCATTTTCTATGCTTAACATACATTCTGAAACTTAATTTTAGTGATATTAGATTTTCGAAACCTAACAGTTATTTGGTATTTTTACCTTAAATTCTGAAAATTAATTTCATTGATATTATTATTCAGAAACTTAACAGTTAATTGAGATTCCTAACTTAAAATTTTGGAATTTAATTTCATTGTGCTATTTCTGAAATCTAATAGCCATTTTCATTTTTAAATTTGAATGTTGAAAACTTGATTTCATTGATATTGGATTTCCGAAACCTAACAGTCAATTTCTACTTTAGTATTATTTCTGAAACTTAACTTCATTGATATTGGTTTTCCGAAACTTAACAGTTATTTTTCAATCCTTAACTTAAATTTTGAAACTTAATTGATATTATTTTCCTGAAACCTAACTTTCATTGTTCTATTAACTTAAGGTTTTGTAATTTGATTCATCATGAGTAACCGAACATACGTACCACTTGAGTTTCTGTTGAAAGCTGATCTTCTTTATGAATTGTCAGTCCGAGGTATCACAGTGGATCCAGACGATTCCGTTCCGAACTTAACCAAGATATTGAAGGATAATTTGACTATTCCTGTCGATATTAAGAATTTGCAACATATTAAGCCACAGTTAGAAGTACCGGCCCTTATTGCGAAGACGGAAGATATTTTCGAGCAATGTCGGGAATTAGGTGAGGAAGGTGGTCTATCTCAAAAGCAGGCACAACGTTTTCAGGCAAAATTGGACCATATGTCAAATAGAATACAGGATCTGTTACAATTAGAGGTCTCTTCGGAAAATAGCAAATTGCTTTGGATACTTATTCAAGAGATTTCCTTGGAGAAGGATAAAATTAGATATCAATTAGCTGGGAATGTATTGAGAGGTTTTGGGATTTCGCCTAAAACATTTTATGCCAATGATTCTGTTAGTATTAGAGAAACTCTACAGTCTCCTGTGCACAGTGTTCGTAATGGGGGTGTTGAAAGGTATAATGATTTTGCCAAATTACCACACCCACTTGGTAAGTTACTAGACAAGTTAGAGAAATTTAGCGACCACTCATTGGATGAAGTTGTTAAGTTCTTAATATTTTTGACTGAACTTAGGTGCCAGACTGAAATTTTTGGATTTAATGTCAAACAGGTATTGGCCTTATGTTTCGCGAATTTGAAAGGAAGCTTAAAGGAGTTGGCGGGTAGAGCCGTGAAGGAAGATAAGGACTTACTGGAATTCCACGGGAGTTTACTTGATTATTACTTTTCACCTAGAGATCGATTGCGATATTTGAGTAAGAGGTATTATCGCGTCCAGACACAAAATGAACCATTTGGTGATTATGTCCAGGATATTAGGTGCTATGCCGAAGTCTTTTGCCTGATCGAATCTTAAGCCCAAATTGTTCAACACATCTTAGATGGTATTTCTCCGAAAACTAGGATTTTGGTTAGTTTTGAAGACAGGCCTACCAATTTCCACGAGTTAAACCTCTTGGTTGCCAAACTTAATTCTGTGGCTTTATCTGATGGGTTGAGAACTGAAAGTTCAGGTTATAGGGATAGGCCTGTGCAATCTGCTACAGTAAGTAATCGCCAGGGATCTTGGCCATCTGTCAGTGCTGCCGAAAACAGGTTATGTTTTTATTGTCATAGGCGTGGGCACATTAGGCGGAATTGTCCTAGTAGACCCCGGAACGAGACTATAGGTAGTGGTTTTGATTTTCCCAATATTATTCAGCATGATAGACGTTTACCCTGCCAAAAGGTGAATGCTGTTGGGAGTTGTGAGCGTATCCAGGGGTTTTCGAAGCGGAGTTTGCCTTATGTTAAAGTAGAATGTCACAAGCTCGAGATAGCGGGCCTAGTGGACAGTGGCTCCACCATTAATATTATGTCAGAGTTTGTTTATCGGAACATCGACAAGGCTTGCAAGAAATCTCCTATAGTGAAAGAAAAAATTTCTTGCTTGGTAGCGAACTCCTTACATATGGATTTTCTGGGGTGGACGGAGGTCAAAATCAAAATCGCCCATTTTTCTTGGAAGATCAAGTTTTGGATAGCTCCATATTTATCCGTACCTTTGATATTGGGTGTGCCCTTTGGGGAAAAGTCGGGGTTAGTTTTGGATTTTGAAAAGGAGTGCATTTACTTCAAGTTCTCCCCTGAAGTTAGTATTTCTTTCTATAAGGGTCCATTCACTGATTCGGTTTCTTGCAAAAAGGGTGAAGTGCTTTTGACTGCCGATTTGGGGGATGATTCAGGTTGGGATTGTAGTCCGCGGGACGATGTTTTGAATCATTTATCACCTGAACAAAGGGGAATTTTGAATGGGGTCTTGGAACTTTATCCGGAAGTTTTGACTACTAAATTGGGCCTCACCCATTTGTTAGAATACGATATAGAATTGCTGGATCATACACCGGTGCGTAGGCCTCCATATATGCTGTCTCCGCCTAAGGTTAAGGTCATGAAGGAACTTATCCAGCAAATGTTGGACGATGGGGTGATTACAACCTCCAGTTCGAACTACAGTAGTCCGATGTTTGTAGTTGAAAAAGGAGAGGGTAAATTTAGACCTGTAGTAGATTACAGATATTTAAATTCGAAGATCAAAATAGATTCTGTGCCTTTGCCAGACATACACTCATCTTTTAGTTGGTTTGGGAAGGCGAAGTACTTCACTTTGTTCGACCTCAACCAAGCCTATTATCAGATCCCACTGTCTCAGAAGTCTAGAAGGTTAACCGCCTTCAATACTGACTGGAACTTGTTCGAGATTACTAGAGTCCCTTTCGGGTTAGCTACTGGCGCCCAGGTTCTTACGCGCCTTCTAGACCAAATATTTGGTGACGTTAAGTTTGAGTTTGTGATACATTACCTGGATGACTAGTTATATACTCTGAAACCTTTAAGGAAAATGTAGACCATATTGTGCTGGTATTGAATCGGCTCAAAGACGCTGGTCTGACCGTGAACCAAGCTAAAGTCACCTTGGCTTCCTCAAAGCTTTCTTTCTTGGGTCACGTGGTGTCCCCTGAAGGAGTCACGATTGACTCTGATAGGACCAAGTCTATCCGAGAGTATCCGCCTCCCAAAGATGCGAAAGGAGTGGCCAGGTTCCTAGGGATGGTAAATTTCTTTCATCGATTCATACCGAATCTGGCGGACAGAGCTCCGCCTCTGAACATTCTCAGAAAGAAGGGTATGAAATTCAAATGGGGCCCCGAGCAACAAGGAGCTTTTGAGACATTAAAAAGTATGGTCATGAATCCGCCAATTCTGAGTATTCCTGATTTTTCCAAGAGGTTTGTGTTGCAGACCGATGCTTCGTCGGTAGCTTTGGGCGCGGTATTATTACAGAATTTTGAGGACGGTCGCAAGCCGATAGCTTATGCCTCTAGGACATTAACTGTTCAGGAGCGGGCCTATTCAGCTTACGAGTTGGAGGCGTTAGCGGTTCTTTTCTCAGTAGAGAAATTTCGGATGTATTTAGAGCATACTGAGTTTGACCTAGAAACCAACTGTCAGGCCCTAAGTTGGGTTTTGGCTAAACCTCGCACCACTGGGCGGCTTGCCCGCTGGGCTGTTCGCCTTTCAGCGTTTAAATTCTCTGCTAAGCATATCAGAGCTTCTGAGAACGCAGTGGCAGACGCGCTGTCGCGCATGTTCAGTATGTCTCCCGACCATTTGGTAGAAGATCTGAACTTTGAGATTCCTGCGTCATTATCCAGCCCCGAAGAAAGTAAGGTCAGTACTGTTATGTGTGGGTCTGAGGATATCCATTTAGTCAGTGGCATTTTGTCAGAATTCCCTTTGGCCTATAAATCTATGGCCCTCCATCAAGAATCCGACCCTGAGTTAGGCCCGTTAATTAGAGATTTTCAAGCTGGTCGCGTGCTCTCTCAGTATGTGCTGAAGAAAGGAGTGTTGCATAGTGCTGACCGTGGTTTGAGGAAGGGAAAGATTATGTTACCTTCAGTGTTAATTGACATGGTATTCAGTTTTTTCCATGAGTCGCCGGTAGGCGGACATTTGGGACTGTTTAAGACCAGAGCCAAAATTCGGGAGTATTTCGTGTGGCGTGGGATGGAATCAGACATAAGGGCCCGAGTCCGAGCATGTGCTCGTTGCGCTCAAGCTAAGCCTAGTCAGGCAACCAATTTGGGTTTCCTCAGTTCTCAGGTCCCTTAGGCTCCTTTCGAGCGTCTCTTTATCGACTATGTGGGGAAGTTTCCGCGGTCGCGCTCAGGTAACCTTTATATTCTTGTTATTGTGGATGCCTTCACAAAATTTGTGTGGCTTTTTCCAGTACGGGATGCTAACACTAGAAATACCGTGGAATGTTTAAAAAGGGTTTTCTCTGTGTTCGGATTTCCTCGTAATTTGGTCTCGGATAATGCTAGCTATTTTGTTTCTGCCACCTTCCGGAAGTTTGGCTTCGATCTGGGTACTAAGCATTGTACTACGTCGCCTTATTATCCTCAACCATCTTTGGCTGAACGCTTCAATAGGAATTTAAGGAGTGCCTTAATTGCGTACCATGCTCAAGATCAAGCTTCCTGGGACCAGAATTTATTCTGGTTACAATTCGCTTTTAACTCGGCACGCCATGAGGCTCAAGGTTTCTCTCCTATTTCTTTGATGTTAAATTTCAAGCCTAATAATCCTTTGTCGAACCTGTGGTCTATCCAAGATTTGTTGCCAGGTCCGGATCGGGCCGGACAAGTCAAGGATATGTGGAACAGGGCGGCAAGGAATTTGCAGAATTCACATGGAAGAAATGTGGAAAGATACAATAAGCGCCGTAGTCCCGTGCCCTTTAAAGAAGGAGATGCCGTGTGGGTGAAAAGTTTTCCAAAGAGTAGTGCAGTGAATAAGGTAGCCGCAAAATTGTCTGAACGTTTTTTGAGACCTTATAGGATTCTGTATTTTCTTACACCCGTTACTGTCCTTTTGCAGAATTGTTCAGATGGCAAAAGACTTCGGTATTATGTGTCCCACTTGAAACCGGGTTTAGCTGATCCTCAAAGGGAGTAGAAAATAAAAGTGACTTAGCCTTTGTCCTGGATATTCTATTGAAATTTTGAAGAAGAATTAGGGTTGTTCTTTAGCTGTATTTAAATTGTTTAATATTTGCATCTGGGTTATGGCATATCGCTATTTTTGGGTAATATCATAAAACCAAGATTGGGTTTTGGCTTTTTGCAAAGGGTTTCATGTAAACTATAACTGTGCTAAAGTTTACTTAATTCAATGTAGGGTTTGGCTTGGTATTTTGGGCTCCCTCTTACTTCTTGCTGGGAGGAAGGATGGATCCACGAATACGTTTTGAAGTGCTTCTGTTAATTCCTGTAAGGAGGTTGCGTTTTAAGATATTTCGAACTGGGCAGCTCACTGGTACTTCCGGAAGCCACTGAGCTGGACGTTTCGATTTTGTTTCGTTGTCGGGTTGCAGTTCGTGAAGAATTCCCTAGACGTCAGTCTTTAGTTTCTTTATTTTTGGGTCCCCAAATTAAAATACCTTAGCTTTTCCATTTTGTGCTATTAGTGAAAGCCTTGAAGTAAATTTAACTTGGGATTTATTCATATTTTAGGCTATGTTCAGGAAAGTTGGAGAACGTGATTTCTTGTTCGGGAAAAATCGGGTAATAAATATGTCCTGGATCTCAACTCACTGTTTGGGATTTGTTTTTATTAAAAAAGAAAAGATAAAAAGAGGAAAGTATAAATAATTTACTCTTAATGGTGAAATTGTGCATGCCATGTATTTGTTGCACGTATACTGTGCGTATGAATTTTATTGTTGCAGTTTGGTTATGTTCCGCCCAAAGACGATGTCAGTAGGCCATCCGTTTCGGCCTCAAATGGTAACTGGATGTAGATGGGGGGACTGTTCTGCCTCTCTTTTCTCTTTGTTGGCTGACCGAGTCCTGTCTTGTGCCGGCCCATTGGTGGTTCCTGCTCCGGAGACGTCTGGAGTGAATGGTTCCTGTAATTAAAAAGAGAAGCACCTATGAGATGGCGCATTGCTGAGCGGCAGTGTGGGTTGCAGAAAACATGCTTGTTGCCCCTGCAAGCGGAGAGGCCTGAAATGGAGAATGGTTGGAGCTATATCACTAGGAGGAAGAGCAGAGTGTTGGAGGGTGGAAATATGGTTTATGCAACTCATGCTATGTGATGGTGGACAGAAAAAGGTCTAAACAGAGAAATCATGCTGTCAGTAGTAGCCATGCACTTGGGCTTCGGGAAGTATCTATGCATAGTCGCTCCAGTGACAGAAAAATTACAGATGGCATTCAAAAAAAAAATCACACATCAACAGTATCATATTTGCCCAAGCAGTCATGCATTTTGGGATTAAGCTGAAGCCGACTTCAAGAGCAAGCATTTAGCAAATAGTCACCTAAGCTATTGAGGTGCAGTTATGCATTGATGCAGAGGCTATCTTCCTGTGACATGCAGTAGTCAAGTTGCTATATAAAAAAAAACCTGCTGGAAGTAACTTACTGTGCAGGATCCATTACCACATAAAATTACTATAAGCTGGTAATTTAAACCATTACCTCACTCCTGTCTTTTCTAAGCTGTTTTCCATCTATTCACTGATGTTTTCTCCTATTTTCTGTGTCCCTTGGCGGCATGCCCTCCTGGATTTCCACACCCCTGCACATATTCAATTTGGCAGATTTGCTGTTTTTGGAACATCTGTCTGGCAGCTCCTGAGTTCAGATGGTTCCGCTATTTGGACGGTCGATGGTGACCGCCTATTCAGTCAAGTTGTTCCACCCTCAACTGTACTTCTCATCTCTGGCCGAAGCCTCTGGGATTCTCCGTGCTCTGCCTGGTGATGGGGATTGCTAGCTGGATGCCGCTCGACCTGGTTGGCTCCCTCATGTATCTTGCCTGTTGGGTGCAGATTGGATGGTTCCTGGTCAAGTGGTGGTCAGATGTGACCTCAGTTCCTGTGCGCCCGGACATGTTTTTGTTTCTTCTCTCTTCAGTAGGTGTTTTGGTGCTTATCTCCCGCCCGGGGGGAAATAAGTGGAGTGGTTCAAGATGGATGGAACTCTTCTAAGAAATGAGAGGGAAGGTGGAGTTCTGAAGTTCCTGTGGGGAATCGGGCAAGGCATGGAAACATTTCGCCAGTCACAAGATTAAAGATTGTGCTTTGTGTGTTTGTTTGGTTGTTGTTTTTTTTAGAGTCCTGAAGATAGGGAATCCAGTTAAAAAACTAAAAAGGAAAGCGGGAATTAGATTCTAGGTCAAACTAAAATTGGGAAATAAAGTTTTCGACTTTATTTTGGGCAGACAGGGGAGTTTGAGCCGTGAAAAACGGCTCATTTGATTATATTAAAATCTTTCACTAATTGTTGCCAACTGCTTTTAACTTCAGGGAGGTAAAATCATGTTTTGACCCACTCTAAACACCGTGGTTCTCGGTAATTGTTAATAGCGCTCTTAGACTGCACTGCCATCTGGTGAAATGCTAGGGAGTAGAGGCTGGTACAAGCGACCGGCAGTTGGGATCTAGCACTCGCGACAGGAACATGTAACTAGATTTTGAGTGTTTTGGTGGGCGTAGCTGCCGTACATCACGATGTCTGGAGACGACAGCAAAGCTGGGTGAGACCTATCCATATTCTTTTCAATGTTAATAGTGATTCAAATCTAAATTTTGTGCTCACCCGTTTCGGCTATCTAAATTTCCGTTTTTGAAAATATATATTAAATAATTTTTGTTGGAATAAGTTATTTTTCGGGTCAAGTTTGGATCTTTCGAAATTACGCCTACACCATCTAAATTTCTTGTAATTTTGCTTTGTTCACTTCTGTTTTTCTTCAAACTAATTACATCACGTCCGTCCGTTCTGTAACTTCTATTTCACGTTCTTTGCCTTTCCGAAAAACAGTAATTCAGTATTTTTCGCCAGACAACCGATATTAGCATGGTTTAGAGTGGGTTTTGTGAAGTATTTTTCAGCACAGACGCCATTTTGAGTTTTGAGATTGCCCTATCCTTTGAAGTTGTAGATAATCTAGGAACTTACTGGGGTTTTCTAGTCATGGGGAATACTAGCCAGTATGTACAGGGTGTTCTCGAAAGTATTGTATTTATTTGCGGCAATGAGCCTGGGTTTGGGGGATTTTTCTAGAGACGGGTTGGTCTTCTCAAAAGGGTGCATTTAGAATTTTTGTGGTGTATTTCGCCCGTGCTCTAGGTTGTTGTACACAACAGAATATATATATACAGTTTTATGCTTAGTCATCCCAAGGTTATTTCCAAGAAATAAAAGGTCGTTCTTACAAAATATATATTGTCTCACAATGTTGTAATTCTAAATTTGTTTAAAGCTGTTAATAAAATTGTTACAGAAAAATATCTTTCCATATACATATATTTACTCAAAAATCTCTTTTTTCCAGTAATTCATATTAATCTGTCCAGTGTTCATTTCGTCATAATGGGTGCCCAGTTTTTGAAGGTTAAACAGTAGCGTCACTAATTTAGCTAGAGTGGTCGAACCCAGGTCTACTACACAAAATCATATGTCCTAAGCTTCCAACATATGTCAACTGTGCCCGGGGCACAGGCAGAAGAAAGAAAAGAATAAGAAAAGGAAGGGAGTTGGGCAGAAACACACGACATTCATACAAACAGTTATTCCGATACCACTAGAATATAATCTGGCGAAAGCCAGGCGAGCGAGTGAAAGAAGTTACATATTAAGCAAATGAACAATGAACAACAAAAAATAAAATAAATGAACTAGTATGATAAATGTACTACATGAAAAGTGAAAATAACTCGCTCACTTGTACTTTCAGATCATTCCAGTAGTATCGCAGACAACAAGATTCGCTCAGAAGTTCACAAGCAGCCCAACTCAGGAAAAGACAGACGTAGAATTAGAACGCACGGCTAGTTCACAGCCATAAGGAAGAAGTTAGATGAGAGAAGAAGGGGGGAGGGCATGCGCATAAAACAACAGCTGTGCGCCCCTGGGACTAGAGCATAGAGAAAGATAAACGCAAAGTAAAATTTACAAAGAGAATATAAACAAAGAACCTAACTACCAGCGCCTAGCAGTATTCAGACAGAACTATATAAACTTTAACCAAAACAACACATCAATGAAGATACCAGTTCGTGTGCTTAAAAATGGAGTGCAAACTAATAATAATAATGTTCTAAACATCGCAGAAACTATGCACCGAACAAGTTCTTCAGTATAAAAAGCACCAGTAATTGTATTCCCTCGAAAATCCTTCAACAGATAAGTTACAGGTCTTGTTAGCTGCACTTTAGCAATCTTAAAGAGTTCAGTAGTCCATGAAGGTAGGTAGCCTTTAGTAAAGAGTGCTTTGTGTTTCGAAATACGTACAGTCACCAACTTTGAATTTAGGTTTTCGTTTCAACGTATTCTTATAGCTGAATATTGTAGAAAGTAAATTGTTATCAGTAACATTAATAGGTTTCATTTTAATTGTGGATTGTTCTGTTCGGTTGTATTGATGTACAAAATGCTGTAATATATCAATCCATTTATAGGACCCCTGTGCAGAAAAATAAGTGAATAATTTACTTTTTAAAGTTCTTATAAAACGTTCTGCTATGCAAGGCTTCATCGTGCTATGTACGGAATAGTGGTTTATTCCGTTCTTTTTCATTAGTGCTTGGAAGTCCTTGTTATAAAATTCTTTTCCTTTTATCAGTTTGAAAATTTCTTGGCATCATAGGAAGTTCTTGTAGAATACTCTTCATCAGACTCGTAACCTGCTGTGCCGACTTGTCCTTGTCCATGTGCTGCCGACTTGTGCCTTGCCCATGCATATTTTGAATATACATCGATTACCACCAATACGTATTTGAATCCTCTATTCTGCTTGGCATATGATGTCATGTCCATCAAATCACTTTGAAACAAGTCATATAAACCTTTCGTAATAACATGTCTTCTATCAAATATTCTTCTTGCGGACCTATGGATTTCACTCGCAATTCCATGTTTGCTCATGTTGATATATATCCTTTTAATTTTAATTCCTCCAGTATCTCTTTTATCTCGTTATCGTGGGCGGTATTACCTGCTTGAGACGAAGCTATCAACAGTTTAAGTCTATCTACCAATAAATTAGGATTGTTCCAGTACTTATAGTCGATCTTATGATTAATATGTACATCCTTCCATGGAGATATGAGACCACCTTTTTTCGTCTTCGTCTGCTTACCTTTTTCTTTCTTATACATTGGAGCGATAATAGTTTTCATTTTGCGGTGAAATGACGTTATAACAGGACCATCTTTCACATGTCCTACTCTATGCACTTTCGTATCATCTAAAATAGCTTTATAGTTCCGCATGTCATCATCATTATAATGATCGGGTTTTAATCTAAATATTAATTCAAGTAGCCCATGTGTCACATTGTATGTTTTATCATTCACTATTAGAATGTCCCCAGTTGGATTAAATTCTAATTCCACGTTTCCAAGCTTCAATAATCCGTCTTCATATGTTGGACCAAATACTCTATCAACTCCTTTCATATCATGTGATGGGCTTGTATACGAACTCAAGTAGTCACCGACTAGCGCTGCACTTCGCACTTCATCCACAGGTCCAGTTTTTTCAGGTGTATATGTAGAGGTGGACGAGTGACCAACCCAGCATATGGTTCTTCTTCCTCATCATCCTGATTCGTATTATCTGTGTCTGTATCCTGTGTGGTAGATTCATTAGGCGGACCTACTTTCTGTAAATTGATCAGCTCCTTCAGCGGAAGTATGACGGGCTGTAAGGACTTCGTGCTCATATTGAAATTATCCTGTTCCTGTGTCTGTAATGCAAGAAGCTTTTCTCTTATACTTTTGCTATGTAGGATGATGTCGCGCAGGACTTTTTTTGATGTTCGTTGAGCAACATCTCTATGAAGAGTAAATAATGCCGTCAAATATTACGATATATATTTGTTCGAATAATCATATTTTCCAAGTTTCGTACGACTTATAATTGTTAGGAAGATCGGATGTATTTCTTTATGACGTTTGTCAGCTGTGTGAAAAGTTAGTTGATCCGTTGTAGTAAGCGAAATTGGGGAGTCATCTAAAATTAGGTCCTTGCCGTTTAAGTGTATGTATACAATCTAGGAAGGAATGCTTGGGTGGGATATATATATATATCCAACAGTTCACAATTTATTGGGAAACTGAAATAATCATCTCCAGTGCTCAGGGTATAAGCACTCGTATCATTGTCCTGATGTTGGATGGACTGGATATAGTTAAAGTTCACTTGATACATAGTATCAAACTTATTCATAATTACTTCCAGCTTTTGAGTTAGAATTTGCGTTTGTTGAACAAGGCTTGAAATTTGTCCTTCTAGGGTCGTAAGAATATCACTAGTAACAAACGTATGACTTTGATTCTGAAGCTGTGCTAGAAGATATTGTTTTGTTACCATGTCGTCCTGTAATTGTGGTGGTGATACTTGTGTTAGCCGCACGTTGTTAAAAACCATGTTATTTTGATCATCCTTACTCAAGATATTATTACCATTGATATCGATATTCAGTTTCGATCATAGATTTTTCTGAACGTCCTCCAATTCTTTTAGAACATAACCTTTCGTCAAAACGTCATATGCTTCCTCAGTTTCCGCAACTCCAGTTATTCGCACGTTGTCAAATATAACATTTCCATAGATGTCCGTGTGAAAGGATTCGGTAGGATAAATATTTCTCCGTCTCGTAATAAACGCACGTGGATAATGCGATCTGTCTCTGCAGATAAACTGCTGCCCCTCTCGTATGTAACTCATATCGTGTGTGCGTGTGTGTGTGTGTGTAGCATTCAAACTTCCTTGCAGTTATGATTCGATATCTCAGGACTCAATGTTTATATTGCTGTCTATAGCTAAACAGTATTTACCTTTATTTTTTTCCTTTGTTCTATTGATGGTAATGAATCCGTGTTTACTAGCAGACCAACATTTTCTACATATTTCTTGGAAACGTGGAAATGACATATCACAGTTAACATAGTCATCATAGGCATGTTTTAGATTCACAAGGTCCATTTGAAAGAGAATGATATAGTTACAATTATCTCTTATCAATTGTTTAGGCATCTTGGAATATGTCTGCATTAAGTAGAACACATCAATATGCTTATGCCTTCCCATACTAAAGTATTGCTGCATCATTTTTTGAGGATCACAAGCTACATCGTCAAAGATGAATAGCGAATGAGACTTCGCTTCCGCAGGCGGTGGAACTGTATTATCGTTTGTGTGAAATTTGTAGTATCCAATGGACGGCGTACGTGTTAAAACATCGTCCAAATTCTTGTATGCGTTTTGATACAGTGTGGGTGAATATATATATATTTCTTGAATTTCAACCCATTTGGATGATAAATTAGGTTCAGCAACAAGTTCGTCTTCCCACATCCACTCGGGCCTGCAATGATACATCTTATTGTGTTCTGAAACAGCACGGAATGCTTAACTTCATGTGTTTGGGGGGTTGTGCATATATTTGCTATCGGTAAGGATATGATCTGCTTTTCCGGTAGTGTGCTCAAGTTCAGTTCTTTGGACTGACGACAACATTGTTCATGTCGTTTGAAGTTATCTCTCCGCTTTATAACAGCCTTGCAAATACCACATACGAACATTACCGTAGAGTGATGTGTTAGAAACTGATGTGTAAAGGTAAATGTACGTAATATTTATTATCTTTCATATAACCTAAAAATTGTCAGGCGCAGGATTCGAACCTACGACCCTCCGGGGGGACTAAACCAATAGTCCAACGCCTTAGACCACTCGGTCAGCCTGACTTAAGTGATTGTGAGGAGGGGGAGGAGGAGGAGTATCAGGCTCAGGGAGGAGTATCAGGATGGAACGTGTCATGAGGAGGAGGAGGAGGAGGAGGAGTAGAAAGATACCAGGTTCGAACTTGTCCTTGTCATAAATGTAGAATAATTGATTAATTAAGATAGTGGGGACTATAATGGGGAGGAACAAGTCGGAACTTGTACATTATGTTGAAATGTTGGTAGAAAAAGCAGATAAATACTTGCATCACATGCAGCGGGAGCTTATATCATGTCAGGACGTGTTCGGAGAAGGACCTCTGGAAAAGGAATTTTAAACACTATCATAAACAAGCTTCCACTCGGGTTACATTTACCAGGATATAACTTTTTTGGCCCGGGAACAAAATTAAAACGTCGTTTAGCACGAGGGGATACGCGTATAAATAAACTTGATGAGGCTTGCAAACACCACGATATCGCATACGGAAAGCATTCTGACAAATCATCACGTCACATCGCCGATTTAGAACTTGCTAACAGGGCATGGGAACGTGCAAAAGCGCCTGCCGCTTCACTTAAAGAAAAGGCAGCAGGATTATTAGTTACAAATTTAATGAAAGGGAAAGTAAAAATGGGAGCTGGGGTAAAAATGAGGAGCAAAAGAAAAACGTCAAAAGTACAAGCTCGTCAAATTAGTCAAATGATGGTAGCCAAAAAAACAATTAAACGAAGTAAAAATCCTAAAAGAAGGAGTCTAAAAATTCCTAAGAGAGGTGGTATTTTACCGCTAGTTCCAATATTGGCCGGGATTTCAGCACTTGGGAGTTTAACCGGTGGGAGTGCAGCTATTGCAAATGCTGTAAATACTGCAAAAAAATAAAAAATCGTTACAAGAATCCGAACGTCATAATCAGACAATGGAAGCCATCGCACTAGGTAAAAAAGGACGTGGAGCCATAGATCCGATTTTTAAAAAACTGGCCGGATATGGTACTAATCAACTAGGTAAAGTTTTGGATAGCAAATTCAAGGGAAAAGGCTTGTATTTACGACCATATCCAAAAGGTGCAGGTTTAAAAAATAGGTGTATAAAGCTAAAAAAAGCCTTAACCGATATCGACATTGTTAAGTATGTAAAAAATTTACGCATACATAATTTTAGAGGTGTATTTATGCGCGAAACGTTGCCTAGAAAACCTTGGCCTAAAGAGAATGTCATAGTAAATTTAGATAGCCACTTGAACATAGGAACACACTGGGTAGCAATTAAAAAGGATGGGCGATATGCGTATTATTTCGACTCGTTTGGCAATTTACCTCCTCCTAAAGAAATTGTTAAGTATTTACGACGGTCGAGCATAAAATATAATGCTAATTCATATCAAAATTTTGATACGGAAATCTGCGGTCATTTGTGTTTGGCATTTTTATTATAATCATTTTACCCATAATTTGCTAATTATAAAAGGCATGTCCTGAAATATTGGAGAACAGTCTCTTAAAGGTGCATCATGATATCAAACGTATTTACGCTCACAGGAGCATCAACAGTTTTATCACAGGATTATTATCCTACGATAAATCTGGATACTGAATTGACCTAAGAAATAGCATTACTTAATTTAAACACCTATCACGCAATACCTGATATTATGAATAAGAATAACAGTTTTGCTATAGAACTAAAGGACGAAAACGATCTCCGAGCCGATACTGCTGTGAAAAAGTACACGCTCCATATTCCTACGGGTACATATGAAATTGATGATATTGAGGCTGCAATGATTACCGAAATAGAAAAGCAAATGCACATGGTACAAAACAAGGCAACAGGCCTTAGAGAATTTTATTTAAAAACCAATGCTTCCACATTAAAGGTGGAATTAACATCGCCCGTGCCGATCACATTTCAAGTACCGAACTCTCTGGGATCGCTTCTAGGATTTAATACTACCTTGCCAGAGGATAATCAAAGAGAAGATTATTTGCATAATAACATGATCCAATCAACCTATCCTCCTAATATATTTGCAGTAAACGTTATAAGAGTCGACTGTAATTTGGCGACGGGCTCATTCACGAATGGTAACTCGAATTCTTTCCGTCGGTTGCACCAGGCTTTAAGATATCTTTAGCACCATCAAATTTAATTTATATGCCCCTAATACAGACAACATCAATCAGCAACATCACTATCAAGTTACTGGATCAGGAAGGGTATAATCGATAATAGCGGCGAAGAGCTATCGGTTCGTCTGCACATTAAAGCTCGTAAATAATGGGACTTGATTTTAGTGGTCCCAAATATAGTATTAAAACTAAACCTAAAACCAAACCCTTCAGTTCAACACGTATTGTCAAACAGTTAACACTGGCTAACAAATCCTTCCTCCAACTGTTAGGATATCGAGTTAATAGAAATGGGTCCGTTAGACGTCGCTGAGGATACTGCCTTTTCGGAGTCAATTACAGAGTATGAATATCACTATTTTAGTCCCACTAATATTACCGCTATTAACGAAAGTGATGAGATTCAAATACAAATTCATAGCTAGGAGTCACAACTACTCCCATCTCGAAGCAATATTATATTAACCGGTGAAGTGACAAAAGCTGATTGTACTGCATTTACTGGTAAGCTGGCTATGAATGGCCTAGTCAATCTTTTCGATGAAATTCGACTCGAGGTCAACGGAGAAATTATAGACAGAACACGCTATCCTGGGTATGCAAGCCTTATGAAGGCTGTGTGCTCTTATGATGGTCAGAAATGTAAGCAACTTGAAAATATGGGATGGTGTCGTATCTTAACAAACGACCCTAAAATATTAGATAAAGGGAAATCTAACGTCAGTATACCATTAAGCCATGTATTGGGCTCGGCAGAAGATTTTCAAAAGATTGTATTAAACGCTCGACTGAAGTTTGTATTGCAGAGAGCAAGAAATAGTATGAACGTGACGGTGGAAGAGAGTAAAGTTAAGCTGACGGAAGTGATATGGAACATGCCTATACTTCGAGTATCAGATCAGCAGAGATTGAAATTATCAAAATATCTAGAAAAGGATTCCGCTCTACCAATTGCCTTCAGAGAGTGGCAGATGTTCGTACATCCAAATGTTCCCGAGACAACGAAATTGACTTGGAATATTTCTACAGTCCCACAGCTACAGAAGCCAAGATATGTCATCTTCGGAATACAAACTGACCGAGAAAAAGTAGGAGGGGATCCATCAATGTTCGATTTAAACAATGTAATAGATGTGCAGTTATATCTACAGGACAAGAAGTATCCTTATCAATCCTTCGATATTGATGCGAACAATAATCGATATGCCATATTACATGATCGATTCTGTGCATTCGCAAACTCATATTATGGGCATTCCTCTGGCCCGATGTTAAATGGAGAGGACTTCGTGACAAAGGCTCCTCTTTTCGTCATCGACTGTTCCAAGCAACAGGAGGAAATAAAAACAGGGGCCGTAAATATAAGAGCTGAAATCACTGCTTCGGAAAACTTACCTGCTAACACTAAGATCTACTGCCTCGCTATACATGACAGGAAACTGAAGTATAAACCACTCTCGGGCATTGTCACAAACATTATATGAAAATAACTGCTTGCGTGTTAGATGTCCAAGGATTCTATATAGCTAATAATAAATTCGTCGCTAAGGAGGTTGCTGTGATGTGTGGTGAGAAAAAGGCACATTTCGTGTTTCTTCCCCCCGATGACGTTGTTCCAAACGTCAAATCAAAATACTTTCTTGAACATGTGTTCCATGGGCTGAAGTGGGATGTTGGATTTATACCTTATAATAAATTAAAGCTCATACTTCAAGAGTGTGTGAAATATAATACGGATGTGTATGTGAAAGGAATGTCCGATAAGATATTTTTTGAAAGTGTTTTAAACAGGTACATTTCAAACTTAGAATTACATGGCTGTCCTAGCTTGGAGACATTGAAGAGCAATATAGATCCGCAAAGCAATCAGTTAAAGTGCATGTTTCATTGAGTTAATACTACAAAGTGTGCTTTAACCAATGTTAACGTTTTACAGTTTTGGTGAAATAAAAAAAATAATATGGCTTTGTATTAAAATACTTTTTATTATTACATTCCATTCTCTTATAATTTATCAAGCTGTCCTAGCCACTCTCCTAACATATTTAAATTGTTTACATTTGCCAGTTCTTCATATGTTAAAGTCAGATTATCTGTTTACGTACACGCATCGCTTGAAGTCCTCTTCTCCGTAGCAGTCCCTTTATCACATGTCTTCATATTTTTAACACTTTTAAAAAGTTTACATTGATTATCACAATACCTCCAATCACTGCAAGGTCCCCAAGATATGGCTTTATCACAATATATCCAATGTCGAATTCCATCGCACGTCTCTGAATGAAACAGTGCATTCCTTGTAGTTCATACGTCGATGCTACTATCTCATATGGAAACTTTTTTCTCTATCGTATCATAATATATACACACCTACATGATCCCCTCCCCTCTCCTCTTATATGTGAACATGATAGGATTGCTAGGGTTAATAACAATTATACAAAATACTATGTATTTTCTTTATTCTCACATCACAACACATATGCACATCCACAGTACACACTGGTTTGCATTTGATATATTGCTCATTTTTACACACATAACTTGGAATACTATGGTGACATGGCTATTATACATATATATTTTGATCTCTTGTTACATTTGTCGACAAATTTCTAGCCCACATGTACCGATTCTACTTTAATGAAGCGGGCGTTCCCAACATCTTGCATGCCGCGACTCACAACAGCAAAACGTCCACTGTTTAATTTTAAAATGTTATCATCCGTGAACGATGAAAAACGTGCGGGTAAAAATACACTGGTACTATCTACCAAATCTAACACCACACGACGTCCATACTTAGTACTCGCGGATCTCGCTCGCTTGATTGGATATTCAGCATCGACAGTGAAGTCTTCTAGTTTCCGCATAACGTCGTCATATGCGCCGCCACGTCCAAGTTGGTTGAATTCCTGGAGCACATTATTCGATCCGGCAGAAGCATCTTCACTCACACCACGGTCAGGTACACTTTCTACAGAGTTCTCTCTTGAATACTAATCAGTCTCCATGCTTTCGATGCTTTTTGTTTTGGTGACAGATCTTCTTCCACGTTTCGAGTCCACGACTTCAATTGGGCCATGTCCTCCTCCTCCGTTTCTGTTGTAACTTGCCATAGTAAGATTGTTGTAATATTGATTGAAGATGATGATGCAGTCTCGATCGCGTTCCTGCTAATACAGGCTCTACTGAGCTTTGCTCCTGCTTTATATATCTCTTGTTTCAGGTATTGGGGACGATTTATGAGGCCAGGTGTTTTCTTCAATGTCGGTAAAAGGTTGACAAGTATGGAAATGGTGGGAGAAAATTTATGGAAGCAAGTTGGGAACATGTATGGATATTCTCTAAGGTTAACAAGTGTTTGGGCGTTGACCGCATATTTGAAATGATTTATGAGGCCAGGTGTTTTCTTCAATGCCAGCAAAAGGTTAACGAGCATAGAAATGGTGGGAATAAAATTTATGGAACAGGTTGGAGGCAAGTGTGGATATTCTTCAAGGTTAACAAGTGTTTGGACGTTGTCCACATATTTACAATAATTATATGGCCAGGTGTCTTCTTCAAGGTTAACAGAGGTTAGCATGTATGGAAACGTCGGGGATAATTTATGGAAGCAGGTGTTAGAGAATAGGCATAGCGAGTTTACCAAAAAACTTTGTTAACAATTGGCGTATGCAGAACTGGCCCCGTATTGGGTCAACAAGTGTCCCAAGTCCCATACGCCATATGCCCCTAACAGTTAATATTTTCTGCAAGTCTGGTGTGGTCGTCTTTAAGACAGGATAGCTTGGTTTTGTCAAAAAGTACATATGATTTTTCAACACTGAGTTTATTTAAGAATACTTCTTGACATACAATGCATGAAAATGGTTTATCTCCGTCCTGGGAGATAAACATAAATTAAATTCTACCCTCTTGGTAATAAGCTTCAAAGCAGTAAAAACATGAAACAAGACAAATAAATGACTCTTTGTGTTATATAGCTTATTTAAGAAAAAATTTACTGAAATGAATGAAGCTTTGAAATTAATAATATATAACATCAAGGAGGCTTTGACTGTGCCTCTTGTAAAACATAACCATACATACAAATGAGGGTTTTAAGGGAAAGAAAGGAACTTAGCGAACTTATCTTTTGCTTGAATGGAGTTTCCTTCCCCTTGAGTACTTTCATGCTGTATGCTGACTTCCAAGCAAGACAGCATCGACAGATGACCACATCCGACACGCAGCTTTGCCTTCCAACCCTGGTCGAGGGCAGGAAGAAGAGAACCAGGCGATGGCTGTTTCCCTTGCGAATTGGAGTATAAACCTTGCCAGACTCCTGTTCCGTCTCCAACCGGACAGGGGATGTCTCTAGGCAAGCTCCCTCAAACCATCCACAGACGATGAAGAGGGCAGCTAAAACTCTGGCGGCGACTAGGCTTCTATGTCGGATCCCCACTGGGCGAAAAGCTGTATTCTTGCAGTGGAAATCTCCGATGGCAGCCAGAGTTCGGACGATGGCTTCTTCTTCTGAGAGAAAGCTCTTTGATACAAGGAATGTATGAGAATGGTCCTTCGTATAGCACGTTGCACATATACGAGTTGAATTCAAGATCACAAATGTTTCTAATTCAAGAATTGCCTTTAACTTGCAATAAATGAAAATCGTAATACTGTTCACTTGAGTGTAGAATGAAGAAATATAAGCACCACTGTCCTTTGACCTGAATTGCTTATACAAAATGGCTGCCTAGCCACGTGAATGCGATCTTGGAAACTTCCTTTAGGCTAGAAGCTTGAGTACAGAGTTCAATATTCATCACTTAGAATATTCAAAAATAGTTACTTATTCTGTGCCGATGTGCACAAGCAATACTAAGTAGAATGTTTTATTGTAAAAGGCAGACTGTATCGCTTAACAGTAATTACTACACTTTTCAATAAAATGCTTTAGACAAGACGTACTTGTAGATTTATAGATCTTGCACTATAGAAGACTACAATATAAGAGTTCTTCGAGTTAATGTTACTGGTAGTCAAGACGAGAGAATACTGTAATGTTAGAATTACACTTTTACGAGTATTTTTGCAATGTAGAACTTCTTCCGTAGCGAGCGGTGTGCACATGAAGAGACTGAGACTAGCGAGACTTTTCGTTGCTAAGACTTGACTGTACGTAAGGACACACTTGTACTGTACTTACTGAAGGCAGGCAGACTACTTTTTCACCGCCCCTTGAATATGTATAAGTCCGCTAATGGAAGGGTCTAGAGGGGGTGGGGAACATTGATCACTACAAACTAGAACAATCTAGAGTAATTTTTTCCCAACCCGTGTGTTACTGCGCAAGAAATAGTGCACGGCAGCCAGCATACGTCATTAGTGGAATTACACATAGAAGATTGTGCAACTTAGACGGCGCACAATGATACACAAAAAAAACAAAGAAAAAATATTCACATGAAATGTGAACATGCTGGCGACACACAAGGGTTGGTTCACAGTAAATGCACATAACTTTATGAATAACATAACCCATTCCATACATGGGGAGAAGCAGTTCTTTTCTGGGAGAGAATACCCAAGCACAAAATAATGACCCATATGTTCAGAGGTTGCTCGCAGAGTAAGACACAAGAGTTAAAAAATCACTATATAGTCTAAGTGATGCACAAATAAAACACTAAGAGTCTAAGCGCTCGCTAAAACTTAGAACTAAAGTGTTTTCTAAACCTGTTACTATAGAATACAAGACTTTTCAGGGCAGCAGGTTTAGATTCCACTAAAGGAAGAAAGTTAGGGGTGCGTGGCACTTGTGATGAAGTCACTTCTTCCAATTCCCAGAATTTGTCCACCTTGTCTTGTAGCACACAATCTGTGAAATGGCATTGTTGCTTTTTCTGAGATGGTTTTGAAGAAGTAAATTTCCCAGTCAAAATCCAACCCAGCTTGGTGCGTCTTGCTATAATTCCGGGTTGTATTTGCTGGCTTTGATTCATGAGCACTTTCCAAAACATCTCGGCTCCCAACAATATATCCACTGGTGCTTGCTGGTTAAATGCTGGGTCTGCCAATTGGAGAGTTTTGGGAATTTTACAGTCTCTCACTGGAAACGAACTGGAAGGAATATTAGATCCTATGTGATCTATGACCAAACAATTCAAATTAAAGTGAAACTTGCCACCATAAGAATCCTTTAATTTGATCTTGACATAACTCAGAGCCTCTGTGCTCTTTTTGTTTATGCCAGTAACAGTGACATCAGTTTTAGTCCTGGGAATGTTTAACTGAGCAGCAAAATCCTTACTGATGAAATCATGAGTGGCAGCAGAATCCAGTAGGCATCTGGCTGGTATCCACTGCCCCTTGGAATCCTGGATCTGGACTACAGCAGTAGACAGAAGAACATGAGAGCCTCGGATGGTCGTAGTGTTATGATTTAAGCTCTGGACCTCCTTGCTCTCACCATTACTAGAAATACTAGGTTGAGATGCAGTTTTGATGTGGGAAGCAGGATTCTTTGTAACAGAAGTTTTCCTTCTCTGTTGGCCTAACTGATTTCTCTTCTTTACTACATAAGCCGTTTGAGCTGACGACTTATCTTGAGAAGGCCTGTGCAATAAAGTATGATGTCTTTGATTGCAATGTAAACAGTTACGACTTGACTTACAAGCTTTTACATGATGTCTTGACGACAAACAGTTAAAGCACCTTTTACTTTTTTGAACATGTGTCCTACGTTCTTCCACAGATTTGTCCTTGAACGTGGCACACTGATATAGGGTGTGGCTTTGCTTGCATAGGGGACACTGATAAGCATCTACTACATTATATGCTCGAGAAGAGTTAAACTGAACAGGAGGTGCCCTCTGCCTCCTATGTTCATGACCATTTTGCAATGAGAATAGCATCTTGCGCTTACTGTTGAGAAAAGCACACAATGAGCTAAAAGTAGAAGTATGTTCTGAGATGACTTCCTTTTCCCATTCTCGCAAAGTAGTAGGGTCCAACTTTGAGGTTATGAGATAAATCAGAAGGGTGTCACAATGTTCTACAGGTTCCTTTAGCGCTTGCAACGCTCTAACCTGTCGTTGCGCATTATCTAATAAGTTCCTTAGAGCAGCGCCATTCTCTGTTCTAACAGCTTCAAGTTCGAAGAGAGCTCGGACATGTCGCTGTATGTTCAGATGCGGATTGTCATACCTTTGCTTTAATAGGTAACACGCCACTGAATAGTTGTCACCCGTTATTGGAAGAGACTCTAGTAACTGAGCTGCGGGACCAGATAATGACAATCTTAGATAATGGTGTTTCTGTACTGGGGGCAAAGCTTTGTTTTGGTCTACTAATGAACAAAAAAGTTCGTGAAAGGTTTCCCACTCATCTTGCTTGCCGGAGAATTTAGGCAGTTCAAATTTTGGCAAAATAGGCTTAAAGAGTTCACTAGAATGCTCCGGGGAAGCAGCTTGTGGAGAAAGCACTGCATCTATTTCTTCAAGCCGCTCGCTTTGCTTAATAAAGTCTGTAGCAGCGACCACAGCTTGAAAATAAGTTTGTTCAAACACGTCTCTATCCTTAGCTTGATCAGGGTTGAGCTGTTCGAGATCAAACTGAATGTCCTCATATTTATCCAGGATTTTTTCGAGCCTTTTTAGTCTTAATTTTAGAACACTTATGTTCTCCGCAGTAGGCTCTAAACTAGCTAAAAAGTTTTTAAATTTCGTTACACGCCCTTTATAATTAGCCCTAGCAGCTATTAGTTCTTCCATTGATTTATCAGAAGTTGACATTGTGCATATATAGAAGATACACTAGTAAGTAGAAAATAGTTTCTTTCTTTTAGCAATTTCTCTGAACATGTGGGGTCATTAATACAAAATAACTTACAGTTTGTCTTCTTAACTGATGAGTGAAATGCTTGGTTGCTTTGATGAATACTACCAGCTTCATGGGCTTGTAGATACTTTAGTCTTGCTGATAGATTCTTCTTGTATTCTCTCCTTGCGGGCCAAGCATACGTGCACACCATTTACAATATGTATGACTCAGACACCCATTAGCTGAAAACATTGACAGTATATTAGAATTGTGTCAGAATAAAGCTATGACGTCACACAGGTCACTTGTCCCTAAAGTGGTCTTGTCTGAAGCTGATGTAGCACAACAGAAAAAAATTATCATAAATTATATCTTTGAGTTGCCAAAAAACATGTTAAATGACTTTTTGATCTTTACATAAGTAATATAATAAATTGAAATCACGTCGGGGTCACCGAAAACATGGAAGGGTCTAGAGGGGGGTGGGAACATTGATCACTACAAACTAGAACAATCTAGAGTAATTTTTTCCCAACCCGTGTGTTACCGCGCAAGAAATAGTGCACGGCAGCCAGCATACGTCATTAGTGGAATTACACATAGAAGATTGTGCAACTTAGACGGCGCACAATGATACACAAAAAAAACAAAGAAAAAATATTCACATGAAATGTGAACAGCAGGTATAGATATTCATCAAGGTAAACGAGTGTTAGGGAGCAAGTTTTTTCCACGTACATTTTAATATCTTTGCAAACTAGAAATTTTACTGTTGTTATCTTCTCCGTATCAACATGCTTATGAGCATATGGTGCATCTGTAAACTTTTGGCTGGATTTCCCCATCACTCCGAAGTGGGCTGGAGCGCCTTACTTGTTCCGCACATCGATTTCAATTCCTGCGTGATGACTGGATTTCCCCATCGCTCCGAAGTGGGCTGGGATGTTATACTTGTTCTATCCATCGAATTCAATACCGGTGCGAACTTCTTCATGTCCGAATAAGTTGCAAACAGCTATTCGCACAGGATCCATTTTCCATGTAGTTAACTTCATAGTGCACTCCCCATATACCTTACCCAGAATGTCGGATTCTTCAGCTTCGTCTGTAATGATGACAAAGTCCCCCATATCACCGAGTGATCGTATCTCCTCTTTCTCTGCCGTGATGCGGAATTCTTCATATTCTCCATCTAGCTTCGAAATTCTCAAATTGGTAGAATTTCTTTTCGGGTTATATACTTGTAGTGTGAATTTAATTTCCTTGGGAACATAATCTGAACACTCGATGGTATATGTAAGCACATCCCCCTCCTTGACTACTCTTTTTACTTTTGGTGTTGATACAAATCGATACTTCCCCAATGTATCATTCTTATGCGGATCTATATCAATATATAGACCGTTTCCCACTTCCATTGTTTTATAGTTTTATTCCTCATCGTTGCACACAGCAAACTGACCGGAAAAGAAACGGGACCGAGGTATTCATGAGCAGATGGTTATATAAACATGTTCAATCATGTAATATGTCTGTGCCCATATGGTAATGTATCTATCCATTTCGCATTATTTTACGTTTGTTATCAGCGGCATCGAGAGTTTTTTTGATCTGATATATCGATTTTCTGAATATGTGAGAGTGTTTTGTTTTAAACAATTAACATACTCGCAAAAAGCTAATTCTTTCTGTACTGTGCTCTTTTTTACTCCTTTTACCTTTTTTATTTCCCTACCATCACATATTTGCATAGCATACATTTTAGCTCTCAGCGATACGAATTTATCAAATTTTTTCCCTGCTAATTCGTCCTTAAATTTCCCTAGTACTCCTTTATTATGTATAGAATACAATGGATGATTCTGCCTGTAATTGCTGGTGTCAAGAAGTTCAAATATGTTTAACAAATCCCTATGTAAGTTATCAGTTTGTATGTCGTAAACAAAGGAATCTGTATCCATATAGCAAAGTTGTAGGTTTGTGCCATACAATGGCTGCATTACATCGTAATGAAATCTGTACATGTGCGTTTTCGAAATATCCAAAATGAACATACCAACATATACGGCTTTTGTAAGGATTAATTTAGTTTTTTCTAACAAAACTCTGACCAATGTTTCATCATATATCGTACGGTCCACGAAATTACATTTATTTATCAATTTATTTAATTGTTTCATATTGGAAGTTAGCCTAAAATCGATACGATTTCTAATATTTTCCATAGTTTTACCAAACACCGCATTATTCATTAACTTAAAAAAATTCTTTTCAAAGTCATTTGCAGCCATAGTTCGTGTCATATTGTTCAGGTCAATGTATGGTTTTAACCATGTAGATTGGCTGAATTCGATAGCACTGTATATTTTTACACACCTAAGAACATGTTTAAGAGCCTGCTTTAATGATCTATAATGAGTAACATATTTGTTTTTATTATTTAACGTTGTTAATAATTTAGATTGCTTATCACCTTGAACACACATACTTTCTGCGCAGAATGGTAGGTCTTGGTGTTTCTCATGCAGATGAACTGGGTATTGAATATCTACTTCTTATATGTAGCCTTTCGAAAAATCGTCCGGTATTGTTTCTATGTCTATCTCGGCGATTTCTTCATCCGGCAACCATCTAAAATCGCCATATTGTAGACACTGACTCATTGCCCAGCCGTATAGATTGTTCGCATCCCAATACATTATTGAATTGTTCTGACTTGATTCTACATATCGGGTCACACTTTGACAAATCCCGCCTCTAATCCCCCTTTCAACAGTTAAAATTATGTTTATATCTGACATTATAGATAATTCGATTCCTGTATATTTTAGCATTGCGGCATAGCGACCCCCGGTATTGTATAATAATGAACGCTATCCAATCCATATACATCTAAACACATCTCTCGGAAATTTTCAAAGACGTCCGTTAGAATTAGCACGTCAGTTTTTAGATAGATATCTGAATATTGACCCAAGTTTTTTAAATTAAAATTCTCCCAAACTTTCTTTGCATGTGAATAGTCATCGTCTGTGATATGATCCCCCATCAACTTGTTGTAAAAGCATTCTTTAGGGGGCAGACTCTCTTCTGAAAATACATGGTCTGATGTTATATAATCATATGGGAATACTCCTTTTCGCACCACTAAATCAGTGTTTTCTTTAAAATACTTTTGTGTCTCAATAAACTCGTTTTTGGGTAAGTTGTTGGCAAGAGATGATAAACTACTGTTTAAAAACCTAAAGGAATCTATAAATCTCAATTTGAGATATGTATTCTTCACTTCATGGGATACATATTTTGTAAACGATATATATTTTTCCTGGTTAGTAGGAATGACATCTATTCTACCTTCATCGTAACCTAATGATTTTACTATGAAATGTGCATCATAACTTGAAAGATTATGTAAAATTACAGGAATAACTGTTTGTGTTCTATATCTTAAATTACATTCATTATGTGCAGCCCCTCTATACTTCCCCGTGATATGACAATGATCCTTTACTTTACGGTTAATTTCTGTAAAGTTTTCTTTTTGACAAATGTGACATTTGGATGCATTCTCAAATTGTATGCGTTCTTCTTCTGTCAGAGGAAGCATCGATATAGTCTGCTGTAATACCTCTTTTTCGATTACTTTAATACCTTGTATAAGATTGCTAATGAAGTGTTTTTCTTTATCTTTACCTCTGTATAATTTTAGTGTGGAATATGTACCTTCGCTGTCTTTTATCATATAACAGTAGCTATATGGCACATGTTTCTGATACTGCATCGTCCAACTGCTTTGAGGATCTCCTGTACAACCCGCAACGGGGAGTAAACTACATTCGAAATCTGCATAAACTACGAATCTTACTTTTTTACTGTGTTCGTGGTTTTCAAATCGAACTATGCGCTTTTCGGGTACTGGTATTTCATATTCAATAGGCTTAAAATACATACAAAGTCTTTTGTGTTCTATCAGTTTTACGATCGAAGATTTCGTATCGCTATCATTAAAATGTGAGAAGCACCGCCTGCATATTCTAAAGTTTTTATACTTCTTCGAAAGTGTGATTTGCGATCGGACTAATGATTCCAGGATTGTTATGACTCAGAAATGAGCACGTTCTCCATCGGTAATGTAAAGTATATCATGATGGTCGTCGGCTTCGGTATCGCAAACACTATAGGGATAAATTTCATGATCCATGTATGGATATGTATTAGTGACCACATCTTCAATTGCGTATATATTTATAGAAATGTTGTTTCTTTTTGCAAATTTAGATATTTGTTTTAGTTGTATGGGAAATGTAACATCGGTCCAATCATATTTACTTCCCAGGTCAGGAGGTTGTGTATATGAGCTTATAAGATCTTTGTTCTGATTGATATATTTAGACAGGATACAGTATTTAAAACACATATCATCACAATTCCTCACATTGATAACTGACTGTGAATATTTATATTTCACAGGCAGGTCTATACACGAACTAGCTTTGGCGAGGGGGATATGCTTATTTATCCGCAGTTCTATTTTATGTACTTTTTTAAAATGCCAGCCCGAGCCCTTCATGGAACAATCTTCTAGTTCAGCACATATTTTAGCAAAATTATTTCTTATGATCTGATCCACATCACTACTTGTAGCCAATGCAGTATTTTTTTTTTTTTTTAAATTTTTCATGCACGTTTCGCTTTCAATATTTTCGAATTCGCATTCAACGAATAAGTTACACTTGACATTTTTAAACAATTTTATATCCTCTTTTAGTATCTTTACCATGCCATTGAAATAGTATTCCAAATTAGTTTGAATGTCCCCAATCTGGACATTAATCTGGATTTGTCCAGATTTAATCTGGATTTAAATGCAGTTTGTAACAATACCATTTTACCGCCATTATCACTCCGTCTGACCTGTGTATGATCCTGATGACTCGATCCAGGCTGTGGGCTTGATGTGGGTCCTCGGTGAATAATTTGCTGCTTGCGGCTTGCTCCGGGCTGTGGGATTGGAGTATGTCCATGATGATGATGGCTCGGCCCGGGTTGAGGGCTTGATGGTCTGCATTGTCTGGGCACAATACCATGATCCTGATGATTAGTATCAGGACGAGGAGAATCACGCTGGCAGGACTCTGGCTGAGCGTTGACCTCTCGTCCCGCTGCGTTCTGGAAATCAGAAATAAAAAATAATAAGTTTTCAATAATCTATTATTTTCCCTAATATAAATTACATCTTCAGTAAAATTAGCTTCTTACCTGATTATTTCCGCAGTGCTCTCTCTGAACATGATCACTCAGGCCCCATCTCGATATATATGTCGTATTACACAGATCACAGTGATAGTTATGACGTTCATGGGCTTCGATAATATGTCGTCGTAAACTCCTATGTGTCGTGTAAGTACGATTACATATGTTGCCTGTGAATATTATGTTGGCATGCTTTTCTCTTACATGTCTTCTTAGAGTCGTGCTATATTTATATGAAGCGGTACATTGCTCGCAGCTAAATCTTTCCATTATGATAGTGTTGTATCGACTGGCTTATGTACAGACTTAGCACACGCTTATAATATGCAGAAATTATTTAATCTTAACCATTGTGTATTGTGCATGTGCATATGTGTGTGTGTTTATGCCTATAACGTGAGAATGTAGAAGCCACGGAATGCTCCTATTATATATATGCCTCAAACACCTGTCAGCAGTTAAAACTCGAAAACTCCATTCCTAAGCGTCTCGACCACGCCCTTATTTATTACATAGTGCTAGGAGACATGGCATGGTCGTCTGTCGGTTCATATAATTAACTTAAACGGCATTCCAACTCGTTCCATCAATTCTTCTATCACACAATGCAAAAACCTTGAACAAGTCCACTTAGGTCAATGCCAAATCCTCCTAATATGAACATACGGGCAACGCCCAAAATGAACATACGTGACCATCTGCTATTCCCAAATAAGGAAACATCCAATTCTCCTTCTTACATCGTACAAACACAATGGCTCGATTTATCAATGTCGGCATAAAATGGACACCTGCCCATATAATTAACTTAAGCAACATTCCAACTCGTTCCATCATTATTATTCTTCTACCACACAATGCAGAAACCTTGAACAAGTCCACTTAGGTCAATGCCAAAGCCTCCTAATATGAACATACGGACAACGCCCAAAATGAACATATACTCGACCACCTGCTATTCCCGAATAAGGAAACATCCAATTCTTCTAGTTACATCGTACACAAACAGCGACTCGATTTATCAATGTCAGCATAAAATGAACACCTGTCCATATAATTAACTTAAACGACATTCCAACTCGTCCTTCTATCATACACTGCAAAAACCTTGAACAAACCCGTCCAGGTCAATGTCACATGCGTCACGCGCCGCGCCTCATGTGGCCCGATGACCACAAAAAATGTGGTTTCTTGTGGTCGTGACCCTATTCTATTACTACTTACGTCATTGCACAAGAGCCGGTGACAAGTGCGTTTTTTCCTTTGCTCAGTCAAACCAAAACAAGACTGCTTAATGCTGTCATTGTTTTATACAATAAATGTAATAATAAAAGGATGTAAGAGATTAAAGAATCCAAGGACAATACATATTTTTTATCCAGTCATAAATGAATTTTTTTGGTAACCCATGACCTAAATTATAACCCTAACTCATGAGAAATCAATACCTTGTGTCAACATAAAAATCTCCATGGCCACTCGCGTACTGAAGGTACACAGATAACCATTGCCCTTTACCATTGTGTTCGCGAATGTTGAAACCTTTATTGTTTTTTTAACTACTATTTTAACGAATGTGG
Source organism: Ectobius pallidus (assembly GCA_964059195.1). NCBI lineage: Eukaryota > Metazoa > Arthropoda > Insecta > Blattodea > Ectobiidae > Ectobius > Ectobius pallidus. Next base: position 148,264,230 of record CAXKWD010000004.1, read on the forward strand.
TACATACACACCGCATCACCTTTCTTCAAGTGTTGCGCCTGTTCTGCTAAATTCGCGAATGTTGGACATTGGTGATGTAGGTATAATAGAGAAGTACAGGACAGAATACAAAAACCACGATTGTGTCAAATTCGTGATAGTGGCATAACAAATAAAGAATACCTTACACTTTCATGAAAATGGAACGAGCTATTACTCGCCAATTAAAGAAGAAATAACATTGGCGATTCTTGCAGAACAAAGATAAATGTCAATAGATGCCAGCAATGCACTTAACTCAAAATCTATATTATTGCATATTCGAGGTTCTGGCATCTTATTTGAAGTAGGGCATATACTGTTAGGGTTATTAGGTGCCAGTATGGTACTTTATGAGATTGTGTGGGGGACGGGGAAATGTCTGTCCGTGTGTCTGTATGCGCGATAACTCAAATACGCTTTATCGGATTTTCATGAAACTTGGTGTACGCATTTATAACGTCCATGGAAAGAATCCTGTTGAATTTGGACCAATTCGGTTGACTGGCACCGAAATAAAGAGTAACAATCACATCTATTATAATATAATCTTCATTCTCCAACAATTCGAAGCATTTTGATCGGCTCGCAGCCAACCAATCAGCGGCCGAGCTCTTGTAAATAATGTCGTAATGTAATCAATTCTGTAAATAGAAATAATATGGAAATTACTTATTAAATAAGAGCATGATTTCATTTCCAATTAACTATAAGTATTCATTTTGTAACGGATATTAGACTCTGAAATATTATTGCGTGGCCCACAATAAACATAACGTAACAAATTCCCAATAGTTACTCTTATTGTTAGCCCGCTTTCTTCATGACGATGTGTGTCTAAATAAAACATTTGAAGCACTTACTAGCTATTGAATATTGATATTTTTATTATTCGCACCTGTGGAACACTATACCTAATGTAATTCCTGACAGATTGATTTCAGATTGACTTTAATTCATTCATAACCTAGGCCTATACGGCCGCTTTAAATTTGAAACAAACATGTCAGCGAATCGTAGGCCTATTACATCAATAATATTATTGTCAATACATTTTGTAAAATGTTGATATATTTCAAGAATTTATTATATCAGTTTATTCCATTATGAATTATTCCAATATGAATGTTAATATGAATTAAGGTTAAGAATGAAACTTCAGACCTTTGTTCTTCCGTAAGCCCTGCTTAATGAATGGATCTGGAGTTTAACTCGGAGATCTATTACAAAAATAACTTATTTTCTGCTTTCGGTTATCATAATTACAATTTTCACTGATTAAAAAACTTATTGGCATTTTCTTACATCAGTTTACCTGATTTTATTATTAATTGATTTTCTTTATATTTTTTGGACATTTCTGACTTAGTTTGTATGAGTTTTGTTCAGATCATAAAAAATTGTAAAGAATACCAGAGTAGGCCTCAAGAAATGGGATATGGACGATTGTCTAGGATATATATTTCAGTTGGTGATTATAAGCCTAGCAAATTGCAAACATAAAAAATGTTCATTGTGGAACGGTAAATTATGCAGCGTTATTTTGTATTTTCAGTTTCTGAAATTGGGTCGGAATCACGCCGAAATGGCAAATGACTCATTTTATTTCATTATTGAATTTTCTCCGCTTTGGAGGAATAGGAAACAACCTTCAGTAATCTTGAGAAGCTTAAGAATGTTGCCAGGGAGAACAACATAAACCAAACAGACAGGAACATTCGGGGTAGATGAAAGATAAATTCAAATCCCGCATCTGCCTTTTTGAGAGGAAAACGCTGTGAAAGCATTCAATTTGATAGTCAGTTTGGGTACTTGTGCAGTCACGGACTTGAATCCGCGACCTCCCAACTGTGAGTTCGCGACGCTGCCTCCAAGACTATCTCGGAACAAACTAAATTCATTAACTCTAAATATACTGTAACATTTACAACGCACTAATATAAGCTCAGACGACTTCTTTAAGTTTGATGGAGCTAATCTAAATGCTGTAGTACATAGGAGATGCAATATTGGATTGACGAACAAGTGTTAAACACCAGCAAATCCACAGAAGTACGGAAATGAAGGACACCACTTCAAGTATCGACCATCGGATAATGAACGGTGTAACTGCGCTGTCAGCAGCAGGGAATTCATATAACACTACCCTCAAGCATAAAATCCAGGCTTCCACGGATATCAAGGTGACTAACCGATCAACTACATAAACCGACTTGAAGTTATGTAAGACCCGCAGCCAGAGTTTCACCCATCCTCAATCCTTATTTTCAGTGGTGCTTACATAAAACCATCTTTTTCAGTTTAATTCATTTATTCGCCCATTGACATTCGAAGTGTAGAAGATATGTAAGAAACATAACAAAAGCATTCGAAAGTCTCCTTACTTGAGAACGCCTTTGAGAATTGTAATTTGTTATAACACGTTAGCAGTAAGAAAGTTTACAGGTATTACAGAAGTTTGTGAATTTAATTTCTCTGTTTTAACAAGAATTGGCCTCCAAGACTCATGAATGGCTAATTTAGTGTATCTAGCATTCGGGAAAAGCAGAAGAAAGGGCATGAAAATGGAAAATGTTCTTATAGGACTATTGTCTTAAAGGAAAACTTAAGGACCCTTTTTGTGCTTTTAATTGAAGTAGGCCTACTCTCCAGTACCTACCGTACATGAGTGTCATAAGATAAATGCCTTGTAATTAAAATTAAGTGTGCGCCTGTGCATAGTATTTTGCAGTTAATGATATTTATTCCACATAAGGCCCGAATTCAATATTCTTCCACAGCATAACCCTAGAATATCCTGAGAAGCATTTTGCCCACCCTGATCTTGAATTTTGGCTAAGGGCCTGTGTGTTCTTCATTTCCGCGTACCCAATGCAATGGAGCGTGCAACAAAATTACCTAAATAGCGCGTTCAGTGAATATAAAAGAAAGTATCGGTGGAACTATGGTTCCTGTTAGGAGTTCAATCATCTTTCACATCTAGAAATAGGCTAGGCATATGTTAAAACTTATTTTCCCCTTCAATTACCAGAAACTTAAAAACTCAATCTAATTAATTACTCGCTGGTCAGTATGTATATTTTTTGCAAGAAAACCTACTAATGTTCACAGAACATTTTTTATCCTGATTTCATGTATAAAATAACATTTTTTCCATCAATGCAGAACGCTATGTGGGAATGTAAATAGAGAGGATCACTTTGGGTGAAAAGGTCATACTATGATTGTAATTCAAGCACTCTCTGGAATATTACTCTCTCTCTCTCTCTCTCTCTCTCTCTAAACTAACTCAGTGGCGTTACGTCCCTAGAGGGAGTAGGCCTACCATCTCTGCCAAAGGCACCAGACTGAGAGGCCTGTAGTCAGCACGGCCACTAATTACGGTTTCCGTGACCGGAGCCACTAATTCTTTATCAGGTAACTCCTCGTTTTGTGTCACGAGGCTCAGTGCATCCCGGTCCAGATCTCCCTATCACATAAAAATCTGAGGAGGTACCAGGGATCGAACCCGGACTTGCGAGGAAACCACGAAAAACCCAAATCGAGTTGGGTTTGAACCCTGGACCTCTCGAATGTGAGCCCCTTAACGGTAGAGCCTGTGACATCCCACTCTGTCTTAAAGAATGAAAGTTGTAGCAGGTCATTTTCTGCTACTTCTCGTTTTGAAGTTTTTGAATATGATAATTTCGTATTTGGCCATTTCCGGTTGCGCGCTGCGATCTCCTTTTCTTGTTCGATGGGAACTTAGCGAGCTATGACGGTCGCTCGTCATTACCGAAGTACTGCGTAGTGAGTGTGGATGGGGCTTCTTGAGATGACCAGGAGAGACGTGGAGGTTCAGGATATCGTTGAGTCTCAGGAAAATGTAGGATATATGCATTCTTAATCAAGCGATAAATTCTTTCTCTTAATAAGATAATATCTTCTTCTCTGCGCAAATGTAAGTAGCTTTTTAAATATATTTTTAATGATACTTCTTTTCGATGTTTTGTTACGTAGGATTCAAAACTCCTATAGTTGAAATCATGGTTCAGAACAACAAGAAAACCTTTCATTCTGTGATAAATGCTCTTAATTGCATCAGTTAATGTATGCAGTTAAATTTGTTGCGTTGGTGGAAACGCCCATGAAACTTCTAGAATCACGTACCGTGATCTGTGACCTTCAGACAAAATGGTATAACTTCCTATGTGTGCATTGCATGTAACCTGGACGTATTAAAATGAAAGGTTTAGGTGATGTTCCGGTTTAAAAGAAATACAGGTTTTCATCATCACTCATTGTAAGCAAATAAACTTATATATATTTGTTTCACAACAATATTCAGATTAAAATTTGAGCATAATGGTAATGCTATTAATACTTTCTGCGACGAAGTTAGGGTAAGTCTTGCCATTGTATAGAATTTTGTTATTTCCTATAAAATACTATATATAGATTATTTTGGGACACCATCCTATTCTCTTACATTACGGCTTAGCCGATTTCTGGTGGATTCTTGCACAAGCTAGATTTTGTATTGTACAGTCTCTGCTGTAAGTTTCAATATATATATATATATATATATATATATATATATATATATCTGTGTACCTTACTCATTCTCTCATAATTTTGAAATATCATATTTATGCTGGTAGTGTTCTGTTATACTTCTGGAGTAAATACCTTGAATCAGCAAATTATAAAAAAAAGGTCATATATATATATATAAATTTCAGCTATCCATATTGCTCTTGTAAGACTTGCCTTTTTCTATTTGATTTCATATGAGTTGTCTAACTTAAATTCTTAATGGTAATGTTTCATGATATAAATGTATAGGCCTATTTCATAATTTAATTGTTTACACATCTGAATAAAAAACCAATTGTATTTTTGCATTTGGATTGATAGATTTATGATAGGAGAGACTCTACAGTAAATTTTTATTACAGATTTAATATATCATTTCAGAGTAGTGAAAATAAGGGATTGCATATGTAAGATTGTCAGTATTCGACTTTTGTAGAACAGATTTTGATATAAAAAAGATTATCTTTTGAAAGCATAAATTACAGGTAGTGCACGTTAGCCTACGCTTTGAGAAATTGTATAGTGTACCTAAATCTGAAGGCTGGCATTAGGCATGATATACACAGTAGGTGAAGTACATGTTATTGTGTGATAGTTTTATTCAAGGTTAGCTTATTTTAGGGAGTTATTTCCCATATGTACAAGGTGGGATTATTTAAGCTATTTGCTTAAACCAAAGCTCACTAATTATGGGTAGAATATTGTGACCCATTTCCTCTGTTGTTTTCATTGGGATTTTCAGTCAGTGGTAAATGAATATTTGCATTTTAATTTATAAATTAATTTATTATAATATCTTTGATTAACATTTTCTCATTCATATTTTGGATTTAATAAAATTGATGATAGTTTCCCAGATCATTTAGATTGTGAGTTTGTCCAGTAAAGACTTTTTCAATAGTTTACAGTAATAATTACTGAACTGTTTCTAATTGCTATTTTGGATTTAATAAAATTGATGATAGTTTCCCAGATCATTGAGATTGTGAGTTTTTTCAGTAAAGACATATTCAATAAATTACAGTAAATCTTACTGAACCTTTTCTAATTCATATTTTGGCTTTGATATATTAATGATAATTTTTCAGATCATTGAGATTGTGAGTTTGTTCAGTAAAGACATTTTCAATAATTTACAGTAAATCTTACCGAACCTTTCTAATTCATATTTTGGATTTAATAAGTTAATGATAATTTTCCAGATAATTCAGATTGTGATTTTGTTCAGTAAATTCATTTTCAATCATTTATAGTAATTCTTACTGAACTGTTTCTAATTGATATTTTGGATTTGATAAAATTGATGTAGTTCCCCAGATCATTGAGATTGTGATTTTGTTCAGTAAAAATATTTTCAATAATTTATAGTAAATCTTACTGAACTTTTTCTAATTGCTACTTTGGATTTAATAAAATTAATGATAACTTTCCAGATCATTTAGATTGTGATTTTGTTCAGTAAAAACATTTTCAAAAATGTATAGTAAATCTTACTGATCTTTTTCTAATTGCTATTTTGGATTTGATGAAATTAATGATAATTTTCCAGATTAGTGAGATTGTGATTTTGTCCAGTAAAATCATTTTCAATAATTTATAGTAAATCTTACTAAACTTTTTCTAATTGAATTTTGAATTTAATAAAATTAATGATAATTTTCTAGATTATTGAGATTGTAATTTTGTTCAGTAAAGACATTTTCAATAAATTACAGTTATTCTTACTGAACTTTGTTTAATTGGTATTTTGGATTTAGTAAAATTGATGATAGTTATTCAGATAATTGAGATTGTGTTTTGGTACAGTAAATCAGTTTCAATAATTTGGAGTAAACCTTGCTGATCTTTTTCTAATTGCTATTTTCGATTCAACTAATTGTTGATAGATATCCTGACTATTTACATTGTCATTCTTGTATTGTAAATTCTATCACACGTTTTATAAGCTTTCTTAATTGTCATTTCGGACTTAATCAAAATTTATTGTGGTTATTTAGCCGATCTAATCCTGGTCTTTATATAGTAACCTCATTATTTTCTAAATTTATAATTCCAGCTCTTGTAAAAGTTTGTTACTATTAGCTTACTTGTTAAAGCTTACTATTTTGTTAAAACTTATTGTATGTTCCATGCTGGTCTATCTGGTCATAGCTTTACCTCATTAAATCTTTTGTAACTAATTAGGTTGACTCACTTATGTAAATCTCCACTGCAGTCTAGTCGTTCACTTTAGTCCCTCCATTATGTATTTTGAATTTTTCTGATAAATTTTATGTTCTGATTATCTAATCTGAGGTATAACCATATCTGATTATTAACAGTTATACTCTCCTCTCTAGTGAGGAATTTAATTATTTTGGTATTAGGTCAACTTCTTTGCTCCTCCCTCTCCGTACTTAGTCTATTGTGATTGTAATTAATTTATCATTAGGCCTTGCTAGTGCTATGTTGTAATTTAGGTAGTGATAGGGGAAATAATGCTGGCGCTGGTAATAAGTTGAATAGTTAGTTAGGTTTGAAGAACTCAGCGCAGCGAAAACCCTACCAAGCCAATCCCCCTTGGAAAAATGACTATATAAGATAATTAAATGTATATACATCCAAGGATGAATAGGGATGGCAGACCACACACAGACTATAAGGATAAAAAGTGGAAGGTACTGGAATAGTTAGCCCAACATAATTATATTTACGTAAGGAAAATAATTAAATTTCAATATGTATAAGTTTATTACAGAATAGAGAAATGACAGAAACAATATAATACAAAAATATCTGTGGAACGGAATAGCATAACAGGTTTTATACAGAGAACAATATTAATGAACCATATTTTATATTACTGCAATATTTGATATTACGATAGACAAAAGTATTCAACAATTCAGTGAGTAAGCAAATCACTATTTATATTTAGAAATATATAATTAGAAATTATTAGATTATACAATATGGCCAGAATTAACAGATACAGAACAATGAGTAAGCACAATTCAGAATAGGCCAGAATAAAGAAATTTAAGGTACTGAGAAAAGTTATGTAATTATGGTTATTAATGACTTTGGCTGGATATTTAATTTATATATATATATATATATATATATATATATATATATATATATATATATATATATATATCGGTCATGACCGGAACGAAAGAAAGGAATAGAAATACGAAAATACTAGAAGAAAAGAATTAAGAGAGAAGAAAGTAGTCGGCGAAACATTCATTCATGATCATACATACGTCCCAGACACATCCATTGTCTTCATGATAAAGAATAAATTTAGAATAGAAAAGCCGAAATAGAAAATTATTGAAATGTCAGGTGAGCGAGCAAAAACAGTAACTTTACGAAATAGACAAACTTTAAAGTGAATTTACTATACAAAATACAAATGCTTTAAAGTGAATATAAATGAAAATATACAAAAATAGAAATAATTTAAATACAACATGAATAATGAAATAGAAAAATATACTTCGCTCACCTGACGACCAAACATCATGAAGACAATGCCCAGACACGACGATCCATACACGCAGAAGAAACTAGGACAGTCGCCGACGAAGGATAGAAGAAGAATAGATCCAGCTAAGTAGCGTTAAGCGCTCACGACAACTCTAGCAGCCAAGCAAAATTAGTCGCAAAATAGTACACACAGAAAAAGATGGCACCACTAACGTATCAAGAGTAAGTAATATAACTAGATTAGTTTTGCCTGGTATATACAGAATGACAATAGAGAAACAAAACGCGCGTATACTCAAAATATACGATTTAATTGTCAATAATAATAATAACTGTTCAGTTCAAAAGAAAATAGGTTGCAACCGCAACACTAGGTTCATAGTTGCCTTCCAGATTTTCACTCTCATTACATTGATTAATTGTGATCTCGTTCTCTGGGATAGCTATTAGTAATCTTTACCTGAGTAACCTCAAACAATTCTTCCATGGGTTTTGGTAATTTACTGATGGTTTCTTAATCATTTATAGCACTATTGATTGATGTATATATTTTTTTATTGAATTGAATGTACATGATATGCTGTCTGTATTCATCATATTGGGATATGTGTTCAGGTTGTTAAAATATAAGGATACATTTAATTTACATTCCACCCCTAATAAATCCAGGGCGTGCTGGGCCCATAACCCAGAAGTCCGTACATCGAAACTAAGCTCTGCTACCACTGCAGTTCTGGATTTATTCGGGGTGAAATGTAAATTAAATGAATCCTTATATTGACTGTTCATCTTTAGACCTGATAATTAAGTTTTTTTAATTAATTTAGACTACGTTTGAATGTATTTTTTAATTAAGCATTATCTATCAGAATAATTGATTTGAAAATTAACTTTCTTATGAATAAGAACTACAGGACTGAAAACTGAATGTAATTAATAAACAATGTCTAAGCTGATAACAATGGAATCAGGAACTGTAATATTTTTGTATAGCCTATCATGATAGTGAAAAGTTTCTTAAAAGTGTTGAGCCAGGATTTAGAGGCCAGTATACACAACATAATCATTGCAGAATGTAATTTCCAATCCAGTTCAGCGAATCAATGTTGCTTACTGCTTTTTTGATAATTTGAAACATTTCTATAATTTATTTTATTGATTTTCATATAATATGTACAATTCAAAAGAGCAAACTCATGCAAGGGATGGCATTTAGTACATACATTAGTTTCAAATAATATTACGCACTAAAATTAAAATTAAGCCTGTAACAGCATTAACTATACATCAGAGAAAAAACATACTCAAGGGAACAGTTAAGTGCAATGAATTTACAGAAAATATGTTATAATCTTCCCTATTGGTTAAAGTAATTGAAGCGTATATTAGGGATTTTTGTAATAAATATAACTTGCTTTTTCCAAGACAACATGGTTTTAGGAAGGGCTATTCTTGCGAGTCACAGATGTTAGGTCTATATCAGGAAATTGCTGATATTTTAGACAAAGGAGGACAGGTTGATGGTATTATAATTGACTTCCAAAAGGCCTTTGATACAGTACCTCACGACATTTTAATGCTCAAACTTGCCGAAATGGGAATTGATAAGCGCGTAGTAGGTTGGATTAAGGAATTCATATATAACAGAACCCAAAGAGTGCGTGTTAATGGCATATTGTCCCGTGAGACTCCAGTTACGTCTGGAATACCCCAAGGAAGCGTACTCGGTCCACTACTTTTTATATTATTTATAAATGACTTACCAAAATCGATCCAATCTCATATCAGATTGTTTGCGGATGACTGCATTATATACAGGGAAATTTGTAATGAATTAGATGCGAAGTTACTGCAAGAAGACTTAGTTCGCACAGAAAAATGGGTTTCTGAAAATAGGATGACAATAAACGCACGCAAAAGTAAAGCAATATCTTTCACCAACAAAAGGGTAAAATTTTGCTATAATTATGAAATGGAAAATGAAATTATAACGAGAGTAGAATCGTGCAATTATTTAGGAATAACTCTTAATAAGGAATTGAACTGGAATACACATATAGGAAATTCAATTAGCAAGGCATATAAAACATTGCACTTCGTATTTAGAGCATTAAGGGAAGGCAACTTAAAAACCAAAGAGTTAGCTTATAAATCATTAGTGAGACCAAATTTGGAATATGCTGTAAGTGTATGGGATCCGTATCAGGCAGGTCTAATAACACAGTTAGAAATGGTGCAGAGAAAAGCTGCAAGATTTGTTATGAATAAGCACCAACAAACTGACAGCGTTACGGCTATGTTAAAAACACTAGGGTGGAAATCTTTAGAATCCAGAAGGAAAATAAATAGATTAAAATGTATGTATTGTGTATACACGAAACAACCGGCATGGGAAGAGCTTCATAGCAAAATTAAAGAACCAGATTACAAAAGTAGGAAGGATCACAAATACAAAATAAGGGGTAGATCTCAGAGAACAAATATTGCCAAATTTTCTTTTTTAAATAGAGGGATCCAGGATTGGAATGATTTACCTGCAGAAATCTTCGAAACGTTTCCTGCTAACGCCAAAATTTTTAAAAATATATTGAATAGGGTATATGATGTATAATTTTTTGTTCTAAAATATTCACAGTATGCAATTTTTTTTTATGTTATAGTTTTAAATGGAAATATATATATATTTTTAAATATCAGGTACGTGGATAGATGTTGCGATATTTAATGTGTAAGTGTATGTATAGTGTGCCTTTTTTGTATATATGTATGGATGGTATTTATTTAATGTGTAGTGTTATTTCTGTATATATGTATGGCTGGTATTTATTGCACCACTGCCACCGGGTTGTTGACCCATTTGCAGTGTAAGGAAATAAATACAAATACAAATAAACGTTTACAAAATTTTCAGAATGCACTTGATTTGAAATTTCTAAATGAACCGCATATAATTTCCAATATCATGTTTTACAATTTTATAGCATGTGGTAATATATCGTACCTTTTAAACAAAACATAGTAGTTTCTCTATAGGGTTGCAAAGCGGTGATTGATTTGTCTGGGAATATAGAGGAATCTTCGGGTGTAATTAAAGTGATGTTGAATTTAATGATATTATGAGATTAGAAAGTAGGTGACTGACTGTAGCTGTATTTTCAGTGACAGCAAGTGTCTTACTTCCAGAAACTTTGAATATGTAGTTGTGTTCTAAAGGGGATATTGAACATAATTTTAATAGCTCTGTTTTAAATTATTTTTAGTTCATAAGATAGGTTTTTTCTGCAACTACCCCATGTGATGTTCATACATGTACGATGTTATGTAAGATGGCTGAGGAAAAAAAATAAAAATATACGCTTTTAGGAAATTGACTGTTGATTGAATTAGGTAGGCCTATTCTGTGAATTATACCGAATTAATAGAAAGTAGCTTCTTGTTATATCGTAACCATGACAATCTCTTAGCACGCATGCATTAAGGAATTAATACGTCCTTAGGGAATAATTTGTAGCATAATATAAATAGTCCCACCGGTAAGCAATTACGAACTGTTAAACCATAAAATATGTAACATAATCCACTATTATCAGAATCAGTGAAAAAATACATAGTTTATAACTGTAGACCTTATTACAAACTAAAGATTAAGTTCATGTCGAGAACCCTATTTTAGTTTAGTTCTTCCAGAGAAGCACTCGGTTTATGGAAATTACTAATCTCATCCCGTGACTCGAGAGCCCTCAAAGAGCCGTCAAAGTAATTAGCAAGTCATGAAAAATTCAATGACGTGTGTGAAAGAGGAAATCCTTTCATCATAACATATAGTGTAGTCAGAAGCAGTAAACTTCAACAATTTTCTGTGAGCAATATGTCTATCTAACTCGCACAGGCATTATGCTCAAGATATCATTAATATAGAAATAAATGTATTTGGGCTAGATTACTTATGGGAATTTCACCCGAACTGAGAAATTTGTAGAAATGTGTGTTGCCCGTAGGCTACTAATGGTAAAGAAAGCTATGTGAGTGCAATATTAATAGCAATATTAATAATAATAATAATAATTGCAGCTTATGTGACTGCATGTATTAACTCAACGCATCACCTTTATAATAAATTGAAACATTAATAGAATAATTGAGGTAGAGCCCTATTCCTTCTTTTGGTGTCATACAGGCTACGATATTTTTTGTGAACTTTCTATACAGTCTTCATTTTGGCAATATATATATATATATAACTGTAAAATTTCAGGAGAAATGTTAACCATTTGATATCGTGAAGTTTCTTTTTCATATATATTCGTTTGTCAAATCATCACTGAAAGCACCTTATAAATATTCTCTTTGGAATACCGCAATCCTAAGAACACACTCATAAAACACTATTATTAACCATTGATCTTATGATTGAATCGATGTCTGTATCGAGATCTGGAAATTCTATTAATGTTTTATAAAGTTTTCACGATGCTCTGAAACATTAATCACACAACAATTTGTTATACAGTTTTTCTCAGTTTTCCAGATCTTTTGAAATATGAAGATGTTATACATACGCCGTATTTCAAGATAGAAGTCTCGAGAAGTTTCTACGCTACTTTGATCGAGAAACTGAAAACACTCTACGTAAGCTAACCTGTTTGAAACGTATTCACTTTTCATCGAACTCTACTAAGGCAAGCACCTTGGCCTAATCCCAGTACCGCATTTGGTAACTTACCGAGACTTCGTGGTACTACTCTACTCAACGCAGATAATGTAGCATAGCAGAACTTCCAGGCTTGGACTTAAAGGGAAAGAAGCCATCAACTACAGCTTCCAGCAGCACCCTCAGCATGGCATACTTCACTACATAAACTCTTCGATTGGTACTATGGGATCATAGGCATTTATTAACGCTTTTAAACGAGTCCAGGACAGCATACATACTCTCTACAAATCGAAGGTAATTACGCACAATGTAAACTAATAACAAGGTTACGTTTCATAATTTGCCCACAGTATGGCAGCATATATAATTATCTCGAACCATTTGGCACTGGGTGCAGGGTTCGCGTTTCAACATATTTATTAGCTCAAATGTGATGAGCTCTCATTTTGAAGGAATTGTACTATTCTGCATGTATAAATTTTCCGGAGTCTTTGGGAAATCTGCCAGCTCCGCTTTATATGTATTTAATCAAAGTTCAGCTAAAGCTTGCTAGAACATTTAAACAAGGGCTAAGGCCATTCAACTTAATATAAACAATTAAATTGACAGTTCATTTCAGTAACAATGTTGTACTACTTTGGATTGATGCCCACATAAATTGTTACCTCTGTTGTTCAATTATATTGATATCGTTTCTTATTATCCACTGCAAAATTTGCTACCAGAAGGAATAAATAGTAGGAGAAACTTATTAAGTAGATGTTAGGGATCCTAGACTCCTACTTAACCCAAAATCCCTACAATAACTATATGTTATATTTTTATTTACGCATGCAATTATCTTACACAGTAAAAGCAGCTGGTTAAAATGCCGTAATGCACCCACAGCTTAAAGTTTAAAAGAATTACATAATGTGAACTTCAGAATGTTAAAACACTTCAAGCTTTACCTTTTATAGAAATATTTTGGCTAACTTATAATCTCTAGATCCGTTTACTTTTTCCACTAGTGGAGGTTTATAAATGGAAGGTGAGTGGCTGTAGCTGGTTCGTGTGAATCAAAATTCCACACATGGATTTGCTGCTTGTAATACGTGCCATAAAGATTCGTGTTTTACTTGCTGCGATTTAAAATTTGAACCCCTGCGTGGGAAATATTTGACACATCGCACAGAAAGCTCCCATGTCACTGATTCGAAAGTACGATCCCATTCATCATATCGTTTAAAAGATGACCTTGAACTAAAAAGAAAAAGTTAATTTACAGTTCATTTAAAAAAAAAGAAAAACTTTCGGTATGAGTGCACTTTACGTGTATAAACGAAAAAAATCCGAACCAATCTTTTTATTGTTCTGAAAAACCATTCAAATTGTTCAGGAATTTACGCTGAATTTTTTTACATGTCACATGGTATTATAAATGCTTCGTATATGAAAATAAAGAGTAATTACTGCAAGATTTTTACAATAAAACGTTTTTGTCAGCCATGGTACTTTCTGTAACGGCCCAGTTGATACGACAATTATCAACTATCCAAATAAATCTCTGACACATGTTCTGTTGAGTTGTATTTCGTGGATTTACTAGCACATGTCACGTTTTCTACAGGATTCTCTTCGTTACATACAAAAATGTGTTCTCTTCAGTATGAGTGAAACTTGTATTTTCAACATTTTTATAGCTACGTACTGTTTTCTTGTGTACATACCATAATAATGTTGCATTACATTTACCTTACTTATGTGTATATTAAAAGTAACTAGAGCTGAATGGCGTGACGCTCATACGAGAGTAATGGAAATCATAACGAAAATCGAAAACAATAATTCCGGTAAATGATCTCTTACACATACCACACGTGAATGCCTTTCCTCCAGCTCCCGCATTCATATGAACGGTATGAATAATTTCCGCGGACATATAAGTATGTAGGCTGCAATATAACATCGTATACATAATGGACCAACTATTTTAAGACCTTTAAGGGGAAAATTACGATTTTCCATTTTTGTCACACAGATTACGCATAAAAAGTAGGACCATTTCAAAACAAAAATTCATTACATGGAGGGAAATTTTTTTCCGACCTAAGTTACATGTGTTATCTATAATTCGACCCTTATGAACATGAATATAACAATAATAATAACCAGTTGCTTCCGCGCTTTGAGAAAATACCAATTTTCCATTAGTGTCACACAGTTTACGCAGAAAAAGTAAGAACGGTTCAAACAAAAATTCATTACATGGAGGGAAAATTTTTTTCCGACCAAAGTTACATGTTTTATATATAATTCCAGTCTTCTGAACACGAATATAATAATAAGAATAACAGGTTCATTTCTCACTTGGAGAAAATACCGATTTTCCACAGTTTACGCAGAAAAAGTACGACCGTTTCAAAACAAAAATTCATTGCATGGAGGGAAAATTTTTTCCGACCTAAGTTACATGTGTTATCTATATTTCGTCCCTTCCGAACACGAATATGACAATAATAAAAACCAGTTCCTTCTGCCTTCGAGAAAATACCGATTTTCCATTAGTGTCACACAGTTTACGCAGAAAAATATTCATTACATGGGGGGAATTTTTTTTCCGACATAAGTTACATGTGTTATATATAATTCTTGTCTTCTGAACACGAATATAACAATAAGAATAACAGGTTCCTTTCTCACCTCGAGAAAATACCGATTTTCCATTAGTGTCACACAGTTTACGCAGAAAAATTACGACCGTTTCAAAACAAAAATTCATTACATGGAGGGAAAAATTCTTCCGACCTAAGTTACATGTGTTATCTATATTTCGTCTCTTCTTAACACGAATATGACAATAATAAAAACCAGTTCCTTCCGGACTTCGAGAAAATACCGATTTTCCATTAGTGTCACAACAGTTTACGCAGAAAAAAATTCATTACATGGGGGGGAAACTTTTTTCCGACCTAAGTTACATGTTTTTTTCTATAATTCGACCCTTCTGAACATGAATATAACAGTAATAATAACCA
Source organism: Ectobius pallidus (assembly GCA_964059195.1). Lineage (NCBI taxonomy): Eukaryota > Metazoa > Arthropoda > Insecta > Blattodea > Ectobiidae > Ectobius > Ectobius pallidus. The sequence continues at coordinate 148,279,968 of CAXKWD010000004.1, forward strand.
GTTTCTTCCGCACTTCGAGAAAATACCGATTTTCCATTAGTGTCACACAGTTTACGCAGAAAAAGTACGACCGTTTCAAACAAAAATTCATTACATGGAGGGAAAATTTCTTCCGACCTAAGTTACATGTGTTATCTATAATTCGACCCTTCTGAACACGAATATAACAATAATAATAACCAGTTCCTTCCGCACTTCGAGAAAATACCGATTATCCATTAATATCACACATTTTTCGCAGAAAAAGTAGGAACTATTTAACTAAAAATTCATTACAAAGAGGAAAATTTTTTTCCCGACATGAGTTACATGTGTTATCTATAATTCGACTCTTCTGAACACGAATATAACAATAATAATAACAACCAGTTTCTTGCGCACTTCGAGAAAATTCCGATTTTCCATTAGTGTCCGTAATATAGAATATAATATCTATATAATATAGAATATATATATATCTATATAATAATATAAAATCTATATAATAATAGAATATAATGTAGAATATAAAATAATATAGAATATAATATAGAATATAATATATATACATAATATAGAATAGAATATAATATAATGTCCATAATATATTTCCATAATATAGAAAACATGTAATCGAAATTTCCTCGAAGTGCGGAAGGAACTGGTTATTATTGTTATATTCGTGTTCAGAAGAGTCGAATTATAGATATCAGGTGTAATTTAGGTCGGAAAAAAATTTTCCTCCATGTAATGAATTTTCGTTTTGAAACGGTCGTACTTTTTCTGCGTAAACTGTGTGACACTAATGGAAAATCGGTATTTTCTTGAAGTACGGAAGTAACTGGTTATTATTATTGTTATATTCATGTTCAGAAGGGTCTAATTATAGATAACGCATGTAACTTAGGTCGGAAAAAAATATTCCCTCCATGTAATGAATTTTTGTTTTGAAACGGTCGTACTTTTTCTGCGTAAACTGTGTGACGCTAATGGAAAAACTGTATTTTCTCGTAGTGCGGAAGGAACGGGCTATTATTATTCTTATTTTTGTGTTCAGAAGGGTGGAATTATAGATATCAGGTGTAATTTAGGTCGGAAAAAAATTTTCCTCCATGTAATGAATTTTCGTTTTGAAACGGTCGTACTTTTTCTGCGTAAACTGTGTGACACTAATGGAAAATCGGTATTTTCTTGAAGTACGGAAGTAACTGGTTATTATTATTGTTATATTCATGTTCAGAAGGGTCTAATTATAGATAACGCATGTAACTTAGGTCGGAAAAAAATATTCCCTCCATGTAATGAATTTTTGTTTTGAAACGGTCGTACTTTTTCTGCGTAAACTGTGTGACGCTAATGGAAAAACTGTATTTTGTCGTAGTGCGGAAGGAACTGGCTATTATTATTCTTATTTTTGTGTTCAGAAGGGTCGAATTATAGATAACACATGTCACTTAGGTCTGAAAAAAAAATTTCCTTTATGTAATGAATTTGTATTTAAATATTTCCTACTTTTTCTGCAAAAAATGTGTGATATTAATGGCAAATCAGAATTTTCTCGAAGTGCGGAAGGAAGTTATTATTATTATTGTCTTATACGCGTTCAGAAGTGGTGAAATATATGCAAAAACATGTATATCATGTACAATAAATTTTTTATTGCCATATAATTTAAATTTCTTATATTGTTAATATTATTACCCAGAAAATTGCTTAGCATTAATTTTAAATCGGAATGTTTTTGTTGTCTAATTCGCGTACAGGACGATCGAGTAATATTGAAAACATGTACTACATGTCCAACCAGATTTTTACTGTTATATTATTTATGCGTTTAATAGTTATTTATAACAATTATAATTATGAACTTAATGAAAACTATTATCCACCCACCCAATAATTCATTCATCTATGTATCAATCCATCCATTTATGCCTCCATTCGTTTTTCATTCATCCTACCATCCATTCGTCCATTAATCTTTCCAGTTATCTAACTAATCATCCATTAATTTTTAATTGATCTATCCACTAATTACAGAAATCATTCATCGATCCATTATTTAACTAAATTATTCACCAAGCGATCCACCCTTCATCTATCAATTAATTAATGAATTAGATACATAATTAATTAATTCATCCACCCATCCATTGAAGGATTAGTTAATGCATACATTTATCCATCCATTCATCCAATTAGTTAATTAATTCAACCGTCCATCCATTTATTTATATATCCATGAAGAATTTGACGGATGGTGGGTTAGGTGGGTGAAATAAATAATTAATTTAGGATGAATGGATGAATAGATGGATGGATATATTTGTGGATGAATTAATGAATTAATAATGGATGGATGAATGGGTAGGTGGGCTAATTAATAAATTAATTAATGAATGGATAGATTAATGGTTGGTTGGATTGATGAATGAATTTATTGATGGATGCATGAGTGGATAGATGGGTGGATGAATGAATGAAGTAGTTAATGGATGGTTAATTAAATCGTGGAATATATGAATTAATTAAGGGACGAATGACTGGATGGATGTATGGATGATTGAATAGATGGGTGGATGAATGGATGGATGGGTGGATGAATGATTGGGTGGATGAATTAATAGACAATGGATGGATTAAAAATTTTAGTTAAAAATGTAAATTAATTATTTCATTGTTAATAATTGGATAGTTGGAAAAATAATTAATGGATGAATGGATAATTCGATGGATGGATAGATTTATGGATGTCTGAATTGATGGATGGGTGGGTGGTAGGTTTGTTGGATTAATTAGGGGATGATTGGATGGACTGTTATTAATTATTTAGTAAATATATTGATGGATGAACGAAAGGATGAATGGATGGGTGGATTCACGGATGGGTGGATTCACGAATGGATGAATTAATGGATTAATTAATGGATGGGTGGATTGGTTAATCAATAAACTAATCAATGGATGGATGATTAGTTCAATGCAAAATTTAATTAACAGACGGATTTGATGGATGAATGAATGAACCATCCAACCAGCCATTCATCCATCAATCAAGTTAACCATCCAAATAACCAAACATTCATCCGTCCATTAATTAATTTATTATATAAATAATTCATTTAACTAATTCATCCACCCATCGATCCAAACATTCATCTATCCATTAACTAATTAATTATTTTAATGATTAAGGTATCCACCCATTAATTAATTAATTAATTAATTAATGCATCCATTTATCCATCCACTCATCCGTTTCATTAAATAATTCAACAATACACCCATAGAATCATCCATCTGTCAATTTATGGAAGGGTTAGATGAATGAATACTGTATGAAATAATTAATTATTTATTGAATGGATGAATAGATAGATGGATTGTTGGATATATTTATGGATGGATGAATGATTTAACAATGTATGGACGAGTGGACTAATGGATGATTGAAGGAAATACTTAATGGATGGATTAGTTAATTAATAAAAGGATGTATAAGTTAATTAATCAATTACTGTATGGATGACTGGTTGAATGAATCAAATAATTTATTAACTAGTAACAGGATGGATGGATGAATGTAAATATTTATTTATGGTTGAATGGATGAAAGAATGTATTGATGAATTAATGGATGAACGGATGGATAAATGGTTGGATGGATGGATAAATGAATGGATGGAAGAATGTTACATACCAAATTACGATTATTATTTTTTTACCAAAGGACAATGTTGAAGACAATTATTTTAGATAAAAACAACAATAATAATAATAATAATAATAACAACAATTCCAAAGAACCCAGTGTTAGCCGCGGAACCATTTGTCTGTTCACTTTTGATAGATAATTCTGGTTTGAATCTACCGTGTAGTTCGCTTCTCGCGCGGTAATTAGCGAGGTCAGTGCCCATTGCCTCCGTATTGCAGCGAACTCTGCATAAAGCGTCTAACCTCTACCACCTCTGCTACAAGACAGGCGTATAAATTATTACGCTTTCTTACAAACATCTATAGTCCGCCGGCGTGGTCTTTTGGTTAGCGTCGCTGACTACAGATCCGACGGTCCGGGTTCGATCCCCGGTACCTCCTCGGAATTTTCTGAGGTAGGGTAGTCTGGTAGGGGTGCACTCAGCCTCGTGATTCAAATTGAGGAGCTACTTGATAGAGAAGTAGCGGCTCCGGTCATGAAAACCACCATTAACGGCCGTGGGTGTCGGCATGCTGAGCACATGCCCCCCCCCCCAATCCTGCCATCTGCCTACGGGAGATGAGGCAGCGGTCGGGTGGTAGACCAAGTCCTTCCAGGGATGTAGCGCCACGGAGTTTAGTTAGTACATACATCTATTAACATAAGTTATAAATCATCACATTTATAACCAAGTGTGCTTTTTGGCACAAAAACTAACTTTGGCTGTTAAGTTTATTATTTTTTCTAATTTCATTCACCATTATCCATTCTGTCATCCCATTATTCATTCACGCTTGTCTACAAAAAGTTTTGACACTTTCTAGACTCGTTCTAGTCCCTTTCAAGCATTCCTCACGGGACGGATATATTTCCTTCTTGCATTGATTGGTACCCTTCGGGTGATAGATCTTACCCTGAAAGTACACGTGAAACTGTCACACGTGCATTGCTTTGCGCTCGATCTCGCTATTCGCTAATGTGTTACTCGGCTACCGCAAAGATCACCTGTTCAGCTAAAGTGATTTCCGGATCCAGTCAACATTACGTGCGCTAGCCTCTTGAATCATTTCGCGACGGGCTCCGGTCAGCAGTGCATTGTCGATTCCATTCAACTATCATGGAGGCAGCAGTGGCAACAGCAACAAGTTCTTCAACAGCTCAACGTCTTCAAGAACTTCACGCCATACAACATGGAGCAAGAACTTAAAGTTCTGGTTAAGCGCAGAGGAATCATTGCAGCAGAACTCACTCGTCTTCAAAATTCATGTGCATCATTCAATGAAGAAACTGATCTACTTTTATTAAAGGTGAGATTGGATGTTCTACATGAAATCTGGGAAAATACGATAGCATTCAAACTCAGATTGTATCCTTTGTGGAAGGAGAGCAAGAATTAGATGCATATTTTGAAATCAAGGAATCTACAAAATCTTGCTACAAGGAAATTAAAGCAAAAGTTATTGCTCTCATTTGTTTTCACGAACAGTAAGTTCAAAGTGTGAGTCCACCGAACAGTGTACGATCACAGCACAGTGCCAGATCGCATCACAGTGCAAACTCTCAACATACCTGTCATTCCTGTGGTACACAATCAAGCAAGGTTATAACCATTACCTGTGATACAGATGCCAGTGAGGTTGATGTTACTAAGTTCAAACACTTCTACGACACATTTTCAAGTCTAGTAGTGAACAATGAATCATTAGCTTCGCTTCTAATATATCATTATCTATTATCATCTTTGAAAGGTCAAGCTCATGCTTTAGTGCAAAACTCACCTGTCACTAGTGATAATTTCTCTGTGGCATGGGACTTAATTTGTGCTCGCTAAAATAACACAAAATTGATAGCCACAGCACACACCAATCATTTGCAAAACGACAATGTAGCAGAAATATGGAACCCTCTTAATAGATTTCAGAGCAACTTGAACGCAGCTGAAGCTTTAAATCTAGAAGTTCCATTGCATGATATAATTTTGATGCAACTGGTTTTAGATTGCCTTTCCCACAGCACTCGCAAGGAGTGGTAGAATACATTAGACTCACCGAATCTTACGTCTCCTAACCTACTTGGAAGCTAAAGCACACTCATTAGAAATTTTATCAACGTCCAAGAACAAGTCCAGCCCATCGAAAAAAAAGGTGAGATGCGATCACACAAGACTCCTGTCAAAGAAAATGGACAATCTTATGCAGCCATAAGCAGTGTTTCGTGTCCTTCTTGTCAAGACAATCACGGTTTATCAAAGTGCAGATTCCTTCAACTTAGTGTAGAACAACGACGGAATGTTATAAAATCTAAGCGTTTATGTGCAAATTGTTTTACCCAAACCACAAGAAAGAATAGTGCAAATTGAAGTCCTTCTGCGACCATGGAAAATCTGTACATAGCAAGTTTCTGCACAGTGGTGACAGAAAAAATTATTCTTTCTCAAATTCTCAGAGCTCCAATCGCAACGATCTTAATAGAACAGCTGATGTTCTAGCTAGTTATTGTTCTTTTAAGCAGAAGTCTAGACAAGAAGAGTGCTACTAACTACTGCTCTGGTGCAACTTGAAGAAAAACAAGGAAATTTAATAAATGTAGAGCGTTATTAAATTCAGCTAGTCACTTAAATTTTATAAATGAAATTTAGCCAAGAAGCTAGAACTACCCACAACAACAGCTGTTTACACACCTATTCCAGGCATAAATGGCACTTCATCTTGTTCTCACAGTGTTAAGGTCAATATGCGATCCATGATCCACAATTTCAAGGCTGACCAGAATTGTTTAGTATTACCTCACATTGTAGACAAACTTCCTTCTGTTCTCATTGATCCTACTAAATTTAGCAATTATGGTGAGATCCCTAAGGCCAATCCTAAGATTTACATCCCTGGTAAGGTACAACTACTCATCGGTACCAACTTATTCTACACTTTTTTGAAGAATGAAACACTGATCACTCCTAATCATCCTATCCTTAGTTATACTGAACTTGGCTGGATATTAGCGGATCCGTTCCTAAGTCATCTATTAGAGGCAAGAAAGTTACTTTCCCTCAACACAACTTATTTGTAGCAGTTGATAATGTTGACACCCATATAAGACGTTTCTGAGATCTAGAAGATTCAAACAACCTGTATACACCAAAAAGGAAAAGGAATGTGAATAGCACTACGTAGAAAATACTAGTCGTGCAGATGATGGTGTTTTCGTTGTAGGATTACCCAAGAATCAAGACGAAAATGCATTGGGTGAAGCCAGGTACCAAGCCATAAAGCGCTTAGGACACCTGGAACGAAAATTGAAAACCAACTCTGTTCTACGAGAAAACTATGCTCAAGTTCTGGAAGAATATGAACAGTTGGGACAAATGAAAAAGGTTGCACTCCCACTGGAAGGTGAGAAGTGTTACTATTTACCGCATCATGGAGATATCAAACCCTCTTCTTCTACAAGTAAAACAAAAGTGGTGTTTATTGCGTCAGCTAAATCATCTTCAGGCAAGTCACTGAACGATATTCTAACACTGGGTTCTACAATACAAGACGACTTATCTTCAATTATACTTCGGTTTAGAATCTGCAAGTATGCATTTTCAGCTGACATTTGAAAAACGTATATGCGTATAAGGATGCATGAAGATGATCAAAATATACAGCGAATCGTGTGGCGTCCTAATAATAACGAACCCATACAGGATTACATGTTGACTACTGTATACTATGGCACCAAATCTGATTCATTTTTTGTCATACGGTCCCTGCATCAGCTCTCGATAGATGAAGAATCTAAATATCCACTCGCTGCCAAAGCAGTGCGAACATCAATCTATGTCGACGACTGTTTAGCAGAACATGAAGCTCTACATCTTCAAAGGGGGTTAATACTCATGCTGGACAGTAGCGGATTTCCATTGCGCAAGTGGTGTGCTACACTAAAATTCAGCCCAGCAAGTTACTACAGGTCTTATGGGGCAGGAATCAACTCACACCACTGGACCAGGGTGATGTTGCCAAACTAACAGTAACGGTACTTTGAGTAGGGGGATGGGGGAAGGTCACGGGCTAGCAGAATCTGCTCTATCCCCATGTAATACCTATTCTAAAAATATTTTCCTTTTACTCTACGCAACTGCTTTGAAAATGTTAGTGTCAGTAAGTACAAGTAAAACAAGGAATTTAATTAGATGATAAACTCACCATTAATCGGGAAGAGGAGCTACTCCTAAATCTTCATATTCGTTCCCACTTTCGTCGCTGCTATTTTCTTCAGATTCTTCAAGATTTATCACAACATTATCGTGTATCAGATCCAGCAGGCCGTCCGTTTCCCACATGCGTAGTTCAACATCTTCTATGTGTCGCACATAATTAGACCACTGTTGTTGTGTCACTTCATTAATACTAGATTCCAAGAGTTCCCGAACCTTATTTATATTGAAAGTAGTGTTCTCTTGTGACACTTTCCTCTTAATTTGACTCCACACCTCTTCAATGGGATTTAATTCACAATGATAAGGTGGGAGTCGCAATACCTCATGTCCATGTTGTCGAGCCATTTCGTCGACAATACATTTAGGTTCGTATCGAGTTCGAACAGATTCCAATATCTCCACAAGCTCCGTCTTATGCATTTCATCATCGATGTGGATACCTTTGGAGATTAGCCACGATTTAATAACTCCCTTCGTGTTACTCTTTGTAGGGATTTTTTCATTCTTCCTGGAATGTACAGAAGCATTGTCTAGCACTATGACGCTATTAGCTGGTATATTTGGAAGCAATTTCTCTGAAAAATATTTTTCATACATGGGTCCAGTCATTTCATCATGATAGTCGCCATCTTTCTTTCCATGATAAACTAACTTAGCTTCAGGAATGAAACCATTTTCATTCCCTGCATGGACCAATATTATACGCCCACCTTTTCCTGAGGGCATTTTATTCCCTGTAGTTAGACCTTGCGTCCAGGCTTCTGATGCTGATCGAATTCTTGTGTCCACCCAAGATTTAGAGGTGGTGCAGCCTGCATTTAACCAGGTTTCATCGGTATAAACAATGTTTCTGTTGTTTGCCCTGTGACGTCTCATAGCCCTCAAGTATCTATGTCTCCAAGCAATAATGTCACTTCTGTCGATCAACATAGAGTTCTTACTTCTTTTCGTGAACTGAAAACCTATATCCAGCATTATCCTTCTTAATGTGGAAATAGATACAGTAGGCATATCAGGGTCTTCATCAAGGGCTGATTTCACAGTTTTCAGCGTCGGTAGTGTGTTTCCCTTATAAAACATGTGAACACGACGCCTTATTGCAGACAGAGTGTGAGAATCGTATTTTTGCATTCTTGTCTTTTGTATTCCAGGGCTCTTCTTTTTAACGGGTGTTGAAACAGTTCCCTTCATTTTAAGTTCTTTCCTTATTGTCATCACTAGTTTGTAGGAAATTTTAGTGGCTGCTGCGGTATGCTTGGCAGCTTCCGTCACACTGAATGAAAATATACTTCGAAAGTACAAATAGATATTCAAAACCATCGTTCTTTCATCGGAACGCAAAATTCTTTTCCGGTTACTCAATTTTTTGTAGCATTCCGGGGACGTTTCCATTGTTTCAACTCAATAACTGAAATAATTACACTAATTTATTCCTACTAGATTTAAACTAAAGATAATATAACAAAATAAACACAAAAACTATAAACTATAACGAAGGATAAATGTAAAAGAAATATAACTATTGTAGAATAACATAAAACGTACGAATGCAGTATTAAATGATACGACACAAGAGAGGCGACACTTTCACACAGGGTAATATAGAACAGCACCAGCTCTGTGACAAGTGGTGACTGGTTTCCACATCTGGTTTTTCTTTAAGAGGGGGTGGCTGGGATTGCAGATTAGACATCTATGCACCTGCTGTGTTGCAAATTTCAGGTTTATGTAAGGATTTTCCCTTAAAGCTACTGTTAAAAGGCAACAAGGTTCCCTATTCCAAATACACAGTAACTTCCTGGGCTGAATTTTACTGTAACCATGAATCCTTACTGGAGTCTGTCCTTTCAGAGAATCGAGAGACATCGACGGACATGCCCATGGGTTATTGTGGTATCCTGAAACTGATCAGTTCCATGTACAATACCATCCTTCTCTCCAGAATCATAGACAATTTAAACTCACGAAGCGTACCATCCTTTCTGTGAACTCATCCATATTTTATCCTTTAGGCCTTGTCAGTACAATTATTATTAATGCCAAGATATTCCTGCAATCATTGTGGGTTGAAAAACTTTGATGGGACGAAGGAAGCCGTACCGTTTCCATGCTACAGCTATTACAATGGGTCGGACTTGCCTGTATTTTGCAACCGGAGAGGCAGTACATGACGTCAGAAGAGCACCATGTGAAATGATATGTATTGATATCTGCTACATCTTGTCTACCATACCTGTTATACGAATCCCACGTCATGTTCTTACAACAGGCGCACCTAAGGATATACAAATACATGGCATTTGTAATTCTTCAGAAAAGGCATATGGTGCATGTATATAACTTCGCTCAGTGAACAGTGACAACGAAGTCACAATACAACTATTGCGCTCCAAGTCCAAGGTAGCTCCACTGAAGCAGCAAACCATACCTCGGCTTGAACTATGTGGTGCATTATTGCTATCCAAGGTTTATAGTAAGGTTTTGATTGATCCTAATCTACATATTTCTGGTCTGATTCAGTGATTGTGCTTTCCTGGATCAAATCTGATTAACATATATGAAAAACATTTGTGTCAAATCGTGTTTCCCAAGTCAAGATTTATCTCAGACTGCAGCAAGACAACCCAGGTGAACACATTTCGAGGGGTTTTTCCTCTGAACATCTTAATGACATGGATTTGTGGGGGAATGGTCCTTCTTGACTTCTGCAACCTACTCCATCGTGGCTTGAGCAACCACAACAATTGATTCTACAAGATTCTACAGAACAACATTTACCAGTGTGTATGGAGCAACCACAACAATTGATTCTACAAGATTCTACAGAACAACATTTACCAGTGTGTATGGTGACCACTACAGAAGAAGATAATTTTATCACACGTTTTTGTAATCTACTTCGCTTGCAGAGAGTGACTTCTTACATACACTGATTTATATCTGCATGCAGACATGAGACAAGGTTTCATGGACCTCTGACAGTACAAGAGCTACAAGAAGCTGTACAAACTTGTATAAGAATAGCTCAGCTAAGTGCATTCGCTACTGAACTAACAGATCTTTACAATGGAAGAAAAAGATCTGTTAAAAGTTCAACACATTCTTTTGTTCTTTCCTGGACCAGAATGGTATTTTACGTGTGGGTGGAAGTTTGGAGAAAGCAGATCTAACACATGATTCAAGGCATCAGGTTATATTTCTTCAAAACATCATCTCACCAATTAATAGTTGAGTATGCACTTCTCAAGCTATTACACGCTTCACGTCAGCTACTCATCGTATTGCTGATAATCAGAGTATCTTCATTGATTGCAACAAAGGCAGAAATGGTCCTGCTTTAATAAAAACGTTCGAGTTGGCACCATAGTCAGTTTGAAGGAAGACAAAAGCTCTCCTCTTCATTGGAAGCTGGGTGTCAGTGCGGACTTCCAGTGGTGAATGCAAGGGCCCTATAGGGCCTAAGGAATAAAGCGTGTACTATGTTTCTTTTTGTTAAAGCTAGAAGCTTGAGGGGCCCTGTATGTACGTACCAGCTAAATCTATAGTGCTTTATTTCATTCAAATGCCCTCTGTTCGCGCAAGCAACATGTTTCTACTTTAGAATGTTTCAAATTATCCGCTTGCAATGTCCCGCTTTGATTGTCCTTTTATTCCCGCCTCAAGGCATTGTGGGATCATGCATGACTTGCTAATTTCTTTTGTTATATGTGGTGGTTTAGCGTCACGCCAGTTAGTATTGCGCGAGACCTCACTCAGATAACAGTGTATCTAGTAGGCTCGAATCATTCCCGCTTTTTCTACCAAGTTCCATTAAACTTGCTCTAGAAAGCGGCGAATAGTCACAATTGTGCGCAATTGTGGCTCTCAGTAATTATTCATACATAATTACATATAATCCATAAAGTTCGCGAGTGAATTCTCCGAATTACAGAAGTTTGATATTTCGCAACATTGATGCAACCCACGCTATATGTTTCAGTGCTTATATCAGCTTTTACGACTAAACTACATACAAAAGTTTAGTGTCAACTTCAAGAGCAATTTAATCTACGCATTTTAAGCTATTATTTATCAAGGTTTTCAAGAAATTAATATTTACAGACACGTGTGAAAACGTACTCTTGCATCTTATGTATCAGTGTTTCTTTTCAATTAGTTTCAATAATTATTGTGTGTGAATCTAGTAAGTTGTGATTATTTCATATTTCAATTGTTTTCCTTAAGTAGTCCGTGGATTCCTGATACCAGAGTCCTGAGGTTACAGTCTATTTGCTCTCATTTTGATTCATTCGAATCTGGTCCTCACTAGTTATTCAGAGGTGGCTAATCTTTCCTATCTTATGCACTTCCAACTGAAGTCCCTTCCAAACCTAAAAGCAATTCCTATTTGAGAAGTACCTTATCCTAACATTTGCCCTCTCGGACCGGATATATTTTCCGTCCGATCCCTAACATTTGGTTCCTCAACGGGCCGGACTACTAAAGAAACAATTTCATCATTCACACACATATATATGGTTTGTCTCGTCTTATCGATCTCGTTCATTGTATGCAGACTCAACCGCGACGGCATCCGCGTATTCAAGAGCTACGATTTCTAGTACATAAACTCTGTATCATCTATTCGGCAGTGCTTCAGTACTACAGAAAACACAACGGCTCAAAAGACTTCAAGAAGGCAGTGATCATCACACCAGAACATCACATGTGCAGTGACAACTCTACAAAGTTCTCAAAGTGTTACAAATAATATCATTATATCATCATGGAGAGTCAAATCAAGGATCTGATCAAGAAAAGGGGTTTCATCAAGAGAAAAATCACCTTTATTCAGAAATTCTACGATAGCCTCCAGGAGGAAGTTGATGTGTTTCATCTTAAAGTTAAATATGACAGCCTCAATAATCTTTTTGATAAATATGAAACTGTACAAGCTGAAATTGAATCGCTAATAGTAGAAGAAGAAGACATCGAAGTTCACATGCAGTATGACGAAGAGATAAGAAGTAGTTATGATCTGTTGAAATCTAAACTTAGTGCGCTCATTGTTCAGCATGAACAGCCACTTCGTAGCATAAGTCCAGTAGGCAGTGAGCGATCTCATAACAGTGCCAATTCACATCATACTTGTCAGTCAGCTGTTTCTCAGTGCAACAATAGGCCAATACAACTTCCTGCTATACAGCTTCCAACCTTCTCTGGTGACATCACAACGTTCAAACATTTTCAAGACACGTTCGGCAGTCTTGTAGCCAATAATGCAGCCTTAGAACCGATACAGAAATTGCATTACCTTCTGTCATCATTAAAGGGCCAGGCACACGCACTGATAAAAAATCTACCAGTGACTAGTGAAAATTTCAGTGTAGCATGGAATCTAATATGTTCCAGGTACGATAATACAAGAATTATTGCCACAGCTCACGTACGTAATCTACTCTCTTTACCAACGATGAAGAGTGAAAATGTGAATGATCTTCGTAGTATTCTTAACAAATTCCAAAGCAACATATATGCTGTGGAAGCTTTACATGTAGAGATACCATTACAAGATATTATGCTCATGCAGTTAATCTTGGACAGCCTTTGTGAGAGCGTACGAAAAGAATGGGAAGGAAGAATTGATTCTCAGAACTTCACACCACTTCAAGACCTCATCAAGTTTTTAGAAGCTAAGGCAAATTCCCTTGAAGTATTGGCAGATGTAAACAACACGTCCAGCCCATCTAAGCACAAAGGTGAGCAAAGTACGAAGAAGAAGTCAGAAAAACACACTCGTCATTCTTATGTTGCGACAAAAGAAGACACGTGCCCATGCTGCGATGATAATCATAATTTATTAAATTGCAAGAACTTCCAAGAATTAAGTGTATCACAACGATGGAATGTCATTAAATCTAAACGCTTGTGTTTTAACTGCTTCTCTCCTAACCACAGAAGAGATCAGTGCAAGCTAAAATCGTTTTGCAAATGTGGAAAAGGCTTTCATAGTAAATGGTTACACAATGACACACATTCAAGTGAAAAGGTTTCTCGTCAGAGTCCTTCTTCAGAAAGTTCTACAGCCAGCACGGCTACAAACATTCCAGCTAGTTACTGTTCTATAAAAGAAAAGGCTAGCCAATGTGAAATTCTTCTTGCAACTGCAGTGGTCGAAATAGAAGACAAAAATGGAAAACTGGTAAAATGCAGAGCTTTGCTTGATTCTGGTAGTCAGATTAATTTCATCACGGAAGATTTGGCAAGGAAATTACAATTACCAACTAGCGCAGTGGATACTCACATAAGAGGTATTAATGGCACCTCAGCTTGTGGTCACAGCATCACTATTAATATGAGATCCAGGATCCACGCTTTCCAAGCTAACCTAAACTGCCTAGTTCTACCTCACATTGTAAATAAGCTTCCTGCTGTCCAAATTGACCCATACAAATTCAATATTCCCAGTGAACTTCCATTAGCTGATCCTAAATTCCATGTACCTGGTGATGTACAATTGCTAATTGGTGCCAACTTATTCTTCCAATTAATCACAAACGAAAGAATAGTTAAACCAAATCAGCCTGTTCTGACCAACACTGAACTTGGTTGGATAATCAGTGGTACAGTTCCTAAGTCTGCCATTAAAAACAAGAAGGTGACGTTCTCACAGCATAACTTGTTTGTAACTGTCGACAACGTGGACAGGCAACTAAGGCAATTTTGGGAGCTGGAAGACTTCCCCAGCGCAGTACACACCAAAGAGGAACGTGAATGTGAAGAACACTACGTAGAAAACACTACTCGTGCAACTGATGGTGCCTTCGTAGTGCAACTCCCCAAGAATCAACCTGTAGATTCTCTGGGCGAATCTAGGCAACAAGCTATAAAACGCTTAGAACACCTAGAACGCAAACTTGAAGCTAACCCTAGCTTAAAAGAAGACTATTCCAAATTTCTGGAAGAGTATGAAAATGTAGGCCACATGAAGAAGGTTTCACTTCCTCAGCCTGGAGAAAAATGTTACTACTTGCCGCATCATGCTGTTATAAAGCCTAGTTCAACTAGCACGAAAACCCGAGTTGTATTCGATGCCTCAGCAAAGTCGTCTTCAGGCAAGTCATTGAACGACATCTTGAAACTAGGACCAACTATACAAGACGATCTTTCATCTATTGTACTTCGGTTCCGCACCTACAAGTATGCATTTTCAGCAGACATTTCTAAAATGTACAGACAAGTAAGAATGCATATAGATGATCAGAATCTTCAAAGAATTGTGTGGCGTTCAAGTCCTAATGAACCCATACAAGACTACGCTCTAACTACTGTCACTTATGGTACCAAATCTGCATCATTTTTGGCCATAAGATCTTTACATCAGCTTGCGCTAGAAGAAGAAGAGAAGTATCCGCTTGCTGCTCAGGCAGTACGGGAATCATTTTATGTTGATGACTGTTTAGCAGGCCACAATGACATCCAAGAAGCCCTGAAACTGCAAAGGGAGCTTACAGATATGCTCAATTGTGGTGGATTTCCTCTGCGAAAATGGTGCTCCAATCATGAAGCTTTATTGGAATCAGTACCTCCTTCACATCGAGAAACTCAATTGCCCCTGGCACTTGATAACAATGAAAACATACATGCCCTAGGATTACTTTGGCATCCAGTTAATGATAAATTCCAGATCCAATCACATCCTTCACTCCAAACCCATGTGCAAGGTAAACTAACCAAACGAAATATCCTTTCACTTATTTCATCTATCTTTGATCCGCTAGGATTGGCTAGTCCTATTGTCATAAATGCTAAAATCTTTATGCAATCTCTCTGGATTGAGAAATTAGACTGGGATGAAACCGTACCTGTGCATCTGGTGGAGAAATGGCTGGAAATCTGTGAAACATTAGCTACTATTCACACCTTGCGTATTCCCAGATATGTGCTTACATCTGGTACAGTGCAGGACATTCAATTACATGGTTTCTGTGACGCCTCCGAGAAGGCGTATGGAGCTTGTATATATATTCGTTCTGTAAATAGTGAAGGTGAAACCACTGTTCAATTATTATGTTCAAAATCTAAGGTTTCTCCTCTAAAGAAGCAAACCATTCCACGCCTTGAACTCTGTGGTGCACTTCTGCTAGCTAAATTATACAACAAAGTGCTAAGTGATCTCAAGGTACAACCTTCACAAAATCGTTTGTGGTCGGATTCTACTGTGGTACTTTCTTGGCTCAAAACTGATGCGCGAAAGTGGAAAACCTTTGTTTCAAATCGTGTGTCACAGATACAAGAACTTTCGGAGACTGCTACATGGCGACACATTGCCACACATGAAAATCCAGCAGATCTCGTCTCAAGGGGAATTTCTTGTGAGCAGTTATCTGAAATCGATTTGTGGTGGCACGGTCCTAACTGGTTATCTTCACCAGAGACATCCTGGCCAAAACAACCACAACAATTAAGTGTTCCTGATTCATCAGAACAACTTGCAAATGTCTGACTTGCTATAAACTAAAGAAACAATCTGTTCAACAGCTGATGGGCAATCTTCCTAACTAGAGAGTAACTCCTGTTAGGCCCTTTCTACGCACAGCAGTAGATTATACTGGTAGATTATGATATGAAATGTCTTGAAAAATGGCAAATTCTACAAAATCATCTGCATCATATATGGAAAAGATGGTCTTCCGAGTATTTGCATACACTTCAGCAGCGACAAAAATGGTCATCTTCCAGTGAGAATCTGCGAGAAGGTATCTTAGTCATTCTGAAGGAAGACAACATAGCCCCACTTCAATGGAAGATAGGCGTCATCACCAAGGTGCATCCGGGAGAAGACGGTCTAATTCGTGTGGCGACAGTTCGCACTCCTAGTGGCGAATACAAGCGCCCAGTAGTGAAATTATGTCCATTGCCAGATCAATAATAAGTGTAATACAGTGCAATCAATATTTCATATCTCTTTATCGTTTTACAAGCAATTATAGTGTAGACAAACCGTTACATTGTAATAAGTGTTTTTTGGTTTTCCTCCTTACACAATAAGGTTTTACTTTTCGGAGATAAACTGTGTTATTGTGATGTATATAATAAGTGTTTTCCTTTATGTTATTTGTCCATTTGAATGTATTTTTCATAGCTTGCTCTTTATCTATTTTGTTGAACTAAATAGTTCAAAGGGGTCGGTATGTTCGCGCAAGCAACATGTTTCTACTTTAGAATGTTTCAAATTATCCGCTTGCAATGTCCCGCTTTGATTGTCCTTTTATTCCCGCCTCAAGGCATTGTGGGATCATGCATGACTTGCTAATTTCTTTTGTTATATGTGGTGGTTTAGCGTCACGCCAGTTAGTATTGCGCGAGACCTCACTCAGATAACAGTGTATCTAGTAGGCTCGAATCATTCCCGCTTTTTCTACCAAGTTCCATTAAACTTGCTCTAGAAAGCGGCGAATAGTCACAATTGTGCGCAATTGTGGCTCTCAGTAATTATTCATACATAATTACATATAATTCATAAAGTTCGCGAGTGAATTCTCCGAATTACAGAAGTTTGATATTTCACAACATTGATGCAACCCACGCTATATGTTTCAGTGCTTATATCAGCTTTTACGACTAAACTACATACAAAAGTTTAGTGTCAACTTCAAGAGCAATTTAATCTACGCATTTTAAGCTATTATTTATCAAGGTTTTCAAGAAATTAATATTTACAGACACGTGTGAAAACGTACTCTTGCATCTTATGTATCAGTGTTTCTTTTCAATTAGTTTCAATAATTATTGTGTGTGAATCTAGTAAGTTGTGATTATTTCATATTTCAATTGTTTTCCTTAAGTAGTCCGTGGATTCCTGATACCAGAGTCCTGAGGTTACAGTCTATTTGCTCTCATTTTGATTCATTCGAATCTGGTCCTCACTAGTTATTCAGAGGTGGCTAATCTTTCCTATCTTATGCACTTCCAACTGAAGTCCCTTCCAAACCTAAAAGCAATTCCTATTTGAGAAGTACCTTATCCTAACATTTGCCCTCTCGGACCGGATATATTTTCCGTCCGATCCCTAACACCCTCTCAGTTTTCCAAGAAGTTTGACTGTGGTGCATAGTCACGTAGACCAGTTATTATTCAGAATTTTGTGATTTCATCACATTGTGCAAGCTGCAGATGTTTCATTGCGTGCCTACCATGAGCGTTCATGCCATGTGCAAGACTCCTAGCGTCTCCTCACTCTACAGTCAACGTTCGCACCGTGCAGTCACGTGCCGAAGTTGCGCTTAGTTTCGCGGGTTTTAGCAATTGTGTGTTCCAGGCTCGACACAATACGATCCACCTCATATTTCAAGTTTCTTTACGAAACCACAAGTTTTCAAGTTTCCTTCACAGAAACTCGCAATCTCGCATGATAGCAGTTGCTGGTGTACTTTTCAAGTATTTACAGCAAACACAGACGTGTTCTGTTTGCCAGGCTCTTTGATCTCGAGTGCAAAAAACGTTTCACCCGCATCAGAATTCTAATCCTAGCTTAAAGAGTTCAAATATTGTTACTTCAGTTATTAGTGTTACTTCACCTAATAGTATCAATTATTATGCTTTCTTACATACATCTATTAACATAAGTTATAATAATCACATTTATAACACATCTGCTTGTTTGGCACAAAAATTGAATTTTTTATATTAAGTTTATTATTCTCTATAATTTCATTTATTCTTCTCTATATTCATTTTCACGTGTGTGCAATAAAGTTTCCATAGTTTCAAGACATGTTATAGTTGCTTTCAGGTTAGGTTCCTGGATCCCTGTATCCATGCGTACATATGTTTCCACTGCTCCCCGATTGCTTTAGAAACTTGTCCTCCCTCCTAGCGCCAGAACCTGGATCCTATTTACCTATGTCCTGTTTTTCCTGTGTTTTCTTCCGGAAGTGCCTATTTTATGGTAATATATTAGAAAGAATTTATCAACCGTAAACAGTTATCATGACACGGCTTTCGAAGTAGCAATGTAGTTAGCTATGACAAATAAAACTATTCCTTCACATATGCTTATCACCAGAACGTTAAAATGAGCCAGGTGACTGAGATGGTAACGTCTTGGACTCGCTATCTCAAGGTCCCTGTTTCAAATCCCGCAGTCGGCCAATTTGACGCGGTTTCTTTTGGATTTTTATGTGAGTGTGGAATTGTCAAGATATCACAATTCCGTATAGTTCTGCTGATGCTGGACGCTTTTAATGTGTTCCTTTTTAAACTAGACTATTGTTCGTTTGCAAGCCATACTTAATGAATCAATCTGAGGCTTAACTCTGAAATCAATAAAAAGAAAAAGAAATTTATTTTTGTATACCATAATTGCAATTATGACTGACCAAACAAAAGTATTCTGGCACTTCGTTATATCAGTTTACCTTATTTTATTTACATACTGAGCCGTGAATACGGCTAAAGAGTAATAAAAGCAATTCTTTACCTATGATTTTTTGGGATGGACTGTGCTCAAAATTCAAATTGCTGGGTTTTCGTGGAAAGTTATATTTTGGATCACTCTGTACTTATCGGTTCCTTTGATTTTGGGGCTCTGTTTGGGGAAGAATCCGGTGCTTTTTTAGGTTTTGATAAAGAACAAGTTTAATTTAAATTCTCACCTGCCATTGAAAATCCTTTCTATAAAGGGTCCTTTTCTGGCGAGACTGTTTCTTGTAAGAAGGGTGACGTATTGTTGACGGCCGACACAGGAGTGAACTCTGGTTGGGAGACAGGTTCATGGGGTATTTCTTTGACCCATCTATCGCCGAATCAGAAAGGGATTTTGCGTGGGGATTTAGAAAGTTTTCCGGAAGTGTTAACTCCTAAATTGGGTCTTACGCATTTACTTGAATATGAGATTGAATTGGTGGATCCTACTTCGGTGCGTAGACCCCCTTATAGGTTATCTCTTCCGAAAGTTAGGGTTATGAAGGAATTGATTCAGGATGTGGGAGTGAATACGACATCGAATTCCAATTACAGTAGCCCTATGTTTCTCGTTGAGAAAGGGGAAGGAAAGTGCAGGCCAGTAGTTGACTACACGTATTTAAACTCTAAGATAAAGATAGATTCAGTGCCGTTACCGGATATTCATTCCTCATTCAGTTGGTTCCGGAAAGCTAGGTATTTTACGTCATTTGACTTGAACCAAGCCTATTACCAGATACCGTTGTCCCCAAAGTCTCGTAGTTTAACTGCCTTTAACACAGATTGGAACTTGTATGAGTTCACTAGAGTTCCTTTCTGGTGTTGCTACTGGTGCCAAGTGCTTCAAATATTTTTGGATACAATTTTTGGTGACGTAAGATTTGACTTTGTTTTTCACTATTTAGACGACTGTAATATATATACCATTAGCTTTTAAGAACATGTGGATCACATAGAGCTTGTTTTGGGTCGTCTGAAGGAGGCTGGTTTAACTACAAATCCTACCAAAGTTACCTTAGCTACTTCATGTCTGTCTTTTTTGGAGCATGTTGTTTCACCGGAGAGTGTGACCATCGATCTAGATAGAACCAAATCAATCAGGGAGTATCTTCCCCATAAAGACGTTAAAGGAGTCGCTAGATTTCTAGGCATGATCAATTTCTTCCATAGTTTCATCCAGAATCTGGCTGACCGTGTGGCGCCATTAAATCTCCTTCGGAAGAAAAAAACTAAGTTTTTCAGTGGGGCGCGGAACAGTAGGAGGCCTTTGACTCGTTAAAACAGATGGTTATGAATCCGCCTATTCTAAGCATTCCGGATTTCTCTAAAAGATTCATCTTGCAGACGAATGCTTCTTCTGTGGCTCTAGGGGCAGTACTGCGGCAGGATTTCGAAGGTGGTCGGAAACCTATAGCATATTCCTCTAGGACTTTGACAGTTCAGGAAAGGGTTTACACTGCATATGAATTGGAAGCATTGGCCGTTCTTTTTGCTGTAGAAAAAATTAGGATGTACCTTGAACATACCTAGTTCGATCTTGAGACTGATTTTCAAGCACTAAGTTGGGTCTTGGCCATATCCAGGACTACGGGAAAACTCGCCCGGTGGGCAGTCCGTCTCTCTTCCTTTAAGTACTCGGCAAGGCACATTAGAGCTTCCGAGAACGCTGTGGCTGCTGCGTTATCACGAATGTTTTCAGTTTCCCAAGGTAACAAAGAAAAGGGGAGTAGTGAAGAAAACTCAGAACTGCTGCAGAACCCAGATGAGACCCAATGTAGCGCTGTCAACCTACCTTTGGGCGATTGTAATTTGGTGAGTGGGATACTGTCTTAGTTTCCTTTGGCATTTAAATCCATAGCTTTACATCAGGATTCAGATCCGAGAACCGGGGCGTCAGAGAACTGGATAGGTTGTGAAGAAGCGTGTTTTGTACAGTGCTTGCAAGGGATCGCGTCTAGGAAAGATTATCTTGCCCTCAGTATTGGTCGATATGGAATTTCAATTTTTTCACGAGTCGCCAGTGGGAGGTCATTTGGGAATTTAAGACCCGGGCAAAGATTCGTTATAATTTTCTTTGGAAAGGTATGGAGTCGGATATTAGGGCCCGTATTCGAGCGAGTGACTGATGTGCTCTAGCCAAACCAACTCAGGCAAGTAATTTGGGTTTTCTGAGTTCGCAAGTCCCTAAGGCTCCTTTAGACCCACTGTATATTGATTACGTGGGTAAATTTCCTCGTTCACGGAATGGAAACTTTTACATTCTGGTAGTGGTCGGAGCCATTAGCAAATTCGTTTGGCTTTTTCCGGTTCGAGATGCCAACGCGAGAAATACTTTTGAGTGCCTAAAGAGAGTCTTCTCGGCCTTTTGTTTTTCTAGGAACTTGGTTTCTGACAATGCTAGTTATTTTTTTCGGCTTCTTTCCGCAAGCTTTGTTTCGATTTATGAGTTAAACACTGCACCACTTCTCCATACTATCCACAGCCTTCTTTAGCAGAAAGAGTAAACCGAAATTTAAAGAGCGCCTTAATAGGTTATCATGCACAGGATCAGACGTCTTGGGACCAGAATTTATTTTGGCACCAATTCACCTTTAACTCAGCCCGCCATGAGGCTCTTGGTTTCTCTCCGATCTCGCTCATGCTGGGATTTAGACCAAATAATCCGTTGGCCAATTTATGGTCTATTAATGAGTTGCTACCAGAATCAGATAGGGCGGAACAGGTAAAACAGATGTGGAAAAGAGCTTCTAATAACTTACACATTACTTGTGGTAGAACAGCCGAAAGGTACAATAAACAGAGAAGGTACGTTCCGTTTAAAGAAGGTGATGCAGTTTGGGTTAAGAACTTTCCTAGGAGTAATGCAGCCAATAAAGTGGCGGCAAAGTTGCCGGAACGTTTTGTAGGCCCTTATAGCATTTTTGCTTTTCTTACACCGGTTACGGTGTTACTACAGAAGTGTCAGGATGGAACGCAAAGTAGGTGCCATGTTCCACACCTGAAGCCGGGTTTTGTTGATCCTTAGGAAAGATAATGGGCTTGGATCTAGTGGTTCAGGATTGAATTAGTTATATCTTTGGCTTTGTTTGAGGAGTTCTTTGGTATAATTTAGGTATTGCTCAAATAATTAAATATATTGGTAAAGTTCCTTAATTGAATGTTGGGTTTTGCTTGGTATTTTTAGCTCCCTCTTACTTTTTGCGGGGAGGAAGGATGGATCCACGAATACGTTTTGATATTCTTCTGTTAACTCCTGCCGGACGGTTGCTTTTTAAGATATTTCGTGGCAGGCGGCTCTCTGGTACTTCCGGAAGCCACTGAGCTGGACGTTTCGATTTGTTTCCGTTGTCAGGTTCGTGAAGAATTCCCTAGACGTCATTTTTTTTTGTTTCTTTATTTTGGGACCCCAATTAAATACCCTGGCGTTTTCTATTTGGGCTATTAGTGAACTATTCAAGGTAAATGTAAACATGGTAGTTATTCAGAATTTAAGGCAGGGCCAGAAAACTGGAGAACATGAATGCTTTATTCTGGAAATCGGATTAACAAATAAATTGGCATGATCTCAACGAAATTTTAAATTTGTTTATTTTTAATTCATTCTTAAATGTAAAATACTTATACCAGGTATTTGTTTGGGCGCATACTGTGCGTATGGATTTATGTTGCAGTTTGGTTGGGATCTGCCCAGGGATGATGTGCGTTGGCCGTGTACTTCGGCCCAGAATTGTAACTGGACCTAGCTGGGAAGGTCTGTTTAGCTTCTTTATTCTCTTGGCTGACTGACCGAGTCCTGTCTTATGCCGACCCATTACTTTGGTTCCTGCTCTGGAGACGTCTGGAGTTAATGGTTCCTGTAACAAAAGAGAAGCACCTATGAGATGGCGCATTGCTGAGCTGCAGTATGGGTTGCAGAAACATGCTGCTTCACGAACAAACTGAGATGCCTGCAGGGAGTTTGGAATGAGCAAATTCACAAAGAAGAAGAGCCGAGTGTTAGAGGGTGGAAATAATGTTTAATGGAAATCATGATATGAATCATGCTAAGCAGCAAATATCTAAGCAAAGAAATCTTGCTGTCATTGTTATCCATGCAACATGTCTTCGGAAAGAGTCTGTGCATAGTGTGTGTGGCGTGCATTTAAGGCCTGCCCTCATAAGTAGGTGCATTTCCAGAGCCGTGCTGAATAAATAATGTAAATTTGACGGTAAGGATAGAATAAGGAAGCGTAAATTTAAATATAAAACTGGATTTCTGAATATCATTTTATTATAAAGCCAGAATTAGATCAAACAAGACGAATAGTTTCGCACTCAGTTAGGTTAGATACCAAACAAGAACGTATGCCCCCGTGAAGCTGGTCGGCATGCGAGAATAAACCAAATAAATCAAAACATGGTGTGTAAAACGGCTGAAGACCATGAACATGAAATAATATTGTTTACCAAGCATCCTCCAAACGCCAATGAAAAAAAAAAATATATATATATATATATATATATTAAACGAAAAAAATAACGAACTTAGAAAATAAAAGCTAGAAAACCTGGTGGGCAAACCTCACATGAAAACTAAATAAACTAAAGAACCATCAGGAAAATGAATTAGATTAATTAAACATACTTGCTAAAAGTAAGAAGAAACTACATGCCGGACAAAGTCAGTTAGGCTAGATCACCACCACAATACTTCCGTAGAAGTTCCCCGCTCCACGGTCGTCAGGAGCCATCTCTCCAGAACAGTGATCCAAGCAAGACTTGCCAGCACGAAGATCGGAAGACTACTCTCTACCGGGAACCGCCCACCAAAAAAATCCCGAGCTTAAAGAAAGAGGGCGTACCCGTAGCAAGAAAATACAGTAACCAGAACGCCTGAAGGGCGAAAAAAACGCGCTCAGAAACAAAAGAGGAGGCTTGCGAAACAAGAAAAGAATGTGTACGTAAAACAAAACATCAAAAATAGTCCAAGAGAAAAGCTAAATATTACGTAAAATAGAGTAAGTAATTAAATAGATAAGATTAAACAACACGTGCCGGAAATAAGCGGCACATGTGTTTGCCAAAAGTCATGTATAGCATAAAAGAGGAAGACAAGCATCAATAAAGTAAGCTAATAGCCAAGCAGTCACACATGATATAAAGGTGAACCCAAGCATAAAGAGCAAGCTAACAGCCAAACAGTCATACATGGCATAAATGTGACATCAAGGGAATGCTATTGCTCATCTTGTGACATGCAGTAGTCAAGTAACTACTGGAAGTAACTTACTGTGCAGTATCCTAGACACCTAAAACATTACTGCGTGCTGGAAATTAAAATCCGATAACCTGTCAGTCCTGTCTGTTCCAAGCTGTTTTCCATCTTGATATTTAAAGTTTTTCCTATTTTCCTTGTTCCTTGGCGGTATGCCGTCCTGCCTCACCTCATCTCTGAACAAACTATGATTCTGAGCCATGCTGTTTAAGAAGATACGTCTGGCAGCTCCTGATGTGAGATGGTTTTTCTATTTGGTCGGTTGATGGTTACCGCCTCTTCAGTCAAATTTCCACACTCGACTGAAAATAAGATCTTCGGCCAAAGCCTACTGGATACTTCGTGCTCTGCCTGCTGATTTGGACATCTAGTTGGAGTGCCCACTACCAGTTGTCTCCCTCAATTATTCTTCCTGTGGGTGAAGAATGGATGTTCCTGCTAAGCTGTGGTCAGGTGTGACCTCAGTTCCTGTGCGTCTGGACATGCTATTGCTTCCTTCTCTCTTCAGTTGGTGTTGGTGCTTATCTACCGCACGGGGGAAATAAGTGGAGTGGTCTAAGAAATATGGAACTCTTCAAGAATTGTGAGCGAACGAGTATTTCTAAAGTTGCTGGGGCATCGGGCAAGGCATGGAAACATTTCGGCAGTCTCAAGATAAAAGATTGTGCTTGTGTGTGTGTTTTTCTTCTTTTTTTACAGAGGGCTGTGTTTAAACGTTTTGTCCTATTCTTTTACAAAAGTTCTTAGATTCAAAGTTAAAGAAAATAAAGTCTTCGACTTTATTTTAGGGCAGTCAGGCGAGAATGAGCCGTGAATACGGCTCAAGAGTAATAAAAGCATTTCTAAATTAGCCATCTGCAAATAAACACTGAAATCTGTGAAATCAGTAAACGCGCCCAAGAGAAACAGCGTGGTTTGGAGTGTTTATGAAAGCGGTCCGTGACCGCGCTGCCATCTTTTTTAACGCAAGGGACGTGAGAGACGTGGTTATGTGACGGGATTATTAATAAACTTCATTATGAAGTTTTGATAATTTCAACTAGTATAGTATATTCAAATTTGTGGTAAATGTTCCACCCATATACTAGTAGTTGTTCGTACACCATATATGCTTGAATCCGAATTTGTTAGAAATTATTTTTACTTTTATATCTTCTAACCTAACTTAATATCTGGTATTTAATTAAATATTTTTTATTTTCAGTTCTTTCATAAATACTAAACTTGTTGTTATTTGATGTAATATAATGAGATATATTAGGTTAGGTTAGAAGAAAATTTTATTTCACAATATAGCACTTGAATTTTGTTCAGATATTTGTTCTGATCTAATTCATTTAGACATTAATATGTTTAACAATTGTCAATTTTATTTACATGTATACAACATTCAATTTGATTCAATTGTTTTTAAAAACTATAATTTATACAAATTTAATTTAAAATAAGTTATTAAAAACAGTATTGATTATTTTATAAAATTATAACCTTAATATTCTAAAATACATTTATAATATACACAAATTTCAATTTTAGGTACAAAGTTTATGGTGATTTCACTGTTAAAGAAAGAATGACTTTCAAGTATAGAAATGTGAAAGTTCGTAAAAATTTTATTTTGAATTTACCCGTAAACTTCTTTATGGGAGTCATATAACATATGTTATCTTTTTAAAATGATTATTTTGGTATAATCATACACAGTGGTTATTGAGTTATTGTATATAACTCTTGTCGTTTGATAAAAAATTTTGCATTAAAATAAGTACTTATATATTAATTTTAGTTTAAAGAACTGAGTCGTAAGCTTCTTTGTAGAAGTTCATATAAATATGTTAACTTACATATGATTAATTCAGTATAGTTGTATACAGTGCGTGTTGACTTATGTCTTTTGTATAACTTCTTGTTGTTGAACACCTTATAATCCAAATATTTATATATTAAGCTTATTCGTTTTAATTGTGATAGTCTTTGAAGCAATTTCTTATAAAACGTGGTTTTGTAAGTTATATCTTCAATTTATTCGGTGGTCAAGCAGATTGGTGTATTATTGACGGATATGCATTTCGGCATAATCATGCCATCTTCAGTCCAAGCTGTTGTTCTGCTGTTTAATCTGGTGCTCGTGAGGTCTGATTGCGCACTAGTTGTGTGTTGTGTTTCTTGCGGGTTTTATAGGTTTTGTAAGTTTCAAAGAGGGCGTTGGTGTCTATTGTATTTTCGTTAATTATGTTGTCTTTATTTAAATATATTTCTAAATTTTCTAGTGTATTGAGCTTAAGACTTTTGTTTTGTATATGCAAAATTTCTAAAGTGTTATTTATGTCGTATAAACCATGGTTATTTTTTACTAAGTGGTTGGCAAAGTTAGATTTATTCCGATTATATGTAAAGTCTTTAATATGTTCGTTGTATCTTGTTTTGAAAGCCCTACCCATTTGTCCTATATAAACTTTTTCACATTCTTTACACGTCAATTTATAAACTCCACTTAGGTTAAGTAAATCGTCTTTGTTGTGGTTATGTTGTTGTAGTTGTTTTTTGAGACTGTTATTAGTTTTAAAAGCTATGTTAGTGTTATATTGGGTGATGGGTTTTATTATTTTATAAATTCTATTATCTGTGTAATTAAATGTTAAGTATTTTGAGTTTTCTTTTATATTATGATCTGTTTGTTTATTTAATGTTGAAATAGGGTTTTGAGATTCCTTAACTTTATTTTTATGTTTGTTTAACATTTTAAACACTAAAGATTTATCATAGCCATTGTTGTGTGCGATTTGTATGATGGTTGTAAGTTCTTTGTTGTAATTACATTTATTCATAGGTATTGAAATTAATCTATGTATCATACTATTTATGGCTGCTTTTTTGTGACTGATTGGATGGTTTGAGGTATTATTTATAATGTTATCTGTGTAGGTTGGTTTCCTGTAGATGCTGAATTCAGGTTTATTTAGGTTTATTTTATGTGACGGAGTTGAGATCATGTTCTTGTTAGGTTAACATGTAAAGAGAAGTTCTAGTGATTCTGGTGGGCGTTGCTGCCGTGACGACGATGTCTGTCTTCTACGGCGTTTGGGTGAGACCGTTTCTTTTATTCTTTAATATCAATTAACAAATTATTCTTCATTCTATTCTGTGCTCACCCAATTTTAGCACTCTAAAGTTCGTTTTGGTATTTATAAAGTAAAACAGTAAAGCCTTTATGCCGGTTTCTCCTTTTGGATTTTAAAATCACGCCATTCACCATGTAACTATTAATATTCAATTTTCGTCATGTCTTGTCTGTTCGTGTATTCATTTTCGTCCATTCCTTTCGTCTTTCTCATGTTCTCCTGCGTTCAGGCAATAATTAGAGTTTCATCAGTTACCCCGTAATAACATGATAAATAAAATTTTAATAAAGGGGCTGAATTTCAATAGAGAAAGGACTTAAGATTCAATTGAGGGATTAACATGATTCTATGGCTTCATATCTATTTGCAATTCAAATATTTCTGCTTTTCTAGTCACTTAGAAAATTCACTATTAGATACAGAGTGATTTAAATACAGGCATTATTTATTATTAAATTCTGAGTGATTAAAATTAATGAATAAAGTTTTGGGAATGATTTAGAATGCTTATGTGCAGGCTTTAATGAACTCAAAATGTAGAATTGAGATTAAAATGGCGATATAGAGATGAACTGTAATTGAAGATTTTGCGTTGCTAAGATTATATAGAATGGATGCTTGGATAGTGAAGTAAAATTCTTCTATGGGACATCAAAAGTGGTTTTAGATGTTTAATGTTATGAGAGTTATTAAGAATTTTACATTATTAAATTATTGGCATTTATTACAGTTCGTACATAGTTGAAAAGTTGTCGTTTTTAAAGATATAGTATATCGTTTCACATTCTACATTCCAAAGTGTTAATTTCATGAATAAAGCTGTTCTTGGAATTTCCGATTATTTTTATGTACTTTGCTAATTTCCTAGGTGTTTCTTGTAATTGCAATTAATCATTTCTGAGTTTCATTAAGGGAATTATGGGCGCCAGTGATAAAGGTTAAGCAGTAGCGTCACAGATATGGCTAAAAGAGGTCGAAACCCGATCTACTTCATAAATCATATTTTCTAAGCTTCCGACATATGTAATAGTGACCCATAGGGGGCACAATACCGAATCTCTAGAATAAATGAGTTGTCAAGCATCAATTTGCGGATATCAGGCCCAACAAAAACATCTTGGATTAGTTTGGCCTCTGAGAAAAGAGGAAAAGATTAACACAATTATTTGAAACATTTCTCAGTTTTGCATAATACTTTCGCAAATTGTTTCATTAGGCCTGGCCCCATGTGGAGTGGAGAAGTAGTATTCTTTCACAATCGACGAGGCTCAATACCTAAACATTCTTCATTCCAGGGACCAGAGTTTGGTGAACCCCCACTTGTCTCTGACCAAGCGTTACTCTCGAGCTCTGCAGTCCTACAAACACAAAATACATGGGAGTACCATGGCCGAGTACCATGCCGAGTCTTTAAAGTCCCCATAGATCCATCCGCTTATGATCTGAGAATTTTACTTTTGTAAGGATCAGCTGTGTATTCACATAAGTTTCTTTTAAGCGCACTAATCGGTCAATATAGCATTAAGTCATATGTTTGACCATTGTGTAAGAGAACAGCTTTTAAGCTTATTTTACAGCAATGAGTAAATAACTTCCAAACCAATTTGTTATATTCTAATCCAGCACTCATTAATCTAGGCATGTGGGAACAAAATATCAAGTTAACTTCTTGTTCAAAGTAGGGTGGTAAGGGGTGAAAGGAATTGAGGCTAGTAGGTTCTTGATTAACCACATGACACCTTTGAAGTGCGAAGGGAATTCCTGGAGAAGATCCGGCACTGGAGGAAATGAAAGAAATTGGAGTATGCCGTAGTAGGAATGAGGTTCTGGTAGACAGGAAATTTCCGGAAGACCAGGTGAATTATCACCATATAAAAGGAGGGCGGTAGACTGTAGGAGTTGCTGGGATTCAGAGATTCATGGAAACTTTTGAAGATGCACGTACAACATGTTATAAAACTATGATAACTATTTGTTGCAGATAAAATAATACACACAGACGAAAGGATGAATATTAATTTGCTTGGGTTCTATGTGTAACAGCTGTTGGTAAGATTCAATATGGCGGTGGTACCGGAGTTCAACTGTGCGGGTAACGAACTTTACCGGATTTAGCCGAACAGGCAGACAGTGACCTGAAGATATAAGACAAATATATAATTATCTTGTGAGTTACAAATAGGATAAAAATATGTATGTTTGAAACCATATCACACGGGATTACTGCTAATAACAACAGTAATGCAATGACAATGTGGAAATATGAAATATAGTGCACTGCTTTGATGCGTGCCAAAATTGCTGCACGTGATTAACATTCATATTTCTGTGTGATTAAATATAAAAGGATAAAAATATATATGTTTGAAACCTTATCACACGGGATTACTGCTAATAACAACAGTAATGCAATGACAATGTGGAAATATGAAATATAGTGCACTGCTTTGATGCGTGCCAAAATTGCTGCACGTGATTAACATTCATATTTCTGTGTGATTCCGACTGGAATTTTTTACTTGAATTATTGGGCCCCTAAAATCCAACCCAATGTCCACGTCGTAGGGGCTGGGCACCGGGAAGTAAGAGATAGCCTTGTGGGGTGGTGTATGGTTGGGGCTGGATGCCCCTGGACACCTACGGTAGCCAAGAAGGCCCACAAGGAACTCTGAAAACCGGCAAATGGGCTCTGGTAAACCTCAGGCCAGGCTAGCACCCTACATGGGGTATTCTGTTCGCTCAAATAAACAATGAATCAAGCCGGATGGATAACACGGTAACGACCAAAGCGCTAAAATGGAATCGACTCTCGAAACACAATGATATTTTAAGAATGGGTTGCTGGAACATAATGTCCAGGAATAAGAAAGACCAGGAAATAATATTAGAGCTTAAAGATAAAAAGATTGACATCTGTGCCCTATCTGAAACAAGAAAGAGAGGAAAGGGGATAACTCCATGTCGGGAATATATACTGATATATAGTGGAGTTAACAGAGAAAGTAGAGCTAAGGAAGGTGTTGGCATACTGATCGATAAAAAGTTTGAGAACGGTATAGTCGGATATAAATTAGTCTCGGAAAGAATAGTAGTGCTAAGTATGAGAATGAAGAAAGGATTGCTTCATATCTTCAGTGTATATTCACCAGAAGATTCACTGATAAGGAAGCATTCTATGAGCAATTACAAAAAGAATTCGATGAAATCCCAGTCCATGAAGATGTAATTATTCTTGGTAAATTAAATTCCAGGATTGGGAACGATATTATCCCAGGTGTAAAGCAACGTTTTAATGAGCCAGTATCTAACACAAATGGAAATATGTTAACCCAGTTTTGTGCATTAAACAATTTAAGGATCAATAATACCTTCTTCGATCACAAACAACAGTATAAATACAAGTGGCAAAATAATAGAGGCCAACAGCCGATGACAGATTAAATTGGATAGATTATATATATACAAATAGAAATCTACATCCTTCTCAAATATTGGACGTGAGGACACTTAATTCAGCAAATATAGGTAGCGATCACCAATTAGTGCTGGGCAAAATCAGATTACATAAACAGAAACAAAAGAAAATAATACCAGAATATGAAGAAAAGTTAAATAAAGAGTTGCTAGAGGATGAGAGCATATGCTACAAGAGTAACACAACATCTCACCAAAACAGAAAGTGAAAGTACTGATATTTAGGGTAGATGGCAGAATATAAAAACTAGCATTTTAAAAGCAGCTGAAGAGGCATTAGGAAGGAGGAAAGTCAATATATAAAAAACAACTGAATACAAAACACCGTGGTTGAGTTAAGAAATTAAAATATTAGCAAAACAAAAACAGCAAGCATATCTAAAATATAAATCAAATAAAACAACAAATGAATATAATATATATAAGAGAGTTAGGAATGAAGTTAACTCTAAAATAAGGAAAATCAAAGAAGATTACTGGGAAGGATACACAAACAAATTACAAAGGGATATATATGGTATGCAAAAACTAGTTTGGAGAACAATTAGAAATCAAAGGAAAGAAATAAAGGAATATATTCAGACTACGCATATAGAAAAGGATGACTGAATTAAGTATTTTACAAACATATACAATGGAGAAGAAATTATAAAGACTATAAATACAGAACTCATTCAAATAGTTATTGATGTAGACGAGGAGGACATTATAAATAGTATAAAGAATCTTAAAAATCGAAAATCACCAGGAGTCGATGAAATATCAAATGAAATGATTAAATATGGAGGAGGAAAACTACAAACAGAAACAGTAAACTTAATAAAGAAAATTTTTAAAGAGGGACATATTCCAAATGAATGGAAGACCGGCATTTTAATACCTGTTTTTAAAAAATGGGACAAACAGATTTTAGATAATTATAGACGTATCAATTTATTAAGTACATGCCTTAAGATCACAACAAAATTAATTTATCAGAAACTGACAGACATCATAGCAATATCTGATAGTCAGCAAGGATTTAGACTCGTCAGATCATGCACAGATGCAATATTTATAGTTAAACAGATTTCAGAAAAAGCATTAGAATTTAACAAACCGGCATATATGTGCTTCGTAGATCTTGAAAAGGCATTTGACAGCTTAGAGTTGCACCATGTTTTACAAGTTTTAGAAAATAACAATGTACCCAATGGGCTCATTAAATTAATAGAAAAGATATATTTTAATAACACTGGACAACAGCCAAAAAATTTTTTGCATGAAATTGGGTGTTTATTTTGTGGATTTTAGTGCTGAATTCAATTATGCAAACAGTTTTTCTCTGGCACCCTCAGTTTCAAAAAGAAAGCCTGTTTTCTGAATTAGCACTGGCTGTAAATGCTTAAATTTCTGTTAAAGTGATTGACATAGTAAACAAGACCTAATAGCGATTATAACATTTATTTATTATTATTTTACTGCTTTAGTTAGTAAGGACCGTGGTGTTATGATAATTGGTCATGCAGTTCAAATGAAAGAAAGTTACAAAAATATGCAGCTAATATTACAAAAAGTGCAGTATGACAAGTACAACTGGTCCATTTGTGGCAATTTCAAAATGATTGGAATACTGTTAGGATTGCAAAGCGGATACACGAAATATTGCTGCTTTTTGTGCGAATGGGATAGCCGTGATAAATCCAAACATTACGACACTAAAATATGGCCTCCCCGGAAGAATTTTGTCCCTGGAGAAAAGAATATCTCAGCTGAACCATTGGTTGATAGATCAAAAATTTTATTGCCTCCACTTCATATAAAATTAGGCCTAATGAAGAATTTTGTCACGGCATTAGACAAATCTGGAGCAGGTTTCAAATACCTAGAAGAAAAATGTCCAAGAATCAGTGATTCTAAGTTGAAGGAAGGCATTTTTGTTGGGCCTCAGATTCGAGAACTAATGAAAGATCAGCTGTTTGAAAGTAAACTGAATCATGTGGAACTTGAAGCATGGATATCATTCAAGACCATTTGCGAACTAATACTAGAGCACAAAATTACGAACAATTAATTGAGAAATTACTGGGAACCTATAGAAATCTAGGTTGCAACATGTCTCTCAAAATTCACTTCCTGCATTCCCATTTGGACTTTTTCCCTGCAAATCTAAGACAAGTTAGTGATGAACATGGAGAAAGATTCCACCAAGATATTTCCGAAATGGAGAAAAGGTATCAAGGAAGATGGAAACCCAATATGCTTGCAGATTACTGCTGGAGCCTCAAAAGAGAAACCACAGGAAATTACAGAAGAAGCAGCAAACGGCAGAAACACAACTGACAGCAGTAGAGGATGGACTTGAAAATGAGCTGGCAATGTTTTCAGGTATGTTAATTGGTTACTTTTACAAAATTAAATATAATTTTATTATGAAGGATTCTTCTACATACGAATATTACGGTGACTTTACGTTTTATTTATAAACGACTAGACGTGTAAGTACACGATTTACTAAAAAACTGAGGGTGCTAGACAAAAACTAAGGCCATATTTGAACTCAGCACATCAAAATACATAAGAAATGATATGTTTTGTGTAATAAAATATTACCAGTTAGTCTTTGATATTACGGCGACTTTACTTTTTATTTATAAACGACTAGAAGTGTAAGTATACGATTGACTAAAAAACTGAGGGTGCTAGACAAAAACAAAGGCCATATTTGAACTCAGCACATCAAAATACATAAGAAATGATATGTTTAGTGTAAAAATTTTTTTTGAAGGTCAGTTTTGTTGTCCAGTGTAATTTTAGCCAAATAAAAGTAAATGGTAAACTAACAGAGAAAATCCCAATAGGAAGAGCTGTTAGAAAAGGTGATTCTCTGAGTTCAACGTTATTTAGTATTGTAATGGACGCAATTATTAAGAATATGAAACATGAAGTTGGATACAGCATGGGAGATAGAAAGATCAGTATAGTATGTTATGCAGATGATGTCGTTCTTGTGGCAGAAACTGAAGATAACTTGCAATGACTTTTGTATCAATTTCATACTGAATGTAAGAATTTCAATATGAAAATCTCCATAAGCAAAACAAAAACACTAACGATTTGTAAAGAACCGTTGAGATGCAAATTAGAAATTGACAAGAAAATAATAGAACAGGTTATGTATTTCAACTATCTGGGCGTAAATATTACTAGTGAAGGAAACTTAAATCATGAAATTAACCACCAAATTGTGAAAGCAGGAAAATTATCTGGGTGCTTGAATGACTTAGTATGGAGAAACAAATATATGAGAAAAGAAACAAAAGTAAACATTTTTAAAGCTGTTATCCGACCAGTAATGACTTACGCGTTAGAAACAAGAGCAGGGACCGTAAAAACGAGACGAATGATGGAAACAACATAAATGAGAGCGCTGAGAAAGATAGCTGGAAAGACATTGTATGACAGAGTAAGGAACGAAGAAATAAGAGATATAATATGTAAGATCCAGCCGGTAACTCAATGGGTTGAAAGAAGGAAAAAGGAATGGAATGAGCATGTTTCCAGGATGATGGAGGACAGATTAGTAAGATTTGCAAGGGATAACATCCCTAGAGGTAAAAGAAGCCCGGGAAGGCCCAAAAGAAGGTGGAAGGAGGACTTGATTCATGATTAGAACAGGCGGGTACGCCTAACACAAAGAAGAAGCAGAAGAAGAATTAATTCTGTGATATATAATAATAATAATAATTTATTTCTGCCGTTAAGTTACTACAAACAATTGGCAATGTCACAATAATAAAATAACTACAAACAATTGGCAATGTCACAAGAATAAAATATTTTAAAATGTTAAAAACACATATCCCATAATTTATTTTCCAAGAACTCCTGTACTGAATAAAAAGCTTTTTTTTTTTAACCAGTTAGACACAACATATTTAAATCTTTTCACCGAAACAGTTTTTTGCATTATGGGGCAACTTGTTAAACATTTTTATTCCGATTGCTTCCCAACTATTGAATGCCTTAGTTGTGCGGGTTTGCTTAGACTGTAGAGTACCACAATTTCTGGTATTGTATGAATGTAACTGCATTCTTTCAGGATATAATTCTAGTCTTTCCTTTACAAATGTTAAACAAGAAAATATAAATATACAAGGGAAGGTCGTTATTTTATGCTCAATAAAAAGAGGTTTACAGTGCTCATAACATCCTTTTTTGGTCAAGATGCGCATTGCAGTATTTGAAATGAGTGTCTTGGTGTAATACTCGATTATTATACTGTAATCATTCACTTTGATGATATTGGTTTGACGGAAACTATGTGGATTACCACACGCTAGTTCACAAAATTTATGAATTGTCCTAATATTGTATTTATGGACCGATTTTCTTCAAAATTACTACGAATGAAGTTACTAGGTTTAACGTGAACTTCGATTCGTCAAATCGCGGTTTGTAGTGATTAAAACTGGACAATACTTGAACTTATCGGGAGCTTTCTCGCAACGTCCGATACGTGTGAAGTTCTCGTATGCACTGAGGACGCGGAGTGCCCGCGCTGAGAGCCTCAAGCTAGCTGATGCAGTATAAAAACTCCTGACAAGTCACTGGTCTACGTGACTGACTGGTCATCGGGTGCAGATGTATTCTAAAACGATATGTTAATGGTTCTTCAGGAATGTCGCGCGCATTTCAAATACAAAGAATATTGTGAATTAATATCTGTCAGAGGCTTGCCCCAACATGTAAGATACAACTTTCTCTTCCTATAGAAACGAACAGATATGTCTTTAGCCCGCAGTTTCTTTTCTTTCAATCTAACTTAAGTAGCTAGGCCTTTTCTTTGGTTAGATATTACGTCTGTTACAACGTCACTGAGTTAAGATTGTGAAAAGATTTCTCGGTGCAAATTTATACCACACTTGAATGTTGGTCTTCTTCACTTGAATGTTGGTCTTCTTCACTTGAATGTTGGTCTTCTTCACTTGATTGAGCATGTGTCTCATGATTCAGCTTAATTCAACTATAGAAAATACGGTATTTTGTACTGACACTGAAGGTTCAGTTATAGGAAAGCCTGGACTATGTCGGATAGGGTGGATGGAGATGGAAAGTTTGGGAATATAAAATATTTTTTTTGTTTTGTGTTTGAAATTGTGATGATTGACATCAGTGCAAGAAAATACTAATTGTGGTATCCATACCAATGGTACATTTTACACACTTTTTCCGCTTGTTTTCTCGTTCAGCACCGAAAAATACATCAGTAACGACTGAAGTTAATAAAATAGCTTGTTAGTGGTTTACTTGGGAGTAGTTGACTAACTACAACCTAAATGTTAACTATCAGCATGAAATTGACTATTTTTCTTCTTTCTTACTTCTCTAGCAATTCTACATATATCTAATAGTTTTACTATCCGATTATTCTTCATTTTTATATATCACAGTACTGTATATAATTCAAGTAGGAAGAACATAAATGTTTTTTTCAATTTCTTCTCCGTCTTTTCAAACAGACGTAAAAATGTAGTGTCCTCCATATTTCGTGGAATATTTATAATTAGTTATGTGACGTGAATTCACTCACTTCGGAATGTTCGGTATCAAAAGCACAAAAGGAGTAGGAAGATTAAGATAACAATGTGTGTCATTACGATCTGTATCTTCCATTGTGTGGGGACATGTCGAAGGCTCCACAACACAGAGACCATGAAATGTTGCGGGTATTATAATGAGCGTGTTCGTGGATAGAAATGTCTTTTGTGGAAAATAACGATACCATACCACCAGTGGGATTTCGTTCCATTC
Source organism: Ectobius pallidus (assembly GCA_964059195.1). Classification (NCBI taxonomy): domain Eukaryota; kingdom Metazoa; phylum Arthropoda; class Insecta; order Blattodea; family Ectobiidae; genus Ectobius; species Ectobius pallidus. Next base: position 148,316,933 of record CAXKWD010000004.1, read on the forward strand.
TCTAACAACCGATATGTAGCCTATACATTATTGTAACCTATCTTGTTTTCCCATTACTTCTATATGATAAGTGATTCAGTGATTGCTTCAAGCTGTGTATAAAATTTATCCATATCTATTAGGGCTTGAGGCTGTGACCGTCGTTCCAACAATCGCTCCAGATATCAAGAAAATTCACATTGCTCAGTTCTTCTTTCATTTTTTACAGTATAAGTGTGTTTAAATTAAACAGAATGCCTTAAGTTTAAAATCATAATACAGTGTTAACTTTGAAAACATAGGTCAGTGTTAATTTTCAATTCATAGTTCAGTGATAAGTTTAAGGTCAAAATTTTAGTTTAGCGCCAATTATAACATAATCAGGGTTTACTGTTCAGGTACTTGAATCCACATTAACCCACATGAATCCACTAGATTTACTAGGTCGGCAAGACGTAGGTTTCATAATTTCTTATTTGCACATGTGTACTCAGTATTTGGGTCTCGGGATATGAACGTCAGTTTTGTGAATCATGCATTTATTTACAGTTATCTGAAAAATCCAGTGGAAATGGAAGGCACCTGTATCAAGTTGTGCCAATTTCACATAGAACAAAATTTAAGTTTAAAGTGTAAAACGAAATAGTTTTCATTCAATATACAGTTGGAATTCTTATTCTGTGTATATTAAGTTTGGTAAAATTTACAATTTTTATTATTTATTTATGAAGTACCGATATTTATGTCAAAATCAATTCGAATGTTAGTTTCTTACAAACGTGTATAAAACTGTTTTACATTACATATTTTACATGTATTTTACTAATAAAATAATCATAGGTAAAGTATTCACCCAATCCCGCCTACAAGTAGGATGATGTTGGTATGATTGTTATGGTTATTTAATGTCGGTGTGTACTTGGCTTGCAACAGTCGCCAGTGAGCCAAAATTTTGTCCCATTGAATTTTATTTACATGACTCTAAATGTACAGACAAAGTTCTGTCGAATTCTCGCACACATAAATGCCATCGACCTAAACTCGAACTTAAGGACCATTTCACCAAGCCAAGTGGGTTCAGATGATATTAATGTATCATGATTCCTGACAAACCTTATTGTCGTTCAATTATCAAACTTTAGATCCTGGGCTCTGTTCAGCCCCCACCAAATCTTATTACTTTATAGTACCGGTAATATAAATAGCACGTATTTAATTTATTCATTTTTCTCTGTTAGTACTATAGGAGCTTCCCACTAATTAAATATTAAAAGATCATACATCCGACCAACGGATTTGCTTTCGTTACCTACATCTTGCGGAATCCTCTACTTTTTATGTATTGCACTTATAGACTAAAGGTAAAAGCACGGATAATGTTCGTACATGCTACATGTATAGTATTTTATTCTATTCAAATGCCCGCTTAAGTCTTCCCGCTGGCTGAATCAGCAATTATAAATGATTTCACCACATTGTGCAAGCAACAGGTGTTACCTACGCGCCTTTTTCATGCATGTTGCTCTAAGCGTTCATGCTAGCCTGTCTTCAGTCCTCCGACAACTTCCTCATTGTCCCGACATGTGCGAGGTTGCTCTACAATTCGCGAGTTCTCTAGCCGCCGTGTGTTTTAGTGCTCAACACAAAGTACCGGTGCTTTAACCTCGAATTTCTTTACAAACTACAAATATTAAAGTTTGTCCTTAACACTAGCATTTCGCTTGCTAGCATTTGCTACAGTGTTTCAATAATCGGCTAACACATATCTGTGTTATGCTTACTAGGCTCATGTGCTCTTGTGCAATCCTTGGTTCACAGTGCAGTATCCAATCCTAGTTCAGACCAAGTCTAATATTGATATTACAATCAATTTTCATCAATCAATTAACAATACCAATTATTACGAGTGCTTCAGCGTATTATTCAACATGTGTTATAAATTACACACATTTATAACCATGTGTTACTAATTCGCGCCATTTCTGAATACTGGTTATTTCAGTTATTATTCTGAATATTTCACTTGTTTTCGCCAGTCATTCAACCTTACATTCCTGCAAACTTGTCTAAGAAAAGTTCCTACACTTTTTGACATGTTTTAGTGGCTTTTCAGCCATACTCACATTCTGGATATATGACCATCTTTCAGTCATTGTTTGTTCCTATACAAGCACGTATCTCTCTGTTACTTATTTATATCCATATTGCATTGCATGCGTGTCAATAAAGTTTGCATAGTTTTAGGACCTGTTATAGTTGTTTTTTTCATATAAGATTCGAGCAAGCGCATCTATGTGTCTACTGCTCTACATTCGCTACAGTACGTAGCTGGTCCTCCACTCTAATTCCAGAAGCTAATTAACATAATTAACATATAGATACTACAATATGAAATATTTTTAAGACTATACAAATATAATTAGAGCTAGTCACATAAGTTAAAGTTAACAATTGTTAGAAAAATACACTTTCTCCTCCTTAAAGCAAATTCATTTATCTGATTCTGATAACTGAAAACGAATACCTCGTCAAAGAGAAAAGGAAAGCATTGTTGGAGCATATCATCAGTAATAGTATTCAGAACTTCAGATGCTTCACATTCAATATTCATAAATCTTGTTGACTAAGAAACAAAGACTATAGAGATTTGAAATGTCGATAAGAAGCTGTCTTAGTTACCCACGGGTTTAGTGACTTCTAGTATTTTAAAACAATTATTTTTTTATTATTGTTGACACACATAAGTATTAGCATATGAAACAATTCCTTGTTTGCAATTTTTTTAATTATACAATTATATAAAAATTAAGTCTCTTCTGTCTAGTAACTCAACACTTCAGATACGGATTTAGAGCCCTGAACCTAACTCCATTATGTCCTTCGATTTTCTGGAACAAAAACAGGAGTACATTCGTTTACACAACCGTTGATGTATCTGAATCGCTCTAAATCAGTAGTAGCCACACTTTTTTATTTTCGCGCATATACGTAGTACGACTAGGCCTTTATAAAATATATAGGGATCATGTTAAAAAGTGAGGTAAAGTCAGGGACGATTGTAGGTACTTTGGAGTCCTAGGCGAGAAATAATTTCGCCGCCTCCCAAATTGCCATCTCAATCATTCCATTTGATTAAACATGAAATTTCACGTTCTCAAGCCTGGTGTTGGTAAGAGGTTAAATAAAACTGATTTCAATTGACCTGATTTGATAAAGGTTTCCATTAATGAAAACGTTATAACATTATCTAGCTCGGATGGGGATGGGGATGTTGGGTAAAATGCCTGTTCTTAACCGTTATAGATATCATAAAAATGACTTAACAGGAGTTCAAGATACTGTCCTTAGAGCTGTTTTCCATAAAGTTAACTCTGCCTATTTTTGCCTATTTCAACTTATAATGCCTATAAATGCCTGTTTCCGCTTTCACTACGAAAAACAACATTTTTATTGAAAATTTACATACAAATTGGTGAATCCATGCAATTTGCATCTCAAGGGTTAATGACAATATTTAAATTTGCTTACACCCACTGCCAAATGTTTATGTATTACGCTATGTAATATTTATGTTTTCTCTTTTATTAAAAAAATGCTTATACCTGTCTTATCTCAAGCAATTAGTTAACTTCTACTTATAGGGAACTAGGGAATCTATATATCTTATTAATGAAGCCCACAGTACAAATCCAAACACAAGTTTAAGCTTTAAAACTCCAAAGACAAGTTTGAGCTTGAATACACAATTAATTTGTAACATCAATCATTGAATGAACCAAACCATAAAAGGTAAAATTTAATATAGCATAATGAACACCAAAGATTAATGACTGGAAGCTGAAGGGCAAAATTACTCAATAAGCTGAAATCCAAACGGAATGAGTTAACGAATAATTTGGAATAGTAGCTACGCAGGAGGTCACAGAAACAACTCGAGGAAAGAAGGTATCACAAAAGCTAAATTCAAGTGGATGAATATAATATATTTAGCAATAAGAACAACAATACAATATGCTAATTACATCCAGAAATATACATCTCTATCGATATTGTTTGAATGCAGTGGAAATATGTCTATAATGAGCCTCTATGGGAGGTAAGCATTCAACCTTATGGAAATATATCCATAAAAACTCTCAATAAAAATGACTCAGTAACCCCACTACAAAATTTTATAATAGCAATATAAGGTCAATACCAAACATGAATAAGGTTGCTTAAGTTAATAATGAGTAGTCTGTTTAATGCAAAAACTATTGCTTTGATCTCATTGGGCAATTTCATGTTACATATTATATAGTTTCTCCAAGTTGAGACTTAATTAAATGATCTATAGTAAGTTTAAGTCCGCGGGCGTGGTCTTGTGGTTAGCATCGCTGACAACAGATCCGTTGGTCCGGGTTCGATCCCCGGTACCTCCTCGGATTTTTCTCAGGTAGGGAGGTCTGGTAGGGGTGCACTCAGCCTCGTGATTCAAACTGAGGTGCTACTTGATAGAGAAGTAGCGGCTCCGGTCATGAAAACCACCATTAACGGCCGTGGGTGTCGGCATGTTGACCACATGCCCCCCAATCCGGCCATCTGCCTACGGGAGATGACGCAGCGTCGGGTGGTAGGCCAAGTCCCTCCAGGGGTGTAGCGCCACGGAGTTTAGTTTTTTTATAGTAAGTTTAAGCAAAAACTATTACCTTGATCTCATTGGGCATTTCCATATTCCAGAGATTTCCCAAGTTGATAATTTATTTGAACAATTGCACCCAGTTAAAGTAAACAGCTATTGCCTTTTGTCATTTAGTATTTTAATATTCTTTAGATTTTCCATGTTGAAAATTATTTGGATGATTGGTAAAGTTAATAAAAAAAATACGTTTTGTGTCATTCAGTATTTCAATATTATTGAGAATTTCCAAGTTGAAAATTATTTGGATAATTGGTAAAGTTAATAACAATTAAATAAAAACAATTATTGCCTTGTGCCATTCAGTATTTCAATATTATTGAGATTTTCCAAGTTGTAAATTATTTGGATAATTGGAAAAGTTAATAAGAAACTATTGCCTTGTGTCATTCAGTATTTCAATATTATTGAGATTTTCAAGTTGAAAATTATTCGAATAATTGGTAAAGTTAATAAAAAAACTATTCCCTTGTGTCATTCAATATTTCAATATTATTGAGATTTTCCAAGTTGAATACTATTTGAATGATTGCTAAAGTTCATAAAAAACTATTGCTTTGTGCCATTCAGTATTTCATTATTATTGAGATTTTCCTTAGTTGAAAATTATTTGAATAGTTTGTAGTCAGTTAATAAAAAAGGAAATATTGCCTTTGTGTTTTTGAGGATTATCCTGATTTAAAGAGAATATTGAAGGCTAGTAATATAGGCCTAACCATTACTAGGAACATTGTTCAGATTTGATTTCTATACTCAAGGCTAGTAATATAACGTAGGCATACCCATTTTTATAAACACTGTGTAGTTGAGATTCAGCTCCCGTGTTGATCGTTGTCGACACCAGTAGAGATTATAGAGTGGCTGTTGCGCCGCCATATTTGAAGCAAATTGAATGTGCATCCGCCATGTTCTCAGCTGCCGGGCTGTCACATTAAAGTATTGTTGTATACTAGAACCTGGGACTATACATACTGTGTACTGAAAAATCACCACTGTATACTTCAATATATTAATCACATCACATATTATATCAAATTAGCAATTAAATTTTCTTTAGGAATAATACGTTAAATAATATAAATCATGTTGGCTCGAATTCCTAGGTGTAAGAGTTGAGAAAACCCATTGGTAGGCTATTGTACTAGAGAAACAAGTCGAAACACAGTGAATTAAAAAATAAAAAAATAAAAATAAAAACTTCAGAAACTCCAGTTCAGAAAATAATGTAGTAATGCAATAGGCCTACTCAGAATAATTTACAATATAGTAGACGCCATATTAGGCCTAGCGGAAATTGCTAAATTTAAGTGTACCATTCACACTCAGACCAAACCAGTCTTCAAAGAACTGAATATATTATCACTCGGTGGTGCAGAAGAATAAATAAATAAAAAAATGACATGAGAAAAATAGGCCTATGTTTGTTGACAAGATACAAAAAAGAAGTGTGCTTGGAACGCCACGCGACAAAAGTGAAACTTTTTGATTTTTACACTTTTGGACTATTTGATTTTTTCAATTTTGGATTGCTGGACTTTCTTACTTTTGGATTTTTGATTTTTTAATTTTTGATTTTTTAATTTTGGAATTGTGGATTTTTTAATTTTGGATTTTTTAAATTTTAGATCTTTAAATTAATTATTTTTTTAATTTTTGGATTTTTAATTTTTTAATTTTGGATTTTTAGATTTTTTAATTTTGGATCTTTTAATTTTTTTAATTTTGGAATTCTGGTTTTGTAATTTTTGGTTTTTTAATTTTTGAATCTTTTAATTTTTTGGGGGGGGGGGATTTTTTAATTTGGATTTTCGATTTATTAATTTTAAATTTTTAGATTTTTAAATTTTGGATTTTTTAATCTTGAATTTTTTGATTTTTTAAAATTTTGGATAAGCCTAATCATTGAGTTGATTGTTTTCTGTGCAGTCCGTTCCATCACACCTCATTAATTTCGTGACGATTTTGAGCGTAACACTAATTTTGTGACGATTTTGAGCGTCACACAAGCTCTCGATCTACCCCTACCGCGGCTAAAGAATTTCACTTCAAAAATTTTCAATTTTACACACTCTTGAAATATTTAAACAGTGACGGGGATTCTTGGCGGTAACATTTATATCTGTACAATCTTATAGATGCCTAGAAATTATTTCAAACTTATTGTCCTTTGAACAATATTAATTTTGTAAACATCTACCTCAGTTGCTTTCCTCTTTCCTGCTCAGACCTGTTCCTGCAGAAGTCATGTAATCTACAGGTGAAAAACAGTTTCAAAATTAGTTTAAGAAGTGAGGCATAATGAGATTCATCATCTGGTTCCGAAGCGGTAAACAAGCAGGCATATTTTTTTACAAAAAGTATCCACACAAATGCAATCAAAATACATATAAAGATAGCAGACGATACGAGTAACAGGTAGGAGAAAACATGGTGGCTATGTTTCACGAAGGCACCACCCAGAGCGCTGTAAAGGACACAACAGCCACTCTATAATCTCTATTCTAGCTCGTTGGTCTTCTCCACGCAGGTCATCTTCTATCTGTGTATTCTTAACCTCTTTTGCCTTGTTTGCAGAATTTTCGTATCTTTGAAGACGGTTTTCATTTCCACAAGATAATTCCTTATGTCACTTACCGCTTTTAGTATATCTCCTTTGCTTCTTTTCTTTAGATAACCAGCGATGTCTGCTGTATTTTCGATAGCTTTGAGAGCGCTTTCTATACAGGATTCGATCTCGTCCGCCATTGCTTTTTCTTAGAAATAATCAAAGTTTTCTCGCTCTGCAATTATAAACTCGGGAAGAGATCAGTCTACAGATGAGCTCAGAACCTGAGCACTCACTTTATTTGGCTTTCCAAAATAGTGTTCCAAAACACGATCATAAATGACTTTCAAAATTTTCCAATTTGAGGCGAATTCCTTTACTTCATTTCGTGGGATAGGTTTCTCTTATCTTTTATCTATTACAATATGCTAAATCTCATTTTGTAACGCCCAATACTCATTCCTATCCTATGTTAGTAAGGTATGTTTATGTTACTGCGCGGCCGGCGCGGGTGGCTTGGTGCGTGGGCTCGTACGGGCGAGTGGCTGTTACATCGCCCGCCCGCGACTCACCGCCCGCGCAGTAACATAAAGATACCTAACTAACATAGGATAGGAATGCGTAATGGGCCATATTAAATGAGATTTAATATATTTTAATACATAGAAAACTATCTATTTACAAGTGACTTGATTAACGTTTATAATCGGGCACAAACTTAATAGCTCACCAAAGCGAGCGAGTGCTCTCTGAAATCTACCACCCCTAAGACGCTGCCGCCCCTAGGCAGTGGCCTATACAGCCTATTGGCAAATCCAGGACTGGATGCATCAACAATCCAAAGTACAATAATTATTACATTAAAAACTTCAGCTTAGGCAGTAGGGCCAAGTTTAGTTATGAATACATAAAAATTATTCTACACAGTTCCAAGTAGCGTTCCAGTGCGTAGCGTGAAGACGTTATTTAAGGTTTAAAATGAACTGTAAAGATCTTGAAAACTACACGAATGTAATGTAATATTGTTTATAACTGAGACAATCTTGTTGCCAACCATAAACAATGAATTCTCTGGTTAGTGGGAGGACCACCTCTGATTGAGGAAATGATAATGTTTATTGAAGTTGATTCTTTCATGAATCAGAATAATTTAATCACTCAATGAATCACAGCAGTTTTAAAATTAATGTCGTGGGCGTTGGCATGCTGACCACATGCCCACAATCCTGCCATCTGCCTATGGTAGATGACATACTGGTCAGGTAGTAGGCCTTGTTCCTTCAAGGGATATTAGCGCCAAGGAGTTAAGTTTTAAATTAATGTTAAACAAAAATAAATAAATAAATAAATAAATTGTTATATTAACATTATTTCTACATTTGAGACATTTGAAATTCGGGTTATGTTATGGAGATATGGCACAAAACATGGACGGTGGATTTATTTAATGGGAAGATATTTTAGATGGCAAATAATGAAATTATTAATTGATTTTTCGTTTGTAAAATAATTTTTTCTTTAGTTAGGTGTGAAAATTAACATACTTTTATATTTTCTAACTTACAGCCATAAATGCTCGATTATATCACCGGAGTAGTGTGATTTTCCCACCTACGTCACCGCAGGGTCCGCAGGGTCCACTGACGTCACGTCCGGTTACGTCACCGCAGGGTCCGCTGACGTCACTTCCGGTTACGTCACCGCAGGGTCCGCTGACGTAACTTCCGGTTACGTCACAGGTGGGCGTGGCTTATGACGTCACGACTTTCGTCATGGTCACGTGATTCAAAATGGCGGCACTTCCCGTGCCTATTTCAAATGGCGGACCAAGCGCGAAATTCAAAATTATAATGGCGGTAAATATGAAAACTGTATATTGGAAATTCAAAATGCCTACGTTTCCGGTTCCTATTGCAAATAGCGGACCAAGCGCGAAATTCAAAATCTGTATGTTACATAATGAAAATGGATGCGTTTCCGGTTCCTAAGGGCCAAGCGCGAAATTAAAAAACTGTATCTTACAAAATGAAAATGGTTGTGTTTCCGGTTCCTATTTCAAATGGCGGAAGGAGAGAAATTTAAAATTGTATATTGGTAGAAGGCAGGAAATTTTGGAAATTAAAAAATGGCGGATCAAGCGCAAAATTCAAAGTTGTAATATTAAAAGTTGTATATTGGTAGATGGGTGTATGATTTGAAAATTAATAATTCAAGATAGCGACATTGCTTACGTCATAATTCAAAATGACGGATTTCAACTTTGGTTTGTAAATGATGGGAGGTGAGAATTTTGAAAATGGATATTTTAAAATGTTGGAACGGCTAAAGCAAGATTTTATAATATCTAAAACCGATTTAGCGTTATGCAAGTTGGGAGGTGGGAATTTTGAAAATGGTTATTTTAAAATCTCAGAAATTCTATATGTCGGCTAGCAAAAGATTTTATAATTTTATAATACGATTTCACACTGTGTAAGTTATGAAACAGGAATATGCAACATTATTTTAACAGGAAACGTTCAAGGTCATGTGTCAGCCAATTTTCGCATTCCTGAGTATCGAGTTACATCCGGTGTATGTTATAACCACCACTTTGTTTTGCATGACAATACGTGATCACATGATAGCGCTCAATTTAAAAATTACAAATCTTAAAAGCTCTGACAACTTTAAAAAAGCCAGGCGGGCGATTTGAAAATTCAAGATGGTAGAATGCGTACGATATGAAATGGCGTATGGCGGTAAATTAAAAATATGTATATCGGCAGGAGACAGATGATTTGAAAAAATTCAAGATGGTGACATTGCTTACGTCATCAGAGGAATGGGAGGAACGCTATGACCTACCTCAACGGAGGAATGATTACGTCATCGGAGGAATAAGAGAGAAGGGAGGAATGCGAGGTACAGGGAGGCGCGGTTATGACATCATCAGAGGATTTCTTACGTCATAATTCAATATGGTAGATAGCTATGACCTACCTCAACGGTGGAGTCGTTACGTCACAGGTGGAATGCTTACATCATAATTCAAGATGTCGGATTTCAAATACGTGGTCACGTGAATCAATATGGCGGACCACGCGCACGATATGAAATTACAAAATTGTGGAAGGCGGGAGATTTGAAATTGTATATTTCAAATTAATGCGTAGTTCTAATAATAGATGACAGAAAAACAAGTTGGCGTTTGGTGGGAGATTTTAAAATGGTATATTTTGTATTAATGCGTACTTTTTATTATAGATGTCAGGAAAAAAGTAGCATCTGGCGGGAGATTTGAAAATGATAATTTCGAATTAATGCATACTTCTTATTACAGATGTCAGAAAAATAAAATGGTGTCTAGCGCAAGAGTTAAATTTGTTTATTATGAATTGGTTCGCAAGAACAAAATACTTCTGGCGGGAGATATGAAATTGCTAGCATGTTAATATTCTTACAAGAGAGATCTTTACATTTTTAAAATGTATTCAGCGAGAGGTTTGAGACCAGATGTACGTTTCATATGACACAATGACAACAGTTATTCAGACGTAACTTCAAACAAAAGGTTAATTTCTTTATTCATATGCAAGAAATGAAATAACTGCGGCTATTGCTCAATCAGCAAATTCTTTATGTATGATGTAATCACTACAGACTTGTCCGAACTTGTTTCAAGGTCACGCGTCTCACAATACAGCTGAGTCATGAATTCTTTATTTATGACGTCACGGCCTACGTAATGGTCACATGATACAAGATGGCGGACAAGGCGCACGAAATGAAATTACTAAATGGTGGAAGGCGGGAGATTTGAAATTGTATATTCCGAAGTAATGCGTAATTCCTATTATAGAAGTCAAAAAGTTCAAAATGGCGTCTGGCGGGGGATTTAAAATTGCATATTCACATGCATGAAATGATATTTCTGTAGATAAGGCTGAACCAGCAAATACTTTATTTATGACGTCATTACTACGGACTTGTTCAAACATGATTTAAGATCATACACGACACTGGACTGGAAGTGCGTATCACATAAATGCTTAATCAGCAAATTCTTTATGTATGACGTCATCACTACAGACTTGTTCAAACTGGTTTCAAGGACATTCACGGCGCGTGCAGAACAGGATCAATCTTATTTCAAGGTCAAGAATAGGTGAAGCCGATTGGTGGATCTATGAGATGAACGTTTTGAAATAGTTGCGAGACAAGCGTCATATCCTCCGTGATCGTCAAGCCTGCAAGATGTCATCATTAAAACATAGTCGTAAATGTGCATCTAAATCTACTACAGCCGCTGCTGATACAATGGATATTACAACACAGGACTTGTCGGAAACGCTACAGACCTCCACCATACAGTTGGCAAAAGAGGATTTACCAAATACACAGTTTCAATCGGAGGAAAACGAGAATAGGAAGACGTCTACAGTATCCACTCTTAAGCGTTATTCAACTGTGTACGTCCCCGATGTGAGATGTAACAAGTCGTTGAGCGAGCTGCAAATTGAACTTGCGTATCCGATAAAGGAAGCTCGTTCCGTGTATCCGAGGTATGGAAGAAGAGTCGTTGTAGATTTAAAGACTGGGTGCAGCGTTTTCCTACCACGAAGGTTTGGAAAGTTGAGTGAAGATCAGCTTCAACAGATGAACGAGGAGAAACTTTCATTGATGTACTACGCTAAGGAGCCGAATTCACCACACTACTCACCCTTTTAAGGGAGGACATACAGCTTTCGATGCTGGAAAATAGTTGAAGTCTCATTGCTTTTTTCTCATCAATGAATTGCTCTGTAGCCTTGCCATATGCGATTCTCTATATTGACTAGTTCTACTATCGCATACTATTTTCAGAATTAATTTAACTACTACAGTTAACGGGTAATTATCATTACAAAATGGAAGCGGAATTTTGTGCACTGAAGTGCCGTTTCCCAGATAACTAGAGACCATACGTTTAGCACTTAAAATGTTCAAAATAGGCAGGCCAAAAGGCACTTAAAATTGCAAAATATATAGGTAAAATAGGCACTAAAACTGTCAAAATAAGTGTTGAAACAATTACAGTTGCATGCAAAAGGAGACAGTAGTTCGAAAAAAATGAATTCATTTTGGATGTCTCTTGTTACTAATTGAAATAAAACTTTTAAATCATGCGGTATTTAATCAAAATAACATAGGCCTACTTGATACACATAATACGGGGTTATTCAAAAAGATGTACCTAATTTAATTTCTCGAAATACAAATTGGAAATTAACATCCTACATACCGAATGAAAGAAGAAGTTTCAATTTTTTTTTCCACCGCTTGGACGGTGATTGTCGCGTGACTGTTGCGTATATGGCTGCTCGCGCCAATAGGCAGGCATTTCTTGTCACTGTTAGTTGTGAGTAAGCTGACTACTATGCAGCTTAAGGTTTTCTGCATTCTTTTTACGGACCATTATTTTTCGCGGAGGGCACTGTAAGTGGAATGACGTACCTGGACCAAAGATTTATAAATACACTGGATTCCTGACTCAGCGGTAGGAATTCGGTCCAGTCTGCTCGGGCGCTCCCCCACCATCGAAGGGCAAGACGCGCGGGCAGCTGCATTATTTTAAATGGCACAATCCCTATGTTGTCGTTGTTTTATGCTCGCTCGAATTCCATATTGCATTATTTAAGTGGTATGACGGTAAAAAAGGACAGACTACACTTATGTAACAATCATGATTGTTTTTGCACATTACTAAACTAGATCAACTTCGTACATTTCTATCGAAACCCAAACTTCGTTGAAATAGCAGAGTTTGTTTTCTCTCTAAGTAAATGACCGCATACAATTTTAAGGAATAAATTTCCAATGAGCTTAATTAGAGTAGGCCTAAGTGTTGTGTAGAGTAAGTTTCACCAAAGTCATTATTTTCACATGGCATTTCAATACTGAATCCTTAAAAGGCATAGGCCTACATGTTTTTGTGACGATGAACTTGGTGTTAAGTTTACAAAACTGGTATGGCTGGTGAAATACAATGCTCTACGTAAATTTCACAATTGTTATTACATCTTCAGATGCCCTTAACAATTTTCCTCTTGGTACAAAATCTGTAAAGAGTGTGTATTACTAGGGTTCCGAGAAATATGAGGAAAAAATATGGGACACTTGGATCTGTGTTGAAAACAACAATACAATCCCATGGCATTGGGTACCACATGTGAGTTTGCCCTAGTTTATTTCAAACTTAAAACAAGCAACAACAAAAGATAAATAATAGGCTCATCTTTAATTTTATTACAAATCACACTCATGGATCATACTTCTTTAAGGAATGAATTTCATTAAAAAATTGCTTATTTTGAAGCACCATGTCATAGAAATCGGAATGCCACACAATCTTCATTGAAAAAAAAAATACAATAGACAATGCTTTTACTGGTTTTACACATAGTTTGTTTTTCTGATATTCAACTTTTCCATTTTTAGTTTTCAAAAATAGAAAATGAGCTATTAACACGTCAGTATATTCACATTTCCGTTTTGAAATTTTCTAATTAAGTCACTGGAGCAACAAGTCCAGTATTTTATTATTAAATAAAATAATTAAAATTTTACAAGTTAGAGCTTAAACAACTTAAATAGAATTTTAGGTTTTGATCTCGGGGGAGGTCCGGACCCCCTGGACCCCCCTTCCCTACGGCACTGGGTGCAACGGGATCCAGTTACAAAGATGAAATTCCAACGGGGTTTTCCTAAATACAACAGAGCAAACCGACACGACCAAGCACGATCATACTCATGCTAAGTATCCCGAATGGTCCCGCAAATCGCAGTGAAGCTAGCAACTGTTAACCAGCACTGCCGTCCCAATTTTTCTGGATTGTCTGTGGAGGATAAGAAATAATTACAATTAAAAAATGAAAATACGGGACAAAACTGCGTCCCGAAGACTTCTTTCGGGACAACAGGACGCATTAGCGAAAAAAGGGACGTTCCCGTACTTTACGGGACGTCTGGGAACCCTAGTGTGTATCTACTTAAGTTGTCATTCCTTGTCAATAACAATTCACAACATTCCTCACATTTTAGTCTTTTCTGAATGGTTTTATCTACAAAACCTGTTATCTTTGTAATAAGATTCCTCATAGTTATCCAAAAAATCTGCTATTTCTAGTAAGTCAAGAGTCAGTATTATCTTCTTCTACTATTTTATCTACCACTGAAAAACTTAGAACTGAATTCTGATGGTTTACGTCAAACTGTAAACAATTGCTATTAGCTGATGGCCTTACACTATTTCTAAACATTCGTTTTCTAACGGTCCATAAAAACTGCCTAATGTTGAGATTGTTATTATGACCACTTGCACTTCTAACAAGAAAAAAATAGCTCTACATGGTCTTGTGACAACTTTTAACTAAGCAAGTACTTAAAATCGTTCATTGCGGCCAATCTGTCTCTTAACTTTTGAATAGAGCGTATATCACTTAAAAAAACCAATGGCATAATCTAAAATAGAAATACCATCAATTTTTAATTTTGATAAGTAATTTTAAGCATCAGACAGCATTTTGTCATCATAATCTTTGTTTGATAGCTTAATGGGTCCTTTAAAGTGTGTCCCAAATGGATCACGGCTATTCAAGTAATCAAATAACTGATCAATTCCTCTTATAAACATAACTGTCGGCTTGCTACCAATAAACTGAGGGTGATTGTTTGCACACAACCCTGTTGAATGGGTGGAGAGTTGTCTCGTGAGTGTTTCGAACTGCTTATAAGAGCTCTGTTCTTGCCCACCGGCGGTGGGGGGAGGCGCGTAGTGGCCGGACCGTTTTCTGGCGCTCTGAGCCACTGCTGTTAGCGATCCAGTGTATTTATAAATCTTTGACCTGGACATGTTGGAACAATGGCTTTTTCCTCAACTTACCGAAGATTCACAAGACTTCATTTTCAAACAGGATGGAGCTCCTGGCACCGCGGATTGGAACCGTGATGTCACAGGATTTTCAAATCAATCACTTCCTCAGCGATGGATAGATCGCCTAGGAAATCAAGATCTGGCTCGACTCTTCTGGCCTCCAAGATTTCCTGATCTCACGCCATGCGACATTTTCTTTTGAGGATATGTTAAGGAGGCTTTTTACGTCCCACCTCAGCCAACAACTCTGGCAGGCCTGCGGATCCGTGCCACTGCGGCGGTGAACTCAGTAACACAAGACATGCTGCTTCGCGTATGGGACGAGTTTGGCTACCGCTTAGATGTTTGCCGTGCAGCAGAGGGAGTACATATTGAACATTTATAATCCGTGTTAAAAAATCTTTGAAACTTCCTCTTTATATTAGTATGTAGATTGTTCATCTCCAATTTATACTTCATTAAATACAAATTAATGAAATTGGGTCCATCTTTTCGAATAACCCTGTAAAGGATGGATCTAACTGAAACACCGTAAAAAATAATATTGTTCATTTCATTAGAGCGCTGTACCGGCGCCACTTTCGACACACAATAATACCAATCATTAACAAACATAATTGATTCCACATAATAACAAGATACTTTTTCAAATTTTCTACTCTTAGGTTATGCCTCCTATCAGACAATACATTTTTTAGTACCGAAAGCGACCTTTCCACTTCTTCAGACGTTATCAGAGCGTACTTGTAGAGTGGGAGAATTTGTGGATCAATATCAATTGAAACACTGTTTTCACCACTAAGAATCATTCCTATGTCTTTTAACCGCTGAAAGTCTCTGTTGTCTTCAAGAACTCGCTCCAATTTTCCTTCCACACGTTGACCTGAATCACCTGGAACAACTTGAATTTTCTGAACAACGCTGTCCTCAACTTCCAGTGAATTTACCAATGTATTATTTCTCTCCTCAAGATATTTGATTTCATCTGGTAGGACAAAATAGTGAGCTGTTATGAAAGTCAAGTAATTTTACACAGTGCACTTCAACAGCAACTGCTTCACAATCGGTATTGATGCTGCATTATCTTCACATAGGCTTTCAAATACTTCCAAAATTTTGTTAAAATTGGTTTCATAATATAATGCTGCACTTAGCCATGTGGCCTATCTCGTTAACACTGGCTGTGGAGCTAAGCCTAATTCAGGGGAGATTTCTTTGAACAACTGAATTCTGGATGGGGATACAAGAAATACTTTTTGGTATTGGAACCAAGGCGTGCAATGCATGGTCGAGGCACGTGACATGCAGCAATTTGGGAACAGAACTTTGAGCATCATGCCAGCTTTCTTCATATAGAGGTGAACAGAAGCACATCCTCGTACTTTATTCCTTCAGGCCATAATATACTTAATGCAGAAGTGAACAGTTGTGCCATGGTTGAACTGTTAGTGTTCTCTAACTGCTCACATGCCAGTAGATATAACTATGTTAGAAGGTTGATCAAAGTCCATAGTGCCAATCACAATGTTAGAAATGAATCGGCCACAGGGATCAGTTCTTTCATCAACCGAAACCCATTTTTTTCCATTCACCCCTTCTCTAATTCTGTTAATCGCATCATTGTAACAAACATATACATGTAATTTACGTAAAGTGGTCGCACTTGGGAATTCCTGCTTTGTGTATTTATGTAGGAAGTTTTAAAAACTGCATTATCAAGTTTAAATAAGGGGATACCAGCAGCAATAAATGCCTTACACAGATCCACTGAAAACTGAGACTGCCGTTCGGAAATAGAGTAGGAAGAGATCAGAGTTGGTTTTGGTTCATCTTTGTTTGCCTTTTTACAAACAGGAGATTTGTGTTTGGCGGTTTGTGCGTTATGCGAAACGTGATACTTGTTATTTGCCGTATAAAACATTGAATTCATAATGGGGCGTTCATGTTGCGTACCTGGGTGCAGATCTAATTATGGTACTGCATGGGACACTTCAACTTTCAAATTTCAAAAGGATAAGACATTAAAGGAAAAGTGGATAAGAAACATCCATCGTGATAATTTTGAAGTTTCAAACAAAACTGTGATTTGTATTAAACATTTTGATTCCAAATTTGTCCTTAGGGAAGATGTTTTCCCTGTGCTGTATGGCGAATCAATTCGTGTGCTATGGAGACACCCTAAACTAAGTAACGATGCATATCCAAAAAATTGTCCTAATCAACCAGCTTAGCATAATGTTAGCCTGCCTAAATCTAGAACAAATCCAAGTGAACGCTTAGAACAGTCTTTGAAGAGAGATGATGAAGGTTTCAGCAACTGGTGTGAACAAGATTCAATTCTTAATTTTGATTTATTTAAAACAGAAATGCAGAAAAGTTGTGTGAAGCCCTTCACTATTGCAGAAAAAGAAGACTATATTCTGTTTGTTAAATTAGAAGATTCTTCATTTAGTGATGTTCCAGCAGTCTCGGTGAGTTATTCATGTTTGCCTACAGAAAAGTTTGAGTGGCTAGTTTGTGATTTCAAATGTGACAAGCGGTCTAAGTTTGAGAACCTA
The DNA here is from genome assembly GCA_964059195.1 of Ectobius pallidus. Classification (NCBI taxonomy): domain Eukaryota; kingdom Metazoa; phylum Arthropoda; class Insecta; order Blattodea; family Ectobiidae; genus Ectobius; species Ectobius pallidus. The sequence continues at coordinate 148,334,587 of CAXKWD010000004.1, forward strand.
TTAAGTCATCTCGCCATTATTCAGAGGCTAATATTGAAATAAAAGATAGGGGTTTAATCCTCTCACAGTTCCTAAAACAAGGATTTGTAAACAATTATGTCAATACAGGAGAATATGCCAAAATAAAATTTGCAACAGAACAGTTGGAGCTTGCTATAACAAATCAAATTTGATATTCTCCAGAATTGTTAATATGGGCTGCAACACTCTCTTATTCGTTTCCTGGTGCTTACCAAGCATTACCTCATCATGTATACTTAAGGCAGTTTCTAACAGAAATAGGACCTAACAGCCCGGGCATAGGACCATCACAAAAGGTAATTTTCAGAGAAAAACAAAGAACTTGCAGGAATATGATAAAGATGTGACAGTGATATTAGATGAAATTTATGTAAATTCTTAAATATCATACAAAGCAGGAGAAATATTGGGAATGGCAGAAAATAAAACTGAAAATTAAACTGCAGCTACAATGCAAGGTTTCATGGCATCCTCCATGTGGTCCGAAAATAAAGATGTGTTACGTCTTTTCCCAGTAAAAGGAATGAATTCAGAGACACTTCTGCAACTCACTGTTGAAATATTGAAATTAATGGAAGAGCCTGGCTTTGAAGTCATTTGCCTTGTGTATGATAATCATAGCACAAATGGAAAAATGTATGAGCTATTGGGGGGTCGTACTCTAAAATCCTGTGTGCTTAATCCTGCAAACACAACAAAATCTTCGTTTTTGTTATTTGACACTGTGCACCTGTTGAAGTGTATCCGCAATAACCGGCTGAACAGACATTTTCATTAGTTAATAACATGCTGTCTGTTAGTGAAGGAAGTGCTGTGTTGGAATTCACAACTGTAAAAGCTAAGTTTTCAGATCTCAGAAATTTGTTTCATTATGAAAAGAATATGTTAATGAAACTTGCTCCTAAATTCTCCAGGAAGGCTCTTTACCCTAGCTCTATTGAACGACAAAATGTCTCCTTGGCTGTATGTATCTTTGATGTTAAGACTATAGAGGATCTTAAACGCCGCCGGCGTGGTCTTGTGGTTAGCGTCGCTGACTACAGATTGTTGCGCCCCCTTTACTCTTTTAGCACAGACGACATATGTACGAAGCCTAGTACAAATGCTTTGTTGAAGTAGACCGGGTTTTTCTCATTTCTAACTAATTTAGCAACGCTACTGCTTATTTTCTGCAATATCTGGTACCCATACTCCCAGGAAAAAAGGATTTTACTCCAATAACTACCCAGCATTTAGGGGAAAACCTGAAATATGTAGACCAAAAATAGAAAAGGGTGATAACCTTGGAGAAACAGATTTATTTTTAACTTCACCAATTAAACATAGGTCGAAACAATTATTTACAGCAAATGCATTAAATAATTTAACAAGTTAACATATCCCATGATCTTAATATCATACGCTATACCTTAAAATGATCAGTTTGGTTATATATACAAAATTGAATAAATCACCTAAAATATCCTCATGAGGGTATTCTTCTAAAACATGGTATAACTACTTATCCCCTCCCCTTGTCCAAGAAAATGCATTTATTAGACATTTCAAATAATGTCCTCAAAATTTAATCACTCTGTATGAGGGAGAAAAACCCACTTCTTTTAATCACGCTGTATATGCGGAAGAACTTCTGCATAACTTTTATATTGGAAAAATCCCCAAATTTAACCTGAAAAAATGCTCTGGTAAGACGGTGGTAAACTCCTAGAAACCCCGTTTTGAAATAACTATAAGAATTTAGCCCCTGATCCAACCTTTAGACCAATACTATCTCTTTCAACCCACATTACTAACTCTGTATAAAATGCCTTTGCTAACGGGAGAACATGTGAAAACAACCCATAACAGACGAACTTTAGACTGACTGAAGAATTGAAATAATTACGGATGGTGTAGGCGTAATTTCAAACTAAACTCCAGAACCGCGATACTACATAATAATTAACTATAGCGAAGAACGGAAATTTAGACAAGGCCAAAACTGGGTGAGAAAATACTAAACAGAATTACTTTAAATACCTTAAATTCATGATAGAAAAAGCAAAGATCTCACCCGAAAACCATGATGAAGACGAAGGTCGCCATCAGGGGAAACGCCCACCAAACACTGAGTTGAACTTTCATACGGAGAAACTGCTCGTGCGTGATCCCAATTACAACTGACGTTTCGAAGCACGGCCCTGACCTCCCTTGCCTTCATACAGAGGGCAGCACAAGCGAATACCAATTTCAGAAAGAGAGAAAAACAGAGTTTACCACCGGGCGTGTTTTACTAAGCATACATAAAAATTTACCAAAGATAGCAGAGTGCGACAAAACTGTTAGATAATCAAAATATGAGCCGAATTCACGGCTCAAACTCCCCTGACTCCCCCCAAAAAAATAAAGTCAAAGACTTTATTTTTTTTATATTTTTAAAACCCAGAACACATTTTTTTCTTTAAACATTCCCCCAAAATATACATGAAACACCAAAAAGCACAATCTTTAGTCTTGAACACTGCCCAAAATGTTTCCAATGCCTTGCCCGATGCCCCAGCAACTTCAGGAAGAGACAAACACTCTTTTTCTTTAGAGTCCAAACTTCTTAATACCACTCCACTCGTCCTCCCCCCCGGGTGGGAGACAAGAACAAACACCACAGAAGACAGGAACCACGGAAATCTGTGCAGGCGCACAAGACTGCGATGACTTCCACACCGCCGTAGCAGGAACACCATATTGCCAGGAACCGGTAGATCCAAGGACAAAAGCACTGTCAGAGCCCACAGCAACTTCAAGAGGTCCATCACACCAGACAGAGCACCAAAGATCCAGTCCAAGGAAGAAGGTGGCAGGCAGGCCGGTAACCATCAACCGGACGAACACAGAGCAACCAAGCTAACTCATGAGTTGTGAGTGCTCTAGCTTGAGAGACAGGCTGAGTGTCCCAGATGGTGCAGGGGTGGGTGGTAAAACAGGATGGCATGCCGCCTAGGAAAAACAAACAGGAATATAGAATAACCAACAGGAATAGGATTCAGAAGACGGATGAACAAGGTTTTGTGGATTCAGATTACCAGTGTTGTAATCTACCAGACGGGAAAGGTTACTGCACGGCAACTGCAACAGTAGCGACATCCACAGCCCGACATCAGGGTGCCCGACGACTCTTCAACAATTGCTCTTCACAATAAGGCAAGTGCAAAAGGCTAAATGCTTGCTAAAGATGGCCTTGCTCTATGCTTTTTCTTTGCTTGCATGGAGTTTTCACCCATATAATATCCAGGCTCTTCATAAACACAAGAAGCATGAATGTAAACACAGCCTCAGATTGCCTTGGTATAAGTCAAGCTATGTTCAGCTCGCATGCCTTGCATGTATAACTTGTTTCCACCATGCTACAACAGTTCATGTCCAACATGCTGCTAACTGTGCTCCATCCAAAACACGATTTCTCCTCCAATTCCTTGCATACATTTATTTCTTAGTGCAGAAGCAGTTTTGTTTCCCTTTTTGGAAATCCATATAGACGCTCCACAAATGCGCCAAATAATCCGTGGGTCTCTTACTGTTCCAGGAACCAATAACTCCAGACGTCTCCAGAGCAGGAACCAAGATGGGCCGGCACAAGACAGGAGTGGGACAGTGAAGCAAGAAGAAAGAGAGGCTCCACTACATAGCCCCCCCTTTTTACAAAGGTCCAGAATTCCTTCAGGTGCGAAGAAAAGAGGGACGGAATCATACTCCAACAGAACAGCCACAAACTGCAACATAAAATATAAACGCACAGTAGACGCTCAAAAATATACATAAAATAAGTGTTGTTTTTCCTTTTGATTTTGCCAATTCCCCCCTTTTGTTTCTTAAAATAAAATGAGTGTAATTGGAATCACTTATTTAATATTATAGTTCCAAATTCCCGAATTAACTCTCCATGTTCTCCCTTTTGTAGGATCCAACTACCCTTAGAACATACTCAGGAATTTTTCCTTTTCTTTTATTTAAAAGAACCTTTTCCAGGATGCACTTACAATAAGAATCTAACTAGCCTTTTTTTATTTAAAGGTTTCTTTACTTTATATATCCACTCATTTGAATATGACCAAAATCCAATGCTATAATAAGTAAAGCCTAACATCAGATAAGAAAAACCCTGCATTACTGAGAAAGATACAATTTTTGTTTGAATAAAATAACACACAGAATTTGTAGAAAGGAGGCCGCAGAGAGATCAATATTCCCCAAATTAAACTATGCCAACATGACATTTACTTTTCAGAAACACCAGGATATACCCAAAGACTTGCTTAACAAACAACCCCTAAAATAAAGCCTACTAGGACATATTTCGGTTAAGGACCCGTAAACCCAGGCTTTAAATGGGACACGTGACTTTTACGTCTCTTACCGTCAGAACAATGCTGTAAAAGAACAGTAACAGGCGTTAGAAAAGACAAAATCCTATACGGTCCCACAAAACGTTCAGATAATTTAGCGGCTACCTTATTGATGGCACTGCTCTTGGGAAAGCTTTTGACCCACACCGCATCGCCTTCTTTGAATGGAACCGGGCTTCGGCGCTTATTATACCTAGTGGTACTCCTCCCATGGGAAATCTGCAAATTCCTAGCCGCTCTATTCCACATTTCCTTGACCTGCCCTGACCGATCCGGATCTGGCAACAAATCTTGGATCGACCACAGGTTGGCCAACGGGTCGTTAGGTTTAAATCCCAGCATCAAAGAAATGGGAGAGAAACCATGAGCTTCTTGGCGAGCGCTGTTGAACGCAAATTGTAACCAGAATAGATTTTGATCCCAGTTAGTCTGATCTTGGGCATGGTAAGCGATCAAGGCGCTCCTGAGATTCCGATTAAAACGTTCCGCCAAGGATGGTTGTGGATAGTACGGCGACGTAGTACAATGCTTAATCCCGAGCTCAAAACAAAATTTCCGAAAGGTGGCAGAAACAAAATAGCTGGCATTATCCGAAACTAGATTGCGGGGAAAACCAAACAAGGAGAAAACTCTCTTCAAACATTCCACCGTATTTCTAGTGTTGGCCTCCCTGACCGGAAAAAGCCACACGAATTTTGTGAAAGCATCAACTACAACAAGTATGTAAAGATTGCCATTGCGCGACCTAGGAAACTTCCCCACATAATCTATGAATAAGCGCTCCAAAGGGGCGACAGGCACTTGAGAGCTGAGAAAACCCAAATTGCTTGCCTGGCTGGGTTTTGCTTGAGCACACCGCGCACACGCTCGTACTCGGGCCCTAATATCTGCTTCCATACCACGCCACACAAAGTACTCACGAATTTTCGCTCTAGTCTTAAACAGCCCCAAGTGCCCACCGACAGGAGACTCGTGAAAAAAACTGAATGCCATTTCCACTAGGACAGATGGCAGAATAATCTTCCCTTTTCGTAACCCCCGATCAGGGCTATGCAAAACCCCTTTCTTTAGGACGTACTGGGATAGGACTCTACCCGCTTGCAGATCTTTGATCAAAGGGCCCAGTTCAGGGTCAGTTTCTTGATGGAGGGCCAGAGACTTGTAAGCCAACGGAAAATCTGACATAATCCCACAGACTAAAGGCATGTTACCAGAATCCAAGATACCCGCGCTAACCTCGCTTTCTCGGGGCTTAATTTCTTCCCCTAACAGTTGGTTACCTTCATCACTTCCCGGCTGGTCGGGAGGCATACGGAACATACGCGATAACGCATCTGCCACCGCGTTTTCGGAGGCTCTGATGTGCTTGGCACAGAACTTGAAAGCTGAGAGCCGAACCGCCCAGCGGGCAAGTCGTCCGGTGGTCCGGGGCTTAGCCAGAACCCAACTAAGAGCCTGACAATCCTTTTCCCGGTCGAATTCACAATGTTCTAAATACGTCCTGAATTTCTCTACGGCATAAAGTACCGCCAGCGCCTCCAACTCATAAGCAGAGAATGCTCGCTCTTGCACCGTTAACGTTCTTGAGGCATACGCTATAGGTTTGCGACCATCCTCAAAATTCTGAAGTAACACCGCCCCCAATGCTACCGACGAGGCATCGGTTTGCAAAACAAACCTCTTTGAAAAATCAGGAATACTCAAAATCGGGGGATTCATCACCAGAGTTTTTAATGTATCAAAAGCCCGCTGCTGCTCAGGACCCCACTGAAATTTCATCCCTTTTTTCCTCAAGATGTTCAAAGGAGCAGCTCTGTCGGCTAAATTAGGTATGAACCGGTGAAAGAAATTCACCATACCCAGGAACCTAGCGACTCCTTTCGCGTCCCTGGGAGGCAAATATTCCCTAATAGCCTTAGTTCTCTCGGGATTGATAGTGACGCCTTCAGGCGACACAACATGCCCCAGAAAAGCCAGACGCGAAGAAGCCAACGTAACCTTAGCCGGGTTAACGGTCAAACCCGCATCTCTCAACCTATCCAAAACCAGGACAATATGATCGATATGTTCCTCAAAGCTGTTGGAGTAAATGACAAATTCATCCAAACAGTGGATGACAAAATCATACTTGACATCGCCAAATATTTGGTCAAGCAGCCGAGTCAGAACTTGGGCGCCGGTAGCTAAACCGAAGGGGACCCTAGTAAATTAAAAAAGGTTCCAGTCTGTATTGAAAGCAGTCAACCTTCTGGATCTCTGCGATAAGGGAATCTGATAATAAGCTTGGTTCAGGTCGAACGAGGTAAAGTACTTCGCTTTCCCAAACCAACTAAACGAAGAATGTATATCCGGCAAAGGCACGGAATCTATCTTGATTTTAGAATTCAGATACCTGTAATCAACGACCGGCCGAAATTTACCTTCTCCTTTCTCCACAAGGAACATGGTTCTACTGTAATTTGAACTAGAAGTAGTTATCACCCCCTCATCCAACATTTCCTGGATAAGATTTTTCATTACCTTAATCTTAGGAGGAGATAATCTATACGGAGGCCTGCGGACCGGCGTATGATCTAACAATTCGATATCATATTCCAAAAGGTGAGTAAGTCCTAGTTTAGTTGTTAAAACTTCAGGATAACTATCCCAAACGCCCTTTAGAATTACTTTCTGGTCCGGAGACAAATGATTCAGAGTCTCACCAATGGAACCATAATCCCAACTAGAATCTTCCCCAGAATCAGCAGTTAATAAGAGGTCTCCTTTCTTGCATGAAATAGGACCCGAGAAAGGCCCCTTAAGAAAAGGAACTTTGATTTCAGGAGAAAATTTAAAAAAAATAACCTCCTGAGCAAAATCCAGAACCAGACCCGATCCTTCCCCAAAGGGAACGCCCAAAATCAATGTTACGGACAAGTAGGGGCTACCCAAAATTTCGCCTTCCAAGAGAACCCGGCGATTTTAAATTTGATCATGGCCCACCCCAGGAATTCCATTTGTAAGGCATTGGCAACCAAACAAGAAATTTTCTCGGCAACAATCGGATATTTCTTGGGGGCTTTACTAATGTTATTATAAATGAATTCGGACATGATATTGATGGTAGAGCCACTGTCCACCAGACCAGCCACTTCCAGATTATCACATACCACCATCACATAGGGTAAATCTCTCCTAATAACCCCCCGTATCCGTTCCTCATTACCAACAGCGTGGACCCCTTGGCCTAACGAATTACTATTAGATGTAAAAGAATAGGAGGACTTGGAACCACGATGCATAATCCTCTGCGAAACCCTTCGGGGGCAATCCCTAAGAAAATGCCCAGGCCTATGACAAAAGTAACAAGATCTGGTCCTCACAATACTTTCAGCTGTTTGAGGAACCAAACCATTACTGACCGTAACGGCAGGTTCCGGAGTAGACTTAAGTTCCGATACTCCAGCTCTCAACTCATCGGATACGGTAACAGATCCAAGCCTAGCCCCCAAAAACGCCAAGCCATAAAAATTCTTTGGTTTCTTCTCAAAACCCACCAGGCTTCTAGTTCTCGGGGACATACCATCTAGAATATGTTGGACAATCTGAACTTCAGTTTCCTTAACTTGAAAAACTTCAGCATAGCATTTAATGCTGTGGACATAATCCCCAAAGGACTCGTTCTCGCCTTGGACGCGATAAAAGTAGTTTTTTAAATAACACACTTTATCCCTGGTTGAAAAATAAAAGTCCAGCACACTGTGATGGAACTGGAGCAAATCCCACTCCTCCTTAACCGCGGTACCCACTAGATTCCTTAAGTTCCCCTTCAACCTAACAAAACATAATCCAAGAAGCTGCCTGATATTAAATCCAAAAATTTCGTTAATAGCCTTAATTTCAATCAGACATTTAAAAAATTCAATGACTTCATCCAGCGAATTATCAGTAAACTCCTCCAACTGACATATTAGCTTACCGAGGGGATGGTCCAATTTAGCAAAATTATTAGCACCTTCAAAACTTAGATTGTGAACAATGGGTTTAGGGGTACGCTGGAGCGGTTCCCTGATAACTGAATCATCTAAAAAAAATCTTTTAGGAGAAATTCCGAAATCCCTCATGACATTCCCAGCCAACTGATACCTAAGTCTGTCCTTCTCTAAAGAGACCTCCTGAAGAAGCAGCCAGAGTAATCTCCTATGTTCCCCGGATATATCTGTTTGTAAATAATCCTGTAATCTATTTGAGATATGGTCCAATCGGCCCTGCAAACGTAATACCTGGTTTTGGGAGAACTGCCCTGTTTCTGCAAGTTCTTGGCATTGTTGAAAAATTTCTTCGGTTTTAGAAACTAATGTAGGGTATTCATTCTCCACCTTTATGTCTTTTAGATTACTAACATCAACTGGACTTGACAAATTATCCTTTAGTAATTTAGACAAATTCCCAACTGAGTCTTCAGAATCCACTTTGATTCCACGAACTAATAATTCGTATATAATATCAGCCTTTAACAAAAATTCCACTGGGACATATATCCTATTACTCATAATGATCGATTGAGAGCAAAATCCACCAAAGAAATAGCAAATCCCAATTTTGAAAAATTCGCCAAACTTTATAAAAAGGAAGCGAATAAAGCACAGCCTTTTACTAACTGAATTTTGAAGTAAATACTCATATGTAGAACTCCAAATACATAAATGAAAATAGTTGCCCAGAATTTAGTTTTAGCATACACCTTCACAGTTAAGCCTCAATAATATGCATAAGCTCAAAGAATATTCCCAGAATACAAATCACTATCAAATTACAAAATACCGGAAAATTCACGGTAAAATCTTAATTTGAAAAGAAACGGATATCAAACTTGTAAATACTGGAATACTTAATCTCCAGCTAGAAGTCACAAATCGGTTCCCAATCATTAAAGGACATTAAATTCAAATTTCAATCTCAAAACCAAGTCAATATCAAATATCGGAATTATTAACAAATAAATTCCAGGATTTAATTAGTCCACATCTTAATCACCATTAGGTCACAAAATCGGTATGTAATTATTTGTAATCAATTGCGAATAGAAATCACTATTCTGTAGTAATCAAGAAATTTTTTTTTTATAATATGTCCAGTTACAGGTCAGGGTTAGGTTACTCAAAATTCAAGACTTTATTTCCCAAGTTTAATTTCCAATTAGAAACCAGCTTTAAGTTTCAGGAAACCTTCCAAAATCCACTTCGCTTTAATTTTCAAAATACATCTCCCCATCAAAATTGCGGAAATAGTCCCAAATATTAATTCCAAAATTCAAATTCAAATACAAATCAATCTTAGATTCTTGAAATATTCTCAGAATTAATTAAGTTCGGACAACCACTAACTATCCGTTTTCCCAAATTTTCTGAAAAACTCAACTTCAAATTAACAAAATACAAGTCCCAGTTAATGCTCGAAGTATTTTTGAAAATTTTAATTTTCCAAGGTTCAAATTCAAAAATGAAAATCACTATTGGATCTTCAAAACGATTCGAGAAGTTAACTTTCAAAATCCCATATAAAAATTGAAATCACCATTAGATTTCAAACTGTAATATCAATAAACCAACACATGGGTCCTACAAATCTCGCTCGCAAAAATTTAACCAAAACCCAAATAGCGATATAGATAATCACAGTATTATGATAAAAACCCAACAGGCCATCAACAATACCCAAAAAATGCCTAAACCCGAAATACTCGGATAGCAATTTGTAAATACAAGAAGTTTATTGTTAGGTTAGAAAAGATCCCAAATTAATCACTGCTAACACACGCGTTTCATATTCAATGCGATAACAGGCTTGAAAACTGAAGTACCGGTACTGAACATACCAGTCACAAAAGGTAAGTAAATAAACTCGCTATACCTTAATATAGAAAATAAGCGAGGAAATGCAGAACTACGCAAAATTCCAAGACAACATGAAAATCTCCCCTACTCTTAGGAAGGAGACCAAACATTATAAAGGAGTAAAATTTTACGAGAAAAGCCAATGTGAAAAATTACCACCCTCGAAAATCTCTATTTAAAAAAACACAGAGCGAGAAATTAGAGAAATGAAATGCTAAAAAAACCCTAACTACGCTCTGCGATTCCACTAATGTTGCGCCCCCTTTACTCTTTTAGCACAGACGACATATGTACGAAGCCTAGTACAAATGCTTTGTTGAAGTAGACCGGGTTTTTCTCATTTCTAACTAATTTAGCAACGCTACTGCTTATTTTCTGCAATATCTGGTACCCATACTCCCAGGAAAAAAGGATTTTACTCCAATAACTACCCAGCATTTAGGGGAAAACCTGAAATATGTAGACCAAAAATAGAAAAGGGTGATAACCTTGGAGAAACAGATTTATTTTTAACTTCACCAATTAAACATAGGTCGAAACAATTATTTACAACAAATGCATTAAATAATTTAACAAGTTAACATATCCCATGATCTTAATATCATACGCTATACCTTAAAATGATCAGTTTGGTTATATATACAAAATTGAATAAATCACCTAAAATATCCTCATGAGGGTATTCTTCTAAAACATGGTATAACTACTTATCCCCTCCCCTTGTCCAAGAATATGCATTTATTGGACATTTCAAATAATGTCCTCAAAATTTAATCACTCTGTATGAGGGAGAAAAACCCACTTCTTTTAATCACGCTGTATATGCGGAAGAACTTCTGCATAACTTTTATATTGGCAAAATCCCCAAATTTAACCTGAAAAAATGCTCTGGTAAGACGGTGGTAAACTCCTAGAAACCCCGTTTTGAAATAACTATAAGAATTTAGTCCCTGATCCAACCTTTAGACCAATACTATCTCTTTCAACCCACATTACTAACTCTGTATAAAATGCCTTTGCTAACGGGAGAACATGTGAAAACAACCCATAACAGACGAACTTTAGACTGACTGAAGAATTGAAATAATTACGGATGGTGTAGGTGTAATTTCAAACTAAACTCCAGAACCGCGATACTACATAATAATTAACTATAGCGAAGAACGGAAATTTAGACAAGGCCAAAACTGGGTGAGAAAATACTAAACAGAATTACTTTAAATACCTTAAATTCATGATAGAAAAAGCAAAGATCTCACCCGAAAACCATGATGAAGACGAAGGTCGCCATCAGGGGAAACGCCCACCAAACACTGAGTTGAACTTTCATACGGAGAAACTGCTCGTGCGTGATCCCAATTACAACTGACGTTTCGAAGCACGGCCCTGACCTCCCTTGCCTTCATACAGAGGGCAGCACAAGCGAATACCAATTTCAGAAAGAGAGAAAAACAGAGTTTACCACCGGGCGTGTTTTACTAAGCATACATAAAAATTTACCAAAGATAGCAGAGTGCGACAAAACTGTTAGATAATCAAAATATGAGCCGAATTCACGGCTCAAACTCCCCTGACTCCCCCCAAAAAAATAAAGTCAAAGACTTTATTTTTTTTATATTTTTAAAACCCAGAACACATTTTTTTCTTTAAACATTCCCCCAAAATATACATGAAACACCAAAAAGCACAATCTTTAGTCTTGAACACTGCCCAAAATGTTTCCAATGCCTTGCCCGATGCCCCAGCAACTTCAGGAAGAGACAAACACTCTTTTTCTTTAGAGTCCAAACTTCTTAATACCACTCCACTCGTCCTCCCCCCCGGGTGGGAGACAAGAACAAACACCACAGAAGACAGGAACCACGGAAATCTGTGCAGGCGCACAAGACTGCGATGACTTCCACACCGCCGTAGCAGGAACACCATATTGCCAGGAACCGGTAGATCCAAGGACAAAAGCACTGTCAGAGCCCACAGCAACTTCAAGAGGTCCATCACACCAGACAGAGCACCAAAGATCCAGTCCAAGGAAGAAGGTGGCAGGCAGGCCGGTAACCATCAACCGGACGAACACAGAGCAACCAAGCTAACTCATGAGTTGTGAGTGCTCTAGCTTGAGAGACAGGCTGAGTGTCCCAGATGGTGCAGGGGTGGGTGGTAAAACAGGATGGCATGCCGCCTAGGAAAAACAAACAGGAATATAGAATAACCAACAGGAATAGGATTCAGAAGACGGATGAACAAGGTTTTGTGGATTCAGATTACCAGTGTTGTAATCTACCAGACGGGAAAGGTTACTGCACGGCAACTGCAACAGTAGCGACATCCACAGCCCGACATCAGGGTGCCCGACGACTCTTCAACAATTGCTCTTCACAATAAGGCAAGTGCAAAAGGCTAAATGCTTGCTAAAGATGGCCTTGCTCTATGCTTTTTCTTTGCTTGCATGGAGTTTTCACCCATATAATATCCAGGCTCTTCATAAACACAAGAAGCATGAATGTAAACACAGCCTCAGATTGCCTTGGTATAAGTCAAGCTATGTTCAGCTCGCATGCCTTGCATGTATAACTTGTTTCCACCATGCTACAACAGTTCATGTCCAACATGCTGCTAACTGTGCTCCATCCAAAACACGATTTCTCCTCCAATTCCTTGCATACATTTATTTCTTAGTGCAGAAGCAGTTTTGTTTCCCTTTTTGGAAATCCATATAGACGCTCCACAAATGCGCCAAATAATCCGTGGGTCTCTTACTGTTCCAGGAACCAATAACTCCAGACGTCTCCAGAGCAGGAACCAAGATGGGCCGGCACAAGACAGGAGTGGGACAGTGAAGCAAGAAGAAAGAGAGGCTCCACTACATAGCCCCCCCTTTTTACAAAGGTCCAGAATTCCTTCAGGTGCGAAGAAAAGAGGGACGGAATCATACTCCAACAGAACAGCCACAAACTGCAACATAAAATATAAACGCACAGTAGACGCTCAAAAATATACATAAAATAAGTGTTGTTTTTCCTTTTGATTTTGCCAATTCCCCCCTTTTGTTTCTTAAAATAAAATGAGTGTAATTGGAATCACTTATTTAATATTATAGTTCCAAATTCCCGAATTAACTCTCCATGTTCTCCCTTTTGTAGGATCCAACTACCCTTAGAACATACTCAGGAATTTTTCCTTTTCTTTTATTTAAAAGAACCTTTTCCAGGATGCACTTACAATAAGAATCTAACTAGCCTTTTTTTATTTAAAGGTTTCTTTACTTTATATATCCACTCATTTGAATATGACCAAAATCCAATGCTATAATAAGTAAAGCCTAACATCAGATAAGAAAAACCCTGCATTACTGAGAAAGATACAATTTTTGTTTGAATAAAATAACACACAGAATTTGTAGAAAGGAGGCCGCAGAGAGATCAATATTCCCCAAATTAAACTATGCCAACATGACATTTACTTTTCAGAAACACCAGGATATACCCAAAGACTTGCTTAACAAACAACCCCTAAAATAAAGCCTACTAGGACATATTTCGGTTAAGGACCCGTAAACCCAGGCTTTAAATGGGACACGTGACTTTTACGTCTCTTACCGTCAGAACAATGCTGTAAAAGAACAGTAACAGGCGTTAGAAAAGACAAAATCCTATACGGTCCCACAAAACGTTCAGATAATTTAGCGGCTACCTTATTGATGGCACTGCTCTTGGGAAAGCTTTTGACCCACACCGCATCGCCTTCTTTGAATGGAACCGGGCTTCGGCGCTTATTATACCTAGTGGTACTCCTCCCATGGGAAATCTGCAAATTCCTAGCCGCTCTATTCCACATTTCCTTGACCTGCCCTGACCGATCCGGATCTGGCAACAAATCTTGGATCGACCACAGGTTGGCCAACGGGTCGTTAGGTTTAAATCCCAGCATCAAAGAAATGGGAGAGAAACCATGAGCTTCTTGGCGAGCGCTGTTGAACGCAAATTGTAACCAGAATAGATTTTGATCCCAGTTAGTCTGATCTTGGGCATGGTAAGCGATCAAGGCGCTCCTGAGATTCCGATTAAAACGTTCCGCCAAGGATGGTTGTGGATAGTACGGCGACGTAGTACAATGCTTAATCCCGAGCTCAAAACAAAATTTCCGAAAGGTGGCAGAAACAAAATAGCTGGCATTATCCGAAACTAGATTGCGGGGAAAACCAAACAAGGAGAAAACTCTCTTCAAACATTCCACCGTATTTCTAGTGTTGGCCTCCCTGACCGGAAAAAGCCACACGAATTTTGTGAAAGCATCAACTACAACAAGTATGTAAAGATTGCCATTGCGCGACCTAGGAAACTTCCCCACATAATCTATGAATAAGCGCTCCAAAGGGGCGACAGGCACTTGAGAGCTGAGAAAACCCAAATTGCTTGCCTGGCTGGGTTTTGCTTGAGCACACCGCGCACACGCTCGTACTCGGGCCCTAATATCTGCTTCCATACCACGCCACACAAAGTACTCACGAATTTTCGCTCTAGTCTTAAACAGCCCCAAGTGCCCACCGACAGGAGACTCGTGAAAAAAACTGAATGCCATTTCCACTAGGACAGATGGCAGAATAATCTTCCCTTTTCGTAACCCCCGATCAGGGCTATGCAAAACCCCTTTCTTTAGGACGTACTGGGATAGGACTCTACCCGCTTGCAGATCTTTGATCAAAGGGCCCAGTTCAGGGTCAGTTTCTTGATGGAGGGCCAGAGACTTGTAAGCCAACGGAAAATCTGACATAATCCCACAGACTAAAGGCATGTTACCAGAATCCAAGATACCCGCGCTAACCTCGCTTTCTCGGGGCTTAATTTCTTCCCCTAACAGTTGGTTACCTTCATCACTTCCCGGCTGGTCGGGAGGCATACGGAACATACGCGATAACGCATCTGCCACCGCGTTTTCGGAGGCTCTGATGTGCTTGGCACAGAACTTGAAAGCTGAGAGCCGAACCGCCCAGCGGGCAAGTCGTCCGGTGGTCCGGGGCTTAGCCAGAACCCAACTAAGAGCCTGACAATCCTTTTCCCGGTCGAATTCACAATGTTCTAAATACGTCCTGAATTTCTCTACGGCATAAAGTACCGCCAGCGCCTCCAACTCATAAGCAGAGAATGCTCGCTCTTGCACCGTTAACGTTCTTGAGGCATACGCTATAGGTTTGCGACCATCCTCAAAATTCTGAAGTAACACCGCCCCCAATGCTACCGACGAGGCATCGGTTTGCAAAACAAACCTCTTTGAAAAATCAGGAATACTCAAAATCGGGGGATTCATCACCAGAGTTTTTAATGTATCAAAAGCCCGCTGCTGCTCAGGACCCCACTGAAATTTCATCCCTTTTTTCCTCAAGATGTTCAAAGGAGCAGCTCTGTCGGCTAAATTAGGTATGAACCGGTGAAAGAAATTCACCATACCCAGGAACCTAGCGACTCCTTTCGCGTCCCTGGGAGGCAAATATTCCCTAATAGCCTTAGTTCTCTCGGGATTGATAGTGACGCCTTCAGGCGACACAACATGCCCCAGAAAAGCCAGACGCGAAGAAGCCAACGTAACCTTAGCCGGGTTAACGGTCAAACCCGCATCTCTCAACCTATCCAAAACCAGGACAATATGATCGATATGTTCCTCAAAGCTGTTGGAGTAAATGACAAATTCATCCAAACAGTGGATGACAAAATCATACTTGACATCGCCAAATATTTGGTCAAGCAGCCGAGTCAGAACTTGGGCGCCGGTAGCTAAACCGAAGGGGACCCTAGTAAATTAAAAAAGGTTCCAGTCTGTATTGAAAGCAGTCAACCTTCTGGATCTCTGCGATAAGGGAATCTGATAATAAGCTTGGTTCAGGTCGAACGAGGTAAAGTACTTCGCTTTCCCAAACCAACTAAACGAAGAATGTATATCCGGCAAAGGCACGGAATCTATCTTGATTTTAGAATTCAGATACCTGTAATCAACGACCGGCCGAAATTTACCTTCTCCTTTCTCCACAAGGAACATGGTTCTACTGTAATTTGAACTAGAAGTAGTTATCACCCCCTCATCCAACATTTCCTGGATAAGATTTTTCATTACCTTAATCTTAGGAGGAGATAATCTATACGGAGGCCTGCGGACCGGCGTATGATCTAACAATTCGATATCATATTCCAAAAGGTGAGTAAGTCCTAGTTTAGTTGTTAAAACTTCAGGATAACTATCCCAAACGCCCTTTAGAATTACTTTCTGGTCCGGAGACAAATGATTCAGAGTCTCACCAATGGAACCATAATCCCAACTAGAATCTTCCCCAGAATCAGCAGTTAATAAGAGGTCTCCTTTCTTGCATGAAATAGGACCCGAGAAAGGCCCCTTAAGAAAAGGAACTTTGATTTCAGGAGAAAATTTAAAAAAAATAACCTCCTGAGCAAAATCCAGAACCAGACCCGATCCTTCCCCAAAGGGAACGCCCAAAATCAATGTTACGGACAAGTAGGGGCTACCCAAAATTTCGCCTTCCAAGAGAACCCGGCGATTTTAAATTTGATCATGGCCCACCCCAGGAATTCCATTTGTAAGGCATTGGCAACCAAACAAGAAATTTTCTCGGCAACAATCGGATATTTCTTGGGGGCTTTACTAATGTTATTATAAATGAATTCGGACATGATATTGATGGTAGAGCCACTGTCCACCAGACCAGCCACTTCCAGATTATCACATACCACCATCACATAGGGTAAATCTCTCCTAATAACCCCCCGTATCCGTTCCTCATTACCAACAGCGTGGACCCCTTGGCCTAACGAATTACTATTAGATGTAAAAGAATAGGAGGACTTGGAACCACGATGCATAATCCTCTGCGAAACCCTTCGGGGGCAATCCCTAAGAAAATGCCCAGGCCTATGACAAAAGTAACAAGATCTGGTCCTCACAATACTTTCAGCTGTTTGAGGAACCAAACCATTACTGACCGTAACGGCAGGTTCCGGAGTAGACTTAAGTTCCGATACTCCAGCTCTCAACTCATCGGATACGGTAACAGATCCAAGCCTAGCCCCCAAAAACGCCAAGCCATAAAAATTCTTTGGTTTCTTCTCAAAACCCACCAGGCTTCTAGTTCTCGGGGACATACCATCTAGAATATGTTGGACAATCTGAACTTCAGTTTCCTTAACTTGAAAAACTTCAGCATAGCATTTAATGCTGTGGACATAATCCCCAAAGGACTCGTTCTCGCCTTGGACGCGATAAAAGTAGTTTTTTAAATAACACACTTTATCCCTGGTTGAAAAATAAAAGTCCAGCACACTGTGATGGAACTGGAGCAAATCCCACTCCTCCTTAACCGCGGTACCCACTAGATTCCTTAAGTTCCCCTTCAACCTAACAAAACATAATCCAAGAAGCTGCCTGATATTAAATCCAAAAATTTCGTTAATAGCCTTAATTTCAATCAGACATTTAAAAAATTCAATGACTTCATCCAGCGAATTATCAGTAAACTCCTCCAACTGACATATTAGCTTACCGAGGGGATGGTCCAATTTAGCAAAATTATTAGCACCTTCAAAACTTAGATTGTGAACAATGGGTTTAGGGGTACGCTGGAGCGGTTCCCTGATAACTGAATCATCTAAAAAAAATCTTTTAGGAGAAATTCCGAAATCCCTCATGACATTCCCAGCCAACTGATACCTAAGTCTGTCCTTCTCTAAAGAGACCTCCTGAAGAAGCAGCCAGAGTAATCTCCTATGTTCCCCGGATATATCTGTTTGTAAATAATCCTGTAATCTATTTGAGATATGGTCCAATCGGCCCTGCAAACGTAATACCTGGTTTTGGGAGAACTGCCCTGTTTCTGCAAGTTCTTGGCATTGTTGAAAAATTTCTTCGGTTTTAGAAACTAATGTAGGGTATTCATTCTCCACCTTTATGTCTTTTAGATTACTAACATCAACTGGACTTGACAAATTATCCTTTAGTAATTTAGACAAATTCCCAACTGAGTCTTCAGAATCCACTTTGATTCCACGAACTAATAATTCGTATATAATATCAGCCTTTAACAAAAATTCCACTGGGACATATATCCTATTACTCATAATGATCGATTGAGAGCAAAATCCACCAAAGAAATAGCAAATCCCAATTTTGAAAAATTCGCCAAACTTTATAAAAAGGAAGCGAATAAAGCACAGCCTTTTACTAACTGAATTTTGAAGTAAATACTCATATGTAGAACTCCAAATACATAAATGAAAATAGTTGCCCAGAATTTAGTTTTAGCATACACCTTCACAGTTAAGCCTCAATAATATGCATAAGCTCAAAGAATATTCCCAGAATACAAATCACTATCAAATTACAAAATACCGGAAAATTCACGGTAAAATCTTAATTTGAAAAGAAACGGATATCAAACTTGTAAATACTGGAATACTTAATCTCCAGCTAGAAGTCACAAATCGGTTCCCAATCATTAAAGGACATTAAATTCAAATTTCAATCTCAAAACCAAGTCAATATCAAATATCGGAATTATTAACAAATAAATTCCAGGATTTAATTAGTCCACATCTTAATCACCATTAGGTCACAAAATCGGTATGTAATTATTTGTAATCAATTGCGAATAGAAATCACTATTCTGTAGTAATCAAGAAATTTTTTTTTTATAATATGTCCAGTTACAGGTCAGGGTTAGGTTACTCAAAATTCAAGACTTTATTTCCCAAGTTTAATTTCCAATTAGAAACCAGCTTTAAGTTTCAGGAAACCTTCCAAAATCCACTTCGCTTTAATTTTCAAAATACATCTCCCCATCAAAATTGCGGAAATAGTCCCAAATATTAATTTCAAAATTCAAATTCAAATACAAATCAATCTTAGATTCTTGAAATATTCTCAGAATTAATTAAGTTCGGACAACCACTAACTATCCGTTTTCCCAAATTTTCTGAAAAACTCAACTTCAAATTAACAAAATACAAGTCCCAGTTAATGCTCGAAGTATTTTTGAAAATTTTAATTTTCCAAGGTTCAAATTCAAAAATGAAAATCACTATTGGATCTTCAAAACGATTCGAGAAGTTAACTTTCAAAATCCCATATAAAAATTGAAATCACCATTAGATTTCAAACTGTAATATCAATAAACCAACACATGGGTCCTACAAATCTCGCTCGCAAAAATTTAACCAAAACCCAAATAGCGATATAGATAATCACAGTATTATGATAAAAACCCAACAGGCCATCAACAATACCCAAAAAATGCCTAAACCCGAAATACTCGGATAGCAATTTGTAAATACAAGAAGTTTATTGTTAGGTTAGAAAAGATCCCAAATTAATCACTGCTAACACACGCGTTTCATATTCAATGCGATAACAGGCTTGAAAACTGAAGTACCGGTACTGAACATACCAGTCACAAAAGGTAAGTAAATAAACTCGCTATACCTTAATATAGAAAATAAGCGAGGAAATGCAGAACTACGCAAAATTCCAAGACAACATGAAAATCTCCCCTACTCTTAGGAAGGAGACCAAACATTATAAAGGAGTAAAATTTTACGAGAAAAGCCAATGTGAAAAATTACCACCCTCGAAAATCTCTATTTAAAAAAACACAGAGCGAGAAATTAGAGAAATGAAATGCTAAAAAAACCCTAACTACGCTCTGCGATTCCACTAATGTTGCGCCCCCTTTACTCTTTTAGCACAGACGACATATGTACGAAGCCTAGTACAAATGCTTTGTTGAAGTAGACCGGGTTTTTCTCATTTCTAACTAATTTAGCAACGCTACTGCTTATTTTCTGCAATATCTGGTACCCATACTCCCAGGAAAAAAGGATTTTACTCCAATAACTACCCAGCATTTAGGGGAAAACCTGAAATATGTAGACCAAAAATAGAAAAGGGTGATAACCTTGGAGAAACAGATTTATTTTTAACTTCACCAATTAAACATAGGTCGAAACAATTATTTACAACAAATGCATTAAATAATTTAACAAGTTAACATATCCCATGATCTTAATATCATACGCTATACCTTAAAATGATCAGTTTGGTTATATATACAAAATTGAATAAATCACCTAAAATATCCTCATGAGGGTATTCTTCTAAAACATGGTATAACTACTTATCCCCTCCCCTTGTCCAAGAATATGCATTTATTGGACATTTCAAATAATGTCCTCAAAATTTAATCACTCTGTATGAGGGAGAAAAACCCACTTCTTTTAATCACGCTGTATATGCGGAAGAACTTCTGCATAACTTTTATATTGGCAAAATCCCCAAATTTAACCTGAAAAAATGCTCTGGTAAGACGGTGGTAAACTCCTAGAAACCCCGTTTTGAAATAACTATAAGAATTTAGTCCCTGATCCAACCTTTAGACCAATACTATCTCTTTCAACCCACATTACTAACTCTGTATAAAATGCCTTTGCTAACGGGAGAACATGTGAAAACAACCCATAACAGACGAACTTTAGACTGACTGAAGAATTGAAATAATTACGGATGGTGTAGGTGTAATTTCAAACTAAACTCCAGAACCGCGATACTACATAATAATTAACTATAGCGAAGAACGGAAATTTAGACAAGGCCAAAACTGGGTGAGAAAATACTAAACAGAATTACTTTAAATACCTTAAATTCATGATAGAAAAAGCAAAGATCTCACCCGAAAACCATGATGAAGACGAAGGTCGCCATCAGGGGAAACGCCCACCAAACACTGAGTTGAACTTTCATACGGAGAAACTGCTCGTGCGTGATCCCAATTACAACTGACGTTTCGAAGCACGGCCCTGACCTCCCTTGCCTTCATACAGAGGGCAGCACAAGCGAATACCAATTTCAGAAAGAGAGAAAAACAGAGTTTACCACCGGGCGTGTTTTACTAAGCATACATAAAAATTTACCAAAGATAGCAGAGTGCGACAAAACTGTTAGATAATCAAAATATGAGCCGAATTCACGGCTCAAACTCCCCTGACTCCCCCCAAAAAAATAAAGTCAAAGACTTTATTTTTTTTATATTTTTAAAACCCAGAACACATTTTTTTCTTTAAACATTCCCCCAAAATATACATGAAACACCAAAAAGCACAATCTTTAGTCTTGAACACTGCCCAAAATGTTTCCAATGCCTTGCCCGATGCCCCAGCAACTTCAGGAAGAGACAAACACTCTTTTTCTTTAGAGTCCAAACTTCTTAATACCACTCCACTCGTCCTCCCCCCCGGGTGGGAGACAAGAACAAACACCACAGAAGACAGGAACCACGGAAATCTGTGCAGGCGCACAAGACTGCGATGACTTCCACACCGCCGTAGCAGGAACACCATATTGCCAGGAACCGGTAGATCCAAGGACAAAAGCACTGTCAGAGCCCACAGCAACTTCAAGAGGTCCATCACACCAGACAGAGCACCAAAGATCCAGTCCAAGGAAGAAGGTGGCAGGCAGGCCGGTAACCATCAACCGGACGAACACAGAGCAACCAAGCTAACTCATGAGTTGTGAGTGCTCTAGCTTGAGAGACAGGCTGAGTGTCCCAGATGGTGCAGGGGTGGGTGGTAAAACAGGATGGCATGCCGCCTAGGAAAAACAAACAGGAATATAGAATAACCAACAGGAATAGGATTCAGAAGACGGATGAACAAGGTTTTGTGGATTCAGATTACCAGTGTTGTAATCTACCAGACGGGAAAGGTTACTGCACGGCAACTGCAACAGTAGCGACATCCACAGCCCGACATCAGGGTGCCCGACGACTCTTCAACAATTGCTCTTCACAATAAGGCAAGTGCAAAAGGCTAAATGCTTGCTAAAGATGGCCTTGCTCTATGCTTTTTCTTTGCTTGCATGGAGTTTTCACCCATATAATATCCAGGCTCTTCATAAACACAAGAAGCATGAATGTAAACACAGCCTCAGATTGCCTTGGTATAAGTCAAGCTATGTTCAGCTCGCATGCCTTGCATGTATAACTTGTTTCCACCATGCTACAACAGTTCATGTCCAACATGCTGCTAACTGTGCTCCATCCAAAACACGATTTCTCCTCCAATTCCTTGCATACATTTATTTCTTAGTGCAGAAGCAGTTTTGTTTCCCTTTTTGGAAATCCATATAGACGCTCCACAAATGCGCCAAATAATCCGTGGGTCTCTTACTGTTCCAGGAACCAATAACTCCAGACGTCTCCAGAGCAGGAACCAAGATGGGCCGGCACAAGACAGGAGTGGGACAGTGAAGCAAGAAGAAAGAGAGGCTCCACTACATAGCCCCCCCTTTTTACAAAGGTCCAGAATTCCTTCAGGTGCGAAGAAAAGAGGGACGGAATCATACTCCAACAGAACAGCCACAAACTGCAACATAAAATATAAACGCACAGTAGACGCTCAAAAATATACATAAAATAAGTGTTGTTTTTCCTTTTGATTTTGCCAATTCCCCCCTTTTGTTTCTTAAAATAAAATGAGTGTAATTGGAATCACTTATTTAATATTATAGTTCCAAATTCCCGAATTAACTCTCCATGTTCTCCCTTTTGTAGGATCCAACTACCCTTAGAACATACTCAGGAATTTTTCCTTTTCTTTTATTTAAAAGAACCTTTTCCAGGATGCACTTACAATAAGAATCTAACTAGCCTTTTTTTATTTAAAGGTTTCTTTACTTTATATATCCACTCATTTGAATATGACCAAAATCCAATGCTATAATAAGTAAAGCCTAACATCAGATAAGAAAAACCCTGCATTACTGAGAAAGATACAATTTTTGTTTGAATAAAATAACACACAGAATTTGTAGAAAGGAGGCCGCAGAGAGATCAATATTCCCCAAATTAAACTATGCCAACATGACATTTACTTTTCAGAAACACCAGGATATACCCAAAGACTTGCTTAACAAACAACCCCTAAAATAAAGCCTACTAGGACATATTTCGGTTAAGGACCCGTAAACCCAGGCTTTAAATGGGACACGTGACTTTTACGTCTCTTACCGTCAGAACAATGCTGTAAAAGAACAGTAACAGGCGTTAGAAAAGACAAAATCCTATACGGTCCCACAAAACGTTCAGATAATTTAGCGGCTACCTTATTGATGGCACTGCTCTTGGGAAAGCTTTTGACCCACACCGCATCGCCTTCTTTGAATGGAACCGGGCTTCGGCGCTTATTATACCTAGTGGTACTCCTCCCATGGGAAATCTGCAAATTCCTAGCCGCTCTATTCCACATTTCCTTGACCTGCCCTGACCGATCCGGATCTGGCAACAAATCTTGGATCGACCACAGGTTGGCCAACGGGTCGTTAGGTTTAAATCCCAGCATCAAAGAAATGGGAGAGAAACCATGAGCTTCTTGGCGAGCGCTGTTGAACGCAAATTGTAACCAGAATAGATTTTGATCCCAGTTAGTCTGATCTTGGGCATGGTAAGCGATCAAGGCGCTCCTGAGATTCCGATTAAAACGTTCCGCCAAGGATGGTTGTGGATAGTACGGCGACGTAGTACAATGCTTAATCCCGAGCTCAAAACAAAATTTCCGAAAGGTGGCAGAAACAAAATAGCTGGCATTATCCGAAACTAGATTGCGGGGAAAACCAAACAAGGAGAAAACTCTCTTCAAACATTCCACCGTATTTCTAGTGTTGGCCTCCCTGACCGGAAAAAGCCACACGAATTTTGTGAAAGCATCAACTACAACAAGTATGTAAAGATTGCCATTGCGCGACCTAGGAAACTTCCCCACATAATCTATGAATAAGCGCTCCAAAGGGGCGACAGGCACTTGAGAGCTGAGAAAACCCAAATTGCTTGCCTGGCTGGGTTTTGCTTGAGCACACCGCGCACACGCTCGTACTCGGGCCCTAATATCTGCTTCCATACCACGCCACACAAAGTACTCACGAATTTTCGCTCTAGTCTTAAACAGCCCCAAGTGCCCACCGACAGGAGACTCGTGAAAAAAACTGAATGCCATGTCCACTAGGACAGATGGCAGAATAATCTTCCCTTTTCGTAACCCCCGATCAGGGCTATGCAAAACCCCTTTCTTTAGGACGTACTGGGATAGGACTCTACCCGCTTGCAGATCTTTGATCAAAGGGCCCAGTTCAGGGTCAGTTTCTTGATGGAGGGCCAGAGACTTGTAAGCCAACGGAAAATCTGACATAATCCCACAGACTAAAGGCATGTTACCAGAATCCAAGATACCCGCGCTAACCTCGCTTTCTCGGGGCTTAATTTCTTCCCCTAACAGTTGGTTACCTTCATCACTTCCCGGCTGGTCGGGAGGCATACGGAACATACGCGATAACGCATCTGCCACCGCGTTTTCGGAGGCTCTGATGTGCTTGGCACAGAACTTGAAAGCTGAGAGCCGAACCGCCCAGCGGGCAAGTCGTCCGGTGGTCCGGGGCTTAGCCAGAACCCAACTAAGAGCCTGACAATCCTTTTCCCGGTCGAATTCACAATGTTCTAAATACGTCCTGAATTTCTCTACGGCATAAAGTACCGCCAGCGCCTCCAACTCATAAGCAGAGAATGCTCGCTCTTGCACCGTTAACGTTCTTGAGGCATACGCTATAGGTTTGCGACCATCCTCAAAATTCTGAAGTAACACCGCCCCCAATGCTACCGACGAGGCATCGGTTTGCAAAACAAACCTCTTTGAAAAATCAGGAATACTCAAAATCGGGGGATTCATCACCAGAGTTTTTAATGTATCAAAAGCCCGCTGCTGCTCAGGACCCCACTGAAATTTCATCCCTTTTTTCCTCAAGATGTTCAAAGGAGCAGCTCTGTCGGCTAAATTAGGTATGAACCGGTGAAAGAAATTCACCATACCCAGGAACCTAGCGACTCCTTTCGCGTCCCTGGGAGGCAAATATTCCCTAATAGCCTTAGTTCTCTCGGGATTGATAGTGACGCCTTCAGGCGACACAACATGCCCCAGAAAAGCCAGACGCGAAGAAGCCAACGTAACCTTAGCCGGGTTAACGGTCAAACCCGCATCTCTCAACCTATCCAAAACCAGGACAATATGATCGATATGTTCCTCAAAGCTGTTGGAGTAAATGACAAATTCATCCAAACAGTGGATGACAAAATCATACTTGACATCGCCAAATATTTGGTCAAGCAGCCGAGTCAGAACTTGGGCGCCGGTAGCTAAACCGAAGGGGACCCTAGTAAATTCAAAAAGGTTCCAGTCTGTATTGAAAGCAGTCAACCTTCTGGATCTCTGCGATAAGGGAATCTGATAATAAGCTTGGCTCAGGTCGAACGAGGTAAAGTACTTCGCTTTCCCAAACCAACTAAACGAAGAATGTATATCCGGCAAAGGCACGGAATCTATCTTGATTTTAGAATTCAGATACCTGTAATCAACGACCGGCCGAAATTTACCTTCTCCTTTCTCCACAAGGAACATGGTTCTACTGTAATTTGAACTAGAAGTAGTTATCACCCCCTCATCCAACATTTCCTGGATAAGATTTTTCATTACCTTAATCTTAGGAGGAGATAATCTATACGGAGGCCTGCGGACCGGCGTATGATCTAACAATTCGATATCATATTCCAAAAGGTGAGTAAGTCCTAGTTTAGTTGTTAAAACTTCAGGATAACTATCCCAAACGCCCTTTAGAATTACTTTCTGGTCCGGAGACAAATGATTCAGAGTCTCACCAATGGAACCATAATCCCAACTAGAATCTTCCCCAGAATCAGCAGTTAATAAGAGGTCTCCTTTCTTGCATGAAATAGGACCCGAGAAAGGCCCCTTAAGAAAAGGAACTTTGATTTCAGGAGAAAATTTAAAAAAAATAACCTCCTGAGCAAAATCCAGAACCAGACCCGATCCTTCCCCAAAGGGAACGCCCAAAATCAATGTTACGGACAAGTAGGGGCTACCCAAAATTTCGCCTTCCAAGAGAACCCGGCGATTTTAAATTTGATCATGGCCCACCCCAGGAATTCCATTTGTAAGGCATTGGCAACCAAACAAGAAATTTTCTCGGCAACAATCGGATATTTCTTGGGGGCTTTACTAATGTTATTATAAATGAATTCGGACATGATATTGATGGTAGAGCCACTGTCCACCAGACCAGCCACTTCCAGATTATCACATACCACCATCACATAGGGTAAATCTCTCCTAATAACCCCCCGTATCCGTTCCTCATTACCAACAGCGTGGACCCCTTGGCCTAACGAATTACTATTAGATGTAAAAGAATAGGAGGACTTGGAACCACGATGCATAATCCTCTGCGAAACCCTTCGGGGGCAATCCCTAAGAAAATGCCCAGGCCTATGACAAAAGTAACAAGATCTGGTCCTCACAATACTTTCAGCTGTTTGAGGAACCAAACCATTACTGACCGTAACGGCAGGTTCCGGAGTAGACTTAAGTTCCGATACTCCAGCTCTCAACTCATCGGATACGGTAACAGATCCAAGCCTAGCCCCCAAAAACGCCAAGCCATAAAAATTCTTTGGTTTCTTCTCAAAACCCACCAGGCTTCTAGTTCTCGGGGACATACCATCTAGAATATGTTGGACAATCTGAACTTCAGTTTCCTTAACTTGAAAAACTTCAGCATAGCATTTAATGCTGTGGACATAATCCCCAAAGGACTCGTTCTCGCCTTGGACGCGATAAAAGTAGTTTTTTAAATAACACACTTTATCCCTGGTTGAAAAATAAAAGTCCAGCACACTGTGATGGAACTGGAGCAAATCCCACTCCTCCTTAACCGCGGTACCCACTAGATTCCTTAAGTTCCCCTTCAACCTAACAAAACATAATCCAAGAAGCTGCCTGATATTAAATCCAAAAATTTCGTTAATAGCCTTAATTTCAATCAGACATTTAAAAAATTCAATGACTTCATCCAGCGAATTATCAGTAAACTCCTCCAACTGACATATTAGCTTACCGAGGGGATGGTCCAATTTAGCAAAATTATTAGCACCTTCAAAACTTAGATTGTGAACAATGGGTTTAGGGGTACGCTGGAGCGGTTCCCTGATAACTGAATCATCTAAAAAAAATCTTTTAGGAGAAATTCCGAAATCCCTCATGACATTCCCAGCCAACTGATACCTAAGTCTGTCCTTCTCTAAAGAGACCTCCTGAAGAAGCAGCCAGAGTAATCTCCTATGTTCCCCGGATATATCTGTTTGTAAATAATCCTGTAATCTATTTGAGATATGGTCCAATCGGCCCTGCAAACGTAATACCTGGTTTTGGGAGAACTGCCCTGTTTCTGCAAGTTCTTGGCATTGTTGAAAAATTTCTTCGGTTTTAGAAACTAATGTAGGGTATTCATTCTCCACCTTTATGTCTTTTAGATTACTAACATCAACTGGACTTGACAAATTATCCTTTAGTAATTTAGACAAATTCCCAACTGAGTCTTCAGAATCCACTTTGATTCCACGAACTAATAATTCGTATATAATATCAGCCTTTAACAAAAATTCCACTGGGACATATATCCTATTACTCATAATGATCGATTGAGAGCAAAATCCACCAAAGAAATAGCAAATCCCAATTTTGAAAAATTCGCCAAACTTTATAAAAAGGAAGCGAATAAAGCACAGCCTTTTACTAACTGAATTTTGAAGTAAATACTCATATGTAGAACTCCAAATACATAAATGAAAATAGTTGCCCAGAATTTAGTTTTAGCATACACCTTCACAGTTAAGCCTCAATAATATGCATAAGCTCAAAGAATATTCCCAGAATACAAATCACTATCAAATTACAAAATACCGGAAAATTCACGGTAAAATCTTAATTTGAAAAGAAACGGATATCAAACTTGTAAATACTGGAATACTTAATCTCCAGCTAGAAGTCACAAATCGGTTCCCAATCATTAAAGGACATTAAATTCAAATTTCAATCTCAAAACCAAGTCAATATCAAATATCGGAATTATTAACAAATAAATTCCAGGATTTAATTAGTCCACATCTTAATCACCATTAGGTCACAAAATCGGTATGTAATTATTTGTAATCAATTGCGAATAGAAATCACTATTCTGTAGTAATCAAGAAATTTTTTTTTTTATAATATGTCCAGTTACAGGTCAGGGTTAGGTTACTCAAAATTCAAGACTTTATTTCCCAAGTTTAATTTCCAATTAGAAACCAGCTTTAAGTTTCAGGAAACCTTCCAAAATCCACTTCGCTTTAATTTTCAAAATACATCTCCCCATCAAAATTGCGGAAATAGTCCCAAATATTAATTTCAAAATTCAAATTCAAATACAAATCAATCTTAGATTCTTGAAATATTCTCAGAATTAATTAAGTTCGGACAACCACTAACTATCCGTTTTCCCAAATTTTCTGAAAAACTCAACTTCAAATTAACAAAATACAAGTCCCAGTTAATGCTCGAAGTATTTTTGAAAATTTTAATTTTCCAAGGTTCAAATTCAAAAATGAAAATCACTATTGGATCTTCAAAACGATTCGAGAAGTTAACTTTCAAAATCCCATATAAAAATTGAAATCACCATTAGATTTCAAACTGTAATATCAATAAACCAACACATGGGTCCTACAAATCTCGCTCGCAAAAATTTAACCAAAACCCAAATAGCGATATAGATAATCACAGTATTATGATAAAAACCCAACAGGCCATCAACAATACCCAAAAAATGCCTAAACCCGAAATACTCGGATAGCAATTTGTAAATACAAGAAGTTTATTGTTAGGTTAGAAAAGATCCCAAATTAATCACTGCTAACACACGCGTTTCATATTCAATGCGATAACAGGCTTGAAAACTGAAGTACCGGTACTGAACATACCAGTCACAAAAGGTAAGTAAATAAACTCGCTATACCTTAATATAGAAAATAAGCGAGGAAATGCAGAACTACGCAAAATTCCAAGACAACATGAAAATCTCCCCTACTCTTAGGAAGGAGACCAAACATTATAAAGGAGTAAAATTTTACGAGAAAAGCCAATGTGAAAAATTACCACCCTCGAAAATCTCTATTTAAAAAAACACAGAGCGAGAAATTAGAGAAATGAAATGCTAAAAAAACCCTAACTACGCTCTGCGATTCCACTAATGTTGCGCCCCCTTTACTCTTTTAGCACAGACGACATATGTACGAAGCCTAGTACAAATGCTTTGTTGAAGTAGACCGGGTTTTTCTCATTTCTAACTAATTTAGCAACGCTACTGCTTATTTTCTGCAATATCTGGTACCCATACTCCCAGGAAAAAAGGATTTTACTCCAATAACTACCCAGCATTTAGGGGAAAACCTGAAATATGTAGACCAAAAATAGAAAAGGGTGATAACCTTGGAGAAACAGATTTATTTTTAACTTCACCAATTAAACATAGGTCGAAACAATTATTTACAACAAATGCATTAAATAATTTAACAAGTTAACATATCCCATGATCTTAATATCATACGCTATACCTTAAAATGATCAGTTTGGTTATATATACAAAATTGAATAAATCACCTAAAATATCCTCATGAGGGTATTCTTCTAAAACATGGTATAACTACTTATCCCCTCCCCTTGTCCAAGAATATGCATTTATTGGACATTTCAAATAATGTCCTCAAAATTTAATCACTCTGTATGAGGGAGAAAAACCCACTTCTTTTAATCACGCTGTATATGCGGAAGAACTTCTGCATAACTTTTATATTGGCAAAATCCCCAAATTTAACCTGAAAAAATGCTCTGGTAAGACGGTGGTAAACTCCTAGAAACCCCGTTTTGAAATAACTATAAGAATTTAGCCCCTGATCCAACCTTTAGACCAATACTATCTCTTTCAACCCACATTACTAACTCTGTATAAAATGCCTTTGCTAACGGGAGAACATGTGAAAACAACCCATAACAGACGAACTTTAGACTGACTGAAGAATTGAAATAATTACGGATGGTGTAGGTGTAATTTCAAACTAAACTCCAGAACCGCGATACTACATAATAATTAACTATAGCGAAGAACGGAAATTTAGACAAGGCCAAAACTGGGTGAGAAAATACTAAACAGAATTACTTTAAATACCTTAAATTCATGATAGAAAAAGCAAAGATCTCACCCGAAAACCATGATGAAGACGAAGGTCGCCATCAGGGGAAACGCCCACCAAACACTGAGTTGAACTTTCATACGGAGAAACTGCTCGTGCGTGATCCCAATTACAACTGACGTTTCGAAGCACGGCCCTGACCTCCCTTGCCTTCATACAGAGGGCAGCACAAGCGAATACCAATTTCAGAAAGAGAGAAAAACAGAGTTTACCACCGGGCGTGTTTTACTAAGCATACATAAAAATTTACCAAAGATAGCAGAGTGCGACAAAACTGTTAGATAATCAAAATATGAGCCGAATTCACGGCTCAAGATTCGTCGGCCTGGGTTCGAACCCCGGTACCTCCTCTGATTTTTCTGAGGTAGGGAGGTCTGGTAGAGGTGCACTCAGCCTCGTGATTCAAATTGAGGAGCTACTTGATGCTGACCACATGCCCCCCAGTCCTGACGCAGCGGTCGGGTGGTAGGCCTTGTCCCTTCTGGGATGTTAGCGCCCCGGAGTTAGTTAGAGGCTCTTAAACTGTTGAAAAGTGTCAAGGTGTAGATGTTGCAGATGGAACAATCCAGTTTCTAGAATTACTTTTAAAGTGGTAGAGTATATGTTATGAATTATTTAGACACAGTGGTATGATATAGTTTAAACTCAAGTATAATGAATTAAGAAAGCAGTATATGAATGCCGTCCAGGAAACTAAGATGTATTATTACTCGAACTTAATAAATAACTCAAATAATAAATCTAAATCAACTTGGGTTATTGCTTCTGCATTTATGAACAATAATTCTAAATCAGATAGTGTGGTAAGCGGATTGAACTCAGATAAATTTGCTTCATATTTTATCGATAAAGTTGATGAAATTATTTGTACTACAGACTGTAACAATATTGCATTAACATACTTGAACAAGTTAATCAAACCAGAAACTCAGTTTACATTTGAGCATGTTGCTGTAAAAGATGTCTATTCCGCTATCTGAACACTTCGTGATAGCTTCGTAATAGCATGTGATATCAATAGTATGTTTATAAAGTTGGCTGCTCCTTTCATGTGTGAACCATTGACATATATTAATAAAAGTTTAGAATATTGAGTTTTCCAAATAATTTTAAACATGATAGAGTTGTCCCTGCTTTTA
This sequence comes from Ectobius pallidus, assembly GCA_964059195.1. Classification (NCBI taxonomy): domain Eukaryota; kingdom Metazoa; phylum Arthropoda; class Insecta; order Blattodea; family Ectobiidae; genus Ectobius; species Ectobius pallidus. The sequence continues at coordinate 148,366,175 of CAXKWD010000004.1, forward strand.
AAAGGGGAAACAAATCTCAATATAGCAATTATAGGCCTATTAGCATAATGCCTACAGTGTTAAAAGTCTTCGAAATTCTACTACACAAACAAATTTCAAAATACTTTGAAGAAAATAACTTAATTATGCAGAGTCAGTTTTTGTTTAGAAAATATCCCAGTACCGTTGATGCAGTTACTTCATTTGTAAAGCGGTGTTATGAAGGCCTGGAGAGAGGCGAAGCAGTCTGCAGTCAATTTTTCGATCTTACGAAGGCCTTTGACACTGTACCACATGAAACTGAAGTTGTGTTTTGGGACCCTTACTACTTATTGTATTAATAAATGATCTTGCCATGAATATTAAAGTATATTGTTCAGATTTTTTTTTGCTGATGACCTTGCTGTCAACATCATAAATGAAACTAAGTAAACTTCAATTTGGAAACTAGATGGTGTAACCCATTACATTCATGACTGCTTTAAAGTCAACATGCTTTCACTTAACAATGACAAGACTGAGGCAGTACATTTTAGTTTAAATAGATTGTTCACAGTAGACAGCACATCTGTAAAATTTATAGGTATTGACACTGAATCAGATTTAGGCAGGAAAACACATACTAGCAGAATCCAAAATAAAGTGAGTAAAGGTATCTTTATGTTAAAAGTTACAAAAACGTATGTCACGACTCAAGTTCTATTAGCTGCTTACTATGCTCATATACACAGTCATTTAAGTTATGGTATTTTATTATGGGGGAATCATCATTCAACAAATCAACTTTTTGTTTTGCAAAAGGAGCAAGTGAGGTCGATTTGCAGAGCTCCGTCTAAAGCACATTGTAAACCACTTTTTATAGAACTAAGGTTAATTACCCTACAATCAATGTTTGTTATGGCCGCCCTCGTTTACGTTAAAAAGAATTGCAACGATTATACGATTATGCACAGTTATCCTACAAGCTTTAACTCAAATATATACATGAATAAATGCCGGTATGGTATATTAAAAACTACTTTCAAGTACACATCTTTAGAGCTATTCAACAGTCTTCCTTTACAAGTTAGGAATCTTTCCTTCGAAACATTTAGGAGGACGGTCAGGACTGCACTGACAATGCACACGCTTTACAGTGTACGTGCATTTTGTTTTTTTTTAATTTTAGTAATTGGTAAGTTATTGAGTAATTTTTAATGTGACGTGGCTATACATGATAAATGTTTACAGTAATAAAAATCTATCTTTCTATAAAACAAATTACATGTAATTTCAATTTAAGTAAATAAATATTGTTTATTTAATCAAAATTATTACCTTAACAATGTTTTTAAATGAATTTATATCACATAGGTTTGCCATTAGAAGCGGCTTGAAGCTAGGAGATACGCTATCACCTTTACTTTTTAATTTCGCTTTGGAATACGCCATGAGGAAGGTTCAGGAAAACAACGTAGGCCTAGAATTAAATGGTAGACACCCGATTTTAGCTTTTGCAGATGACGTTTGCTTATTGGGCGATGACGTAAACACAATCGAGAGATATGCAGAAAGTCTTTTCGATGCCTGCAGGAATGTTGGATTAGAAATTAATACAGAAAAAAACTAAGTATATGGTGATGGAACGTCAAAATAATGCGAAACAAAATATTAGAATAGCCGGTAAATCGTTTGAACAATTGGAGGAATTCAAATATCTGGGAACAGTTAGTTAGTTAGTTAGTTAGTTAGTTTATTTTCTTACACAGTACAGTGTTTTTCATTAACCTACATTTATAAGTTTACATATACTTATAAATGTAGGTTAATGAAAAATATATACAGTTTAAATATATTTATACAGAATATATACAGAAAAATATATAAAGTTTACATATACTTGCCGGCGCGGTGGCTCATGCTGTAGCGCGTGAGCCTGGCATGCTAGCGGTCCTGAGTTCAAATCTCGGGGCCAGCGGGTGTGTCATTCGTGGTGGACGAAGCCGTGCCTTGGGGGTTTTTCTCGGGGTTCTCCCGTTTCCCCCTCTCATTCCACCAACACTCTCCGCTTCATCTCACTTTTCCCCCTTTTCATCATCATCCCGTTTCCACTTCCGGTATCGGGCCTGCTTTGGCAGTCAGCGCCCTTTGGGGGCCTCTCCCGTCCTCCCCGCTGCTTGTGATCAAGAGGTTGTTGGTGGTGTTTGCCGCGGACCTATCGGGGCTCCGGTTGGAGGGACCGAAGGGGGTGGCGTGTGTCGCGGACCTGTCGGGGCTCCGGTTGGAGGGACCGAAGGGGGTGGCGCATACGTGGCATGGTAATAAGGCTTGCTGGATGTAGGGGAGTTCCGTGGGGGCCTGCGGTGGGATCTGCAGTCCTGGGCGGTCTATGGGCACGCAACTCATTCCATCCCGGAGGTAGGTACAATAAGCCTGCGGCTTCGGTGCTTAGGGGCGTTCCCACCCCGCCTCCCGCCTAAAGGGCACTTATTCAATTACATATACTTATAAACTACATTTCTTAAAGTTTAACGCACACATTTACAAATTAATAATTTACATACAAATATTCAATACATGTACAATATTTAAACATGCTACATTTTACTACATTATACATTTTAATATTATTTCTAGCTCTATTTTTACAGTATATGGAAGATGAATTATACAAATTGAATGATAAATTTAAGAATACAGTATATACACACTTACAAAGAATAGAGATAACTTATATTATAAAAACAGTTTAATAAAAGAAAGGATTTGAGCATTTTCTTAAATGAAATTTCTGTTTTTTGTGATGTGATATGAGAGGGGAGTGAATTAAACACCTTAGAGCATAAGTAGTATGGAGAAGATTCGAATAGATGGGTAGAGTGTTTCGTCAGTGCTATGCTGTTTTTATGTCGGGTGTTGTAAGAGTGGTAGTCAGAATTAGCTTTGAAAAGGAGTCTATGAGAATAAGCAAACAGGACGGCTTCAAAAATAATGATACATGGTAGTGGGAGGATCTTTTAGGTTTTAAATAAAGGTTTGCAGGAATCGAGAGGCTTGGCATTATAAATGGTACGTATAATGCGTTTTTGCAGGACAAAGATTGTATTTATGTGGAATTGATCCGCTGATCCCCAGGCAATAATGTTATATTTAATTTTAGAATAAATATAGCTGTAATAGCATTGCAGAAGAGTTTTCTTATTGCAATAAGATGATAGTTTAACGAATAAAAATGTATAACTAGATAGATATTTACACAAATTTTGTATGTGTCCCTTCCAATTTAAATGACAATCTATCGTTAGCCCTAGAAATTTAGAGTTCGCCACTTCTTCAATTTCCATATTATTAAACACTACGGTATTGTTGATCACTGTATCTTTAAAAAATCTGGACTTAAATATAATAAATTTAGTTTTAGACGTGTTAATAGCTAGACTATTTTTTGTACACCAGTTATGAAAGTGTGACATCGTACGAGATGCCGAAATTTTTATATCGTCGAGCGATTGTCCTTGAATAATTAATGCACAATCATCTGCGAACATTATTGTTTGGGTATCAGGGAGGTGTGTTGGAAGATCATTTATGTACAGAAGGAAAAGTAATGGCCCTAGAATTGATCCCTGTGGTACTCCTTTTGTTACTGGCGATGGATTAGACCTAGACATAGAGAGATACGATTTTATCCATATAAGAACAGTTCCACGAATTCCATAGTTGCTAAGTTTTTCAAAGAGGATATCATGTTGGATGCTATCAAAGGCTTTCGACAGGTCTACGAATGTGCCTAATGTCTGTTTGCCTTCATTCAGTTGCTGGTGAATTTTTTCCAAGGCTGTAAATACCCCTGTTGTGGTTGATTTCTTGGAAACAAACCCATGGTGTTCCGAGAGGCATTTCTGATATTTTAAGAATGATGAAATTTTTGTGTGCATAATTTTTTCCAAAACTTTTTTAAAAATAAGTAATAAGTAATTACAGATACAAATAATATTAAGGCAGAAGTTAAGTGTAGACTCCAATCAGGAAATGCTTGTTTTTATGCAGTTCAGAAACTCTTATCGTCTGTCCAGAAATCTAAAAATTAAAATTTATAAGACTATTATCCTGTTGTATTATATGGATGTGAGACATGGCCGCTAATTGATCAGCAGGAACATAGTCTGAGAGTGTTTGAAAATAGGGTGCTTCGAAAAATATTTGGGCCCAAGAGGGATGAAAATGGGGACTGGAGAAAAATGCATAACGATGAGCTTCAAGACCTGTACGCATCACCAGATATAGTAAGGGTAATTAAATCGCGAAGGATGAAATGGGCTGGACATGTGGCACGCATGGGGGAGGAAAGAGATATCTCAAAAGTATTGAATGGGAGACCCGAAGGGAAAAGACCACGTGGAAGACCTAGACGTAGGTGGGAGGAAAATCGTAGAACGGATTTATGGGAAATAGGATTTGTGGGGGATGATTGGATGGAGTTAGCACAGAATAGGGTTGAATGGCGGACTCAGGTAAGTGCGGCAATGAAACTTCGGGTTCCATAAAATATTCCTTTTGCTTGGTTAGGAATTTTCTATTGCCATTGAGTAAGTAAGCAAGTAAGTATGTATGTTATTAAATGTATTTTTAATAAAGGAAACAAGTCCATAGCAAGCAAAGTTTATAAACATGCATTATAGGTTCAAACGCCATACCTCTTTGTTTTCTTTATGCAGGATCATTGAAAAGGAGTGAAAAACTGAGCTTATTAGTAGTAAAATTAGAGTACTTTTATTACAAACTATTTAAGTACCGTACGCAAAAACTTTAGCAAACTCATGAGTCCTTGTTAAATAGTTATTTTAGGTTTATTGTCATCGTGAATCATGTTTTCCCAGTGTTATATCGATTTCTATTTTTTGTCGCTATCTCAATAATTTATCTATACTATAGTCCCCTGTGAAAAGTACATCCGTGTGCTCCTTGAGGATGCAAGTGTGAGAGTAGACTCAGTCTCTTCGTTTGACTTTGGAGAAACATAATTTCGATAGTGCCATTCTTGAAAATGGCGCGTTTGAATGGTGCGGGCAAAAAATTAAAAAAGCCACCATCGCAAACACGTTTTTCTATTTATATAAGCAACAATTGGGACTAAGGAAAAAATTTGAAACAAGAAATGTAGCTACATAGATTCTGCACAGAAAAGTTCATTACAACTTTTATTTAGGATCAACTGTTTTCTAATTTTTCAAAATTAAAAATGAATATGTCTCAGTTTGAGGATTTTGCAAGCGCGTATTTACATGCTTGACATTATTTACATGACCACATGATAATTCTAAAAATAATTAATACTTTAAACTCTCTCTCTCTCGAATCCCATGCCCCCATGTGGGGCGAAGGGCCTCGAAGTGGAGGTTTCTGTTTACCGATATGAGTTTTGTTACGCTTATTTTTCAAGAGAGGGCAGAGGGACAGGTGGTAAGCCCATCGCCCCTGAACCCTCCTCAGGAAACTAAGGTATTACTTGGATGTGAAAGGGGCGAGAAATGTTGTCCAGAGGCTCTAATTTAGGCTTGGAGTTCTTTTAAGTGCCGTAAATCTACGACACGGGTCCCCCAGCTTAAAGTCCCTCCCGGAGGACTCCGTGCCCAGGATTTTTACGTCCTGAAAAACTCATCGACTGCTGCCGAGTTTGACCCCGCGACCTTCGGATCTAGAGGCAGGCACGCTACCTCTAGACCACCGCAGCCGACAAGTTAAACGCTAATAAATTAGAAAATATCCCCTTTCCCTTATGTTGTGTCGTAGGAAACTGAAACATAAAAAGTACCACTATAGTTTTAACCTTTAACGAAAATGCTGTGGAAGAAATACAATGTTACTTTGCAGATTTATAGGCCTATAGAATGAGTTTACAATTACATTTTTAATTATAATCATCGTCAGTAGGTATATGCGAGAAAGTAAAATGACACATATTATTGTGATTTTCCCTTATTTATTTTGTTATTCGAACGAAAAATATCCTTGAAATCGTTCAGATAATCCAAAAAGGACAATTTAGATCTGTACATGTTATCTGTTAGAATACTTTATCTGCTCATAAAAACAGTTTGGAAGAACGACATGCAGTCATTATCTGAGACTAGAAAGCTCTGGCATTTCCCTCTCTGGATATAAAAAAGTACTATAAAATGTTACAGCTTGCCATAACATTTCAATTAGTCTACATTTTCTTCTCACACGCTGATAAGTAGGCCTATCATTCAGCTTGGACTGGATCTCTAAGGTGGTAATTTTTGTAATGTTAACCATAATATTGTGTACAGGAAAATTTCTTCGGGGCGTGAATTGAACTCAGTTTTCAGTCCGGTACGCTTACGCCACCTGACTTTCACAGGACGTACTCAATGTTATTTCAGATATTCCTGTAGAACCTTACCTACCTCACACCTCTACATATTGTCACAATGCCGCGAAACTACGAGAAATCGACTGACGTCGAGAAAATTCGCGCCTCGCTTATTGGACGGACTGAAGCCGTGTGCCGGTGGATGTGGCTTAATGGAGACACGTCGCAGTGAGAGGACTATGCGCTCCGGGGGGAGGACTGTGGGGGAATGCGCACTAAGGGGTGTGACTGCACTCCACCACAGACTTCCAGATCGTGCGCCGATGGAAACTTCGCGACGATTAGCTATAGAACATTCGACAGCCCTATATAAACCCGTGAGCGAGTGATGATGATGATGAACTGAACTGAACTAAGACAGTACCGTTCTTGTGAACTCAGGGCGACGGGTGGACCGTGTGTAGTGTAGCGACGAGCCAGCGAGGAATGTGGTATGACCGACGTGGCATCGAGCTGGAGAACTGGAGAACAATCAGGAGTTATCTGTTTGTGTATTGAGTATTGCTATACGAAATAAAGGAACCTTCCTTCTTCAATCAGAAGACAAGTACTGTAAATAGATTATTGGGCAACACTCACCAATGTTTGTTGATCCCTTTGTGAAGCCGTTGTCAATAGTTGCTTAATCTTGCGTGAAGCCTTCGTCTTCTTAATAAAATAATAAAACACACACATTATATAAAACGTAAACACTAAAAATTGCAACTTCACAACAGGAATCACGTCACAACGTTTCACGAGACAAGAAGAACGTCTCGCGTTTTCAAGTGAATATTAGCGACGAGATGTTCGGTCGCGAAGTCTTTGTGAACGTCTAAACGTCTAAACTTGACTTGTTGTAATGAACAAAGAGGACTACAGACAAAAGATTAATGAACTTATTATTGGAGGTCAATACAAGCAACTTAATCGAGATCCTACTAAAGCTGTTGAAAATAAAATAAAATCTGTGTTGAAATCAATTAAACCAATGATTTCTGAAAGTACTTTTTTCAGACTCAGTCCACAATTTTCCAAAGTTCCTCATTTATATGAACTACCCAAACTTCACAAAGAGGGTTCTCCATTATGTCCTATTGTAAGTGCAATTGATTCACCCTATTATGAATTATCAAAATATATTTTGCCTGTATTGAAGCCTCTTTTTGGTCATTCCAACAGTTTCATCAAGAATTCTGAGGATTTAGTGAACAAATTAATGGATTTTCCACCCACTGATAGCTCCATTATTCTAAGTTTTGATGTATGCAATTTGTTTACAAGTGTACCAATAGAACAATGTATGAATGTGGTTAAGAGAAAACTGGAAAATGACAAAACTGCCGGTGAATACTATAATGGAACTGCTTAATGTATGTGTTTCATCCAACTACTTTCAGGTAGAAAACAATTTTTTTTAACAAACTAATGGTCTGGCAATGGGGGGTGTCTTAAGCCCCATTTTAAGCAATTTGTTCATGGATGATTTTGAAGAAGAGGTTCTGAAAAAGAGTCCCATAAAACCCCGTCTCTGGCTCCGCTATGTTGATGATGTATTTTGTATCTGGGAAGGTTCTAAAAACGAGTTGTTGTCAATTAAAGAACTTCTAAATACCTAGTGTGACTCAATTAAATTCACACTTGAAATTGAAAAAGATAATAAATTACCATTCTTGGATGTTATGATCAAAAGAACATCGGGAGTTTGGTCCACGACTGTTTATAGAAAACCAACCAGCACTGGTCAATACTGTATTTGAATTTCAAATCTAATCATCCTGAACATGCTAAGTTACGGGTAGCAATAGGCCTTATAAATCGAGCAAAAAAGATCTGCAGTGATGACACATCCTTCAAAGAGGAACTTGGGTTCATAAAAACCTGTCTAACCAAGAGTGGTTATCCAAATAAAACTATTAATAGAGCCATAAATAGGGCTTCCAAGTCTCTTGAAGAGAATACAATAGATAGACCGAAACCAGCAACCACTGTATGCATTCCATACATCAGAAATTTGTCTGAAAAGTTACGACGTATCAATAATAAATACATCAGAACTGTTTTCAAATCAAATAATACAATCAGAACTAAGGTTGTAAGAATAAAACCGGAAAATCTTGAACAGAAACAAAAAAATGTCGTTTATAAAATATTATGTTCATGTGAAAGAAGTTATATAGGACAAACCTCGAGGCCGGTTAACATAAGAATAGAAGAACACACACAAAAAGTACAAAACAAAGATCCCTATGGATCAAAATTATGTGAACATATACTAGAAACAGGACATAGTATTAATTGGGACAAATCATGTATTGTTTATAAAGAAACGGATTGGGAAAAAAGAAATATAGCAGAATCTCTGTTCATGGCCATGGAATCATCACCAATATCTAAACCGTCTATTGAAATAAATCAGGCTTATCTTAAACTAGTTGACGAAGAAATTAAAGAGGCTAATAGCGTAAGTAAAGTTGTATCAACAACCATGGAAAAGAATAAGAATAAGAACATCCACCCCCCTCCACTTTCAACTTCAAATGATGCACCAACAGTCACAGTTTAGACGTTCACAAAGACTTCGCGACCGAACATCTCGTCGCTAATATTCACTTGAAAACGCAAGACGTTCTTCTTGTTTCGTGAAACGTTGTGACGTGATTCCTGTTGTGAAGTTGCAATTTTTAGTGTTTACGTTTTATATAATGTGTGTGTTTTATTATTTTATTAAGAAGACGAAGGCTTCACGCAAGATTAAGCAACTATTGACAACGGCTTCACAAAGGGATCAAAAAACATTGGTGAGTGTTGCCCAATAAACTATTTACAGTACATATCATTCCTCACCATAAGAAGAAGAATGTCATTCAGGAACAGAAGACAAGTGTTTTGATTTCGAACCCCCGACGAGCCCTTGTTACAATATCTTCAGTGATATATGACTATTTATTATAAGGATCGAGAGCATTTGGTTTACTGTAAAATTTGAGAGTATTTAGTTTGCTGTAGAATCTAAATGATACCTATAGTAGAACCAGGGCAAGCCTTGGAGCCAGTGTAAAGAACTTTATATTATCTGATAAGTTTTAAATTAAAAGTGACTTTAAGCAAGGATTAGCATTACGTTTACTTTTTAATTTCGCGTTGTAATACGTCATTAAGATAGTTAAGGGAAACAAAGTAGCTCTAGAATTAAATAACAATCACCCGATTTTGACTTATGCAGATGATATTTGTCTGTTGGGAGAGGACATAAACACAATCAGGTGAAATGCAAAAAGTCTATTCGATGGCTGTAGGAATGTTGGAACGGAAAAAGCTATGTAGCCTTTATTGCCTTATGGCAATATTTACAGATAGTGTTGACTAAAATAAGGAAATGCTTTTTTTAATGCAAATCAGACCCTTTTATCTTCTCATATACTGAACAGAAATCTAGATTTTTTAAAAAATGTTTTGTATTATAATCTGAGAATGTTCGAAAACAGGTTGCTTAGGAAAATTGTCGAACCTAAGAGACATGGCAACGGGACTAGAGAAAACTGCATAATAATGGTGGGCTCATGTAAACGCGGAATTGAATTTTCGGATTCCATAAAGAAGATAACATTTCATTAGCTTGCTTAGGAACTGAGTAAGAAAGTAAGTATAAGAATCGAGAGTATTTGACTTCGTATAGAATTTTAGTAATAGTCTTCTTCCGGCAGTTCACATCAATCTTGTGTTTGCGTACATAACGAAAAAAGTTCTCGAATGCACCTCCATCTTGATCCTTGAGCATGAAGTTAGTGAACTGCCTTTCTTTTCCTTGCCTTCTCCCTCCGGCTCTTCCAACAGTGTGACAAGTCTTGCAGTGTGAGGGGAGATGTGACCAACTCTTCTCCATCTTGGTGGTGGTGTGGGGATGTAATTAAAGTAATTATGGTATCTGCATCCACTCGCTAATAAAATGTTCCAGCAGAATAAACCCTCCATTTATTCTTGCCTGCCTGCATACTAAAATAATTTCTTTGTCTCCCACTTCTTGAAAGTTGTGTTCTCTTCTGTCACCTTCAGTTTGTCGCTTTCATTACTTAATATTTCCTTCCTTCTCTCCTCAATATCACCTATTTCTCCTTCACACATCCGGAGTTCTGTATTTTATAAACTTAATTTCGCTTTAGTATTCCTTGTTTCCCATTTACAGATCCGCAGACTTCAAAGTTCATTTATAATTGCTTTACTAAATAACTTAACATCCATTAATGCATTCATTTAGGCTTCTTATTAAAGTTTACTTCAGTAATGGGATCTGCAGGGTGTCTAACTTCTTCTACATTGGTCTGCAGTCTTAACAGAGTATGCTTAAATAGGCTAAGAAACCACTAGCATGAAATCACATTTCAGGAACTCGTGATTTAGAAAAGCAATTAATAAGTTTGCGAAAATATATTGTATAATACTTTATGAACTTAATAATAAATATAGTAGCTAACAGTTCGTAGGATCTGTTCGAATTTATGTCCATTGATTCTCGATACGAGTAATTTAAAACGACGCGTGGAAATTTGCCTCAGACTCTTAATCTTTCCCTGGTGATTATGTCAAGAGACGAGGAGCTCAGTCCTTAGAACCAGGGTTTTCATATTCCAAGTGTTTTCATTCATCAAGGCCTCCATGTGTCCCCACAAAAAAAAAAAAATAATAATAATAATAAGCGGAATGAAATCCGACGAATGCGCTGGCCGTGGGATAGGACTCTTTCAGTCCAACAATTTATTGGGGAATAAAGAAAAGAGCCCAGAAACCCTATTCTATAACTTTTCGATTTTTCAGCCGCTCGACTCGAGATGTTTGCTATCGGGATCTCCTCATTCCGAGTCGATCGAAATGTTGGCTTGTTTGGTATTCTGTAACATCAATCGAGATCATCCACTTCCGGTGAATATGTCAAAACGAAATCGGTAAGCTGTCCCGAAGGTATCCGAAGCATGAGTGACGTACAGGTGACGTTCACCAATGACAGGCAAGGTTTTAAGTGACGTCATCTCAACTGTGAAGAGTTGTCGTCTGAAACAGCACTCCCGCCATAATGGAAATGGTTTAACTAACCCTAAAATTCATGAGACTTCATAATATCTCACACAATTTATAAAATGGAGCCATACTAAAAGAACTTAATATTAATAGGCCTCTTATTTTTTGACGGGCCTTACAAATAAGTTATAATAAAACCTACGTACTGCTGTGGTTTTAACATTTTGCAATGAACAGCTAGACGACATTCTATTCATTGGATCTCAATTCTAATGTTAGGAATGAGGAGATGTGCTTACTTGGGGGTTGCACTTTAAAGAAATACTCCAAGGACGAGGGACAGCGGTCATTCAACCCTCATAAACCGCTATGTCCCCAATCTTTCAGATTTTTGTTCCATATTGACACTTCGCTGTCGGCAGTCAGGCTCAGGCAATTGTAGTCTACAGAAGCTATAGGCTACAATTCCGTGTAATATTGTCACTAATGCAAGTTTTATCGAGTCTGTGCAAAGTTAATAATGGATGAACAGTGAAAGTGCAATGAATATAGTTCTGTAATTATTCTGTGAAAGCATGGAAATAGTGATGTGTGTTATTTCAAGCGATATCGTCTGCACAAGAAAGAATCCTGTTATCAGTAGTTTGTAGTCTTCAAATATACACTTCTCATTGCCAGGTAATTACGCATGCATTTTCCTAACTATTTTTTCACAAGCTGACTACATAGTACACTATATTATGCCTAATTAAAAGCATTTACTAAATGACTTTTATTGGGTAATATTTGCTAAAGTAGTCTTTTGTCGTACTACGTCTGTTCTATTTATTGCAGTATTTGTTTATAGTTCTGCATTTAATTTAACAAAAACAGTGATTACAGAAATGATTAAAAATATGATATATGTTTGCTTTGAAATTAGTCTAGTTTTTTAAACGTAAATTACTGCTAGTATAAACATGACACGCCATAAACAATTCAAATAGTTTTTGACCCTTCATATGAAATGTTTGGGCACCCTTTTCCTATATTAATTTTTTCTTTATTTCGGAGTTTAATTACATAGGTTAAATACATGTACAGTACATTTTAGGAATGAATACAATATCATCTGCTGTTTGTTTTATTCGTAGTTTGTTTTCTGTACTTAATGTTCATAATTATGACAAGAACATATTATACTGGTAGTGAATTGGGGTTGACGGTGTTATTAACGATTAAATTATATTACAATTAAAGAAAATTAGTAGGCTACATACATTATTACTACAACTAATATTTCTGGCCATGATTTGTAAAGCAAACATAACCCTACATTTTTACATATGTTTTCATTAGTATATTAGGTTTTAAATATTTTAATTAGTTATGCTTATGCATTATTAACACAAATTTAATAGAATGGCATTGTGCATTGCTTTCCTTCGTTATATATTTGACTTAGAAATTCCCAATCGAATGTGTGAGACCTCTCGGCAAGGATTCCGATCAGCCGCCATTACTATCGGAATGATTCCGATCGCTCCGATTGTGTTGTTGAATAATCGGTTATCGCCCTTGATTCTTCAACCGCAAATTCGTCAACTCTCTCTTCAAAATCACTATCAAATTCATCTAATGGTCTTTCAAATCGTGCCTTTTGGTCTTCCGGAGTGTCCTGCAATAAACGTTCTGTGGAAGGTCTCACTCGTTTTAGGTACTTTATCATGTTTACGTGTTGAGTTGATATCTTCTTAACCTCTCTATTAACGTCTTCTATAGCGTCTATTATGGGTTGTTCTTGTTGCTTCATATGTAGCCCAGTCAAATGTTACAAAAAGAACGCGTGAACTTACATTAAATGGAGTATTAATGATTTTTGGAGGGGACTTTAGGACCATTACTGGGATCACAAATCCAGATTTGCAACCCTCAGAAACCTGTGCTCGCTGAATGGCGGTCGAAATAAACCGGTTTTTTCGGACTTTGTTCGGTTTTTCGACAATATCTCCTAAACTATGCGTTTTTTGGAAAAAATATTTCTTAGCTTTTTTAAAGTAAATTAAATTGTCTAAAATACGAGATCACAATAGTTTTTGTAAGTCACATAGTTACCGAGATTCGGCTATTCAAAGATTGGCCTTTTTTTCTAAAAAGTTAACATTTTAAGTTTTCTTCGTGTTTCGAACTAAATACCGGCAAAATGACACGTCCTAAAGAAATGTCAAGGAGAACAGAAGTTGTAGGAAATTTAATAAGCTTTAATTTGAGCTATAACTGGTTCTTGTAGCTCAGATAGTCTAGTCATAAATGACAAAAACCGAAAATATGAACAAATGCTTTTTTGGGTGAAAGTTGAATAACATCATTTCCTCCACCAACACCTTAATTTTTTTGGTAACATGTTGGCGGATATTGTCTTATAACTGTGTATAGAAACTATTTGTGTGTATATGTGTCTATGGGAGATGATTTTGCAGGAAAAAAAAGGAATTTACTTTTAAACCAACAGGCATATTTAAACTATGTGTGAGGTTCCTGGTATGGGATGGTATGGGACCTGGGAAGTCGAGGGTGGGGTGATGTCTTCATCCTCACTTGAAGAACTGTCATTCTGGGGTGTGGGCACATTGCGGCAGAATTTTTCCCCTGCAGAAAGCGCACAAAGCTGAGCATTTCAGCCCACTTGCACGAGATCAGTTCCCCGTTACTGACAAAATAGTTTCTATTAGCTGTGGGATTGTTGGAGGCTATGAAGTCAATTGTTAAATTGCGAAGGAACTGGGAACAGAAGAAGTGGTTAACATAGAAAACCACACATTTGGGAAAGTTGGATTCAAGCGTAAGGACAAAATTGTTACCTTCGTTGCAAGTTGTTATCTTGGCAAGCGTCAATAATTCCATACAAGTCACTAATAAGAAGATTGAAGTTGATCCTCTCGCAATATTTCAGCGAGTTAGCATTACCATAAAAATCCGACGCAGAGTTGAAAGCCCACTGGAAGTATGAATTGCCCCCTTACGCAATGCCTTTTTTCAACGACGCTGGAGTGAGGAAGGGAACTAAGGCAGCTATTTTCGTGTTTCACATCCCTCACTACCAACATCTCCCGAGACGCCAATGTCCACATCGTGATCGATGGTGGCTACTTGCTCCAAAAATACGTGTGGCATCAAAACGCATCAGTGAAGACCATCATTGACGGCTACATTCATTTTGTGAAAAACCATTTTGGGACAGATGTAACCCACTGTCTTCGATGGATACCCGGAGGACGCCTCTCAAAAAAGTACCAAAAGCGCCGAACATCTCAGACGATACTCCGCCCTCAACTGCAGTGACATTGTCCTATCAGCTTCAACTACCATCAACATCACGCAAGAGAAGTTCTTATCGAACGACACTAATAACCATGGGCTGATAGAGCTACTGATAACTGGATTTGAGCAGCACTGTGTTGTAGTGACAGAAGAGAACGCTGTCGCTGACATTGTTAGAGCTGCCTCACCAAAGCTGACTCTTCTGAGAAGGTTGTAATCATTGTGGAAGGTGTGGACCTGCTTGTGTTATTAGTTGGTTTGAATTCCAAAAAATACATCTACTTCCAGAAGAGGGGAGCCAGACGTCCAATATTCATCTACATCGTTCACCAACGGAAATTCTTATTACTGTCCCGGGACACTTTCAGGCAGGGGAAAACCATATTTGTCAAACCTTCCTCAAGAACCCAGCACTATGCAGGCAAATAGAAGTCTTCCTCCACCCAGATGTGAGTCACGATGAAATAGCTGCAGCTGGGGAGAAGTATCTCGTCGCAGTTTATGAAGGAGCGACTGACACCACCCTCAACGACCTGACAGCCAAAGTCAACCTCGCCCGTTTGTCACCAACCACAGATGCTGTAAAATATCATGCATATTGTATGTTTTACCAGGTATGTCTATGTACATTTCCGTTCATTATGTTCTTAAATTTCGTTGTTCACTTATATACTCTCATTGTACACCATGTGTATGCTTTGAAATATTATAGAATAACTAACTTTCATTCTACTTTTTTGCAGGTACAAAAGTGGTTGGGGTGGAAAAAACTCAGGGATTGGGGTGGAATTTGGACGAGTTGGGCTTACTCCAATTGCAATGGAAGTTGAACCAGCCCCTCAAACCCTTCTGCAGCTGATCTCGTGCAAGTGCAAGATGGGCTGCGCTGGGAGCTGCAGCTGCCGCAAAACTGGGCTGAAATGCTCAGCTTTGTGTGCTTTCTGCAGGGGAAAAATTCTGCCGCAATGTGCCCACACCCCAGAATGACAGTTCTTCAAGTGAGGATGAAGACATCACCCCACCCTCGACTTCCCAGCTCCCATACCATCCCATACCAGGAACCTCACACATATTTTAAATATGCCTGTTGGTTTAAAAGTAAATTCCTTTTTTTCCTGCAAACTCAACTCCCATAGACACATATACACACAAATAGTTTCTATACACAGTTATAAGACATTATCCGCCAACATGTTACCAAACAAATTAAGGTGTTGGTGGAGGAAACGATGTTATTCAACTTTCACCCAAAAAAGCATTTGTTCATATTTTCGGTTTTTGTCATTTATGGCTAGACTATCTGAGCTACAAGAACCAGCTATAGCTCAAATTAAAGCTTATTAAATTTCCTACAACTTTTGTTCTCTTGAGATTTCTTTAGGACGTGTCATTTTGCCGGTATTTAGTTCGAAACACGAAGAAAACTTAAAATGTTAACTTTTTGAAAAAAAGGCCAATCTTTGAATAGCCGAATCTCGGTAACTATATAACTTACAAACACTATTTTGATCTCATATTTTAGACAATTTAATTTACTTTAAACAAGGTAAGAAATATTTTTTCAAAAAAACGCATAGTTTAGGAGATATTGTCGAAAAACCGAACAAAGTCCGAAAAAACCGGTTTATTTCGACCGCCATTCAGCGAGCACAGGATTCTGAGGGTTGCAAATCTGGATTTGTGATCCCAGTAATGGTCCTAAAGTTCCCTCCAAAAATCATTAATACTCCATTTAATGTAAGTTCCGATGTAACATTTGACTGGGCTAATGTTCGTAAATCCTCTTGTTTGCGTGTTTGGTGCTTTAGACCGTTTGATCAAGTATTCTTGCAGCTTAATATTTCTCTCGGCGTCCTTCAGATTTATGTCCTCCATTTATAGTAAGAAAAAATAAACACATAACTTAATGTAAACCCGAACGTAAACACAAACCTGAACGTAAAAAGTAACGTAAACACAAACGTAAACAACGTGAACGTAAAAACACGAAAACAAACGCAAACTCGCCATCTACCTTACTTAACGTTAATGAAATCCTAGATCTTTTTTCTGTCCTTTCCGTCTTTAAGTGTCGATAGTCAGAAACCCATAGTCATCACGCCAACACTTACCACAAATCTCTTTCAACTGATCGAAACTCGTATCACTTCCAACAAACTCGTCGTATACATGTCTTAGGTTAATGTTATCTTGGTTAAAAAAGCATAAGAAGCTAACGTTATCTCTGACTAGCTGTTTAGGAACCCTTGAGTGAGTCTGAGCTACGTAAAACAGATCCAAACCGTGGTGCCTGCCTCTTGTGAAATACTCTCTTACAATGTTCTGCTTTTCCAATATAAAATCATCAAAAACCACAAACGAATTCTTTCTACAAGCGTCTACGGGTTCAATCTCATCACTCTTATTGCAAAACGTTGAAATGGGTTCGTCTATTAATCTGCTGGACACTGTGTATATTCGTATTAGCCATAAGTATTTTGGTTGGTTTAAGCCTTTCGAGTATATGTACAAGTAACGATCTTTCCAGTCTAGCCAAACAGGGGACAGTATAAAGTTGTTTTGCCACAGTTTGACGGATCAACGATTAAGCATCTGATGTCGTTAGGTAGTAGCCTTCCATTCTTCTTCTTTTGCGTTGATTGCTTCGGAGATCTAACCTTAATATTCCAATCAACTTTTTCCATTTATTATATAACAAAAAGAGTCCTGTTTATAATCTTAGTGGTTACAGTTTCGTTTTGAGTAAGCAGTTTAACCATGTACTTAGAAACGATGAACACAAGATCGCTTTAGTAGGGTTTTACGCAACATTTGTAACGCCTAACATAACGAGCAAAAACAATAAGATACACGTTTATACCAACCCCGATCAAACCGAACCCGAAAAGACCATAACGATACCACCTGGTCAATACGATATACAAACACTAAACGACTACATACAATCACAACCCCCATTTAACAATACTAACTTCACGATACGTGGGAACAAAATAGCGAATCCAGTAGAAGTCACATCCGGCCTAGACAAGTCCGTTCCATTAGATTCGCTTGGGCTGGTCTTAGGTATTGCAGGTTCTAAGTTTATAGAGAGTGGTAAAATTTATACTGATAAGAGCTTACCGATGTTCCGCCCGTTCGAAGGGATTAAATTTCATTGCAGTTTGGCTGATGGTATGAGTATGGGTTATGACCACAAAGAATCTGATATCGTTGCTTGCTTTAAACCTAATTCGGGATTTGGCGAACCTATCATATACAAACCCTCTCGCCCGCTGTTCTTCCCCATACAACACTATCGACGTAACTGTTAAGGATAAGCTTGGTCGGTTAATAGACTTCGGTGGCGCTCGTGTTACTGTATTGTTGCAAGTTAGAAAGTAAGAGGTTATTGTTTCTTTGACTATATTCAAACTTTGCTCAAATTGCTTTTATGGTTATTTAGCCACAAGAGCCGTGAAACCCGCCATTTCGTCTGGTTTGACACATTATTTCGCAGGGTTTCTGCTCGCTAATGTTTCTAAAAGTTAAATAATAAATGTACTGTGTTAAATGTAAACGAGATACTGATACTGTTAAAGGTTCAACTAAGGGCACACTAACGTCTAATGGAAGGAACTTGCTAAAGGGTACGTGTTCTATTTGTGGTTCGACTAAGTGAAGTGTCGTATCGGCTTCAAAAAACTTGTTGGAGAAGGACTTAGCATCAAAGAAGAAATAGCACAAGAAGATACATAAACCTTCTAGACGATATTACCCTAGAAGATCCATCGTAACAAAAGGTATTGATGATCTGTGGCAAGCTGACTTGGTGGAAATGGATTCTGGCGCGTTAAAAGGCATATCATGATTCAACAAAGGCTATAAGTACATGCTAACGATTATCAATGTGTTTTCAAAGTACACTTGGGCTATACCGATTAAAGACAAGACAGGTTTAAGTGTGACGAATGCTATGACTTCCGTGTTTAAAGAACGAATACCAACCTACTTAATAACTACAGACCTTGGAAAAGAGTTCTATAACAAAATCTTTAAAGAAGTGAAGAATCTACATAACGTTAATCACTACTCGACACACAGCGAGATTAAGGCATCGGTCTGTGAGCGGTTCAACAAGACATTAAAGGAGAAGATGTGGAAGCGGTTCACTATAGAAGGCAAATATAAATGGGTTGATCTATTGCCGAAGCTTTTAGGAGAGTACAACAACACGATACACAGAACAGCCAACATGAAACCCGTAGATGTAACGAAGCAATATGAGCAAAGGCTGTTAGAAAGTGTTTATAAGCTTGAATACAAGCCGGTCAATTTTAAGTTCAAAGTGGGAGATAAGGTTAGGATAAGCAAGTTCAAAGGTATATTCGAGAAAGGGTATACGCCAAACAGGTCAACAGAGATTTTCGAAATGCATGAGGTTATACCGTTAGGGCGTGTCGATTTTTTTTACTTTCTTTTCCCAAAAATGAGGGGGGTCAAAAAGTTGTGTTTTGGTAAGATATTCACAATTATATTTACAAGAATTGGCAATTACATTGGTTCGCTTGGTAAATAGCTACTTCAAATTCGTGATATTTTCACATTTCACGTAAAATTCAAAGCAAACTGTCTTCTCACAAAACGTTCCCTCTTATCATTATTTCTGTCTGTACTTCTGCTCTAAGGTTAAGAATATACTTGTATTATACTATAATATCTGTAAAAAAAAAATTATGCCACTCGTAAAAGTTTTAAAACTAGCAACAGGCCTACTCATTTGCAGCTGAGTGCCTTTTATTAATTTTTAATTTCTGTATTTAATTTTTTAAAATATCATACACAGTGAGATTTTCTTGTTCTTTTTCTATGCACGAATAGTTTCTTCCAATTGAAAAATTTGAAAATTCGGAATCATGGCTAGTAAAAATGAAAATACAAGACTGGCAACTTCCACTCACATGAGTAATTTCATTGGAACTGGTCGAGATATGCTCACTTCGGAACTCCCAACTCTGCGAGATGTTCTAAGATATGGGATTCTACTAAGAGAGCAGAGTGGAGACAATATCAGAAATTACCCAGCAGCCACTGTTGCAAAGGATATTTATCCAAAAGTGCTTGAAAAGTGGGAGCTTGCAAACAGTAATTATGAAGTGCACATTTCCTGCTCTTGTTCTAAGGATATGAAGATCCCAGTCAAAGAACTAGTGTTTATTAATAGTCAAAGAAAGAAGGTTGGATCTGTTGGACCGCATCAGATTGGATTACCAGATCTACGTGAGCACAGAAGACAAATTAAAAAGCAGAAGAGGAAAGAAGATGATTTAAGAAGAATTTCTGAAGGAACATTTAATATTACAACCAAATGAAGTTCTTTTCTTCAATGAAGATGAAGAGTCAACTGATGTTTGTGTTGAATCTGAATATCCTTTGCAGATTCTATGTGATGATAGTGATGTACCTTCTACTTCAAGTACAAGTCATTACAATACATTACAATTGCGCAATGTTGCAATGCAAAGTATTAGGTATGGTGTCGGTCTATGTGCTACAGCTGCCATTACAACAGCTACATTTTTGGATGCTGGATTAATTACTGAAGGAGACAGGAGACTTGTGGTTGATCACAATAAAGTAAAAAGGGCACACAAAAAAAGTTATGAAATCACTTGATGAAGAATTTCATACTCGATGCCGGATAGGCAATATTCAGTGTATGGACACAAAGATTCCACTAAAGTACTGTTACAATCAGATAACTCAAGACAACAGTTTCCAAGTATTGCGAAAGAAGAGTATTACACTGTTTGCAGTGAGCCAGGTGGAAGGTATCTTTGCCATTTTACTCCAGAGAAAGACTTAACGAAAAGGAAACCTGCTGAAGTTATTGCTAACTATCTTGTGGATTTCTTAAAGAGAAACAGCATTGATTAAAGTTTGCAGGCTATTGGTGGTGACTCAACAAATGTTAACACTGGTTGGTAAGGAGGAGTCATGCATGCAACTCATCTACGAGTTGGTTTGTGCTCTTCATACTAATGAGCTACCCTTGCAGCACTTGATCACAGATTTGTATGGAAAAGAACTTTGTCTAATAACGAGTGGAGTGGTGCGATTGGCAACATGCTTGATACTGCAACAGAACTTGAAATCAATCCCTTATTTGTCAGAATATTCTTCCCAGAGCCTTCGGTTCCATTGAGTGACACTGTTGTCAAAGATCTATCTACAGATCAGGCTTATGGTTACAGGATAATTCAGGCCATACGGACAGGTGTACTTCCAACTGATCTGGCATTATTAGAAATTGATCCTGCATGTCACTCTCGGTGGTTAACAACTGCAAATAGGATTTGTCGCATAGGGGTTTCAAAACATGGTCTTAAATGCCACAACTTTTAGACGTTACAACTGCTTGTGAAATATATTGTTGGCGTTTACTATCCCTGCTGGTTTACAATCAAATCAAAATTTTCTTGGGTGGAAGGACCTCGCCACATTCTTTATCTACTGAAGCTCCTAAAATCTAAGAAGAAGGCAGTAGCAGATATTGTTTTGCCAGCAGTCCAACGTTCATCGTGGTTTGCATTTAGTGAAATGGTGCTCCAGACACTTTTATGCTCGGAAGACCAAGAAGAAAGGAGGGCAGGGGTCCAGAAGATAATTGAATTAAGGAATGAAGATGATACACCAGGAGACATATCTGTTCGGCCTAGGATAACACCTGCACTAAATCCAAATGCAACTTCCCTTTTAGAACTCATAGACTGGTCAGATAAAGTATATGAACCTCCACTTACTTGTAAACTCAAAATATCCGAAACAAGAAGGTTTGTTGAAGAGTCAATGCAAGTTCCAAAGTGGCCATGTCATGGGCAGTGCATAGAGAGGTGTGTTAAACAAATAACAGAGGCTTCTGGCAAAGTGTATACTCATGAGAAATGAGAAGGATTCATTAGAGGCCATGAAGCAAGCAGAAGAATGATATCTAGGAATGAATCGAAGCAAGATTTGATGAATATTGTTGGCTGAAGCCTTTTACATATTTTTTCAATGTGTTTTCAGTGTTTGATAATAGAGACAACATACACATAAGATTGTTTGAGTTCATTAAACCATTTTTAAGCAAATTTTGTTGGAGTTTATATTAAATTATCCCCTTTTTGTTGAAAATTTCAATATAAATTATAATCAAGCGCAAATTTACCAAGCTAAATGTTTATGAATAAGGAAAAACCTTTTAAATTATGATAATACACATCAAAAGGCAGATTTTTGGACCCCCTCATTTACAAAAATCACGAATTTTTAATTTTGCCCTCCAAATTGACACGCCCTATTATACCGTCCAACCCAACAACCTACAGGCTAAAGGATTTAACTGCCGAACATATCGAAAGTGTGTTTTATCAACCCGAACTGCTAGTGACTAAGTATCCGGATGTTTACTTGGTGGAAAAGGTGGTTAGAAAGAAAGGTGATCAAGTGTACGTTAAGTGGTTAGGTTTCAACAGCGCTCATAACTCATGGATCGGCAGAAAAAGTGTTGCTATTTGATTTTGAATGTTTGATTTTATGGATCGTTCCATAAAATCGTCTTATACCTAAAATTATCTCCTTACCTATTAATCGTCAACTTCATCTTCGCCATCGTCGGTTTGTTCTTCGGTTCCTTCGCCATCTTTGCCTACAAACTCCATCTTGTGAAAGCTCTTTCCTCCTTTGAGTTTGATTTTGCCTTCATAAACAAGATATAGACGTTCTTTGATTTGTTGATTTCTTTAATTGATTTTCATTGAACGCTTCAAGATATCTATCAGGCAGAAACACCTTGTTGTCACGTATGTAAACAACTACTCTCTTGCCAACTTTAGTCACTTGTAGTTCAGCACTTTTGATCAGTTTATTTCTTGTTCGTTGTTAGTTCGTTTAGACTTTTATATTGGATTGCTGGTTTGCTTATGTTATTTAGCTTCTTGATAATCGAATCCATACTTGTTTATTATACTGAACAAAATGAATCGTTTCATTTTCGTGGGTTTTTTTATTGCGAAAAAAATAGAATCAGGCTCACCCAAGTTCCCCACTTCACTGTCTAACGGGACCCGCGTGGAAAGTAGGGGTTTTGGTTGGAGAGATCCATAAAACAGTGGAGAGACATCTAGCGGCGGCATTTGAACTACTAGCAGGTAGCGCAATCTGTTAATGAACTGATGAAACAGAAAACAATTATTTCTCCATTATTCTCTTCTTCTCTTCCTATCCCGTCTCCTTCCTCTCTTCCTCTTACCACCTCTTCACCCTACCTACCTACCTATCCAAGGCCTATTCCTAACCTAAATTTTGGATCGTCCGGGGATCGAACGCAAGACCCTTAGCATCGTAGCCAAGAGCTTTATCCGTTACGCCACTGGTGACAGTTGAGCAGTGAAGGAAGTTTCCATATACGGTATTTGAGTTATTATAGGCGTTCGCGAATGTTAACGCAAGAATAGGTTTTTCTAATTTTGAGATGGTTTGTTTGTTATGAAAAGAGTAGTGTTGGTGCAAGGTATTTTTCTGCATCAATTAAGCCATGTTTTATGTAATAACACGGCGTTTTTTAAAATTGGGAAATATTATGTTAATTTTGATTTCTTTGTATATAATTGTGAAATATCCTGTTGGCATGAAATATTATGTTTTTTTGCAAGGGTTTTTGGAATTTTGTAATTATTTTTATCGTGAATTATTATTTTTTATTATTTGTGAAATATTATATTTTTTGGTGTTGCAAGGGTCTTTTGTTATTGTGATATATTATTTTGTTTTTTCAAATCTGTTTAAAAATCGTGAAATATGATGTTCGGTACAAGGGTATTTTTTAATTGTATATACTTATTATAATTTTTGAAATTTTATTTTGTTTTTTATAATCGTTTTTAAAAATTGTGGAATATTATGTATGGTGCAAGAGTCTTTTGTTATTGTGAAATATTATTTGGGTCTTTTTTATTGTGAACTAGCTTAAAAGGCCCGGCGTCGCTCGGGTTTTGTATTTTGTAAATGCGAAAATAACTTATGAAGGACTTTCGATTTTCAAACTCGAGGTCTTTAAGGTCTTTATATAGGTATTTAGAATTTGAAATGGGGAAGAACGACTTATCACACACAAACTATTTCCTCAGAAAACGCTAGATAAGCTACAGCTTATTATAGCTAATAGCAGATCCCCGTGGCTTCGCCCACAATAATTAATAGGAAGATTATAAATTAAGAGCAAAATAATTAAACTATTATATTTACTAACACTTTGCACACGAAACATTCATAGGTCTAAACTAAACGATTGATAGGCCTAATTAATGAAACAACTGTAAATCCGGCTATGAAGTGAATTCCACGATTAGAAAGCGCAGCATGGGAAAAAAAAACCTCAGATTCGAGTTCCCTGGCCTAAAAAAACCCTGCATAATGTTTGTCCATTTAGGGCTATATTCACTATTCTTCTTCCGTCTAGGGTGAAAATTTCATCTGTCTGCGTGCCTTGACATTATAAACAAATGATTCGACCATGGTGGGCTTACAAAATTCGAACGATCGCGATGCTTTTATTTCCAAGGTATGACGAAAGTAGGCAAAGTCATCTGCAATTGATTTGACAACTGAAAACTGATGTTTCGAAAGCGCAAGAAATGTACGTCTCAATCCCGTTTTCACTCATAACTCGCGAACGAAAGCTAAAATTAAAAATGTAGCATGCCTTTGCGGGAATGTATTCAACAACTTCCCAAAGTTTCATGGTGATCGGATGAATGGCATAGTAATGCATAAAGGACAGACACACATACATTCATTTTTATGTAGGCTATATAGAAGATCTATATAGATTACCCGTCGAGCGTTGCTGCAATCTCAGAAGATTATGAGAATTGAAATCGATTAAACTCACGATGAAAAAAATGTGTGTAAATGTATTTGACAGACAGACATACATTCGTTTTTATTTATATAGATGAAGAATGGAATAAGCCTACTGAGGCCATAGTTTCTATATTCATTTGTCCAGACTTATAATTCCGTTACATTTCAGGCAGATTTAACGAACCTACATAAGAGATTTTACTTATGATTACATATAGAAATGTTGTAGCCATGACCCCGAACTAAGCAACTTCCCCGGAATTTTCTGTAAACCATCTTTCATAAGAAGCATATTCCACGTTAAATAAATATTTAATATTACCTTATCATCACCTTATCATTAACTTCTCTGGCGTTTATAATAACATGAGATATCCATTGCCTTCGAAAGCGATCGCGATGCTATTGTTTCCAAAGTATGAAAAAAATAGACAAAGCCTTCTGCAATTGATTTGACAACTGAAATGAATAACTGATGCTTCGAAAGCGTAAAAAATGCACGTTTTCTTGCCGTTTTTCACTCATAACTCGCGGACGAAGGCTAAAATTAAAAATGTAGTGTGACAGAAACCTTCCCGGGAATGTACCCAACAACTTCCCAAAGTTTCATGGCGATCGGATGAATGGTGTAGTAATGCATAAACGAAACACACACACACACATACATTCATTTTTATATAATTATATAGATTACTATTTTTTTTAATCTGTTTAAAGTTTGTGAAATATGATGTTTGGTACAAGGGTATTTTTTAATTGTAAATATTTATTATAATTTGTGAAATTTTATTTTGTTTTTAATAAGGGTGCGAGGGTATTTTTTATTGTGAATTACTATTTTTTAATCTGTTTAAAGATTGTGAAATATGATGTTCGGTACCGGTACAAGGGTATTTTTTTAACTGTTCAATACTTTTTATAATTTGTGAAATTTTATTTTTTTTTAATAAAGGTGCAAGGGTCTTTTTTTATTCTGAATTACTATTTTTTTAAATTTGTTTAAAGATTGTGAAACACGATGTTTGGTACTAGGATATTTTTTATTTGTTCGATATTTTCTATAATTTGTGAATTTTTTTGTTTGTTTTTTATAATCGTTTTTAAAAATTGTGAAAAATTATGTATGGTGCAAGGATCTTTTTTATTGTGAAATATGACTTTTTTTATAATCTTTTTTATAATAGTGAAATGCCAAATATTACGTTGGCGTTGGTGCAAGGGTAATTTTTCTTTTAAATGTGAAATATTTTGTTGGCTCAAAAAAGAGCCTGGGAGTTTCGGTGCAAATTTAATTTATTTTAAACCTGAAATATTATGTTGGCCTTGAAAAGAGTCATATTGGTGTAAGGGTATTTTATTTGTAAATTAAAATTGGTCCTGAAAAGAGCCGTGCGAAGGGGAGGGAATGTTCATTTCCGCTGCATTAATTAATTCTCTCGAGATCTTGTGTATGGCATACCATTGAGGTCTAACACTCGTCCCTGGGCAATATCGTACTACCATCTCTTACTTCTTCTTTCCGAGCTTTCGTGCCAATGCATGTGATATAACAAAGTGAGCTGCATTGCCGGCGTTGAGTAGCTGCCGGCGGGTGGCTAGGAGCTGCAGGCGTGATAGGGAAAGCGGTCAGGCGTGGATGGACAAGTGGGGAAGAAGCCGGCGGGCGAGTACGGAGTGGAAAGGGGTCCGGGGTAAGCCCGATTCTACTCTTCTTCCTTTTATTGAAGTTTTTTGATGAGAGAATATAATCCAGGTTCCTCTACCCCCGCATAAATGCGTGACCAAATTCTTTTGCGCTCTTGGTTTTGGTTGTTGTTTGTTTGGTTAAGCTAATAACCGTATATCTGTGTGTCGATTATGTTGTTCACCTCCTTTACTACGACTCGTTTGTTATAGTCCATTTTGAATTCTTTTCTGTTGGTTTGTTGACTAGCTCCTTTGTTTTCTTGACTCTTGTTATTTGGTTGTATCTAAGGGTTAATTTCACTTGTTCTTTGTTGACGATCTTTCTCATGCTTTCTTCGTTTAGTCTTATGGAGTTTTGGTGGTTCAGTGTAAAGCCTTTGATTTTTATGACTGTCTTATTGTTGTTGGTCTTGTAGTAATAGCTCTTTGGGCCTGCCGAATACCATTCTGTGATGCAATGGTTTTTGCCTAGTTCGTCGGTCCATTCACCAAGGTTACATCCTGCTTTACTTCGTTGTTGTTGTCTTTTATGTAGACAATGGAGTCGGTATCATAGTAAACCACTTCTTGACCTAGTTGATAGAACATATCGTAAAGTCTTAGTCGTGCGTGTGCTGTTGTGTAAGTTGCGATATGGATGCTGGTACAGTTAGAGTTCTCGACGTAAAGGTCTTTGTATTTGTAGTTCATCTGCACCATGTCGTCCGATATAAACTAAAATTTTGAGATTTCAATTTTACCATCCAAAAGCAGTTCGTCCCATCGTTGAACATCTGTGATGTATTCTGTTTGTGCGAGGTTTTGCATTTGTCCGAACTTTCCCCATGTGATGCTATGTCAAAGATAAGCATCAGAACTGGGATAAGCATTTGGCAGAGTTTCAGTATGCCATAAGGAAAGCAAATCATGAGAGGACTGGTTTCACACCATCAGAGCTGATGCTAAATAGGCAAATGATGCTGTATAACTCAAAACAGGAAGAGATTCCTGCTGCTATCCAGATGGGAAATCGTGGTAGAGAGTTTAGAAGAAAGCGTAGAGAATTTGAAGAAAGGAAAAAGGAAGTAGAAGAAAACTTGAACAAGGCGTATCATAGAACTAAGAAATATCATGATCGTGGTAGAAGAGAAAGTGAAATCAAGCAAGGTGACAAAGTGATAATCGAGACTCATTATCAAAGAAAAGCAAATGAGAAGATTCACCACGAAGCTTGCCCCAAAATATGAAGGACCAGGACAGGTTCTAAGAGTACTAGGCAAGAATGCTTTGAGATACTGAAACCAGATAAGAAAACGATAGTCAAAGATCACGCCAAGGACATAAAGCCATATGAAGCAGAGGACTGAGAATTTTATGTGTATAAAAAAAAATTCTTTCTTGAGGAAGGGGGTTAACTCCTTTAACAACTCCAACATACAACACGCATTAAACAACAGAGAAGCAACGATCTGCGGATCAAAGGTCGATGGTTATGACTCCACAACAAAGACGAACTATCAGTACCACGGTTGTTTCTGGCACGGGTGTAAAACATTATACAAAGAAGGTACCATCAATAACGTTAACCACGAAACCATGGAAGACTTATACGAAAAAACAGTTAGAAGAACACAGCAGCTTAAGGATGTAGGTTACAAAGTTCTAGAGATGTGGGAATGAAAGTGGACCAAAGACAAACGGAAAAAACAGCTGATGGCCAAAACAAACGTTATAGAGAAACTGAAATTCCGAGATGCATTCTTCGGCGGTAGGACAAACGCGTCCAAACTAAAGGTAACCAACAAGAAGATGAAGTATTTAGATGTTTGTAGCCTGTGTCCAATGGTTCTCTATTACGATCAGTTTCCAATTGGCCACTCAACAACAATCACAAACGTAAGCCCTAAACTATACCCATTAAAGAAATATTTCCGTTATGTCAAGTGTAAAGTTCTTCTGCCCAAACAACTCTATCATCCAGTCCTACCAGTTAAAGACAACAATATAAACAAGCTGATGTTCTCCCTATGTAACCAGTGCATGATCGACCCAACTCAAGAGTGTACGCACACCAACGAAGAAAGAACGATAACTGGAACTT
This sequence comes from Ectobius pallidus, assembly GCA_964059195.1. NCBI lineage: Eukaryota > Metazoa > Arthropoda > Insecta > Blattodea > Ectobiidae > Ectobius > Ectobius pallidus. The sequence goes on from CAXKWD010000004.1 coordinate 148,394,476, forward strand.
GGACAACAATAGAAATAAACAAAGTACTTGAAAAAGGTTACACATTAATTGAGGTTTACGAAGTGCAACACTTCCATCATAAATCAAACCAGCTCTTCAAAGGTTAAATACGAGACTTTATGAAAATCAAACTAGAAACATCACCATGGGAAAACGATTACAACACAGTGGACGACTATATAAACGACATTAAGGAAACTTTGGACATCGAATTAGAATGTGACAACATAAAAATCAACCCCGAAAAGACAGCAGTAGCCAAGTTGTACTTAAACTCTCTATGGGGAAAGTTCGGAAAATGCAAAACCTCACACAAACAGAATACGTCACAGATGTTCAACGATGGTACGAACTGCTTTTGGATGGTAAAATTGAAATCTCAGAATGTTTGTTTATATCGGACGACATGGTGCAGGTGAACTACAAATACAAAGACCTTTACGTCGAGAACTGTAACTGTACCAACATCCATATCGCAACTTACACAACAGCATACGCACGACTAAGACTTTACGATATGTTCTATTAACTAGGTCAAGAAGTGGTTTACTATGATACCGACTCCATTATTTACATAACCGACAACAACAACGAAGTAAAAACAGGATGTAACCATGGTGAATGGACCGACGAACTAGGCAAAAACCATTGCATCACAGAATGGTACTCGACAGGCCCGAAGAGCTATTACTACAAGACCAACAACAATAAGACAGTCATAAAAATCAAAGGCTTTACACTGAACCACCAAAACTCCATAAGACTAAACGAAGAAAGCACGAGAAAGATCGTCAACAAAGAACAAGAGAAAGTATCCCTTAGATACAACCAAATAACAAGATACAAGAAAACAAAGGAGCTAGTCAACAAACCAACGGAAAAAGTATTCAAAATGGACTATAAGAAACGAGTAGTACTAAAGGAGGTGAACAACATAATCGACACACAGATATACGGTTATTAGCTTAACCAAACAAACAACAACCAAAACCAAGAGCGCAAAAGAATTTAGTCACGCATTTATGCGGGGGTAGAGGAACCTGGTTTATATTCTCTCATCAAAAAACTTCAATAAACGGAAGAAGAGTAGAATCGGGCTCACCCCGGACCCCTTTCCACTCCGTACTCGCCCATCGGCTTCTTCCCCGCTGGTCCTTCCTCGCCTGACCGCTTCCCCTATCACGCCTGCCGCTCCCAGCCACCCGCCGGCAGCTACTCAACGCCGGCAATGCAGCTCACTGTGTTATATTACATGCATTGGCACGAAAGCTCGAAAAGAAGAAGTAAGAGATGGTAGTACGATATTGCCCAGGGACGAGTGTTAGACCTCAATGGTGTGCCATACACAAGATCCCGAGAGAATTAATTAATGCAGCGGAAATAAACATTTCCTCCCCCTCGCTCGGCTCTTTTCAGGGCCAATTATAATTCACAAATAAAATACCCTTACACCAATATGACTCTTTTCAGAGCCAACATAATATTTCAGGTTTAAAATAAATTACCCTTGCACCGAAACTCTCAGGCTCTTTTTTGAGCCAACATAATATTTCACATTTAAGAGAAATATTACCCTTGCACCAACGCCAACATAATATTTGGCATTTCACTATTATAAAAAAGATTATAAGAAAGTCATATTTCACAATAAAAAAGATCCTTGCACCATACATAATATTTCACAATTTTTAAAAAGATTATAAAAAACAAAAAAACTCACAACTCATAAAAAATATCGAACAATTAAATAATATCCTAGTTCCAAACATCATATTTCACAATCTTTAAACAAATTTAAAAAAAATAGTAATTCACAATAAAAAAATACCCTTGCACTCTTATTAATAAACAAAATAAAATTTCACAAATTATAACCATATTCACCGCATGAACCGTTCCAGAATACCTAAGCAAATGCTTAAAAAAATTCCATGTAGGAAACGATCTGTGGGCAGACCATTCCGGCGATGGAAGGAGACCGTACAGGCCATTAGGCCTAATACTTGAAAGGATGATGATGATAAAAATATCGAAAAATTAAAAAATACCCTTGTACCAAACATCATATTTCACAATCTTTAAATAGATTTTAAAAAAACACTAATTCACAATAAAAATGACCCTTGCTCCCTTATTAAAAAACAAAATAAAATTACACAAATTATAAAAAAAATATCGAACAATTAAAAAAATACCCTTGTACCGAACATCATTTGTCACAATCTTTAAACAGATTTAAAAAATAGTAATTCACTATAGAAAAGACCCTTGCACCCTTATTAAAAAACAAAATAAAATTTCACAAATTATAATATATATTTACAATTTAAAAATACCCTTGTACCAAACATCATATTTCACAATCTTTAAACAGATTTAAAAAATAGTAATTCACAATAAAAAAAGACCCTTGCACCTTTATTAAAAAGGAAAGAAAATTTCACGAATTATAAAAAAATATGGACAATTCAAAAATACCCTTGTACAAAACATCATATTTCACGATCTTTAAACAGATTTTAAAAACCAAATAATATTTCACAATAACAAAAGACCCTTGCCCCACACTTTTTAAAAAAACGATTATAAAAAACAAAATAAAATTTCAAAAATTATAATAAGTATACACAATTCAAAAATACCCTTGTACCGAACATCATATTTCACGATTATTAAACAGATTTGAAAAAACAAAATAATATCTCACAATAACAAAAGACCCTTGCAACACCAACAAATATAATATTTCAAAAATTATAAAAATAATAATCCACGATAAAAAATTTTACAAAATGCCAAAACCCTTGCAACAAACATAATATTTCATGCCAACAGGATATTTCACAATTATATATATAAAAAAATCAAAATTAACATAATGTTCCCCAATTTAAAAAAAACGCCATGTTATAACATAAATCATGGCTTAATTGATGCAGAAAAATCCCTTGCACCAACACTACTCTTTTCATAACAAACAAACCATCTCAAAATTAGAAAAACCTATTCTTGCGTTAACACTCGCGAACGCCTATAATAACACAAATATATGGAAACTTCCTTCACTGCTCAACTGCCACCCGTGGCGTAACAGATAAAGCTCTTGGCTACTATAGTAAGAGTCTTGCGTTCGATTCCCGATCGATCCAAAATTTACGGTTAGGAATAGGCCTCGAATAGGTAGGTGGGGTGAAGAGGTGGTAAGAGGAAGAGAAGAACAGTATAAAGGAGAAATATTTTTTTCTGTTTCATCAGTTCATTAACAGATGGCGCTACCTGCTAGTAGTTCATATGCCGCTGCTAGATGTCTCTCCACTGTTTTATGGATCTCCCCTACTTTCCACGCGGGTCCCGTTAAGCTATGTTGTCTACGGCGTTCATCGCCGGCGATGACCGCCGGGATCAGCGATCATCGTCGTATGGGTGGTTTGTTTACCGGCGTTCATCGTCCATGATACTGTTGCTATCCACAATTGTAGTTGGCCATGTCAAACAGCTCGATGTGGTGGGGGGACATGGAATTTGGAAATTTGTTAGCATTCATAACCTCAATATAGCCTATAATATTATACTCACTCAAGATAAAACGCTGACAGGAACAATGGAAAGTCACTTTTAGTGAACTAAATATTAAATGGTTCAATGAATAATAAAATAATTAAACCGGTAAAAATATATCGAAAATATTTTTACTAATAAATGAACTAGTAATTTTACTGTATGATACATAAATTTTAATTACAGATAACAGTGTTTTCTAACAATTTATCTACCATTTTTCACACATTTTCTTTTATGTAGCTAACTTTATGGTCCTTTAAGCTCATGTCATACAGGGCAATTTGTAGTAGTAGTAGTAGTAGTAGTAGTAGTAGTAGTAGTAGTAGTAGTAGTAGTAGTAGTAGTAATAGTAGTAGTAGTAGTAGTAGTAGTGGTAGTAGTTAGTAGTAGTAGTAGTAGTAGTAGTAGTAGTAGTAGTAGTAGTAGTAGTAGTAGTAGTAGTAGTAGTAGTAGTAGTAGTAGTAGTAGTAGTAGTAGTGGTAGTAGTAGTAGTAATAATAATAATAATATTAATACTTTCTTGCTCAATGGCAATAGACAATTCCTAAGCAATCTGAAGGTATATTATCTATTTTATGGAAAACGGAGGTTCATTACCGCGCTTAAAAAATCCAAACAATAAAAAAATCAAAGATCCAAATTAAAAAATCCAAAATTAAAAAAGTTTAAAAACCCAATATTAAAAATTTCAATAATGCAAAATTGAAAAAATCCAATAATCAAAAATTGAAAAAATAAAAATTAAAACAAGTTTTACTTCTGTCGCGTGGCGTTCCACGCACACTTTTTTCGCAATAAAAAAACGCACGAAAATGAAACGATTCATTTTTTTCAGTATAATAAACAAGTATGGAGTCGATTATCAAGAAGCTAAATAACATAAGCAAACCAGCCATCCAATACAAAAGTCTAAACGAACTAACAACGAACAAGAAAACCCCTGATCAAAAATGCTGAACTACAAGAGACTAAAGTTGGCAAGAGAGTAGTTGTTTACTGCAAAAACGTATAATAAAGATTTGCTTAAAGAAACCTTTGGATTACCCTACGCAACTTATCTTCCCTGAATTTAATGTATTAGATATTTTGAATTTACATAAAAGAAATCTACTTATTTTTATCCATAAACATAAACCTATTTTTAAAACACATTTTCACCCTCATAACACAAGACGAATTGCCTCCTCACCCTTAATTGAAATTAAGTGTAATACATCAGTTGCCCTGAAACATGGGTTTAATTTTGGAGTAAGACTATACAATAATGTATTAAGAAAGCATCCAGATATAAATAACATGAATGTGAATAGTTTTTAGAATAGAATAAGATATATTATAAAATAGTTATTCTAAAATAGTTCTTATTTTCTTGATGTATTTTATAAGTAAATGTTAACAGTAATGACATTTTATGTTTTAAGAATATATTTTTTGTTTTGTGATGTTCGCATGTGTATGTGTGTGTGTATGATATTGCTGTACGTTTTAAAACTGAACTGCACCCGAGCCCGAGCTTTCTGCTCTTTCGGGTGTTTATCACTTGTATAATATTGTATTTGTATTTTTGTATTTGTATTTGTATAATGTATTATAGTCCGTAGCGGATACTATTGAAATAACCAAACAATACCTACTTAATTAAGGTGATAGTCTCAACGAAACAGAACAAAATATTAACACATTACATACCGTTCTCAAACAAAATTACTTCAAATTCAAAAACAAGATATATCAACAACAAGATGGGCTAGCTATGGGCTCCCCACTATCAGGTATAATCTCCGAAATCTTTCTACAGCACATTGAAGAACAACACATTAGCAACATAATCAATAAATTAAATCTAAAAGCCTATACAAGATACGTTGATGACATCTTTATTATAAGTAATAAACACAAAGTAGAGGCTATAATACAAGCTTTTTATATGCTACACAAAAATTTAGATTTTACAGTAGAAATAAACACTAATAATAATATCAATTACCTTGACTTAAATTTAACCAAAGCATATAATAAAATACAATTTAACATCCATAGAAAATCTACCTATAAACTAAACTCCATGGCGCTACATCCCTAGAGGGACTTGGCCTACCACCCGACCGCTGCATCATCTCCCGTAGGCAGATGGCAGGATTGGGGGCATGTGGTCAGCATGCCTACACCCACGGCCGTTAATGGTGGTTTTCTGGACCGGAGCCGCTACTTCTCTATCAAGTAGCTCCTCAATTTGGAATCACGAGGCTGAGTGCACCCCTACCAGACCTCCCTACCTCACAAAAATCCGAGGAGTTACCGGGAATCGAACCCGGGCCGACGGATCTGTAGTCAGCGACGCTAACCACAAGACCACGCCGTCGGACAAAAAATAATCTACCTATACTGATAATATAATTCAAAACAACTCCAACCACCCAAAAAACCAAAAACCCGCTGCCATTAACAGTATGATTTACAGACTATTACAAGTACCCCTATTCCGCGAGAATTACAAGATTGAATTACAAACCATTTTGCAAATTACACGGAATAATGGATATCACGACAACATAGTTTATAAATTAATAAAAAAGAACAAAAATAAAATCAACAAGCTAAATAATCCAATTACTACACTAAAGCCAAACCAAGAAACCAACACTAACAACCCTAATAAATACGCTATACTCAACATCACCAACAAAAAATATACAAAATCACAAAAGAACTAAAGAACTAAAGAAAAATAACAAGTCACCTTTAAAACTGAAAACAATGTAAAACATAAAATCTATAATAAAAACAATAATAACAATCCTGTCAATAGGAAAGACCAATACGAAAATTGCGGCATATATAAATTAACTTGCCAAGACTGCAAAAAAGTATACATTGGCCAGACCGGCAGATCATTCAAAACCAGATATAAAGAACATATTTCCGACTTTAGATTTAACAGAAATAAATCTACATATGCAAAACACCTTTTAGACAATCAACATAGCCCATCGACTATAGAAAACGCTCTACAAGTATTACACAAACACAACAAAAGTCCTAAATTAAACACACTAGAACAGTTAGAAATTTATAAACACAGACACAACATCTTAAATGAAAACATAATAAACCAAAACACACTTTTTGAAACATACCTAAACCTCACAAGTTAAGTAAGACTTTGCTGATCAATCAGTAGCAATCTAGCTCTCAGTACTTCAGGTCTACACATTATCCTCGACCTTGGTAAGTCATATGATCTAATTATACTCTTACACGATATAAATAGCATCTTCTATAATTATTATCATCTACATTTTCAAGAATTATACTAAACTTACACATTATACATTTATTTTCCAGATAAAACAAGATTCAAATAATTAAATAATAAATAAATTAAATCGTTCGCATTAATAAGTTTCTTATTCAACTATCGTCAAACACCTATTATTATGTACCCAAAATAATCAATATATTTCTAATAATAATTTTTCAAATAGAAACCCCTTTTCTTCTTTTTTTCAATTTCTTATACCCCTAATCTTTAATAAATATAGATTTAGTATGACTCCATTATAATACACAATATAATAATCTCGCATTCTTATAAATTATAAATTAAAACTAATATCATTACAAATATTTTTTTTAGGAATGACTGATATTGGTGTAACAACAATACATCGAAATGCATCCCTATTAATTATACAAATAACGATGATCAAGCAAGGCTCGGACTTCAAGACTGCTCAACTAACTCAAGAGGATATCGTTTGATGTTGGTCCTCATCGTAAATAACATACATGCAACTATACTACGCAACATTCTCACAAAATTAAATAACTGACATGCATATTGATATGCCAACTTACATAATTTTAAGGACAGATAGCGAATAATGCTACTACATCAAGATATTTAATCAACATTTTATCTCATCCAGTGTCTGGAAAAACATATTCTTATGTGTAAATTTTAATTCAATTTTAACTTATGAATTTTATGTTTTTAAACAAGATAGAAAACCAGTAATATACTAACACTGAGCTCATTGTTTCTACACTGGGTATACTACATCTATTAGTACATATTTTTATATACATGACCATAAATAACTAATAATAAATAGAAAAATTTTATCATTTAAGCGTGTACTCCTTCATTTGCATTTCCTTGGTTTTCCTTGCTTTGCTTCTTCTGTTATTTATTCTTGAGTGGTATATAGGCGGAGATTTATATACTTCTAACAATCATATTTATGCCACTGGAAAATGAAATTAATTAATTATACACCTTTGAAGCTTAATAGTAAAATATATTGTTTTAACTTGTAAGCCAGAGGCTGAGTCAACCCCAGGACTAGGTTTTAGGGAAATTGTTATCTAACGATCAAAATTGTATGATGAAATATAGTTTTAAGTCATTAGCTACCATATTTATAAAAAATTATAAAGGCTTAAAATATCGCTATCTCTACACTTTCGATGGCGTCTGATAATAATAATAATAATAATAATAGACCCAATCCGCGCAATCAACTTGTGATATAAAACATTCCACCTTCCCCTCTTATTCCACCGTCGAGGTAGGTCATAGCAAACCTCTGATGACGTAAGCAATGACGCCATCTTGAATTACCAATTTTCAAATCACCTGCCATCTACCAATATACAAATTTTAAATTTCCCGCCTTTCGCCATTTGCAATTGTAATATCCAATTTCCACCATTTGGAATTTTCAAATCACCCGCCATCTACCAATATACAAACTTTAAATTCACCACCTTCGCCATTTGCAATTGTAATATCCAATTTCCAAATTTTTCATTTTCAAATCTCCTGCCATCTACCAATATACAATTTTTAAATTTCCCACCATCCGCCATTTGATATAGGAACCGGAAACGTAGCCATTTTCATACAGTTTTAAAATTTACCGCTATTATGAATTTCAAAATTTTGAATTTCGCGCGTGGACCGCCATTTGCAATAGGAACAGGAAGCAACGCCATTTTGAATCACGTGACCATGACATAGGTCGTGACGTCATAGTCGCGCCACCCTCCCCTCCATCGCCACCTGTCACATGATCCGTGACGTCATAGCCGGGCCACCTTCCCCTTCGTGACGTCATAACCGCGCCCACCTTCCCCTCCAACGCCACCTGTCACGTGACCCAATCTGACCAATCAGAATCCGTGACGTCATAAGCCACGCCCACCTTCCCCTCCGTGATGTCATAGCATCGCCACCTTCCCCTACCGGGTCACCTGGGCCACCTGTGACGTCACCGGCAAAAGCATACTACTCTGGGGTAGTGCTGAGCCCTTTCTTGTCATTTATTTCATTATTTGTTTATTTCATAGAATACAGTATTTTATATACATTTTTTAATTTGTGTTTACGGCACATAAAGTACAGACGGAAAGCAGGGTACATTGGTAAAATTCTGTATTTTTCCGGCCTGTTTGCGGCATGATAACGAAAGACAGAAGAGTGTTCTTTTTTATTTTTTTATGAAGTCAATTTTTGCGTTATGGCGAAGGCTGGTTACTGGGTTTAAGTTTCTACCATGGCAGCATGAACTAGATAGGCTATGGATGGAAAAACAAAAGAATACATATTTATTGGGGACGATGTCATGGGCATTCAAAGCATTTTCTCCATTAGCTAGTACAAATTTTTCTTACTTTGTCCATAGTGAAATGTGTGGTTACGTTTTTAAAGTGTCACTTATCATTCCTTATTTTCATAAGTACGTTACTGAGGTTTTTTCAAACAGTCAGATTGGTTATTTGTAATTAAATAAAAATATTATTTTGGTTTTGTTTACAATGTTATGGAAATTCGAAGCATTTTCGTCGTCGAAATTTGAAGGATTATATGATATGTATATACATATAAAATATGTACAATATATTATCAATATTATTAAATAATATATTTCAGTGTAAAATATACATAATTAGGCTATATGGTTGTTTCTGAAAAGAGAAAAGAAGAAACGAGTCGAGATAATTAAAATTAAACTTACATTTAGGACGGCATAAAATTTAACCATTGTTATCATTAATTGTATATTAAAGAAAAAGAAAAATTAGGGTTCAATAAAATTGTTCTTATGTTAGGCATATGCAAGACTATAGAAATGTTTTCTCATAACTCTAATTATAAAATCCTTTCTTTTTACAGTTTTCTAAGACGTAATGGCGCCTTAACATATAACATGTAATGGTAATATCAATGTACATTCCCATTAAATATGTGTTATATGACTCACGTAACACAGAAATGATCCATTGCAGCGATTCTCAACATGGGATACGTGCCTGATCAGTTGGGGTGGCTGAAAAATAATAGGTTATATAGGCAATGTGGGAGGGACCGGATTTATACAATAAGGCGCTCCACCCTGTCACAATTAGGCGCCCTACAAATCACGAGATTGCTTAAGATCACTAATATAATATGTAAGTCTACTGGTGTATATATTATAATATGCTACTGTTGTCATGAAAGATGGAATGCTTAATTTCTAAAAGTGTCCAAAATTAAAGCAACAAACTGATATTTCTCCTTCCCGTGTCTATTATACGAGATATTCATATAAAATGTAAAGCTATGTCTGTACAGTCGTGTTCTGAACTGAAGATGGCATTCCTGTCATCTTACAAACATGCAAACGATGACGTCAATGCACCAATCAAAAGGGCAGTGCAGCATAGTGTTTGTTGTATAGTCCAATATCAACGTTAGTTGTGTAAACATTTACTGCAGGTACAAAATGGCACAGAGAAGACGCCTAGGAGATTCTCTTCGGTGGAGGGCCATAGGAAGAATGGAAGCAGGATAGTCTCAAGCTGATGTGGCTGGATGGCTTAATGTGAATCGTTCTGTTGTTTTTTGGATGTGGCAACAGTTTGTAGAGTATGAAAATGTATCCCGAAGACCAGGGCAAGGACGACCAAGAGTGACATCAGAAAGAGAGGACCGTTATTTGACTGTAAGCGCACGACGGTACCGCCATAGTACTGCACGACAACTGGCATCTGACCTCACAGCATCAATTGGAACAAACAGTGGCAAATCGAGGCAAACAGTGTACAGAAGGCTTCGGCAAAGAGGCCTTTATTGTCGGAGACCTGCTGTATGTGTACCCCTGACGCGTATTCACATAAGAGTACCGTACGTCTAGAGTGGAGCCATCAATATGCCAACTGGACGATCGAACAGTGGGCCAATGTTCTCTTTACAGATGAGTCCAGATTTGTCTTGAAAATGATTCTCGACGGATTCGCATCTGGAGAGAACCTGGAACACGATTTCGCGACGCAAATATTGTGGAAAGAGACCGATATGAAGGTGGATCAATAATGGTGTGGGCAGGAATTCTGTTGACTGCCCGAACAGGAAGTTGTACGGGTAAATCGGCAAGGTTTAACTGCTGTCACGTATCGTAACGAGATCTTGGAATCTCATGTGCGGTTGTTTCGAGGTCCTGTAGGCCCAGACATCGTACTGATAGATGAAAATGCCCGTCCTCATAGATCACAGGTGGTGGATGTTTTCCTGAATAATGAAAATATTGCACGCATGGATTGGCCTGCTCGCTCTCCCGATTTTAATCTTATAGATTCATGTTTGGGATGCACTAGGGAAACGGCTTGCTTCACGTGAACATCCACCAACCACTCTCCAGGTCTTGTGAGCTACTGCAGGTAGAATGGGCGTTATTGCCTCAAAATGAGATTGATGACATTATTCACAGTATGCCACGGCGTTGTGAGGCCTGTATTGCTGCCAGAGGTGGTCACACCCCATACTGAGCACATTAACGCGTTTTTCTCGATGTGTGTGAAAGTCATTACGTGTGCAGAAAAAGAAAAACAGGGCGTTTTGTTTTACTGGTATGCACAAACGTTACAATAATTTACTTTCTTTATTCCTCATATCCCCTGTTTATACTGCTTTGTGGCAAAATAAAACACCAAAGATGAAATTTCGGTTCGTTGCTTTAATTTTGGACACTAGTGTAGTTCATTCCTTTTTATAGATGTTTAATTTAATGTGTTCATCTACTACTTAATATTTACTATTTTGAATCACTTTCTATTGGAATTGTTTTCTGCTTCTAAATGGGTAATTTGGTGAAAACTGGAACTGGAATAGCAATAAAATTGAACCTTTTTTTTTCCTACAGCTGTATGTAGTTCTATGTAGGAGCAGTGTGCAGCGACTAATTGACCATCTCTGGTAAAAGATAAAGTTAGAACTTTTAAAGATCTCAAACCATCAGTGCTCCTCTAAAGAGATAAATGAATATTCTGATGAATATTTGATAATTATTTTCAATCGCGGGAGATTAAGACTATCCTAAACCATTGTCCATTCTTTGTCTAGCATTAGCATCAAACCACCTTTATTCAACTGGAATCAAAAGCAAAACATCCAGTCTTAATCATTTTTAGTGAACGTTTCTCGTGTAGTCTGCCAAGTGTGTAATCAATTATTCCGTCCGCACGTGGCAAAGTACAAAAGAAACATTCACTCAGCTTATACGTCAGGAAAACCTCCGATCTTCTTCTTCTTCTTCTTCTTCTTCTTCTTCTTCTTCTTCTTATTATTATTATTTTAATCAACGATTATCAAACGGCCCCTTTCTAACTTATTTTGACTTGTCTGCAAACAAAGATAATGAAAACACGCTTGCAGTTCCTGCAGAATAAGTTACCGTATTGTTAGAAGTGGTAAAAATCATGGAATCGCTTAAAATTATTTATATCCTCTTATTCGAAGATGCTGTTCAATTTGGATAATCAAGGGTAAGTCTAACATTGGGTGTGAAGTACGGCAACTAAAAGAATAAAAATACAAATTTTTTCTCGATGAAAGCATGTTGTTTTCATTCTATCAATTTTGCTATGTAATGAAAAATGCTTTAATGACGACTTGCTTCAAAGAAATGTTTTACTGTTAACTTTCTCTCACGGAAATATGTACAGGCGAAGAGAGATTTAATGTCATTTATTATTTCAGGATTATTTCCTCATACTGTCAGGAATATTTCTGATAAAAATAAATTGATTGGACCAATCATTGCTGACGTGTTCGCAGGATGATGGAAATTCTACCGTGGCTGTTATGCTATGAGGGACTGCTCTCTATGTAGCTTGAAATCATTGCTATATTCACAGAAAAAGTTACTGAGCAAACCCGTCACTTCTATTCAGGGAAGTGTCCAACGAATCTGTGAAAGTTTTAATTTTATCAAGGTCAATTCATCTAATTTCGGACTACGGTATTCTAATCTCTGTGTGAAAAGATAGACATCCTCCGCAGTAATGTTAATGATTGATGAATAGCTGAGCTCCTTTTCTTAAATAAGGAAAAATGTAAGATGTGTTAATTAGCTTAAATTCCTATGACTAAAGTGGAAATATGAATTTATAGATGCACACTTATCACTTAGGCGTGTTACTGGTTTTTTTTTTTTTTTTTTTTTTTTCATACGTAATTGTTCATGCTTCATATGTTTCTCTCTCTGACGTAATCATTGGTGTTTCGCTTTGAGGCCGCCCTTCCGACGGTGGCGTTTTCTTAGCCTTGCTGGTAGCTCGCGAGGTATTCTCCGCAGCAGTGACTGAATGGACACCCAACAGTTATGTAGTTTTTAAAAGTGATCGTCCGAACTTCTCCTGGGAATTGAAAATTGGTGAGTGAAATTATTATGGAACACTTAAAATAAACGATATTTATTCAATTGCGTTAGAACCCCATCTGGGTAAATTTTGCTATGTGTCTTCAATAGCATTATATCATGTTAATTCTTAATTCAGACTTGTAATAATGAAGTGAAAAACAATAAGGTTTTTGGTGGGCAACCCTCGTGATTTTGGGACAATTCTCTCATTAAAACGTTATTGGTTTATTGTGCTGCGGAAGATTGATGTCCGCGGTAGGTAATTATCTTCCTCACGTGATTTCACTTATCGCACACACTCATACTGTATAGAATTCAGAAAGGTAATTTTAGCCAGTATCCATCTTTCATGAAGTCATTTCTTCTGTTAAGCGACGTGTGTAAATGTCTGAAACATTTTATTGAATGTATATTTTACTCTCTGTATCGACATTTTGCTTTAGAATCATATATCTCATGAAATGTATGCCAGCATGGTTTCACATAGAAGGTCCTGTCCGAAAGTATTTCATGGCTTTAAATACTGCTGGAATTCAGAATTTATTGGCTACGCAATTGTAACTGTGGTATGCTTTGCTGATTAGTTAACATTTGAATTCCTTAAGTTCTTCTGCCTTTTTATTGGAATTATAGTAGCTTTCATTACGTGGTTCTATCCTTGTACTGTATTCTATTTGACGGCGGGGTCATTCACTCTCGTTGTCGTGAGATATCTGAACTTCCCATCAGTGATGTTTATCAGGTCGTACTCGCAACTATTCTAATTATAGAATTACATACGTATGTCTTGAATAGACACCGTTACGTAAGTTCTTGAAGATATTGTTACTTATTCTGGTTAATAAATCCCTGCTATTAGTGAATTAATATTTATAATTAGCATCTGCGTGTAATAATGGTCATTTAACTTAGGTGGACATATGTTGTGTTATTCATAGTTCTGAAAATTTAACACTCTATTGGGAGTAGTTACTAATGTTTAAACTTAAAATTTCTATCCAGTGACCCTAATTTTCTGACGGAATCTGTCCTTGATATATATACACAATTGTTGATATTTAAAATCTCACTACGTAAGTTAAGTCCAGAAAATTATTAGGCCTGTATGCTACGATATTTTTCTATAGAAAATTTCAAGTAAACAAAAAAAAACCTTTGCTATAGGTGCCGTATATCACGCCTTAATAATTGAAGAATTTTTTTATCACTCGACAATTTCGGTTTTGAAATCAACTTCTTGAGTAAAATAAATTTGGAAGAAGTCCTTAATACGATATTGACCTTATAGTATTTTTCCAATCATTTTCAGTATTCTAAACCAATTCATATTTTGGTACTAATTCATAAGTATTTGTACTGTTGAATTTTTTTTATAAATACAATTTCACATAACTTATTTGTCCTATCATATCTGATATTCTAAAGATATTGATTTGTTTATATAGAGTTGCAGTTATTGAACACTTGAATATTTTTTAATATAATACAAATTCACTTTACTTATTTTTCCAATCTTTTTGCTTTTCCAAAGTTATTCATTCGTTTCTACGAATTTACAGTTATTGAACTCTTAAATATTTTTCTATGCATACAATTTCACTTATCTTATTTCTCCAATCATTTCTGCTATTCCAAAGTTATTCATTCGTTTATACGAATTTACAGTTATTGAATTCTTGAATATTTTTTTTATAAATACAATTCTCTTAATTTATTTTTATAATTATTTCTGCCCTCTTCTATTGTAATTTATTTATTTGCTCGCACAAATTTACTGTTAATGAAAACTTGAATACATTTCTGTAAATACTATTTCACTTAACATATTATTTTTCAACCTTTTCTCATATTCGGAAGTTATTATCTGTACTCGCTTATACGAATTTACAGCTGTTCGAAACTCTTAAATTTTTTTATAAATTCAATTTCACTTAATTTGTTTTTCTAGGCATTTCTGCTATTCCAAAGTAAGCTACATCTTTACACAAAGTTATAGTTATTGAGAACTTTGAATCTTTGTCTGTTGTTTATTTCTTCCTGCAACACCTGCAGGTTGCCATTGACAAAGAGTACCAACAACATATATATATTCAAACAGTAAAAGAAAACAGATTCAATTAATAATGAAGCTTTAACAATTAGCATATATATATATAACTACTTAAAATTAGAAGTCATGGCTTATTTTCCTAGTTATTTCCGGGAGTGTAAGCTATTTATACACTTATACAAAATTTATAATTATTGAAGCTTTGATATATTCTTCAATAGAATATTGATATTATACAATTCGCCTAAATTGGTTGAATTTCTAAAGTGATTCGTACCATTATAGTAATTGTAACCATTTGAATTGTGGAACATTTCCTCAATGGAATATTTGCTTTACTTCTTTGATTAGTTATTGCACCTACTTAAAGATTTTCATACCTTTAAGTAATTTATAGTGGAGTGAATCTAAGGAATGCATTCTTTAATACAATTTTGAATTCATTCATGGCCTAGTCATTTCTAGGATGTAAAAGTATCTCACATTTTTCAGCTGGGTTTACACTATGTAACTTGTTTAATAAACCTATTACATGTAACAAGTTATATGTAACGTGTAACAAGTTATACGTAACATGTAACAAGTTAAACGTTTAATAAATAGGTTATATAACTTTTTTATACAACTAAAGTTTAGAGAGACAAAAATACATTTGTACTGCACAGTAGTGATGTGGGCCGGAAATATTCTCAGTGGGAATGAATTTATAAAATTTCCTTGGGCAGGAAATATCCCCAAAAGTGAGCATTTATAAAAATCGTTAGTTTTGAATATAGCTTAAAATGAAACTATTTCAGTAAAATTCCACATGTTTATCAAGGAACCGTCTAGGAAAGTATTACCTTTTCCTGTGATATAATTTTTCACTTATTGTCAGAACAATGTACCCTAAGTAATCTTCTTTAAAAAAATAATAATTCGTGATAATCTGTTAGGTTTTCTTTACAAACTTATATGTTATAAAGTGATACCTAACACTTATTTAAACAGGATTAAAGATAAATAATTTAACATAATTGTTCATAAATTTTGTTGGTATTTAAATTAAAATTCCATAAACCAACACCTTCAATATTACACAAACACAAATTTAAATATAATTAGTTTACAGCCTAATAATTAACCATAAAACATTCCCGCGGTCTAGGCTAATCCTACTGTAGTTTAGGGGGTAATTTAGTTCTTTCATTATTTATTGTATTGTATTGTATTGTATATATATTTCATTTCTGCAATTGGGCAAATGCCCGGTGGCAGAAAAAAATTACAGTTAGCAATTACAAAGTATGACTTACAGTTAGGATTACAAATAACTTACAGTTAGGATTACAATTTACAGTTAGGATTACTTTTACAGTTAGGATTACAAATAGCTTAAGAACGAGAGAAAGAAAGATTATAGAGAGGGAGAAGAAAACAAACAACAACAAAAGAAAAAGATCACTATCCCTATGCTTAACCCTATCGTAGCTCATTACAGAGTAGTTCCTACATTCTTCTAAATTATAATAATCTACCTGCTAATTAAATATTTAATAACTTGTTTTTAAATGTTTTCACTCGTAGAGGACTGTCTTGAAAAACTTCTGCAGGTAGGTTATTCCAGTCTGTAATTGTGCGATTAACAAAGGAAAATTTTATGAGGGCTAAGAGGAACCTGCGACTTGGCAGAAGTGGCCATCCAAATTTTAGGATCTGCAGTCACTTCTGCCGCCACAAAACGTACATTCATGGCCGAGTGCACCATTCTCCGGTTTTCTCAGCCGTTTCGTTACCGCGGTAAACGTAATACCGGGGTATTCTCAAAATCTCTGTGCACCATTGCGAAAATACCGCGGTTTGCTAATGCTTGGAAATATTGCGGTTACTCTGCTCCGAATCCATTTTTCCATTGATGGTTTCTTCCATGGCCGCTAGGTTCTCTCTCTCTCTCTCTGCACGTCTGCCAGTCACGGTGGCTCCCTAGTAGGCTATTGTTTTTCAAAATTCAATGTATTTGTTGCCTTATTATTCAATAAAAATATGTTCATAAGGATAAAAGGGAATATTATATTGCGTACATATGTCGTCTGAATTCCAACTTTGAATTCAAGCACCATAGATACTGTACCAAACGTGAAATGAGTTGCTTTCGCTCCGGTTGAGGTGAGAAAGGAAGCTCATTTGAATCGATGTTACAGCACAGTATTTGCAAAGATATGTACCATCGTTCATTCTTCAAATAGATCCCACCTGTCTGTACATTTAAATAAAATAACATTGATGTTTTAAAGAATAATTCTCACACGTTTGCAATCAAAGGCAAAACAACACCACGAAATCTCTGCTCTGAGTTCGACATAGCCTCGCTTTTATTCCCGTACGACTAGTAGAAATTTTAGGTGCAAAATCATGTGCATAGCCATGAAAGGGCTGTTATAATTATGTTCGTGTACGTGCAGGTATGATAAATTGATTTACATACCCTATATACCGATACACAAGCTATATCGTGATGCATGCAGCCATTCACTTAAATTTTGCCTAGGACCACTGGTTTTCCATATTTCATTTATTTGTTGCCTTTTTGTTCAGTAATAAAAGTTTATAAGGATAAAATGGAATATTATATTGCATAAGTTATATATGTCATCTGAATTCAAACTGATTCCGAACACCATAAATACTGTACTAATCATACTAATCGTGGTTACGCCCACTAGCCTACTCGATGAACCTGGTTTGGTTGAGGTAAGAAAGAAAAGTCATTTCAATCGATGTTACAGCACAGTATTTGCAAAGATATGCACCATTCTTCAAATAGACCCCACCTGTCTCTCATTATTCTTTATGTTTTGGCCTAGATATCGTAAATATGATGCATTACGCTGATCTCCACCTTGGAAAGAAAACAGCGGTTTTCTCACTTTACAGCTCCTTCACGGCCGGTTTGCATCTTACCGCGATAAAAGTCGAAACCGAGCACGGTGCAACGAAAGTATGACATTACCGGGGTAAACTAAGCAACTTTACCGCGGTATTCTGAATACCGAGGTTGGTGCACTCGGCCATCAGCACGATTTCATGGATGCGATCTAAAAAGAGGAACCGTCTATCATCTGAGCTAGCAGCTAAACTCACTTATCTTTCATACAACTGGAAAATGATGAATGCTCAACCTCAGAAGAAGAAAAAGAAGAGTGAATCTACTGAATTTCAAACCCAAAGTGCTGGTAATCCAGACAATCAGGATGAAGGGAAGGACCAAAAAGAAAACCTAGATGATGATGATGATGATGATGATGACAGTGATGATATTGGCATCCTCTCTGATCAAGAAGAAAAAGAAGAGGATGATGAAGAAAATCTAATGGATTTCAATGGAAGTGATTATGCCAACGTCTAAGATGAAGTCAAGGTCACACATTTAAAGAAAGCAAGTAGGCCTATTCCTAAAAGTTGTTTGGGTTCGTACAATTTATGATTATTACTTTAATTTGTGTCTAATTAATAGTCAATCTCTTCAATGAACTCCTTTGTTAATCTTCTGTATTTACCTTCAAGAACCAGGGCAAATTTTAATTAACCTATTTTCATTGTTAATTTTGTGAAAACCCAGTATTACAATATTTTATACGTAAATAATTAATGTTTATTTTTTAAGTTCTTTAATTAATTATATATTAATCTTTGAACATATGACAGTTTTTAGTTTCATTTAACCTAATCATGATTCAATTTAAAGTAAATTCAAGTAATTTAAGTAACATAAATTCCAGGGAATTTATTAAACTGTGGGAACTTTTCCGGGAACATTCCCTGGAAATATTTCCTCGAGATTTGGTTCCCGCCAGATGGCGCTGTGAATTGAACTCTGGCATAGCTCAGTTGGTAAGAGCATTGACACGGATAGCCAAAGGTCCTGGGTTCAAGTCCTAGTGTCAGAGGAATTTTTCTCCTATAATATTATCATGTAATGTCCAACAGAGACAAGAATCTGTGGTACATGAATGCATATGCATATATCTATCTTGAATGTTACTGTACAATAACAGTGGAAGCCCGGTAACAAAATCACTAATTACTGTGCCTCACAGGACTGCATATGACATAACTTGTCTGTCGGGGAGGTGACCATTAAGGGCAGCCAATCAGAGGAGAGAGATTCTATCTGGCGCTGTGGATTCAATTCGGGCGTAGCATAGTTGGTAAGACCATTGGCACGGATAGCCAAAGGTCCTGGGTTCAAGTCTCAGTGTCAGAGGAATTTTTCTCATATAATATTATCACAATAATATCTCAACTATCTTCTGTAACTTGTTACTAGAGATTGATGAATTTAATTTTTCCGTTTTTTTTTATAAAGAAACTGTCCACCTAACCACAAATAATTAGATTTATCCAAAAGTTCAATCTATGCAACCTTTACTATGCTTTTCAGATGTACAATACTATAATAATACTATATCCTAATCTCAGAAATATGCCCCTCTACAAAACTCTAATAATTAATACTAACAATTTTCATCAATGTTCCATATCTTGATGGCGCCGATACTCTTCCTTTGTCTTAGTTTTACCTCTCCCTTTTAGGACTAAAGCGACCCAAGCCGCCCGGGCCGCAACCTGTCGGGAGAGGGATTATCTTTGGAACACATACATACTTTTTTGACCAGACAAGGGCAATGGAGGGCCACCCCCGGATCAGCCCAATGCCTGGGCCACTTCCGAGACAACAGGAACACATAGGACGAGACACACCATTCACACACACACACTCACTCACTCACACACTCACTCCGAGCAAGGCGAAAATGGGATGAAGATGATAACTACGGCCAGATGCTATCTGAGGACCTAAAGTTACCCGACATTTGTCTCACAGGTGAGGAAAATCCCAGAAAACCCACCTAGGTAACTTGTCCCGACCAGGAATAGAACCCGGGCCCGCTGCGTGAGAGGAGCGAACGCATCCCCTTTGCCACAGCGGTGGACGATGGCGCTGATATATCGTATAAATGGATATGTCCAAGTATTATCACAGAATATATAGTAGTGAAAGCTATTGTCGATCACACTGTACTCAATGACACATTAAAACTAGCAAACGTTGACTTAACCACGTAGAAATTGTTAAAATAATTAAAATTGTATTCAATTTATATATCATGTATAACAATTGGTTGGTTAGGTTAAAAGCTGTGCACTATCATTTCACTGTCTGTTGCATCTCTATTATGAATATGTAAAATTTATGCAAATTATTGTTATTAATATAAAATAACTCTTAGGCGCACTGAAATCCAGAAATTGTAGATTAATATTAATCAAATTGGTGATGGTTCATGGTAGTATCGCGTTGCAATAATTGAACTTTGTGGCATTTATTTCTCTCTTGGATATGTTCATTTATCATATCTTGATCATCATCGGTCCCTATTTATGACTATATTTCGACGTCGTGATTGCCTGAGTACAACTGTGATACTGGAAAATGCCACAAAGTTCAATTAATGTAACGCGATACTACCATGAACCATCACCAATGCGGTTAATATTAATCTACAATTACTGGACTTCAGTGTACCTGCGAGTTATTTTATATTAATGACAATAATTTGCTGAGAAGTGGTTGGTAAATTTATATATGCATAATAGAGATGCAACAGGCAATGGTATGATAGGGCACAGCTTTTAACCTAACCAACCAATTGTTATACATTATATATAAATTTAATACAATTTTAATTATTTTAACAATTTCTAAGTGGTTATGTCAACATTTACTAGTTTGAATATGTAATTGAGTATAGTGTGATCGACAATAGTTTCTATTACTATATATTCTGTGATAATATATGGACATATCCATTTATACGATATATCAGCGCCATCAAGATATGGAACATTAATGAAGATTGTTATAATATTACATATGAGAGATTTGTAGAGGGGCATATATGTGAGGTTAGGTTATATTATTATTATACTATTGTACACCTGAAAAACATAGTAAACGTTGCACAGACTGAACTATTGGATAAATCTAATTATTTGTGGTTAGGTGGACACTTTCTTGTTACTATATATACGCAGCAAAATGTACATGTACCAGCTTACATGTAACAAGTTACACTCCAGGTTATAAAACACAAAAATCATTTAACACAATGTTATCTGTAACAAGTTACATGTTTTTGTAACAATTTTGGAAAACCAAAGTTATATAAACAAGTTACATAGTGTAAAAGCAGTTAGAAGAAATAGAGAGAGTAAAAGCCAGATACCTCAAGAGAGCTCTAGGAGTATCTCAGGGTTCGAGATCGAGGCTGGTGTATGAGCTCACCAGAGAGACCTTCTTAATAGAAGATTTGCGGACTGCACTGCTGGTGCCACCAAGTGAAGCCTACAAAAAAGCAGGCGCGGCTCGTGGCTGTGAAGTTAGGTGAAGAGCTAGTGAGCGGCCTAACTAGGAAGACGCCTGACACCGGTAAGGGTAGATTGCCTGGAATGGAAGCCTACCATTGCATTGCATTGCACCGTATGAAGAGCGCATGCGTAAGTGAAGTAGCACTTCACCTACTTCCCCTGAATAACCGCCACTGGTGAAAAAACTCCTACAAGACCTACAAGAGAAGAAAAGGGACATACAAACCGAATTCTATGCAACCTGTGCGATGCAAGACAGAAACTGGACACAGGCGAACTATGAAATGCGCCATGTGACTACAAGACTAGCAATACACGGATTCCATCACAAGTTGTGCTACAATAAGACTTTCCACTACCCCAATGATACCTGCATGTGTGTTTTGTGCTCAGAAAAATGTGATCAGTACCATATCCTAAAGTGCAAGAAACGATTTAAGTCTATCGCCGCTTATAGCAAAGACAACTAAGTGTGAATGTAATCTTTGCACGGTATGTGCGCACTTCTACTTTATTATTTTATGTAACAATTGGCATGTATTTGTAACAATTTTGGAAAACATGTTATATAACTCAAGTTATATTAAACAAGTTACATAGTGTAAACCCAGCTTTAGAGGCATTTATATTTTCTGTGTTTTTGAATTATTCCCTAATAGAATATTCTATGTACATTCATATATAGTCCCTAGCCATTCTCATAATAACTCTCATGCTGAATACATGCTGGTAATTTAAATTACTTACTTATTATCAGCAGTCATGGTTAATAATATTATATATATAACCAGGAATTATTCGTCGATTTAACTATTGAAATTTGGAGCATTCAGGATTGCAATTTATTTATGAGGATTAATTATTTGCATCACGGGAGTTGGATACTGAAATAATTTTCTTTCAGGAATGGTTTTTTATGAGAAATCTATTTATTGAGGTTTGTTCTTACATACTGAAGATATTAAAATAAATCTGATCGAAGAATAAAATTATTGACCATTATTCTCATATAGACATCTCATAGACATCTCATATGTTATTATAGACATATATTGTCACCTTTTTGTAAATTCATTATGTACATAATGAAATTTGGGAATAGATGTTCTTTGCTAAATTGTTAATTGGTATTTTTTCTTCGCCGTATTCATGATCCCTTTACTTCGCTTCTTCTGCCGTCCCACTTAAGAATTTTGGTTCCTTTTGCTACCCCTGGTTAGGTCCGCACCTTCCTTCCTGTTTCATCCCTGATATATGGATGATGTTGATTCATTTACCTAGTACATCCCATAAATATAATAGTACCACTAGCCAGTTAAATTCTCAAAACCGGTACAGTGGTCGCCTGTATTCATTTTCTTTTGTGTGGACGGTGGAGGGATGCGCCCTCAAAATCGCATCGATAAACGAGTAGTTTTGTTAGTCTCTGTGAAGTATTTACAATTTTCTCTTACTTTCGCATTATGGCCCCGTATAATACCTTATCTTTTGATTTGTTACGCAAGGATGAACTTATTTGTGAAATCCGTGCCAGTGGTGTGTCGCTTACGGAGGATTTAGATGTGCCCACGTTACTTACGTTACTCAAACAAATTGCTGGTACTGAACATAATTATGGCCAGGCTATTTCTACTGAAGAACTTGGGACTGAGCTGTTGACTATTAAACTTAAAATATCTGAACTCGTTAGTGTGGGTAGTGAGCTGCTCTTAGATCCTGATGCTTCTGGTAAGCAGAAACGACGTGGCATGTTCAAAATCGTCTCTGTGGGCTCAAAGAGATGCCTACTTCTCTGGATTACGCTTCGTGTTAGAGGATCTCTATGAGCAAACTCAAAGTTTGCTGGCTGCCTCAGAAACGGAAACAGCCGATTTCATGGATACTAACCCGGTTTCGACACCAAACCACATTTTAGATCAGCCCAACCCTCGAGCTAACGTTTTGCAAGACCTCAGCTCTCATTCGTGTTTTCTGCCTTCTCCGGTGGCCCGTAATGTGCAGCCTGTTGTACCAGCGGTTCTGTATACTGCTTTTCCCCTCTTAAAATACCCCATTCCCTGCAAAAGATTATTGACAGACAATCTATGTCTGTGGTCACTCAAGTACCGGAAGTATTTGACTTTTTGAGGTTTCTAGTTAATTTTCAACAACAAGCGAGATGCTTTAAAATTAATGATAATGTCATTTTGCAGTTATTGCTGGGTGTACTTTCTGGCAGATTATTAGATATTCCTGCTCGTGTTATCAGTCTTGGCCAGTCATTAACTGAGTTTCATTCTCAGGTGTTGTCTGAATTCATTCCTTCACGTTTGAAACATGATTTGCTAGTCCAGTTCTATTTTTGACGGCAAAGGCCAGGTGAATCTCTTTCTGAGTTTATTATAGATATTCGGCTCCATGCCGGGGTATTTCAGATTACGGATTCTGAGGCTCAGATTGTGCATGTAGTTATTTCAGGGTTGCATCCGGATGTTAGATTGTGCCTTACGTTTGCTTGTAAACCGTCCTCGTTTGATCAGTAGTCTACGCTAGTCAGTCAAGTCCAATGTTCTGATTCCCGTAGATCAGTAGCTAGTTATGGTGGACAGAACTTCGGGGGTAGTTCTAATAACACTGGACAACAAAACTGACCTTCAAAAAAATTTTTTGCACAAAACATATCATTTCTTATGTATTTTGATGTGCTGAGTTCAAATATGGCCTTTGTTTTTGTCTAGCACCCTCAGGTTTTAGTAAATCGTATACTTACACTTCTAGTCGTTTATAAATAAATCGTAAAATCACCGTAATATCAAAGACTAACTGGTAATATTTTTTTTACACAAAACATATCATTTCTTATGTATTTTGATGTGCTGAGTTCAAATATGGCCTTGGTTTTTGTCTAGCACCCTCAGTTTTTTAGTAAATCGTATACTTACACTTCTAGTCGTTTATAAATAAATCGTAAAGTCACCGTAATATCAAAGACTAACTGGTAATATTTTTTTACACAAAACATATCATTTCTTATGTATTTTGATGTGCTGAATTCAAATATGGCCTTAGTTTTTTGTCTAGGACCCTCAGTTTTTTAGTAAATCGTATACTTATACTTTTAGTCGTTTATAAATAAATCGTAAAGTCACAGTAGTATCAAAGACTAACTGGTAATATTTTTTTACACAAAACATATCATTTCTTATGTATTTTGATGTGCTGAGTTCAAATATGGCCTTAGTTTTTGTCTAGCACCCTCAGTTTTTTAGTAAATCGTATACTTACACTTCTAGTCGTTTATAAATAAAACGTAAAGTCGCCGTAATATCAAAGACTAACTGGTAATATTTTTTTACACAACACATATCATTTCTTATGTATTTTGATGTGCTGAGTTCAAATATGGCCTTTGTTTTTGTCTAGCACCCTCAGTTTTTTAGTAAATCGTGTACTTACACGTCTAGTCTATTATAAATAAAATGTAAGTCACCGTAATATCAAAGACTAACTGGTAATATTCGTATGTAGAAGAATCCTTCATAATAAAATTATATTTAATTTTGTAAAAGTAACCAATTAACATACCTGAAAACATTGCCAGCTCGTTTCCAAGTCCATCCTCTACTGCTGTCAGTTGAATTTCTGCCGTTTGCTGCTTCTTCTGTACTTTCCTGTGGTTTCTCTTTTGAGGCTCCAGCGGTAATCTGCAAGCATATTGGGTTTCCATCTTCCTTGATACCTTTTCTCCATTTCGGAAATATCTTGGTGGAATCTTTCTCCATGTTCATCACTAACTTGATTTGCAGGGAAAAAGTCCAAATGGGAATGCAGGAAGTGAATTTTGAGAGACATGTTGCAACCTAGATTTCTATAGGCTCCTAGTAATTTCTCAATTAATTGTTCGTAATTTTGTGCTCTAGTATTACCTAAGAACTGTTCGCAAATGGTCTTGAATGATATCCATGCTTCAAGTTCCACATGATTCAGTTTACTTTCAAACAGCTGATCTTTCATTAGTTCTCGAATCTGAGGCCCAACAAAAATGCCTTCCTTCAACTTAGAAGCACTGATTCTTAGAAATTTTTTTCCAGGTATTTGAAACCTGCTCCAGATTTGTCTAATGCCTTGACAAAATTCTTCATTAGGCCTAATTTTATATGAAGTAGAGGCAATAAAATTTTTGATCTATCAACCAATGGTTCAGCTGAGATATTCTTTTCTCCAGGGACAAAATTCTTCCGGGGAGGCCATATTTTAGTGTCGTAATGTTTGGATTTATCACGGCTATCCCATTCGCACAAAAAGCAGCAATATTTCGTGTATCCGCTTTGCAATCCTAACAGTATTCCAACCATTTTGAAATCGCCACCGATGGACCAGTTGTACTTGTCATACTGCACTTTTTGTAATATTAGCTGCATATTTTTGTAACTTTCTTTCATTTGAACTGCATGACCAATTATCATAACACCATGGTCCTTACTAACTAAAGCAGTCACTCTGTACTTAGTAGACAATTAAGGAACGATTTTATTTGTAATAACTCACGGTTTCAATTTTTGTTCTTACTACTTTTCCTTTTTTCTTTTTACTTTTCTGTTCTTTCTTTATTATTATTATTTTTTAGGTTTTGAATTAATTATATTTTCTTTATGTATTTTGTAATTTGTATTTTGTAATGTAAATGGCTGAACTGTGCCCGAGCACGAGCCCATGCTCAATCGGGTGGTCTTGTTTTGTTTTGTATAAATATTTTGTATAAATATAAATAAATAAAAATATAAACCTTTTTTCATATTCGGAAGTTATTATCTGTACTAGCTTATACGAATTTTCAGCTGTTCGGAACTCTTAAATTTTTTATAAATTCTATTTCATTTAATTTGTTTCTCTAGTCTTTTCTGCTATTCCAAAGTAAGCTACATCTTTACAGAAATTTATAATTATTGAGAACTTTGAATACTTGTCTATAATACAATTTTGGCTTGGCTTATTTTCCTTCTTATTTCCGGGAGTCTAAGCTATTTATACACTTATACAAAAATTATAATTATTAGAGCTTTGGTATATTCTTTAATAGAATATTGATCTTATACAATTCGCCTAAATTGGTTGGATTTCTAAAGTGAATCGTAAAGTGATTCATTATAGTAATTGTTGGATTTTAAGAGGTAGTAAGCAGGGATTAAGAAGCCGAGTAGGAGAGAGGTCGCCAAGAGGAGCGGGCTTAGCCCTTTAGGGCGGGTGCAGTAGGCACGTCGCCAGGCAGCAGGAATGAGTCAGCGAGCAAAGGGAGAGAAAGGCAGTTATAGCGGCGGAGCTGTACTAACGTTCGGGACGGACAACAAAAAGAAGATACAACGACCGATGGCTGTGTGGATATAGCTATTGGACTGGAACGAGCCAGAGCTTTGGGTGGCTTGTGTTGTGGCCGCTATAGCGAACATCCGCTAGTAAAGAAGAGGATGGTTGGGTCTAATTGGGGCTTAGATTCAAATGAGATCCATTAGGAGATGGACACCGACAAGAAGAAGGACTAACGACGAATGGTGCAGAACAACGCTAATCTACTGTCTGTTTAGTATACAGTAATCTGTTATATTAAGAAATTTTTTAATCAGGAACTTTGATTAAAGATATAACTTCAGTATTGAGTATTCTGAGTTATGATTGAAAAGCAAATTATTTTTCATGATAGAAATAACTTAGCAGAATAATGATCATAATTAGCAATTTGGATTGTCAGCAGGAGTATAGTAGTATAGTAGTCCTATGTTTGTCTTTCTGTTCGGAAGGTTAGGATAGAAGTAAGTGTAAGAAGAAAAATGACAGCATTGATATAAAATCTCTAAACTTTAGGTATTCATGGGTTGTAAAGTCACGACCGAATACGAAGCTGATCTTAGCTGGAGAAGCTTATGAGTATTTTTGCATTTTCAGACAGGTCGCGAGGAGAGTAAGGAAGAAATTACAAGGGGCGTAAAAGTAATCCTTATTTGGGTTCCTCTCACTTGGTTTTCTTTAAGGTAACAGATGGATATCTACATGTCTAGATGGAATGCTGGCCTTTAATGTTTAGTTGCTTTATTTATATAGAGATTTAATTGTGAGAGAAGGATTTGGAAAAGAGTAAAGTAAGAATGAGGAGTAAGAATAGCATGTGTAAAAGAAAAGGGAAATCTTGTTGGTGGAAATTCAGTTTGAAAATGAATTAGAATTGTAGAGTTGTATAGTTAAGTTCATGGTTAGGTTAAAAAGAAAAGATTTAGAAAAAAAGTGAGAGTGAGAGATAGAAGCTACTTAAAAGGTGATGAAGAGTTTCGAAATGGAATTCAAAGGGGATTTCAGAAACAATTGTTCATAAAACCACAGTTAAGTAAAAGGAGAGTATAATTAATATGCAAAGTGGAATTTTGGAAAATTGAATTTGAATGGAGCGTGAATAAACCATGTTAGCAGTTAAAGCATATTGGGCTAAGAAAGTATAATTCAAAGTGAATTTAAATCAAGAGAGACTGGGTTAAAATGTAGATTCGCCAAAAGCGAATAGAGCTTGAAATTGAAAGGTTAAGCAATAAACGTGAAACTTTGCTTACAGAGATGTTAAATGCTTAGAGAGATGAAAGTAAATTAAAGCAATAAACGTGAAACTTTACTTACAGAGATGTTAAAAGTAAAATAAAGCAATAAACGTGAAACTCTGCTTAGAGAGTTGAAAGTAAATTAAAGCATTAAACGTGAAACTTTGCTTACAGAGATGTTAAAAGTAAAATAAAGCAATAAAGGTGAAACTTTCCTTAGAAAAAAAGAGATTTGAAAGTAAATTGAAGCAGTAAATGTGAAACTTTGCTTAGAGAGATGGTAAAAGTTAATCAAAGCAATAAACGTGAAACTTTGCTTAGAAAGATGTTAAAAGTAAATTAAAGCAATAAACGTGAAGTTTTGCTTGGAGAGAGAGAGTAAAAGTAAATTAAAGCAATAAACGTGAAACTTTGCTTAGACTTTAACTGAAAGTTAAGGAATTTGAGATAGAATACACTATAATTGGAAAGAAACATTTACTAGTAGGAAAGTTATATGGTTGTGGGTATTGTAATAACTGTGAATTGTAAGTGTATGGTTGGATGATTATGATGAAATGTATAAAGTTTTGAGGTAGTGGGCCTGTGGTTAAATGAGGCAGTGGGCCTATTTAATTGAGCGAATATGGCACCGTATCCATATAAAGAGTTAGGTTGAGATAAGAGGAAATGCTGATTCTCGAGAGCGTTTGCGGTGCCTTAACCGTAATATTTTGAGATGACTAGAAAGTGATCTGTATTACTTAAAGTAATATATTATTTCACTATAATTATTGGAGACCAAAAGAGCTTAAAAGGAAGTTTAGAAAGGAATAATACTAAATGGTAGAATACTAGATATCACAACTAATATAAAAGGGAAATGTCATGGTGTTTCTTAGATTAAGTGTTGGTAAAACTACATCATACACATCTGATGATTCTATTGGATTCAAGATAGTTACCGTAGAAATAAAAGTTTAATTTAAATGGGAAGGAAAATAAATTGTAAAAGATTCATTTTTAGTTAAAATAAAAATATTGTTAATTGTGTTACAAACTCATGGTTATTGTCTATTCATAATATATATTGTGAGTTATTTTACGTTTTAGAATCCATTCCCATCTCGACTGTTTAAAGGCCGGCTGAGAAGCATATATATATATATATATATATATATGTATCTATGTATATATAAATAATAATATGTAAAGGGACTTCAGTTAAAAATAGTGAAGAGAAATAAGTGTTGTAAATAAACCATTAGTGGGTGGTTAAGATGGTATTTGTGGATGGCGACCATAACAAATAGAACACAAATTTGTTGATAGTAATTGCGGTGAAGAAGTTTAGGAACACCCGGTATGATGTAGTTGTTGTACATAGTATTGCACTTGCCGTAGTCACGTAGCCACTAAACTGGGTCAGTGTCACGGAAGACGATCGAGTCATAGAACTTTATCACGTAAAGGAAAAGATAACGGAGTTGAAGATTAGACATAAAACTATATTAACTCTATAAGTCCTCACATTCATTTTCCATTCCAATTATAGTAATTATTGGAGCTTTGGTATATTCTTTAACTAGCATGTGCCCGCGGCTTCGCCCGCGGCTTCGCCCGCGGCTTCGCCCGCGATAATTATTAAAAAAATAAAAAATTAAAAGCATAACCCTAATAGTTAAATCATTATATTTATTAACACCTAAATCACGTGGACTACATATCACGATTAGATAGCGTCGCCTGGTAAAGGCGATCTCAGATTTGAGTTCCTTGGCCCAGAAAATCCCTGTATAGTGAGTTTCGTCCAAATCGAACGATATTTAACCATATTTAGGTCTATGTTGATTATCCCTCTTCCGTGTAGGTTGAAAATTTCATATGTCTACGGGCCTTGACATTCTAAACAAATGAATCGACCAGCGTGGGCTTACAACATTCAAGCGATCGCGATGCTTTTATTTCCACGGTATGACAAAAATAGCCAAAGCTAACTGCAATTGATTTGACATTGAAATGTATTACTGAAATCTGATGCTTCGACAGCGCTAAAATCACGTTTTCTGCCAGTTTTTCACTTATAAATCGCGAACGAAAGCTAAAATTAAAAATTCGGCTTCGAGGTGCATTCGCCCACCTTTCAGTCCATCTATCTTTAAAATTTCAGATCTCTGCGTTCAGTAGATTTCGATGGGCATCGCGGACAGACAGACAAACAGCATGTGCCCGCATGTGCCCGCTGCTTCCCCCGCGATAATTATTTCAAAAATTAAAAACTAAAAATTAAGAGCATAGTTAAATCATTATAATTATTAACACCTAAATCACGTGGAGTGCATTCCACGATTAGGTAGCGTCCCCTGGTAAAAGCGACCTCAGATTCTAGTTCCTTGGCCCAGAAAACCCCTGTATAGTGAGTTTCGTTCAAATCGAACAATGTTTGACCATATTTAGGGTTGATTATCCTTCTTCCGCGTAGGTTGAAAATGTCATATGTCTGTGGGCCTTTGACACTAAACAAATGAATCGTCTAGGATGGACTAACAAAATCAAGCGATCGCGTTGCCTTTATTTCCAAGGTATGAGGTATGATGACAAAAATAGCCAAAGCCATCTGTAAGTGATTTGATATTGAAATTTATTACTGAAACTGATGCTTCTAAAACGCAAAAAAATGCACGTTTTCTGACAGTTTTTCACTCATAACTCACGAACGAAAGCGAAAATTAAAATTCCGGCTTCGAGGTGCACATTCCGACCCTTTAGTCCGCCTATGTATAACATTTCAGATCTCTGCGTTGAGTAGATTTCGTTGGGCATCGCGGACAGACAGACGGAGGACAGAAGGACAGACACTTCCTTTTATTAATATAGATAGAATATTGATCTTATACATTTCGCCTAAATTGGTTGGATTTCTAAAGTGACTCGTAAAGTGATTCATTATAGTAATTGTAATCATTTGAATTGTGGAACATTTCCCCAAGGGAATATTTGCTTTACTTCTTTGGTTAGTTATTGCACCTATTTAAATATGTTCATACCTTTAAGTAATGTATTATGGAGTGAATCTAAGGAATGCATTCTTCAATACAATTTTGAATTCATTCATGGCCTAGTCATTTCTAGGATGTAAAAGCATCCCACATTCTTAGAGGCATTTATATTTTCTGTGTTTTGGACTGATTCTCTAATAGAATATTCTATGTGCATTTATATTTAGGCCCTAGTTATTCTCATAATAACTCTCATGCTGGATACTTTGGGTGGCGTGCACCAAACTCATGCCATTTACTCTTTTAGTAAGCCTTACTTCTTTAGTTCTAACTACTTTAGTAAGCTACTCTTTTAGTAACCGTACTCTTTTAGTAAGGACGGCGTGCACCAACCAGGAGTAAACTAAACTCGGCGGCTTTCAACATAGAGGAATGTACTAAAGAAGTAAAACTTTTATTTACTCCCAGAGTAAATGAACCTACTCCACAAGTGGTGGAGAGCACCAACACGGAGTACGTTACTAACGTAGTAAGTTGTGGAGTAAATAAGGCCAATATTTACTCCTACTCAGGGGGTGGAGTAAAGTTGTGGAGTAAGTGTGTTCTGTGGCATTTGCGTGAGTTATGAGTTACATATCACATTAAATGGATTACATAGTTCAAACTGAGGATAAGTTATTGAGATGAAGAAGGTTGTATACCAAAAATGAGAGTTGTGGCAGGTGATTTAATAAATATTAAGCGAACCATACCTAGTAGGGCATTTAATAACGTAAATAATTAAGCTCATAAATCCTTACATGAAATTTTTGCGTTTGGAAGAAACGATGTCAGATTCTCGCTACATCCATGTGATTTCAGCCAGTCAAATGTGGAAATATCATTGCGGAGAGCGATCCAACTAGGAAGACGTCCACCAAAGGTGAGGGGAAGAGTGAGTGGAAGGGACGTTTGCATTGCACGGTACAAGGAGCTCATGTGCTCTTAAATATCTTCGTAGCAGGATCGGCCTTTAGATGTTGCAGTTCTCCCTAACTTTGGGTCAGAAAACGACGATGTATTTCAAGCTAATCATATGGATACAGATATCGGCGAGGTATAGTACATTCCAATAAATGAAAGCCTCCGTTCTTGGAGCTACTTAGAAAACACTTCCCCCTGCTACTTAACCATAGAATTACTGAACAATAGGTGATTCTCATTGTTAAACGATTTAATGTAATTATTGTAAATTAATTTTATTACATTACACTTCTATAGCTTAACTTAAAGCACAACATTGCGAATGCCAGATTATAATAATAATTATAAGAGCTAAAAGTTCAATAGTTGCACCCGCAGTGTTAATGAATAATATGTCCTTTTTTCTAACCCAGGTGTAAAAATGTCCAAACAGGCCACATCGGAAGAAAATTTGACTGACTCTGGGATTAGCGTACATTGAGAAGGAGACACATTGTAAAACCATTCCTTAAAGACTCCCCAAGTCTCGAATGGTGGAGTGAGACGAGACTTTCTTGTTTGGGAATAAACTATAACAGATGCTGCAGGTCTATAGTATGCTGCTAACTATTTAATTAACCCTGTGGACAGGAAAGTGAGAAGCATTATAAACTATATAGAAAAAAAATGCCAACATTAGTGCCGAAAGAAAATTTTAAGGAGGGACCCGGAGGTTGAAGCTGCACAGGATCTAGAGAAGTAGTCACTGAAATTATTTTTAAACACACAACCATCTACATAATTATTATTGGAGTTCATAGCTTCCGAAATATTGTACCGCCATTTTTTGTTTAAATATTACATTTCTCAGTTGTAATATTATTATTTTTTTAAGGTAATATTTTTTAAGTAAATGTTCTGTGCATTTGAAAAAGGACAGAAACATAATGCCCCTTATTAGTTTTGTTATCCTTTTTATCCCCCCTTTTTCATGATTTTGTGTAATACTTCTTATTAATATTCATAATTCATTATAGTGAGATTTATGATAAACAACTATTATAGAATAATTGATTTATCGTTTTTGGGGAAGAATATGTAACTTTAGGAAGTATAAATATTTTAATATATTTTAGAACTTTATTATTATTATGAGAGAAATAATTATAATATTGACAGTGAATCAATTATGAAAATCAACTGGAAATTCCAATTGTTTGCATTATAATACAGAAATAGGTAGCACAAAAATTGTAATCACAGTACCCATACGTAGGCTACTAAACTGAAAATACTCAATTGAAGGAATTAAAATTAGTAATGAATAAAACATTACTATTAGACCTATTTTAAAACATGAAGATTGTCATTAGTAATATTTGGAACAACCCAAATTCATATTCATTGTTTCAGCGAACCTTTCCTTTTCATTATCTGGCACTTGAATAATACTGGCAATTGAAATGCACGTGTTCTGCTGCGCTGCACTAACGTTTCTGCTCTGTTCTGCGCAGAATTCGACTACTTCTTTAGTAAAACTCGCTTACTACTTTAGTAACAACTAAAGAAGTAACTATCACTTGAGCTCTCCAACACCAACTAAAAGAGTAAGTTACTAAAAGAGTAGCACTAAAGTAGTAAATTTAGGAAGGGAACCTTACGTAACAAAAACCGGTTTGTCTGTCTCACTCTAGCACATACATTAGTATGACTTAAGAGTGAGACAGATGTACTGGTTCTTGTATACTCCAGGTCTCCGTCTTAAATATACTACTTTAGTAAGATTTACTCCTGGATGGTGCACGCCACCCTTTGAATTCGGGTATTTTAAATTACTTACTTATTATCAGCAGTCATGGTTATATATATATATATATATATATATATATATATATATATATAAAACCAGGAATTATTCGTCGATTTAACTATTGAAATTTGGACCATTCAGGATTGTAATTTATTTATGAGGATTAATTATTTGCATCATGGAAGTTGGATACTGAAATGATTTTCTTTTTGGAATTTTTTTATGAGAAATCTATTTATTGAGGTTTGTTCTTAAAATAAAATAAATTAAAATAAATCTGATCGAAGAATAAAATTATTGACCATTATTCTCATACAGTGAGTATTTATAGACATATATTGTCACCTTGTTGTAAATACATTATGTACATAATGAAATTTGGTTCCTTCTACTACTTCTGGTTAGGTCCGCACCTTCCTTCCTGTTTCATCCCGGATATATGGATGTTGTTGATTCATTAGCCAGTTATATTCTCAAAACCGGTACAGAGTCAAATTTGAAAAGTGAAAAGTGCCCTTAAACTTTATAGACGTATGAAGAAATAATGCATTTTTTCAATATCTTATATAAAAACTTTGAAATATTATGTAAATTTTCAGGTGTTACATAGTTACTTAACTTCCATGCCGTATATTCGTTGCTGTAAATCACAGGGAATTCTTGTGTGGGAATATACAGAGAATATTCCCAGTGAAACAAAAAACAAAAACAAAAAAGCAATACAAAACAAAACAAACGTCCCTTTAATGAATAATGTGAAAATTAACCTTAAATATTTTTTAAAAGAGTCACAAATACCTACAGTATTTTTTTGATTTATTCTTGAGTATTCTAAATTTATTACGGATGATATTCATATTTTTTTTAATGAATAATGCAACACACGAGTATGCTACTATAAATATTTTAAAATTGAAATTGAAATAAGAATTTATTGAAGTACAAATGTTTAAAAATACATTTAAACAAGCTAATATCGATAATTTAATGTTAAATTTGTGTAGAAACATTTGTACCAAAAACAATTTCAATTAACTTTTTCTTGTAAGACCTGTGTGACCACCTAATACCCTCAAGGTAGATCCTATACGTAGTGAGGATATATAACCTACAAAATTGATTTTGGGATTGCTATGACACCGGGGGACTTAAGGAGACACCAAATTGATTTCATACTAGTGAGGAAGAGATACATGAACCAAATCAAGTCTAGTCATTCTTACCCAGGTTTTAAAGTGGACAGTGATCATGTCCTGGTGGTAGCAAAACGCAATATTATTATTAAGAAAATTCCAAGGAAGAAGAATAGTAAATGGTGTTTAGAAAAACTTAAGGATACTGAAACAGTGGACAGACTGAAAGAAGAAATGGACAATAAGCTGGAAGGAAGAGAAAAGTGGGAAGATGTAAAAGAAACGATAATAAAAGTAGCAGATGACATTCTTGGAAAGAACAAACTAGTACCAAGGAAACCATGGATGACCAAGGAAATATTAGATCTGATTGAAGAAAGGAATACCCTAAGGAATAAAGACTTTGGAGAATACAAAATAATTAAGAATAAAATCACACAAAAATGTAGGGAACAAAAAGAAAAATGGATGCATGAAGTAAGCGAGGGAATTGAAGAAGATTTATTAAAGGGAAGATCAGATAAAGCTTATAATACAATTAAATCATTGCTACCTAATCAAAGAACAAGATCAAACATTGTAAAAGACACAAATGGTAAACTGCTTTTTGATAATACTGAGGTGAGTAGAAGGTGGAAGGAATA
Source organism: Ectobius pallidus (assembly GCA_964059195.1). Classification (NCBI taxonomy): domain Eukaryota; kingdom Metazoa; phylum Arthropoda; class Insecta; order Blattodea; family Ectobiidae; genus Ectobius; species Ectobius pallidus. Next base: position 148,430,248 of record CAXKWD010000004.1, read on the forward strand.
CTTGGAAGATTTGTACAATGGCAAAGATATACAAAACGTCAATGATTACATAGAAACGGAGGATGGTGTGGATGAGGAAATGATCGGTCCCTCCATAACTATGGGTGAATTTGAAAAGGCCCTAGGAAGCCTAAAAGATAAGAAGGCTACAGGTATAGACCAAATACCAGCTGAATTGCTGAAGAAAACAGGTGAGTCAACGAAAATAAAATTATTCAAAATTGTTTCTGACTACTATGAAAATGGAATGCTACCTCCAGACTTTATTAAAAGTAGAACTATAACCATTCCCAAGAAAGGTAATGCATCAGACTGCAGTAATTACAGAAGTATATCAATTCTTTCGCATGCGTCAAAGATTTTACTAAACATAATAAAAGAGAGGCTAAAGGGAAAAATTGAACAGAATTTAGATGAAGTTCAATTTGGGTTTAGAACAGGGAGAGGAACTAGAGAAGCAATTTTAGCCCTTAGACTAATTCTAGATAGAAGAATTGAAGTAAACAGAAGAACCTTTGCCACCTTCATAGACCTCGAAAAAGCTTTTGATAACGTAGACTGGGAATTACTATTCCAAACATTGAAAAAATTTGGAGTAGACTGGAGGGATAGAAGACTTATTCTAAACTTATACAAAACACAAACAACTGAAATAAATATTAATGGGAGCAGACAAGAAGCCAGAATAAGAAGAGGAGTGAGACAAGGCTGCCCATTATCGCCACATCTGTTTAATATGTTCATTGAGGAAGCAATCAGAGAAATGAAAAGAAAAACAAAGGGTATTAAAATAAATGGAGTCAGTATTCATAGCATTCGATTTGCAGATGACATAGTTATTTTGGCTGATTCAGAAAAGGAAATGAATAAAATGCTTAAAGTTCTATCAGATGCATTGAAAAATTTTAAAATGAAGATCAATAAAAAGAAAACAAAAACCATGGTGATCGGAAGAACAAATGAAAATTTTAAAATCAACATACAGCTTGACGGTACAGCCCTAGACCAGGTCGAAAGTTTTTGTTACTTGGGTAGCATTATCAATAAGTTTAACAAGTGTGACACAGAAATTAAGAGAAGAATAAACCTGGCTAAACAAGCATTTCAGAACAAAAGGAATCTTGAATAAATTTTTCCCGGGTAGACAGCCAGGTTTGAAGATCAAGTGTCTCCGACGTTTCAGAGGCCCACGCTGCCTCCATCCTCAAGGATACTGAAGTGTCGAGTCTGTCATGCCGAGGTGGTATATATACAGATCGCGAGTTGCGAGGAGTCGACCAATCAGGCGCCAGTTCATTTTTCCATCGTCTTTCTTTCGGCCAATCGGCTTCTACTGTCTTTTAGTTGTTTGAGACAGTGATTCCAGGCAGGGTTGATGCTGAGGCCTCCGTCTCTATTGAAATTGTTGGCCTCAAGCTTAATTTCGATCGCTTCCTTGATTAATCTATCCCAGAACCTTGAAGTCTTCGCAAGGATTGTAGTGTTTGCGAAATCAATCCTGTGCCCGGATCCCAAGTTGATGGTATGTTCTGCCACCGCAGATTTATCAGGATAGAAGAGTCTGATGCAGCGGGCATGCTCAGAACAGCGCTGGTCAATAGTCCGTGAAGTCTGCCCGATGTAAGCCCTGCCGCATTCACAGGGGATGCGGTACACACCCGGTGTTCTGAGGCCTAAGTCGTCTTTCACCTGTCTCAAGAGGCTTCTGATTTCATAGGTGGTTTGAAGACTGTTCTGATCTTCCACTTCCTCAAGATTCGGGCTAATCTCTGTGATAAGTTACCGAAATACGGCAGTACTGCAGTGCTTGTAGTGTCGTCAGGGTCTCGTGTTGGAGGTGTTGCCTGACGAACGGTCCTTTTCAGGGCCAATCTAATTTCCCTTTCATGGAATCCATTTTGTAAGAATGTCCTCCTCAGGTGGTTCAGTTCATCAGGCAGGTTTTCTTTGTCCGAAATGGAGATTGCTCTGTTGATGAGGGTGTTAAGTACTCCTCTACGTTGCGCTGGATGGTGATGACTATTGCCGTTGAGATAAAGGTCAGTGTGAGTCTTCTTTCTATACACCCTATGACCTAGTGTGCCATTGGTCTTACGTTGTATTAAAATGTCAAGGAATGGAAGACAGCCATCTTTTTCTATCTCCATCGTGAAAGTGATACTCTGGTGTATGTTGTTGAGGTGATCGAGGAATTCTTGGAGCTTCTCCTGTCCATGAGGCCAGATTACAAATGTGTCATCCACGTACCTGTAGAAGCAGGTGACACTTGATGTTCAAACCTGGCTGTCTACCCGGGAAAAATTTATTCATACTCTTCGCCAGGAAAATCTCAAATCTTACAAAAGGAATCTTCTCACAAATAACCATTTAAGCATGGAAGTAAGGAAAAAATTTGCCAAAACATTTGTAAGTTGTGTATTAACTTATGGATGTGAAACATGGACAATAGGAAAAGCAGAAGCCAAGAAACTAGAAGCAGCAGAAATGTGGATATGGAGAAGGCTAACAAAGACGAGTTGGGTGGATAGGAAAACAAATGAAGAAGTGCTTATTGAAGTGATGGAAGAGAGATCCCTTCTGAATTCAATTAACAGTAGAAGAGCAAAGTTAGTGGGTCATACATTTCGGCACAATGATCTACTCATTAACATTTTTGAAGGGAAAATACTGGGAAAGAAATCAAGAGGACGTCCAAGAAATTCATTTATTAAAAACATGATAAAGGATATGGACATGCTGTCATACGAAAATCTAAAGAGAACAGCGATGAAGAGGAAGACATGGCTACTACAACAAGGCATTGCCTTTAGATCCTGATGATGATGATGATGATGATGATGAAAATAACTGTTTCGAGTGATTTTCTTAAATTATAGTATTAGTGCACAATCTATAATTGGCTTTTTACATTAAAAACAGGTTAAATCATATGAACATATTAAAGAATACGCTTGTCAAAGATTCATCATTACATCAAAATTAGATATATCAATATATTGGAATGCACAACAGCAGTTTAATTTGATGGTAGGTTATGTTATTTGACATAATCCTCTTTAAAAATATGTATCAACACTTAAAAATTATTTGTACAGAATATAATTGTTTTCCGGTAATTATACCAAACTAATTACAAAGATTAAGTTCTATTGTTTGTGACCATGAGTATTGTCACTGGCCATATATTATGAATTTTATGGTCCTCTGTTATTATGATATATATGAACAATTTAAAAAATATGTAGATATTTACAGAAACTGCATTACCCAATAGAACAATTGTGATGTGATAGTAATCTCCACGTTTCTTGGCCTGATATATAGGCCTGTTGTAGATTGTCAGGCTTGCAACTTGTACAAATCAAGCTATATAAGTTAACATAAAACTTTTTGTGTGTAGAAAATTATGACCATTCAATTTTTCAATAGCACAGTGTTCGTGCAAGGAACATATTAGTGGTGGTTTCTGTTCAAATGACCGCTCTTAATTTCCCGCGTCTGACTCAGCGTTTCGTAACATGGTGTAATCTGCATACGCGCCTTTTCTGATGTAATGCTTTGTCCACGCCAAGAAGAAGCCAAGCAGCCTCAAGTCAGTTCTTTGTTAGAGTGCATACAGCCCAGACGTGTGCAGCTACGACCCAATATTCGCGCGGTTTTCAAGTCAGTTGCAATTCCAAGTTCAAGTGCTCTTAAAACCCCGAATTTTGTTCAAAACTGCAATCTTCAAGTTTTGTTTTACGGTCGTAATTGCTCTGCAGTAATTACCGAAGTGTTACAGTCATTTTAACCAACACATCCGTGTGATACGTTCAGTTTTGGTTGCTAGCCATTGTGTAATCCATTGTGCACTGTGCATCAACCTATACTAGTGTAATTTACGCTTATTATTCATATTTCAGTTATGTAACATAATTCAACTTATTATGTCAACGATTACAAGTGTTTCTATATATAATTTAATATCTAATGTAATTACATATATTTTCAGTCACGGGCTCTATTTCCCGCCATTTATGCATAGTGTATATTTAATTTATTTCTATTAGTGCATCGTGTGATAATAAAGTTTCCATAGTTTTAGGACATGTTATATGTTGCTTTGCATGTAATATTTATTGGATTCCTGTTCCATTTGCGCCTATAAGTCCACTGCCTTGCATTTGCTAAGAAGTATTAGCTGTCCTCCAACTCTAGTTCCAGAGGCTTGATTCCTTATTTATTTTATACCAATTTCCTCTCCAACCGGATCATTCCTTATTTATTTTATACCAATTTCCTCTCCAACCGGATCATAACCTAACTTTTCTCCTCTCGATCCGGATATATGCCCCTATTGCCCCTATGCCCCTATTGCTAAGACACTGAAATGTACTTTGGTTTTAAGTACTGACAGAAAGGTAACTTTTTACAATAGACTGCAGCAAGGGGTTCGATATAATCGCTACAAACTGGAAGTGAAATAATGAATAACTTTAAACTTGCTTTGGCAAGAAGAAAGGGTCCACTGCAACTTTATATTTAGTTTATAGCACTCAAAATATCAAAACCTATATTAAATACTGACAAATAAGTCAAACTCACTAAATGGCCAGAATCTTCCAAAAACAAGAGGGAGATCACCTAATCACTACAGAATAACACCCAAAGGAAGCTAACTAAGCCAAAGTTCACCAATTGAACCAACACGAAATTAGTTTTAAAAGGGCCAATATGTACCTTAGCAGTACTGATAGTTTCCTTTGCATAATATAAACCCCGAAGGTTCTAGAATTACCTGTTCCTTTTTCTCTTTTTTTTTTTCTTTTTACATGACAAGAGGGCGTCCCATCTTATAGGTGTCACTTAGAAATGGAACATTAATCATAGAATATGATGACAATTTTGATTTAGATATGGATCACATTTTAAACGAGGAGGAATTATCTATAAATGTTCTGTAGAAATACAACTCACGAGTCTGTTGCACCAGCCCGGACGAAAGCTCCCAACGGTGAAGCGAGCACACATCCACACACTACACAATCTGCACAGCGACTCTCGCTCTCTTCACCGTCACCAAAGCTCTCCCCCAAGGAAGCGAAAACAGACTCGTCCGGCGCATGCGCACGGTCAGAGTGCCAACCCAACAGGAACAAATATAGAAAGAAAACGCACAATGTGATGGGAAGCATCACAGGCTCCCCCTTTTGCACCAAAGAAAACCTTAACACTATAGTGATAATTATAAATATAGGTAAATGTCCAAAATAGGTATTTTCAAAACAGCATAACCTATTACCCTTATCAAGTGACACAATACATAACCCATACAAACATAACCCATACAAGCATTCCTCCATTCTGTTGAGGATCGACGAAAGTCCATGATAGATCTTCAAATGTCCACAATATACCTTGCTGCAATTCTGAAACATGCAATTTTAGTCCATCACGCTAATTTTTAGAATTTTATATATCACAGAAGCACAATTAAGGGTTGACGAAGAATAGTTCATATAATTGAAAACCAGATACTTTTACTTCCTAGTAATTTGGGATGACAGTTTATTTAACAACTGCTAAGCTGGAACAATTCATATTTTTGATTAAACACAATTAAATCGTGTCTAGACTAGATAGTTCTCTCTTTTCTTTTTGTGAAAACACAAAGTGATCCTGGTACTCATAAATGTATTTCGTTCAATAAGTGTATTAATTTAGCACCAAAGTGTACATAACAACATCTTGACTAGATAGTTCAAATGTTTGCGTAAACACAATTTTAATCATGTTACTCTTCAATTTATTTCGTTTAATAAGTGTAATAATTTAACACGAAGGTGTATGTAACCACATCTTGAGTGGAAAAATGTCAAATTCTTCCTTAAACACAATTACCTCATATTACCTTTGATTTTATTTTACTTAAAACACTGCGCAACCCGACACTAGTAGAAGGTGTCCAAGAATTACCTCCACAAACACTGTAATGGGTCTTACCACTTGATGAACACTTGCAGAGGGAAATACTCACAGGCTAGGAGTGCACATGACACCCCCAACACGCACGCAGGATGGCTACTCACAGGTGACAATAATAAGCTTTAGGAGTGACCCCGGCCACCCGTAGGTGACAAAATCAAGCAGGGGTAGCTTTCCCCCAAAGAGTCAGACCAGAGAGAAGATCGGGCGGACGTCACGCCCGAACCACCAGGAGCAAGGAGTAGCGAGCGTAGAGTTCAGGCCACATCACAGAGTACAGAAAGAGTCTTCTCAAAATAAAGATCTGGAACATAAGTAAGGCAGCACAGTTCGAGTACATCAAAGGGTGGGAAAGGAACAGAAGCTCCGTCCAATGTAGAGTACACATATGAGTGAATATTCTTGAAAAGGTGTTCACTGAATAGTTTCTTCTAGTTTCCACCTTTCTTCATATCATATAAATTATTAAATGTTTATATTTCTGATAAGTAAGTCTTTATAAAATCAATTCACAGGGAATTAGATGTTGAAGAAGTGTACACTGATTATAGTTTCTTCTTGTTTACTCCTTTCTTTATATGATATAAATTATTAAATGCTTATATCTTGATAGGTTAAGTCTTTATAAATTTTGATTGGCAGCGAATTATATATATGAAATAGTAAGGCTGCGTATAAATGCTTTAACGATATTACAAATCGCTGCTTCAAAGTCGTCGCCAGACTTGGCGAACGACAAACATGTGAGAGCTGTGCACCCCAACACCCGCTGGGAACCGCCAAAGGCACAGCGCAACAGAGACGTGAGCAGAATAACTTTAATTCCTCCTCTTACATACTTAAGTGGATCCAGAAAACTTAGAACTAACATACTATATCAAATACACACAACATAATAATAAATCTTAAGTCAAATACACTAGTTTTTTTTTTCTCACTGCCAGTTACTGCTAAGGAAGAATATTAGCTAATTAAGAAGGTACACAAAAGGTCGACGTCAAATATAACGACCATACTCTTAAATATATATATATCTTGAATAATTATCACACATTAGAGCTCTCAACAGCAGAGATAAGCATACGCTACAAAATGGGAAATTGTTAGACAAATTACCCTATAAAAAGTAATTAAATAAATAGAAAATACACACAACTCCCATTACAAATTTCACTTAGACAGTGGCCACATAGAAATAAACCCACATACTAGGCTGCTACGCTTAACAAAAGGACAGCAAATGATATATTTACATACGTCAGCATTAGAATAATGTATGTACCTATTAAGGGGCTTGCACGAATGATTTCATCTGAGAAGCATGACATCTCTTCACAGACTTATTCGCCAAATCAGAAAGCAAAAAGGTCACTCCATTTTCCAACACCTGGATAATTTTGTAGGGCCCCAAAAAACGGGGAGCTAATTTCCTAGCAAACCTTTGCTTGGCAGAACTTAAGGGATAATTCCGGGCCATAACAATATCACCCACCTTAAAGTTACATGGATGTCTACCACGGTTATAGATAGCCGCCCGTTTATTACGAGCCAAGGCCAAATTTCGAGCAGCAGAGCGCCAAGCTTTTTGAATATCCTCAGGAGAAGAAACATTAGGAAGCAGGTCACAGAGTCTCCACAAGTTACTCAACGGGTGATTAGGTTGGAAGGAACACAAAAGGGAGAACGGCGTTTGCCCATGAGATTCATGCTTCGCCGTATTAAAGGCGAATTGGAGCCAAGAAATGTTAACATCCCACAGGGAATGGTCAGAATGATGGTATGAAATAAGAGCACTTTTCAAGTTTCGCATAACGCGTTCCGCGTGCGAAGGATTGGGATAGTGCGGAGTAGTAGTCACATGATGAATACCAAGGCGGAAACAAAACTGCTTAAATGCATGAGAAATAAACTGAGGCCCATTATCCGATACAATATCCTGCGGCACCCCAAATATTTGAAAAATACTAGACAATGAATGAATGACTCTTTGGGTATATGAATCGCGCAGCGGAAACAACCAGCAAAATTTTGAAAAGGCATCAATGACTACAAACAAATATGTATTTCCTTGCTTCGAACGTGGTAATTTCCCTAAGAAATCAACAAACAAACGCTGGAAGGGACGATTAGCAACCGTGGAGGACAAGTAACCAACCCGAGAATTTAAGTTAGGTTTGGCCATAGCACAAACTTCACATCGTTTAATGCGCTGCTTGATATCTGAATGCAAGGAGGCCCACCAAAAACACTGTTGGATTTTAGACACAGTTTTGTTCACCCCCAGATGAGCACCCATGGGTGATACATGATAGTACTCAAAAATCATGGGCACTAAACTCAGCGGCAAAACTAAACGTGTCCTCCTATTAGGACCCTTGCCCAAAGAAATCTGAAGGGTATTTTTAACCAGCGAAAAGTTGGCGACTTGCTCCCCAGCCTTAAGCCTATCGATGATCACTCTAAGAGAGGCATCCAGGTATTGGTGTTCGGCCAATTGGACATAAGCTAGAGGAGCCCGAAGCAACAAGGAGGACACAACAGAGATATCCTGAGTATTAGAGTGGGGACCCTCAAACTCAATAGGATGCTGAACCAGATTAAGAGAGTTAGTCGCAGCGCCACCAGAATCAACAGACCGAACATCCCCTTCGAACATTCTCGAAAGAGAATCAGCCAGAATATTCTCCGATCCCTTGATGTGCACAGACTCAAACTTAAATGCGGAAAGGCGCACCGCCCAGCGAGCAATGCGTCCAGTTTTTCTAGGACGCGCTAGAACCCACGCCAAAGCTTGATTGTCACATTCCAGAATAAATGGAACGTGCTCCACATATAACCGAAACTTCTCAAAGGCAAAGATCACAGCTAGTGCCTCCATTTCGTAAACCGAAAAGAGTTTTTCCTGAGGCGATAGAGAACGAGACGCAAACGCGATAGGCTTGCGTCCGTCAGGAAAGTCCTGCAAAAGAACAGCGCCTAGACCTAAGCCACAAGCGTCAGTTTGGACAATGAATTTACGTGAAAAATCGGCCATCGCCAAAACCGGCGGATTACAAATAGCCGATTTTAAATCCTCAAAGGCAGCTTGCTGTTCCGAACCCCAAACAAACGGCACATCCTTTCCACGAAGACTATTTAAAGGGGCCGCCCTGGCAGCAAATCTAGGGATAAACTTCGAGAAGAAATTAATCATCCCAATGAAACGAGCCACTCCCTTTACATTGGCAGGCGGAGGGAAATTCCTAATCGAGACAGTCCTCTCAGGGTCGATGGCCACTCCCTGAGGGGAAATAATATAACCTATGAAAGCCAACTGTGGCCTGGCAAACTGGACCTTAGAGGGTTTCACGGTCAGGCCGGCTTCCTGGAGTCTGCGGAAAACCTCCCTAAGATGTACCAGGTGAGAAGAAAAGTCTTTACTATAGACGACCAAGTCGTCCAAATAGTGATAGACGAAATCGAATTTGATATCGGAAAAGACTTTGTCCAACAGACGCGAAAGGACCTGCGCGCCAGTGGCCAATCCAAAAGGCAAGCGGCAAAATTCATAGTGATTCCAGTCCGTTGAAAACGCCGTCAAGCGGCGCGATGACTCTTTCAACGGAATCTGGTAATAAGCACTATTGAGGTCTAATGAAGAAAAGACGGTCGCACCTGCGAACCAATGTGCAGCAGAATGGATATCGGGCAATGGCATAGACTCTATACAGATTTTCTGATTTAAGGCACGAAAATCCACAACAGGACGAAAATCCCCTTCCCCTTTAGGGACAAGAAAGATGGGACTAGAATATGTAGAGACAGAGGGGCGAATTATACCCTGTTTAAGCATCTCTTTAATCTTATCACGCATAACCAGTAACTTAGGAGGGGGCGAGTCTGTAAGGAGGCAAACGAACAGGAGTGGTATCAGACAATTGAATCTCATATTCTAAAACATTCGTAGTCCCCAAAACATCAGTAAGAACTTGAGGGTAATTTCGAATGATTTGTAATATCTGATGCTGGAGAGGAAGAGAAAGATGACTCAAATTCGGCTGGACAGAATCGGACAGAGGCTCACCGATCAACGGAGGCGCCTGCACTAAAGAAGCCAAGGGTGGCGAGTCACTCCGAGAACATGAAATAACAAACCCAATACGTTTGTCAGGGGCAAATCCAAAGTAAAGAGAGCGTAAAGAGAAATCCAAGACCATCCCAGAAAACCGAGCAAAATCAGAAGCAAGAATCACAGGAAAGACCGTAGAGGACAAGACCCAAAAACGAAATTTCCAAGAAAAATTGGAAATTCTTAAGGTCAAATATATACAGCCCAGTAAGTGAATCGAAGCACCATCCACCGCAAAGGCATCAGCATGACATGGTGAGAGATCACTAACAGCCATACCCAAGAGACGCAAGGTATCCAAGGAAATACAGGAATGAGTGGCTCCAGAATCCACAAGAGCATGAAACCCATGACGATTCAGACTAATTTCCAACACAGGTAAATATTGGAGAACACGTCCCCTACAACCCATAGATTGGAACAACATACGGTCCAAGGTGGCGTCATCAGAATCCGACCCCCAGCATCCTGATCTGGGTTCTAGTCAAGATCTAAACTGAGGTCTGTGATTGGAAGAATCAGGCCGCTGCTGCCCAGAAGTGCGACTAGCTTGACGCAAATCCCAAGCCCGTTTTCGGCAATCGCGCTTAATATGACCAGGTTTATTGCAATAATGACACACACGTGCCTCCGACTTAGTAGACGCAGCATGAGTCTGGAGAGAAGGCGTTCCAGCTATATTATAAGAAACAGCAGGACGTCGAGCATCCGCACACTCAATTTCTGAGATTTGTACGACCAAGTCTGAGAGCTGCAAAAAGGTTCTAGGTCTAACTGCAAAAGTCAACCGAGACCGAGTGGATGGAGAAAGGCCCGAAAGAATTACCTGTACGACCTGCTCCTCCAAATCTGACACACGGAAAACTTCAGCGTATAAACGTATATCCTGGATATATTGGGACAATGGTTCTTCGTTGCCCTGTGGACGATAATAATATTGCAACAATAGGGCCTGCCTTAAACGTGAGGGCACAAACTGGGTCAAAACCTGACTATGAAATGTAGCCAGGGTACCATCAGATGCTAAAGAAAGAGAAAGTATCTCCAAGAGCCTTCCTACGACAATACCAAGTAACAGTTGCAGAGCCAAATGATCCGGAACCTTGAAGGATACAACCTGACGTGTAAACAAAACAAGGAAACGCAAGAAGTCAATAGCCTCATTAACCTGAGCAACAACAAACGGTTTAACATTTTCTACCATGTTTTGTAATGGGTGCTTAAGCTTCAAAGGAGCAAAAGATGTTTCTTGAAAAGACGATGACTGTGCAACCGTGGAAACCATAGGGGTAGTATTCCGAGTAGTTACAAAGGTCTGAGCGGAGGCCGAACATGGGAGCGGCAAGGAAGGCACAGGAGTGGGCACCAAAATCTGAGAAGTAATATTTTCACAAGCGGCCTCAGTAAGGGCTGGGATAGCAGAAGAGCGAAAGGTCAAATCCGCCTGACTCACCAGATCTCCACCCGAAGAGCCAGGGAGATCAACCAAAGGGCCAAGAGGGGTAGTCGCGCTATCAGAATCCTCAGCTCCCAACAACGTCAAGATGGAGTTTACCAGGTCCTTCAATTTATTCAACTGATCATCATCAATCCCATCAAACTGAGTGGAAGATAACAAAAATATGCGGTTTTCCATATGCCAGGCACGATTGCGTAACCTGCGTTTCTGTTTGGTAGATAATTCAGACTCCGAAAGCAATTCTTGTACCGTATCTGATATCTCAGAAATCCTACCTTTCAATAATTTAAATTCTGTGAAAACCTCCTCTTGAGACAGAAATATCTCACTCACTAACGGTTTCGAACCAAGCTGTTTCAAAAGGCAAACCAATTGAAATACATCAGCAGCCTCCGGCGGCTCAACGCCCCTACACTTAATCTCAAAAATCAGTTCCTCCTTCCTAAGAAGATCCCATGATAATACGGGATGGAAGGCCATATTAAATATGCAACTAGCAGCACTATCAAATTTTTATACACACCCACCACGACGTTTACCAGGAGGACGGTTCTATAAATGCTAATGCTCCCTCACCCGCGGTATCTGATAGCTACCCAGCGCCTTAGGTTAACAAGCAAGGAGCAAGAACAGAGCGAAGCAAAAGGAGCAGACTCTCGCTAGCGTAAAGGTAGAGCTCGACGATCAGAGCACGCGAGATTTGGAAATACAGTATCAGAATTTTGGAGTATCAATCTCCAAGCACAACGGTTTACAGAAGTTAGCCACAAGTTTCTACACAAAACTGTAGACGTATGCACAATACGTAGACCCTCCCCCGCCTTAGGCAGAAAAAAAACTCTAGATACCACCTGAAATGTACTTTGGTTTTAAGTACTGACAGAAAGGTAACTTTTTACAATAGACTGCAGCAAGGGGTTCGATATAATCGCTACAAACTGGAAGTGAAATAATGAATAACTTTAAACTTGCTTTGGCAAGAAGAAAGGGTCCACTGCAACTTTATATTTAGTTTATAGCACTCAAAATATCAAAACCTATATTAAATACTGACAAATAAGTCAAACTCACTAAATGGCCAGAATCTTCCAAAAACAAGAGGGAGATCACCTAATCACTACAGAATAACACCCAAAGGAAGCTAACTAAGCCAAAGTTCACCATTACCTGAGGTCCGCTTATGATCTGACTCCACCCAAGGGAAGGAAGGGCACGACATACAACGAACAGCTTTGTGAGAACAACTTTAATGCAATAACAAGGTATAACAACTCGCACATAACAATTTTAACAAGTGAAAACCCAGCCCATAACAGTGGGCAAAATGCTTCAATTTTTCCAGCCCTACTACCTAGCTAATTCCACAACGAAATCTTAATATACCACCTACAGGACCATACAAAAACACGTTTAACAAGAAATGTATACTCCTATAGAGATAAACCAACGGCTAAATAATATTTTGTCTGCCAAGAGAATAGCCGAATTATTTTATAGGCAACCGCACATGGGTTTCCTTAAATATCAAAGGGAATGACCACCCAGGTCTATAGGTAGCAACCAACCTACCATGTAGTAAGAAACCTACGGTTATAAGTCTAGCCAATTTATAGATTTTGGAAATGTTAGAGAACCAGCTACTATATAAAGCTGTACAAATAATAATAAAAAAAAGGATCAAACATGTACCTCAGTACAATAAAATTTTACAGGACTATTTAACAACCATTCTTAAATGCCGAATGTCATGAATGGCCTATACCACTTGGCAAATTATTTAAGAAAAAGGGCAGCATATACTTCCATATAATAGAAAATTACAGTATAAACTAGCAGCAATACTTCAATGGCAAAATATCATGAATGGCCTATATCACTTGCCAAATTATTTAAGAAAAAGGGCAGCATATACTTCCATGTAATAGAAAATTACAGTATAACTAGCAGCAATACTTCAATGGCAAAATATCATGAATGGCCTATATCACTTGCCAAATTATTTAAGAAAAAGGGCAGCATATACTTCCATGTAATAGAAAATTACAGTGTAAGCTAGCAGCAATACTTCAATGGCAAAATATCATGAATGGCCTATATCACTTGCCAAATTATTTAAGAAAAAGGGCAGCATATACTTCCATGTAATAGAAAATTACAGAGTGATCTAGCAGCAATACTTCAATGGCAAAATATCATGAATGGCCTATATCACTTGCCAAATTATTTAAGAAAAAGGGCAGCATATACTTCCATGTAATAGAAAATTATAGTATAACTAGCAGCAATACTTCAATGGCAAAATATCATGAATGGCCTATATCACTTGCCAAATTATTTAAGAAAAAGGGCAGCATATACTTCCATATAATAGAAAATTACAGTATAAACTAGCAGCAATACTTCAATGGCAAAATATCATGAATGGCCTATACCACTTGCTAAATTATTTAAGAAAAAGGGCAGCATATACTTCCATGTAATAGAAAATTATAGTATAACTAGCAGCAATACTTCAATGGCAAAATATCATGAATGGCCTATATCACTTGCCAAATTATTTAAGAAAAAGGGCAGCATATACTTCCATGTAATAGAAAATTACAGAGTGATCTAGCAGCAATACTTCAATGGCAAAATATCATGAATGGCCTATATCACTTGCCAAATTATTTAAGAAAAAGGGCAGCATATACTTCCATGTAATAGAAAATTATAGTATAACTAACAGCAATACTTCAATGGCAAAATATCATGAATGGCCTATATCACTTGCCAAATTATTTAAGAAAAAGGGCAGCATATACTTCCATATAATAGAAAATTACAGTATAAACTAGCAGCAATACTTCAATGGCAAAATATCATGAATGGCCTATATCACTTGCCAAATTATTTAAGAAAAGGGGCAGCATATACTTCCATATAATAGAAAATTACAGTATAAACTAGCAGCAATACTTCAATGGCAAAATATCATGAATGGCCTATATCACTTGCCAAATTATTTAAGAAAAAGGGCAGCATATACTTCCATATAATAGAAAATTACAGTATAAACTAGCAGCAATACTTCAATGGCAAAATATCATGAATGGCCTATATCACTTGCCAAATTATTTAAGAAAAAGGGCAGCATATACTTCCATGTAATAGAAAATTACAGTGTAATCTAGCAGCAATACTTCAATGGCAAAATATCATGAATGGCCTATATCACTTGCCAAATTATTTAAGAAAAAGGGCAGCATATACTTCCATGTAATAGAAAATTACAGTATAAACTAGCAGCAATACTTCAATGGCAAAATATCATGAATGGCCTATATCACTTGCCAAATTATTTAAGAAAAAGGGCAGCATATACTTCCGTATAATAGAAAGTTACAGTATAAACTAGCAGCAATACTTCAATGGCAAAATATCATGAATGGCCTATATCACTTGCCAAATTATTTAAGAAAAGGGGCAGCATATACTTCCATATAATAGAAAATTACAGTATAAACTAGCAGCAATACTTCAATGGCAAAATATCATAAATGGCCTATATCACTTGCCAAATTATTTAAGAAAAAGGGCAGCATATACTTCCATATAATAGAAAATTACAGTATAAACTAGCAGCAATACTTCAATGGCAAAATATCATGAATGGCCTATATCACTTGCCAAATTATTTAAGAAAAGGGGCAGCATATACTTCCATATAATAGAAAATTGCAGTATAAACTAGCAGCAATACTTCAATGGCAAAATATCATGAATGGCCTATATCACTTGCCAAATTATTTAAGAAAAAGGGCAGCATATACTTCCATATAATAGAAAATTACAGTATAAACTAGCAGCAATACTTCAATGGCAAAATATCATGAATGGCCTATATCACTTGCCAAATTATTTAAGAAAAAGGGCAGCATATACTTCCATGTAATAGAAAATTACAGTATAACTAGCAGCAATACTTCAATGGCAAAATATCATGAATGGCCTATATCACTTGCCAAATTATTTAAGAAAAAGGGCAGCATATACTTCCATGTAATAGAAAATTACAGTGTAATCTAGCAGCAATACTTCAATGGCAAAATATCATGAATGGCCTATATCACTTGCCAAATTATTTAAGAAAAAGGGCAGCATATACTTCCATGTAATAGAAAATTATAGTATAACTAGCAGCAATACTTCAATGGCAAAATATCATAAATGGCCTATATCACTTGCCAAATTATTTAAGAAAAAGGGCAGCATATACTTCCGTATAATAGAAAGTTACAGTATAAACTAGCAGCAATACTTCAATGGCAAAATATCATGAATGGCCTATATCACTTGCCAAATTATTTAAGAAAAGGGGCAGCATATACTTCCATATAATAGAAAATTACAGTATAAACTAGCAGCAATACTTCAATGGCAAAATATCATAATTGGCCTATATCACTTGTATTAAACGTAGCAGCATTTCATTAAAATATCAAATTGAACCAACACGAAATTAGTTTTAAAAGGGCCAATATGTACCTTAGCAGTACTGATAGTTTCCTTTGCATAATATAAACCCCGAAGGTTCTAGAATTACCTGTTCCTTTTTCTCTTTTTTTTTTCTTTTTACATGACAAGAGGGCGTCCCATCTTATAGGTGTCACTTAGAAATGGAACATTAATCATAGAATATGATGACAATTTTGATTTAGATATGGATCACATTTTAAACGAGGAGGAATTATCTATAAATGTTCTGTAGAAATACAACTCACGAGTCTGTTGCACCAGCCCGGACGAAAGCTCCCAACGGTGAAGCGAGCACACATCCACACACTACACAATCTGCACAGCGACTCTCGCTCTCTTCACCGTCACCAAAGCTCTCCCCCAAGGAAGCGAAAACAGACTCGTCCGGCGCATGCGCACGGTCAGAGTGCCAACCCAACAGGAACAAATATAGAAAGAAAACGCACAATGTGATGGGAAGCATCACAACACTTGTATGAAGTATCACAAATATATAATATAAAATCTGTTACCAAGTTTTTGTGCGGTAATCGCTGTGTTAGGTTCCGTAGGCTTCTGAATTTTTCTCGTAGCAATCCCAATTATGAAATTTTGTGGTTATGCAGAGTTAGGGTGATGCATTTCGAAAAGTATTATCTTGTCATCTTCAATTTCTCATGCAATAATATTAGCAATAAGAGGAAAAATTGGCATTACGAAATATCAAATTTATGAGAGAACAGAAGGATGAACATAGCTACTTCAAGCATAACGAGGAGACTGAACGTTGGAGAGTAAAATCTTGTTTACTACCGTGATTGACCTCGGGACTTATAATTTATATAGGTTGAGTGTGTTCTAAAACTAGACGTGCTTATTTTTGTATATTTCCAGAGATTCTAGTGTATTTAATTGGGGCCTTTATCCTGTTAATGTATAGTTTCTAATGTGATTTCTACCCAGTATTGTGTTAAGCGGATGTTTCTTTTCTAGAAGATGTTTCGCGAAAGCTCATTTCTGTTTGTTGAATCTATAATCTAATGCGTGTTCACGAAATCTCTGTTTAAGCTTTTGACCAGATTTCCCTATATAAATATTGTCACAATTGGTTAATTTTAGTTTATATACCCCACTATCATCGAATTTATCTATCTTATTTTTGTAAGGGTTGTAAAGTTTATTTTTAATTTGATTATTAGTTTTATATGCTATCCTAATATTACTTTGTTTAGATATTTTTATGATGTGGTGTACCTTTTTATCGGTTTAGATAAAGGTGACATATTTGTTACTATTATGATTATTTTCATTAGCAGGAATTAGGTAACTATTTTTTTGTGCATGAAGATGTCTTTTTTATTGTTTTTCAATTGGTCTTTTATAGTTATCTTCTTGTATCCATTATTGATGGCGATTTGTATAAATGTACTGAGTTCATTGTTATATTGACGCTTGTTCATCGGTACATTAAACATTCCATAGATCATATTGTTAAACGCTGCCATTTTGTGTCTATGGGGATGGTTTTAAATATTGTTGAAAATTGTATCCGTAATTGTTGGTTTTCTGTATATACCAAAAGTAAGCTTATAAGTTTATTTTGTTATACTTAAATAAATAATTTAAAGTTTTATTTTGTTCTACTTCATGTGTGAAAATTAATTTGTTATTGAGGCTACTGAAATCCTCTATAATGTCTTTAACTTTAGATTCTTTACATATTATAAATATGTTGTATACGTATCTATGGTATGTAGTTATTCCTTGTGTTTTAATCAGATCGGGTATAATGTTCATCTTCTATGTCTATGTGTTCATGCTATGTCTTCTTTTTGCAGATATATTTTTTTGTAATTTAAAATAATTTTGTTGTAATATTGTTTTTGTTAACCTTATGATTTGTTCGGTGACTAGAAAATTTTCTTTGTTTCTGTTAATTTGCAGTGTTTGTTCGATTGGAATGTTAGAGTATATCAGTTTTTTAAATCAAGAGATATTAGGATCTCGTTATTTTTTTATTTTATGTCATTGATTTTGTTTATCAGATCCAGTGAGGTTTTTATTACGAAAGTACTATTTAAATTTACACTTTAAGAATTTTTGCTATGTTTCTCGAAATTTTATATGCAGGTGAAGTAAAATTTATTGCTGGTCTTATTGGTAGGTTTTCTTTATGCGTTTTAATTTGGACTCGCAAAATTGGTGCTTTTTGGTTCATGTAAAGATTATGTTTTACTTCGTTTTCACTGAGAATAAGTACTGAATCTTTCATAACTGATTTTATGAATTTTTAAAAAATTTCCGTGCTGTTATGCCATTTTCTTGTATAAAGTCTAAAGTTTTTTCTATATATTCTTCATTTTTAATTGGAACAACACTATTTCCTTTGTCAGTTTTTATGCGTTTTATATTATTTTCCTTTAGCTTTTTTTAGTGTAATTAAAGTATGATACTGTTAGGTCTATTGAAGTTTGTTGTTGTTTTTCTCGGTATATTTCTTTAATTTTGTTAGCTACTTTATTTCTCAAATCTTCTTGTTTTGACGGATACATTTTGGAGATCGCGATTTCAGCATCAATAACATTGGTCTCGATTTGTTCTGTAGGATGCTGTACAAAGTTATGTTTATATCCTAACTGTAATGTTTTTTCTCTGTCACTAAGTGTCATGTTTGTAAGGTTTACTATCCTGGGGTAGAATTGGTTGTATGGAATCTTTTGTTCTGATTGTGATATATTTTGTTTATGTGTATCTGCTTTTTCTTTTTCCAGTTTCTCAATCTTCCTGTTCATAGTATTGTATTTCTTTCCATTTCTCTTCCTAATTTATTTTGTATTTCATTATTAAGATGTGGCTTTTCGCGATGGAAGGATTTTGCTGCTTCTAAATGTAATATGAAAACAAGTTAGTTAAGGTATTGTTTTTTTCCCTTCATATTTTTTTTCATTATTAAGCCAAAGTTTTTTTTCTTGCTTGATTAATCGTTGTCTTAGCTGTTTGTATTCCTTGTAGTAGTGCGTATGTTGACCGTCGGCGTGGTTTTGTGGTTAGCGTCGCTGACTACAGATCCGTCGGCCCGGGTTCGATCCCCGGTACCTACTCGGATTTTTCTGAGGTAGGGAGGTCTGGCAGGGGTGCACTCAGCCTCGTGATTCAAATTGAGGAGCTACTTGATAAGAGAAGTAGCGGCTCCGGTCATGGAAACCACCATTAACGGCCGTGGGTGTCGGCATGCTGACCACATGCCCCCAATCCTGCCATCTGCCTATAGGTAGATGACGCAGCGGTCGGGTGGTAGGCCTTGTCCCTTCGGGGATGTCGCACCACGGAGTTTTTAGTGCGTATGTTAATGTATTTGGGTATAAGATTCTGGTGTTTATATGTTTTATTAAATTTTATGTTGCCAATCGTTTTTGCAGTTTCCTCTTAGTGTTAGTATATCGATTAATAATTTTAGCTTGGTTGGCTATTTCAGAATTAATAAATTTCATGTTTCCTTTTAGGGTGATTCAAGCATATTAAACACTTAGAAACACCTGCATGCTCCTGAAGTATCAGTTATTAAATCGTGAATTTGTGTTTATATGATATCAATGACTATTTGGATTCATTTTAAGATTGAATTTTTTCGACGGTTAATGTTCTGTAATATTCGATTCTGCATGAATATGGCAGTTCGATTAATTTTGTGTGTTTTCGTTTGTCCGTGTATACTGACACTCTCATACATTTTATAATGTTCCGACCAAATGTGCTTTATTTTTTATTGTTTATTATTATTATTATTATTATTATTATTAAACACTACTTTTCACTGGGAGAAGCAATCAGAAAATATTTGATTTGAGACAAATGAAGTTAGAGCTTCTTTTTTTGACCACCCGTTTTTTAGTTCGGCTCTAACTTCCATCAAAATATTTTGAAGCAGTAAATAAATTTAACTTAGGATTACGTAGTAGGAAAGATGTCTCACAGATCTATGATACGAGACCTATCTTTCAAAGAAGTAGCATAATAGCTCATTTAAAAATGATTTAAAGTATTCAGACAATATATTCCGAGGTGAAGTGGAGATAACTGAATTTCAAACCCATTCAATGAATTGTTCTTTCAACAATCCTAAAAGATTGAACTTCTAAATTATTCTTATTTACTTCTGAAATGCAGTGGAAGAATATTACGACATTCAATGTTAGAGTAATAACATATTTATTGCCTTTCGCGAACACAGGGTTTGTCGAAATAGCACTGTCGCCTTTTATGTATATTGAGAATATTGCAATAAGCTTGACACAGTTCCTGAAGTAAGATTATATCCTTTTTCTTTTGGACTAGATTTTAAAATTTCAGCTTCATGAAAAAAAAACTAAAGGGTTGCATTAGAATGAAAAAAAGCCATATTTGAATATCAAGATGAATAAATAGTATGATTGCTTAGAACCGTTCGTTGCCTATCTGCCGGCCGATTATAACAGTCGGATCTCATGAAATACTCCTATGGTCTCAGGGTTTTGTGTACAAACACGGTGACGGGGAACACTGGGGGCAGTGCAAGGTAGTGAATAAACATAGGATGCACAAGGCGCACTGGTATTCGTTGGTTGATTTAAATAGTCCACAATAATTGTTTTTAGTTCACTCAAATTTATTAATATCTCGGTTATTCTGTTGAGGTATTCAGCTTAATATAATTTAATAGTCTCTGGCAAGGTTATCTGTTAATATCAGTCAGTACACGTCTATCTTTAAGACATACGTCAATAATTTCACAAATAAAATCTTAATAAGTTGTTCTTCAATGGCGAATACCTTGATGAAAATGAGCGCTAGAAAAGCTAATGCCAGAATGATGGTAGACGCCAAAATGAGTACTATCGGATTGAGGATAAACGCCAGAGTACTTTGTTCTGGGATCAGGAGTTCTATTTAAGCCTTTTCGAAACTTGCCTCGGAAGAAGGTCCTTATTTAATTATTGTCCTTACATTGGTTGTAATTTCGCGCGGAATTTACTTAAAAACAGATTTATTGCATGACTGTTCAAATTCCCTAAAGGGAACGCCGTTTCTTAGCCCTTATTGCATTAACTGCAATGGAAAACGTTGGACCAAGAATTATGTTGCAAGTCAGTTTTGGCGAGCCAAGCATTATACTGTATTTCAAGTTTTGTGTAGCAAGCCCGAGCTAGAAGCAGCTGTCGTATTAATGTGATTTCTTCACAACTAACACAAATACACAAATGTTCTTTTATGATATTTATTAACTAAGCAATTAACCTTTAGATAGAATACTATTTATATGCATACTGCATATACAAATAAAATTATAAAACAAGGCTTTTGTGCGTCCAACACACAGTTACCAGTCATCACGCCATTTTCCAAGAGTGCTACTGTCGCCAATAGCCTATGTGACTACCAAAAGTCACTGCCGCGCAAGGCATCCAACATCCTTCAATAGTCATAACAGTCGGGATCCTATTGTTTAACTAAAGGTGTTTATAGTTTCTAACAGTTTCTTTCAATATATTATTTTATTCGTTATTATTGTTCGCTATATTTTTCTGCTCATTTTTATGTCAGTAAACATCTCGAGTGATTATAATTGACCGTAGAGTTTAATAAATTATGCTTTACTCTTTTATTGATTTGCTGATTTGGAATGAACTATATTAGATTAAAGCTGATTTAATGTTCTTTATTTTAGTGTATGTATGATGCGTCTTTAATCTATGGTTTTCTCTTAATTAATAAAATTATCCGAAATATTCTTGCACTTGTTTCCTTTCTGCAGAAAATGCCAGCACTCAATCCTTTTGTTGCGTGGGTGCATTGTCACGTAATCTATTCAATTCCTCTGCGTCCCTAACTCTTAAACCGAACTGTTAAAGTAGTATGAATATTGTTCCCAAGATTTAGTTATAAGTTATTTCAATACTGTTTTTATTTGTTTGCTATTACAGAAGTTTAAAAAATATAATATACAGGAGACCATAAATGTCTTTAATTTGAGTGGTTTGATTTCTAAAATATCTCTAGAAAATTACTGCCCAATAACAACAACAAATCTTTGGCCTATTTTGAGTATGGGAGAGGAAAAAGTTTGGAGTCGCTGAATTAGTGTTAAACATTTAAATTACGAAATGTGGAACAGTGAACACAGATGTTAAGCAGTGATTTACATTTTCACTTTTTCTACCCAGACCATAGGCATTACAAGTAGACTACAGGCATTGTGTTCGACCCAAAAAATTGATATGTTTTGAACAATAAAACACATTCCCTGAATAAATAAACAAATTTAAATGAGGAACGTTTATGAGTGAAATGGGAAGATTAGAGCCCAACTGAAAAAGATGTTCTTAAAAATAGCTCTAAATTCAAGTATCTCAATAAAACCACTCCTTAGCCTTGTGGTATAAATTACTCATCCTGGACAAAATCATTCTCTCAACTTTGTCACTCCTTAAGGGGGCTCATACACAAAGCAGTGTCAAAATTTTCAAATTTTGTTACTCTCATATAAAAGAACACACCTTTCTGAACATACCCTATAATTTTTGTATTTAAATTCGGTCATTCACTGGGGACGTACAAGTTTAAATGCCAGTATATGCGCCAAGTGGGTGTGCATGTTGAATTTTCAAAGCTATTTTCCCGTAACTTTGTATTTTCAGCACAAAAAACACAATACCTCTTAAAATAATGGTCAAAATTGCATGGAATTTTGCACACACATAGTTTTTTGTGTGTTCTAGAGGATGAAACTATATAATCTGACGTATTTGCAACACAAGATTATTTCACTTCTGTACATGATGTGAAAAAATTAGTAATAATTTGATATTGAAATTTCAAAATCCCTGAAAAATATATCAGGCATACCACAGTATACATTGATGGTATGAATAAAAAAAGATTATACCAATCAGATTAGCCCTATGCAAGAAATAATTTTCTTAGGCCTTATCGCATGCTGAAAAAAAAATAATTTTCTCATATCAACCTTCATATTTGTGGCATTATAATAATTTTTATGCATATTTCAAGCCCCAAGTGTATATTTCTAATGTCCAGAATTTCATTTTGTTAATACAAATAGTATTGAAGATATTAAACTTTTACTGCAATACCTGCTCGGGCATGGTCTCCTGGTGAATGAGACATCTTAATGGCTTCAATAATTTATAGCCAGGGATGTACCACATTGAGAAACTTCAATTTAGAGAGTTAATTTAGATTCTAAGACACTAGTAGCGTAATTTTAATACAGTTATTACCTGATAGTCTCATGGAGAGCGGTCCAACCAGGAAGACATTTAGCACCGGTGAGGGGGCGAGTGGGTGGAAGGGAATCTATCATTACATTGCAGTGCAAGGTACGAAGAGAGCATCCGAGCTCAAACCTCTCCCTACGTGGCCTACGTGGCTGACATCCCACCTAACAAAAATAGGAAAGGAATAAGATCTGAACTCAATACGTTCTCATTGACGATAACATGGAAGAATATCACCTTCACTGGTTACAGAATGAAAATGAAATGAGTAAGAAAAGAATACTAAAACAATTGTTACGATATAAAACGGATGGGCTTGGAAGGCTGGAAAAACAAGTTAAAAATGCACTGACCAATTTCCATAATTTCTGGACCCGGAATAGGTTTATAATAACGTAAGATTTGCTGATGATGACATTGACGAAGATGAGATTAATGATGACTTCTACTATAAGTTAACTAATACACGACGACGTTGTGAGGATTCTAGCCAGCCAAATGGTCAGTTAATGCAGTTACAAGAGCTGTGTGGCCAGACTTTAATTAAATACGAGCAGAGAGCGCCTTAATATCAGACATAACTGCATTAAGAGAGCTAGTGTCACACTCAAGTATACCTTGTTAAACTCTTATTGTCTTCCGGCTGTAGAACTACTCTCCCATACACACTTCCTGCCAATGTTTCCTTTGGGCCGTATCATCGTTTTCATGAACACAAAATTGCTTAAACATTCCTTTTAATGTTAAAGGTATTTTTAAAAAATTATCCCTTTTCCCTGCTGTCCAAGAACGCGCAGTGCAGGTTTTCTGTGACCAAGATTATGGGCTCGATCTTGGCTTAGATTGATGACATAATTATATGTAAGCATACACTTGGATAGTTTGTTTTTTTATGAATCTAAAAATTCAAAATTTAAACATTTATTATAGTCTCTTTGCTCGTTTCATAAATAACACACCAGTGTCTTAATAAACACCATTATTGGTTCCTTTTATAATGTACCATTTTTAGACCCTGCTTGTTTCCTCAGCTGCATTTCCTTACTCATGCGCCTTCACCTGTGAGCGGGACAGGATTACCATTGCAGAGTGCCGTAGACACTAGTCTGAGTCGAACTGTGTTAAAGAACAACATTTGTTTTGGCCCCTGGATGCACATAATATGCTATAGAATAGAAGCATAGCTTTTAAGTTACAACGAAGTATTGCACCTTCTGTCACACTCTAGTTTTGGTAGTTAAATTTAAAGTGATATGCTCAATTCACTTCTTAAAATTGAAGTTATTGAATTCATATTGTACAAACAAAATAATGACAATTCTGTATGTTCATATTACAGATCATTACTACAGCACCACCACCTCCAAGATGTTCAACACCACGCACTTACGGGTCCGCGGATTGTGCCTCACATATCTCTCTAGCACATGCGCACAAGAAACTGAGTCCCGGTAGCGGCAGTTTGTCTCTTACGACGGATCCTGATACACCAAGTGATAAAGGTAAGTGGAAGCAATCAATGAAGGGCTTTTGATTGAAAGGCCACGATAGCTAAACATGTTTAATTTGTATAAAAAGCCGGTATATTTTAAAAAATTAGCCATTAGCCATTAGCCATAATTTCGAAAGTAGAAATTACTTTTTGTGTTCGAGTGACTAATTTTAGTAACACAATATTTTGCCTATGTATGTCCATGCTGTGTAATCACCAAATTATCTTTAATATTCTTACTTACACATTCACAAAACAGGAAAAATTATGGCAATTCAATAATTTTAATATTTTCCGACTGAACTGTATAACTTCACTTATGATTACATTATTAATTAGTTAAATTGTTTTAAAATTAACTTTATTATTGATTTGTTATTAGTATATATTTCTTGCTGAATTATGTGACTATATTAAATTCCGAGGAGTTTTGAGGTAACAGGTCTGAAGAATTGCTTCAGCTCAAAATATGGAGCCAACGACTGTTGTTTTGATCATTCATTTGAAATATTTGCTATCAAGTAACACTTTCTGAACAATGGCAAACCTTTTTTGTTTATGTAATATAAACGTTCGCTAAGGTCAACTATCTATTCGGATGCCAACTAAATAATCAACAACCTGTGACTTTATATGTTTTTATCGCCTGTAGGCAACATTGCCAATTAGAATATGTATTTATTAGGTAATAAGCAGCGATATAATTTCCTTAGAGCAACATTGCAAAATTAGTAAGAATAAAATTTCATTTTGTCTGCCAAATATAGGGATAATAAAGCATTCTAACAAAATAATATTGGTAAGCGGAATTGTAATCATAGGTCTAATTATAATTGTGTGTGAAATAAACGGTGAAAGTAAGTGAAAAATAAATTATATATACTCCACAAATAAATCAAGAGGCGTGTGATCAGGCGAGCGAGAGGGCAAATCAAAAGTATCGTGTACGAACCAGTTCGCGACCGCCCGTACTTGTTGCATGTGCTGAGGTCCAAGCAATGCAATAGATTAGGCTAGCCTATATACAGGCGGAGGACCTCCTCTCGGTCTCCAAGGTAATGAAAATTAATAATTATAATTTGATCTGTGGATATCAGTACTGCATATGACATAACTTGTCTGTCTGTGAGGTAGACCATTAAGGCAATAAGTCATAGGAGAGGTTCCATCTATCGCTGTGAATTGAACTACGGCTTAGCTCAGTTGGTAGAGCATTGGCACGAATAGCCAATGGTCCTGGATTCAATTCCCAGTGTCGGAGGAATGTTTCTCCTATAATATTCTCATGTAATGTCCAACAGAGACAATAATCTGTGGTTCATGAATGCTTACATATCTATCTTGAATGTTAACTGTACAATAATAGTGGGAGCCCGGTCACAAAAATCACTACTTAGTTTGCCTCACAGTACTGCATATGAGATAACTTGTCTCTCTGTGAGGTAGACCATTAGGGCAATCAGTCATAGGAGAGAGGTTCCATCTGGCGCTGTGAAATAAACTCCGGATTAGCTCAGTTGGTAGAGCATTGGCGCGAATAGCCAAAGGTCCTGGGTTCAAGTCCCAGTGTCTGAGGAATTTTTCTCCTATAGTGTTCTCATGATTAATACATACCAAATTTTGATAGTTTACAGTTTGTATGTCTTGTGAAAGCTGTTCTTGTCATATTGTTTTGTATTCTTAACGCATAAGTGACTAGGATTCCTCTAACTACTCTTCATCATGAATCATGTTTTGCGGGCAATATTTTGTTTGAATTGTCAAATTGTTTAAATTTGGTGTACCTGAGTGAAATAGTGTTTGGTAGGCCAAGACAAAAGATAGACTACCTTTTAGTTTACTGAAATGACTTGTTAAGTAAATTTGTATGTATTACACCTTATAGGGAATATTTTCATCCGAGTCGGGTTGGCCTAGAGATCTAAGGATGCAGGTTTTAGATCTTCTTCCCATAGGGAGCATGGATCTGAAATTTTATTAGCATTCTAACTTATGAAGTAAAGTATTACTAGCCTTGCAATTTTTAAGGTTTTTATAGTTGGGACTGTCATGTGACTGTGATGATTTCGTTCCCTCTGTTGGCTGGGTATGTTAAATCATGAATTGTCAATAACACCTGCCCTGAATCCCTAACGATTGAACATACCTTTTGTTTACAGATGACTTTTCCTATTCCTTTTATTGTTTATAATCGGTTGTTTGAAGTGGTAAGGGTGCTATTGTAATATTGTTTAGCAACAGATACAGTGTTTCATATTTTAATGAATAAATTTCTAAATTTCCTCGGTGGACAGGATGTGATCAATCATTTATTTGTTTATAAAACCAATTCTGAGGCTCTTACGTTCCAAAATACTTGTATTTGATCATAGAATTTTATCAGTTTTGATAATTTGTATGTCTTGTTAAGGTGTCCTTGTTATATTGTGATGTATTGCTAATACATAAATGACTTCGTTTCCTTTACCTACTGTTCATGGTGAATAATGTTAAGGATGTCATTGTCATAGTTATTTATATTTTTATTGCATAAATGACTATATAATCTCTATCTACTGGATATCTTCAATTAATATTTGTGTGTAACGCCTATCCTGAGGTTCTCCCGTTCCAATTTATTTGTATTAAATCACTGTTTTTTGCCATTTTCGATAGCTTTATGTCTTGTTAAGACGCCTTTGTCCTATGTTTGTACATTTCTCATACATAAATGACTTAATTTCCTCTGTATTCTGTAGTTGCTTAATCATATTTGCTGACGTTACTTATTCTGACACTGTCACGTTCCAACATACCCTTTGTCGACGTACATGTACAATCTTGATTTGTGGAATTACTATCTTAATTTTTCATAAATTTTATACACAATTGACAATATTGTCAACTCCTGCTAGATATGTTTTATATTAAGTTTGTTTTCAGTTGTTTTTTCCTATTTCTTCGTTAGTTTACTGCCTCATTGTTTCAATATTAAGGTTTTTAGAGTTACGTTTATACAAATGTTTAGTAAAAGTCGACCATATCGCATTTTAAATGTATAAGTGACTTTATTTCCTCTGTCGATTGGATATGTTCGACTACGATTTGTGGCTAACATCTATCCTGAGGTTTTAACGTTCCAACATAGCTTTGTTACAGACGTTTTGTCCTATTTCTTTGATACTTTACAATCAATTTAAAGTGATAGTAATTGCTATCCGGGTTGGGCCGCGTCGTGATTTTGGTGTCTTCTGACGTTTCAGACATCATATCGTGTCCTTCTTCTGAGAAAGAATCGCAATAAAAATAAGTGCCTGTGGTTAGTAAAAAGTCGCAGTTGTCATGACATCAGTTTTAAAGTTTTAATTGTTTCACGCCAGATGTCACTGATCTATAACACCGGCCGTGGAAGCCTGCGAACTAAGTTCTTACAATCAATTTGCTTAAATTGACAAGACTTTTGAAATTGACTTTGTCATATTGATTAGTGATAGGTGTTCGTAATTTTAATGTATAAGAAACATCATTTCCTCTGTTGATGGACATTTCAGTCATGATTTGTGGATTTACTATGTTAATTTTCATTAATTTTATGCACAGTTGGCAATATTTTCAATTCCTGCTAGAGTTGTTTTATATTTGTTTACAGTTTACAGTTGTGTTTTCCTACTTTTTTGTCAGTTTGCAGCCACATTGTTTCAATTGATAAGGTTTTTAGAGATGCGTTTATACTAATACTTAACTTAGTCGAACATTTCGCATTTTAAGTGTATAAGTGACTTCATTTCCTCTGTCGATTGTATATGTTGCACAATACTTGTATTAGATCACCGATATTATCAATTTTGACAGTTTCTATGTCCTTTTAAGTTGTTATTCTCATATGGGTGTACGTGTTGAATCATGGTTTATAAAATTCACGTATCCTGAACCTATCTACAAGTCTTGAAGAGGTCTTTGTGAGATTATTCCGTAATTATTTTTCTCTCCATCCATATATCTTCTGTGTATTCCCTTTGTTTACAGTTGTGTTTTCCTATGTCTTGGTTAGTTTACTGCCACATTGTTTCAATTGATAAGGTTTTTGAGTTGCGCTTATACATTTTTATTTAGTAATAGTCGAACATTTCGCATGTTAAATGTATAAATGATTTCATTTTCTCCGTCGATGGACATGTTGATTTGTTGATTTATTTCGTGGTTTTTCAACATTTTTATATACAATTGGCATTAATTTCATCTCCTGGTAGACATGTTCTATATATTCTGTTTGTTTTCAGTTGTGTTTTCCTATTTTTTTTGTTATTTTGCATCCAGATTGTTTAAATTGATCAGACTTCTAGAGCTGCGTTTATTTTAATGTTTTGTAATGGTTCCAACATACCCATTGATAAAGATGTTCTTTTTTCTTTTTTCAGTAATTCTGTTTGAAATCTTAAGGCTTTTTGAGCTGTCCTCTCATCCTATCCAATAATGAGAAACAGATATTTACAAAATATAATATAACTCTCCAATGTGATAGGGGACTAACAAAAGATCAAGCAATCAGAGTTCGTCTATCCGGACTATGACGAGCACTCTCCTCTATTCTTGTACTTGTCGTATTTGTTTAAGGATTTGCCCGGATTAGTGGTACAAATTCAAGCAAGTCCTACATTTGGTGTAACAAAGCAATAAATTTTAAGTTTGTTGGGGATGAAAACCATTTTTTATTCCTTAAATTGTCCTTTTTGTGCAAAAACTTGTCTCACCCTGGGGTGTAAGTCATGTCGGATACTAAATATCACTCAGTACGATCTTTTGGTGTAGACAAAAATTTAATGGGTTTGATTGGTTCAGGGGTGAAAAACACCCTCCTGTTACGGGTGGTCATAACGCCTTAATCCTGTCATGTATCCATTATATTATTAGATTTTAAAAATTATTGTTTTTTTATTACTTAAGAACCACCCTCTAGTGGAATTGAAAATTATTTGATATGGGACTAACTTTTTGTGTAGCATTGACTTATATTTTGGTAATATTATTTATGTTATTTGGTCATGCAGGTCTCCTTTTTTACTAACCTAACACGTATTTTGGTCTTAGGTTTGGCTGGGGTTGAGTGAAATTTACCCCTTTTTTACGGGTTGTCATAAGGTCTTCATTCTATCATCTGACTATTAAAATACTAGATTTTTTAAATATTTTTATTTCTTAAAAACCACCCCTCTACTGGGGTTGGATATTAATGCAAAGGTCCGAACTCTTAGTATGTCATTTCTTTATTTTTTGTTAATATTATTTATTGGTTTTAGATGATCTGTTTCAAGGTTGATATTGCAGGTGTCTTTTTTCCCAACATATTTTTATTTAGGGCATAATTTTCGATAAGGTTGTGATGGAGGGGTGGGGTTTGTGTCACATCAAAGTCAAGATGGACTAACTAAATTAAATTTAAAACGAAGTTGGGACGTCGCGACGTTAGCATCGAACCGGCAGGCTATCCCCAATACCACTGACTTGGCAATTAGAGCTTATCTCTGCAAGTATTACATCATATAAGAAGAGCTTATTATGCTATTTATTATATACGATACGGGTTGACCGGTAGGTCTAAGGATCTATATTTAAGATCTGGTTCCCTAATGGGGATCGTGGGTTTGAACCCCAAACCTGAAATATATTTTTTGGGGATTTAAGGGTTTAAGGTATATTTACATGTTTAGGTATGAATTTTTTTATTTTTAGGTATCAGGGCTCTCAATTTATATATATATAAAAACGCGTAGAAGAATATGTTGGGATAAACATGAATATACAAAGTTCAACCAGTTCATACTTAACCCAGCATGGCTCCACTTACTTCCTAGCGTATCAGTGATAACTATTAGTCATTCATGTGAGAACTTCTAGCAGAGAGGGAAGATATAAATATTGAACTTTGATAGATGGCCAAGGAGCATAGTAAAACGATTCTTCTTAGTGAAAGGGCTCTATCTAAGGAACTAGCAGCCAGAATTTAAAAATCAATATATGAAATTAAAGAGAAAAGAACTGTCTATCTAAATAAGTTGTTTCCGAAAAATGCAATTTTTCAGAAATCTTTTGGTTTCTCGGTGCACATATACATTAATTTACTAAAGTATGACTAGCCGTGACAGAATAAGAAAATGATCATGCGTCATGATGATAAAGGTCAGGGGTGGTCCGTCCATAAGGGCCAGAAGAGCCTGTAAAAAGTAAGGAACATTGTTTGTCATGATTGTCCTTCAAATAACAATAGGCTTCATATAAATCCGAACTTGAATGAACACAACTTTTATACGTTGTCAGTTTCTTGGATCTGTATTGCACGGGCGAGAAGAACATAAACTTCCCTTCTAGAAAGCAGCCATGGGCCAGTTCAGAACATCCAGCACTAAGACCCATTCTAAACGTAAGGATTCATGGGCCAGGTTGTGTTTTTCAAGTACTTATAGCTGTCTTCCCTTATTATGGGGTTGCCTTTCTGTGGTAATAATTCCGTTCCGTGAGCCGGCCCACGTTTCTCTTTCTCTGTCTCTCACTCGAGTCGTTCCTGTAGCTCCTTCTCTCCTTTTCACTTGGATCGTTCTTCTGGTTACAAGTTCCTCCGGCACCGCATGCCCGACTCGCAGTTGGCTGCTTTCTCACTAGAACGATGCAATACAAAGACAAAAACGTATATAACGTGCAAAAATTATGTTGTAGGATTGATCCTGTTTGTTTCATTTGAAATACACTGGTTTTCTTAAATAGCAGCACACTTGTAAGAAAGCGATATGTATGTTTTTGTATTAATTTTCTAAGGATCTTTTTGTATGTCTTGTCGATACAGAATAATCGTCGCACTGGTGTAAATGGGGCCTTACCCATGGGTTGTTTTCGCAATGAGTAGTAGCTAGCAGGTAGCAGATTCAGTTTCATACAGTTCCCTAGTGTGTCCAGGGGGAAGTACAGGATTTTTTTCAATTATTTGTAAGTGCCGGTAGTGAATAAACATTGTGGTGCTATCAGCGTTTTCAATTATAGATCCCCCAAAAAATTACGATATATAGTCCTCCTTCCACTTTCAAAGTTACCACAACAACGTACCCGATGCTAAATAAAGATAAACTTAAATGTGAGTTATCTGCAGCAGCCTTTGGAAATTAAACTGTATGTGAAACTACTACAATGATTGAATTTTTATCATTCGTAGGTGACAATAATTTGACAGATACATTTTCTGAGATGCATAAACGAGTGGAAATTGTTCTTACAATTCCTGTGGCAACTGCAGAGTCAGAACGCTGTTTTAGTACCGTACCTTTACATTAAAACTTAAATGGTCCAAGACACACGGAACGCTTTGACTGTTCTATCAGTGCATAAAAATATATAAGCAACATGGAGGATTTCCACCAGAAAGTAATTGAAAAATTCGCTTGCTGGCTGATTACAACTACAAGAGATGAGTGAGCAGGCCAGTTGTTATCAATCAAAATTTACACGAAGTAGAATATGTTTCACACTTGGTACTCTTTAAGAGATTATGCACATGCAGTTAAAACTCACTCTGTAAATTAAATAAGTATTATATAATTCGATGGCAGCTCCCATGGCTGAGTGGTTAGGCCGTCCGCCTTTCACCGCTGGGACTCGGGATCGAATCTCGGAGGGTCCATTGGAATTTGTGGTGGACAAAGTGGGGTCGGGACAGGTTTTCTCGGGATGCTCTTGTTTCCCCTGTCACATATCATTCCACCGTTGCTCCATTCATCATAGTATGACCATGTGGTTACAATAAAGAATTATTATTAAGTAATTCGATACTTATGATTCTTAATTACTAATTTTTACAGCAAATTCTTAAATAGCACAATTTTACATATTTCGGCGGCGGAGGGTTGAAAATATTTCACTGGCCCACCCTGGTTTTGGGTCCACCAGCCGCCACTGATAAAGATTAAGGTCATGAATGGGATTTATCCTTGCCAGGATATATTGCCCCTAGAAACGGTCAGCTGAGATGGAACGTTGGCAAATCGAGGAATAATCCATCACCTATCGAAAGTATGACAACAGAGGTTTCGTTATCAAATAGGTGATCCACTTCGTTTCACATTTACTAGGGCCAAAGAGTTTGACCAAATTCACGAAGAATTAGTACAGGTATATCCATGCGGGAGATAGAAAAAATTATTGTTGGCCAGAAACGAAATTTTGACCAAAAATCTCGAGGAACTGTGCACGGGAGATGAACATTTCACCACTTATCCTCTGATGTGTATGTGGAGCAGAAAATATGACACTTAGTGTAAAACATTTAAGAAGACATCACACAAGGTATAATAGTTATGTTTTTGTGTAACCATATGGGTATTTCATTTTTCTCAATATTTCTTTTCTTTCAGGCAGTGGACATTTTGATTGATACGAACCAGAGGAAATTCGAGGAGAGGGGCGGTAAATTTTACAACGGCCTAGGTAATCAACAGCAGTGGAACAAAGTCGTCTCTTCAACATGTTCCGCATTACCGTTCTTTTATTGCCCTCTGTGTCTGATTGATAGTAATACGGAAAAGCAGTTGGTTATCTTGTGAGGTATGGATTTCTGTAATGTGAGATCAACACCAGGAATCTTTGAAGGTTGCTCTTTCCGTTTTTCAAGCTACGTATAGATTTTATTCATCCGGAAAGTTGAACTATGACACTTTGCATTTAACGTCGCCGAATCCTCGATGCGGGGTTGAAGATAAGTTTATGATTGACATGGGAAATGTGCACAAGGGTACCAAAGCAAATTTAACGTGGGATTATATCACCCTGGATTAAAGGGCGATAGAGATAACAGAGATGGTCTTCGATAAATGGGCTGCTGTGTCTGGTTTCACTTTCTCAAGAAAGGCAACACATCCTGATATCTTAACAGTGAATCAGAGAGAAACTCATAAAATGCGCCGTTTTGGCGACGTGTGTCCTAAAAATTTTGATGGACCTGAAAAGGTTTAACACATGCCTCCTATTCCACGCGTGATGATCCTTCTCAAATTCACGTAGACTTCAACGAGGCATGGTCCATCGTCTCTGAAGATTCTATTGATGAGTTTGCCGTACTCATTCACAAAATTGGACACGCACTGGACTTACCTCATTTGAGCGATGTAGACGCTTGTTTGCATTTTAAAGTTTGCATTTTACTATTACGACAATTCTAAATTTGATTTGAACACTTGATGACATTTCAGAAGCTAGGAAAAGATATGATCCTCTGTCATCACCACCGCAGCCTATGCCTTCATCGACTCAACCTATGCCTTCACCAACTCCTCAGCATACAAGTGATAAACCGGTGCAAAGACTTGTTTCCGAACTGTGTGAACTGGAAAACATTCAAACGTATATGGTTATTAACCATGTTTTATATGTGTTTTATAAAGAGTTGGTATGGGTGACAAATTTAATAGATAAGCAAATAACTTCTCATTTTTAATTTCGAACTGGATACCATACTTTCCTACAGAGTTAAATGTGACAGCTGATTACAAAAAATCAGATTCTCAAATCTTTATGATGGTAAATAATAAGATGTATGTCATTAACTATCCAAAATTTACGTTATTGGATGGGTATCCTCAAATTGTGCCTAATTTAGGTTATGGAAACTATTCTTTGACATAGGATTAACAAATCTGTTTTATAATGATACAATACAGTGAGTTTAACAACACCGTTGTGCTTACCTTTAAGAATAGTTGTGAACTTTTTGGAATAGATTGGCCACCGAAAAAGGGATTGATTAATGGAATAAAATCACTTGTATCTGTGTTTTAATCATTATTCCGTTTTGTAACACTCAGTCCGTATTTCTTCCGTTACATCCTGCTGGAACTCTTTAAAACTCTGCGTTCTAATCTAAATTACAAGTAAACGGAAGGAAATGTGCAATTCAAGACTGGAAAAATCTACAAGTTTGTGTTATTCAATGTAACAGTGATTTCGTTATTCTATCTTTGGTTGAAAGTAACTTTCGTATGATAGAGCAAAAAGGCAAATCAATTGTTGATAACGTTCCACCATAGCAAAATGTGTACAATTTACAATGCATCATCTGGTGAAGGACAATGTACAAATAAAGGACAAGTACTTGCATTTTCGTATGTTTGTATTCAGTAAGAAGAACGATGTTTTCATTGGTACGTCTTTCCTTTTAATAGATGTTCCTATATTTCTTCTACCCTATTCTTGTACATCAATGTCATAAATTAAATATTTTTAAGATTTGGTAGCTTGGCGTAGTAGTAGGTATTTGAGAGCTTATTATCCGAATATTTCCTTCTTTGGGATTAATCGTGTTGGATACTTTGCTAACGGCTAGTAGTAATTGGAGTGAAAGCCTATTATCCCTATAATACGAATAATTCCTTTTTTGATATAGTTTAATACAGTGATAGTCTCAAATTAATCGTGTTAGTTACTTTGGAAAGGGCTAGTAGTAGTATTTTATGGCTATAATACGAATAATTTCTTCTTTGGTACGGTTTAATTCAGTGATAGTCTCAGATTAATCAATTTGATTGCTCTGGGGAGAGATATTAGTAATTGGGTGAAAAATGTCTTCTGAATGATTTTTTATGGCTTAATTTGTCCATTTCTATCAAAACTTATGTGACCTTGAAAAACTACCCTTACATAAAATCATTTACTTTTGGGTGTAAATCGACTTTAAATTAATGTTAGACACTTGATATACCTACTTCATATACTACGAGTTTTAATCTTGAAAATACATTCTAAATGGGTTAGTTTGGTAGTGGGGTTGACAAACACTCTTTAAATTATTTATATTGGCTTAAACTTTCCATTTCTGTAAAAACGTTTATGACCTTGGAAAACTACCCCTACATAAAATCACCTCCTTTTGGGGTGGAAATAGGTTTTAAAGTCACGTTAGACACTTGATTTAGCATACTACGATTTTTAATCTTGAAAATAAATTTTAAAAGGGTTTGGTTGGTAGTGGGGTTGAAAAACACCCTCATGGGATGGCATGATTAATAAGTAGTGCCAAAGTTATTATTGTACCATCTATTCAATGTATTACGTAATATTAATTATTATTTTTCTTTAAATACTACCCCTCTAGTAGGGCGAAAATTAATTCAGAAGGGCCTAACTCTTTTTAAAACATTTTAATACTTTTGTTGATAATATTTAGGTTTGATTATTTGTATTTATTTCATTCATTTAACCAACATATATCGTGTGAATAAGTGTGCATAGTTAAAATTACATGTATAAGGTTTTACCCCAATATTACATCCCTGGACCTCTGTTCCTCGACCTGCGATTTCAGTCATTCTTGCTCTCACAAGGTGCCTGTATCTTAACAGGCTGGTCCTCCGCTACCAGAGATTCTATTTAACATTTTTCCTTACATATGTTCATCTCGTTCCGACCAGAGGATCCCTCACATTTTTGGTACATATAATATTTAGGTTATTTGTGCACATTGGTATCTGTTTCCTTGCCTAACACTTTTTTGGGCTTAGGGGTGACCGGGGATGCGTGAAATTCACCCTCCTATTAGGGTTCTTCATGATTTACTTGTATTACTTTTCGAATATAACACTATATTGTAAAAGACTAGCTTTAATTTTTCGTAATAAACTAGCCCCTCTTCTGGGGCTGACAATTAATTCTTTCTATAACATTTCCAAATTTTTTGTTAATAATATTTATCAGTTTTAGATGAATTGTTTCAAGGTTGATACAGATCTGTTTTACCGACCTAAATCTATTTTCGGGCTGAACTCAGGTTTTTGTTGTCATAGGAGGGTGGGGGTGACGTTAAATGAAGGCGTCGGTGGTACAGACGGCCTGAATGCAGAAATTGTTAGGCTGGTGTGGGGCATCGCAACGATAGGCTTCGTCCCGATATGCCTCCCGTAACACTACTCATGATGAACCGTGTATTTGTGATTTCTTATATTTAAGTGACAGGTAGGAGTGGTGCAACCTCGGCAATAGACTTGCTGAGAGTATTTCCTTAATGAATTAATAGGTTTCGTTGATGGCCCGATGGAGTCTCTGGTATACTCATAGGGGAGAGTTTTGTACCATGTAACGGTTCGGTCTCGTCAAAAAGCGCGTCAACCTGAAGTACTTACAATTTGCAGTCTCCACTTTTTATTAAGGAACCGGCCACAGCAGCCACTCGGTCAGCATCAAGGTTCTCTTCTTATCTAGGGCAATGTGGGGTTTTATGATGGCTCCTATAAATCTATACTGAATAATAGATCAGTATTCAAACTGGTAAGATTGGTATTTATTGTCTATAATCAATGAAAAGTTATTGTGCTAGCAAATATTAAAACGTAGATGACATTTCGTAGGAGCGTAAAAAGTAATTCATTCAGAAAGCTATAGTTTACAACATTAACTTTTATCACGAATTCTTTTGGGCATATGATATGATCATAACCATGGCAACAGAATATACACCATGATTATGATATGCAACTAGATTGAAACATTATTAAGATTAAAACATTATTAAGCAATACAAGTCTGATATTAAAATTAACAGAACTAATAAAATAATTAACAAATTAATAAAAGAAAAACATAAGAATTTACCAGATATATTAAAAAAACAATATTATCGGTTTCATTTCATTACACAGATAATATTGTTTTTTTAATATATCTGGTAAATTCTTATGTTTTTCTTTTATTAATTTGTTAATTATTTTATTAGTTCTGTTAGTTTTAATATCAGACTTGTATTGCTTAATAATGTTTTAATCTTAATAATGTTTCAATCTAGTTGCATATCATAATCATGGTGTATATTCTGTTGCCATGGTTATGATCATATCATATGCCCAAAAGAATTCGTGATAAAAGTTAATGTTGTAAACTATAGCTTTCTGAATGAATTACTTTTTACGCTCCTAAAATGTTTACATTTTCGTAAGTGCGATGACGTGACTTCCTTTACAGTACAGTGGCCTAGTAGTGATTCAGATTTGTTTTCGTTCATTCATGACCTGACCATCGACAAGTTAGTGACACTTCTTCTACCTGGTACCGTTATCTTATCCTAAATCTCTTCACACTAACATTCCTTAGCATTCATTCAGCACCCTACGAAAGAATTTAAGCCGATGTAACAATTACTCAATATGCTTTGTGTATTACTGGAGTTACCTAACCGCAGCCATATAATAATAAGAAGAAGGAAAATAAGAACAAAATAAACTGACATGAAAATGAAGTGACACTGAATTTCACTATTAATTATGACACATGATATATAAATCGCCAACGGATATTTTTATTGGACATCCTCTTGGAAATAAGCAACAATAATAAATTAATTTCGGATTTAGATGCTATATGTCCACACTTACACAATAATTAACAACAATATATTCTCGCTTGCGGATCTGATTGCTACTCGTCCATTTATTTACACCTTAATGATTTCACTTGTAAAGCCTACATCACACGTAATGAGGTTTTCACGGTCATGCATACTTACAAATTACATCATACTTCATCCTAGTACCTTTCTTGTGAAACGACATCTGCCTGTTTCCATACTGTTACACCTTTCCTACTCTTTGTATGGCCTAATAAATGACAGGTTATAGCGCCCGATGATTTTACCATTTTTAGGGTCTGACACTTCAAACCAAACACCATTGAATATCTTCGTAGTTGTGAATGGTCACCGTTAAATTAGCTGTAGCACTTGACAAGTTTTTCTCCCTGATTAGGACTTTTTCTCCCACTACTGAGTTCCATACTCGCTTATATCTTTTCGCCTTTTCCATCCGGTTGACTACATTTCTCCTTATGTTTTCAATTGCTGTTCTGCAGTAATCGGCGAGCTTCTTATTTACGCCTGAAGATGGAATTGTTATTGGTAGGCCTTTAATCAATTCTTTGGGTTCGTCTCCGTCGTGAGCCTCACTGGTTCGACCCCGACTATAGGATTTATTGTATGGTTCAATATGTCTTCTATATGATATATCGGACCCACGCATTATGGCGTTTATTGCAGAGTGCTCTTAGGTACAATGACATATCACGCAATCCTCTTTCCGCCAAGTTGCTTTTGGGATGGAATCTGGCTACGTTATAGTGCTTTATTCCGAGTGATGCCGTTCTACTTCTAAACCTCTTGCTTACGAACGGTGTTCCATTGTCCGATATGACCGCCTTAATGGTTTGGTACTTAGGGAAATAATCAAACATGAGTTTTCTGAGTACTTCACTAGTATTAGCATTCCGCATAAAATACAATTTCACGAAGTGTGAGAACACGTCGTAACAAATAAGTACGTATTTCATCCCATACGCCCCCGCTACCAATGGTCCATGAAAATCCAGTGCTACTAGCTCTCCTTCCTTTTCTCTAGATATAGTCATCGGCACTCTGTCATATTTTACATTCTTAGGTTTAGCTTTTTTACACAGGTCACGGCAACTGACGTATTTACGGATTTTTCTACCCAAGTTCTTTATGTACATTTTGTTTTGTAGGTAAAGCCGCATTCTGTTTGTCCCTGAATGTCCTAACTTCTCATGCACTATAGTTATTATTTTATTTTCCAATTCTTCAGGAATATATACTTTCCATTCCTTATGGTCTTTGCCGCATAGTTTGTACACAACATCATTCAACATCTTGTATTTCACGTCATCAATTGCGTCATCGCCTGCCTGATTCATTTCTTCCAGACCTAGTCTTATCAGTTCTATTTCCGGATCATTACGCTGATAGGCTCCGATATCTTTGAAATCTCTTTGCAAAGTAAGTTCTCTAAACATTTTTACCTGCATTATCGGGACTAGGTTCCTATCGCCTCCGGCCAACTCAGGTATGTCTCTCTTATTACGGGAAAATAGTCGCATAGGACGTTGTCCTTCCCAGCCACGTGACTTATTTCCAGGTCAAACTGATTCAGCTCATGTACGTATCGTGACAATTCGCTATACCCTAATTCCATTTTATTCAGGAAAGTTAGGCTAATGTGATCTGTGTATACTATGACTTTTCTGTTAAATATGTATTGCTGGAACTTGGTCGAAGCATGATACATTCCTATAATTTCCTATGCTTTCAATAGGTGTGAGTCCTCGTGACGTCGTCGCTATTAAATGTCTAAACCCATCTTCGTGCTCCTGTACCAAAATTCCCCCTACGGCAATACTCGAAGCATCCACACATACGAAATATTCCAAGTCATCTCTAGGCCTTTCTAACAGTATGAATTTTTGAAATTGTTCTTTTACTTTTTCAAAGGCTTCGTCTTCTATTGGAGTCCATTGGAATTTATTCTGTTCTCTGAGCAATTTTCTCAGTGGAGCTACATATCCTGCGTAACCTGGGATAAATCTGTCTTGGTAATTAAATATTCCTAACACTTTCCTTACTTCACGGACTGTTTTAGGCCTACTGATATCCATTATGGCTTCTATCCTGTCAGGATCAGCCGACACCCCGTCTTTCGATATGATATAACCAACAAACTTCACTTCGTCTCTGAATAGGCTCAACTTATGTGGGTTGACTGTCATCCCGTTTCGCAAGAATGTACTTAATACAAGGTCTAGTATTTCCAGGTGTGTGTCAAAATCATTTGTGTTGATCAAGTAGTCATCGACATATGCAGTTACGTCGGGTCCCATGCCTTCCGGAAACATAATATGTAAAGCACGTAAGAGCGCGCTCCAGGAGGTCCTCATTCCAAACGGTGCCCGACAAAAGGAATTGACAGATCCTTGGTGGACGAACGAACAATACTTCCTATCTTCCTTCCTTAATCCAATCTGCCAGAAGCTTGATGTTAAATCGATACTAGTAAAATATCTCGCTTCTCCCATTTTTGCTAAGAGATGGTCAATTGGTTCAGTTTTAAACCGATCGGGCTTCATTTATTGGTTCTCCGTTCTTAGGTCCAAAGTCATTCGTAATGTTCTATGCTGTTTAAAAACCCAACAGACGGGACTGATATATTCTGAGTCTGATCTTTCAATTATGCCATATTTTAACATTTCTAAAATTACTTTATTAGCTTCATTTCTAATAGATAACGGCAATGGTCTGCTCTTGTGATTATATACAGGTGGATTATCCATTGATATAGAATGCTCGTACACTAAGCATCGCCCGGGTACCTCAATGTACACGCCCATATTTCTGGTTAAGACATCTAACAATTTTTCTTTTCGTTGCTCGTTAAGTGATGTGATGCTTTCTACTTTCCTTCTAAGAATTTCTAGAATTTCTGCTTCACCCATACTGACTTCATTTTCCTCCCCATCTTCCTCATAGTAATTCTCCTGATCATGCATATTAGTTCCAAACATATTTATCTCGCAACTTTTTCCAACATCGTAACTATCCTCCAAATAGGTGATATTAAAATCGTTTTCCTGTACACATATTTCATAATCAACTCGCGAATTTTCTGTCGCTGCCGTAACAAAATCAACTGGGTTTTTCCAACCTACAGTTTCGCTATTTACTGGGTTTTCAAACCTACAGTATTAATTAATCCTTCACTTATTGTCTCACTACTATTGTCCTGGTTCTGCGCCGTGGCTAAATTCTCGACTATAAAACAATCATTTTGAATTGCGATTTCATCTTCGGAACAGCTCATATGATCATGTAAATTACTGGTTAGAAATGGGACTTCTATAATTTTATTGTTATCCTTGATTTTAAGCAATTCTCTTAAAAATTTAAAATTCCTTTGTATTCTTGGAGTGTATCACATCCTATTATAACTGAATGGGCTAGGTTCTTAACAACAAACATATAAATTTCTGTTTTCCACTCGCCAATATTCAATGGCACAATTATCTGTTTATCTATCTTGTGTTTTGTCTTGCTAATAGCCGTGGTACAATAAAGTCCCGGTGAATTTAATTCCTCTAATTTCACTTTTTTCTTTAATTTCGTAATATCATTTTTCGCTACAGACGATTAACATGCTCCCTGAATCAACATTATCTGTAATTTTAATTTACCAATATTTGCCTCGATCTGCGGTGGGTTAAAAATCTGTTGATTTACATTTTTATTTACATTATGTGACATTGTTATGTTATTTACCTCTGTATTGAGTCTAGGTATGGAAGGCACGCTCCCCACTGAAGATGTACTTCGACCCACTATTACTTCATGATCTAGTTTAAAGAGCCTCTTGGGCCGCTATCACACCCCTCTCCAGTTACGTCACTTTGGTTATTATGGAATTCACTAGCCTCATACTAGCACTGACGTGCTTCTGCCACCTGTCTCTGATTAAAATCTTCGCTCTGTGGAAACCTTATGTATCTCCCCTCTCTTAGTTCACCATTTCTCAGATTACGATCAGTATTTCCGGATTTCGCTTCTGAGAATGCCATGTGGTTCACTGACACTTGCTGTGTCCGTGGCCCCGTTCTATTACTGTCACTGTTATTACGCGAAGCCTGATTTTGTTGATGTCCCCTGAAGTTATTGTTATTATTCCTTTGATCGTTCCTGCCATTTGAATAATTATTATTGTTATTATTCGGGCCATTTCTGCCATTTGAATAATTATTATTGTTTCCTGGTCGATTTTCCCGATTTTCAGCTAAGCCTTGGTTATACCTTGCCGTATTCAAATTTAGACTAGAATTATTTTTATTATTTCCATAATAATTTGTCTCTCTATCGTGCTCGTTTTGACTTCTATTCCCTTGGTCATATCTTTCTACGTTTTCATATCTCCTACCATTTCGGCTTCCCTCTTCGAACTCCGTTAATAAGCTCAACATTTCTGCATACGTATTCGGTCTTGCTACCACCAAATGATTGTATATCTCGGGCCCAAAATGTTTCTTGGATAATTGGAGCACGTCTTCCTCGCTTAGTGAAGCTTCTAATGACTTGGCGATCTTAATTAAGCGCATGAAATATTCAGTCATCGTCATATTACCTTTCTCATTATAACTTCCCGAGTACAATTCGGTCCTGGCCTTACTCTGCCTACTTGCACTCCAACATCTGTCCATGAATAGCTTTTTAAACTCAGAGTAACCTACTCGTTCCGCTAATACAAACTGACACCAATATTTACATCTCCCAATTAGTCCCTTCTGAATGACTAACATTTTGTACTCTTCTGGTATCCCTTTCAACTTGAAATACGTTTCCATCTCAGTTATGGAAAGATGCGGATTTGATAGATTTTCGTCATTATAACGAGGCAAAGCCCATTCTAATCCAAGGATTTGATTTAACGGCATATTAATCTGATGTGCTACCGGATTAACAGTATGGTTAATTAGGCTGACGTCGCTTCGCATCGTCTCGGAATCGTTGGTAATGCTAGGAGTTTGTTGTTCTCCGTTATTAAGTTCATTTATTGGCAAAGTTGCCGTATTTAACAAATTTACTGTTGGAGAACACGCCCCTCTGCTATCAG
Organism: Ectobius pallidus; assembly: GCA_964059195.1. Classification (NCBI taxonomy): domain Eukaryota; kingdom Metazoa; phylum Arthropoda; class Insecta; order Blattodea; family Ectobiidae; genus Ectobius; species Ectobius pallidus. Next base: position 148,473,479 of record CAXKWD010000004.1, read on the forward strand.
CATCGCTATATCTCAAAGAAGTTGTACTACTACCTTTACCTATTTTGTCTACAACCTCGGTTATTTCTTTGGTAATAGTATTTTGCACACTCACTACTTTGTTAATTTCCTGGCTTAATTTTACCTCCATTTCTATAACCTGGCCTTGAAATCTATTACTCAGTTCCCCTAGATCGTCTGAAAATGCCTTTACTAAGTGCCCCTCCAAACTCTTATTTTTCTCTTTGATCTCTTTTGTAACAAACAATAATTATTTTCAATTTTCTTATCAATTGAATTTACAGTACTGGCAAGTTTTTGTTCTACTTCCCTATTTTTACGCAAAAATTTATTTTCTACATCTTTCTTGTTAATATCCAGTTCACTTTCTACTTTGTTTATCCTATCATTGACCTTGGCAGTATTTATTTTACTTTCCTCAGTCAACTTATCAATTCTTTCGTTATTCTTCTTTAAGTTTTCAGCAATTTGATCTATAGATTTCTTAATTTCATTTGAATTTTTATCAATCTTTTGCACTATTTTCCTGCTTTCCTCTTTACTTTCATTTGAATTTTGTTTCATTTCGCTTGCTAGTTTCCTACTTTCCTCTTTACTTTCATTTGAATTTTGTTTCATTTCGCTTGCTAGTTTCCTACTTTCCCCTTTACTGTCATTTGAAATTTTATCAATCTTTTGCATTAATATCCCTAACCACGAAGGCAATCCTTCATCTACAACTACCTGATTTTTCTCTATAGGTCCTACATTTTCATTAGCTATCTGAGCTGATGGCCCCTGAGAATTATCACTGTACTGATTAGTTTCACTAACTATTTCGCTGTTATTTTGCTCTACCTCCTATTTTCTGCTACTGTTATTTGTTCTACTTCTTCACTAGAAAGCAAATCCTGGCCGTCCTGTGACTCTAAGTTTTCCATTTCGTTATTAATAATTTTACCGCTGCGTAAAGTTATCATTCCTATCTCCTGACCTAATTATTTTCGTCACTGCACTGAATCACTTGTAATAAAAGTCATGCGCACTTACCTTCATTTACATAGCAATCTTTACACACATACATATATAACACTCTTATAATTAACAAGCACATATATACCCTCTTATAATTAAAATTTACATAAAACTTCTACTTCCCTCTCTTCTCTCTTGTTTACTCTGCCCGCTCCTATTCGTTCTTCCCTCTTCTTTATCTTATTCTTCGCGATTTTCAAACTTCACGTTGTTCAATTAGTATGTAAGAACTTATTGAAATTCTGGCACTTATTTTTACGAGCTCTACAAGTTGGTGACAGTATGAAGCACTCGCAATATATCTGGTGCCTATATTCGAGCCACACAGTAGTTATTTCTCCTATTTTAACAGTTTTTCGAGCCCCGCGATTTCGCGCCACTTATGTAAAGGTTCGTTCTCGTCAAAAATCTCGTCAACCTGAAGTACTTACAATTTGCAGTCTCTACTGTTTATTAAGGAACCGGCCACAGCAGCCACTCGGTCAGCATCAAGGTCCTCTTCTTATCTTGGGCAATTTGGGGTTTTATGATTATGGGCTCTTATAAATCTATACTGAATAATAGATCAGAATTCAAACTGGTAAGATTTGTATTTATTGTCTATAATAAATGAAAAGTTATTGTTTTATCAAATATTAAGGCGTAGATGATATTTCGTATGAATGTCAGAGCGGTAGAATGATCTTTCGTACTATACTTCGGTAATTAGATGATGCGTAATTCTTGTTCTGTGAATTACCGTGGTACTATAATCCCTTAGGTATGTCGTCGACCAACAGTACTTACATGTCACACACTAAATTTAATGATGGTAAAGACTGTAATTCAGTCTTACCGCAAGCTACCTGTTATTTCACTGACTTTAATATATTAATACTTCAAGTGATAAGGATTAATCCCGATCACTGTAATACTAAAGAACATAATGAAGTCATACGACCCCTTCTGTACACAAAGATCGAAGTACAGTTACTTCCGCAGCCGGTGAAGGCTAGGACAGAAGCGATTTCTCAAAATGTTGATCATTCTACTGTCCCCTCGTTCATCTCAGATATCCCTACTTTATACACAAACAAATGACAACTTATGTTATTACAATTATGAGTATTTTCTGTTATAAGCTACTTTCTCATTGGTTACTGAGTTTTTAGCATCAGACGCTTCTGATTTGATGCTCTCTCAGCTTGGAGCGTCAGTCTGTTCTACGTATTTGCCTAGGGTTCTGGGTATAGTTACAGAAATCTGGTTACCCAATAGCTTTACTCCGAACTTCTCTTTTCAGTGCGTCTTAGCTCTTTTCATCGCTTTTTTAAGTGAATAGAAGTGTATTTTATTACAAAAGTCGTCTCCGATTTCCTGTGGTGCGTGAATAGGAAAGCCGGACTTAACTTGGAGAATACAGAGAATTCCGTCTGAGACATTCTGTGTGTTACAAATCTAGGTTTCATTTCATTTCACAGATAATATTGATTTTTAATATATCTGGTAAATTCTTATGTTTTTCTTTTATTAATTCTGTTAATTCTTTTATTAATTATGTTAATTTTAATATCAGAATTGTATTGCTTAATAATGTTTTAATCTTAATAATGTTTCAATCTAGTTGCATATCATAATCATGGTGTATATTCTGTTGCCATGGTTATGATCATATCAAAGTTGAGCATATTTTTATTGTGCTGCATTTAACTCGAATTTTAATAGCATTTCCTTAGATTTTAGTCTCTTGTCAATGTACTGTGCTTTCTTAACATATTGGTGCTTGTTTTAAGTATGTACTCCAGTAAAAATGAGTATAAGAAAAAATTAAATTATACTGCACAGTGGCTCAAGGTACAACACCCTTATGTACCCATCCTGTACCATGGAGGCGGATGGATCATTCTGCATAAGTGCATAAACAGAAATATCCAGAGGCTGAACCCTATGCGAAGTGTATGGGGGAATGCCTTTTCCAGAGCATCAATAGACAGATGTGTCTCGTGATTGTCGAAGATCAAGAGAACCCTAATTTCTTCGGTCAAGAAACTTTAAAAAATGTTGCTTCATTTGACCACCCAGATAAATTGCCAACTCCGATACACCCTGGAAGGCCACCAAACAACATTCTGTCCTTGAAATTAACACGAGGGAATATAAACATAGGAGGTAATTAGTTTCCAACAGCATTCACAGCTCCAGGCATAGTGACTAGTTGCCCTCTTTCGGTTGATGTTGCACTTCCAATCTGTTTTAGACCTTTAGGATCAACGATGTTTCACTGTCCCTGCACAGTGCTTAGGCCAGTCCAAGTTCCATATGTTTTCTAGAGGAATGGGGCCAAATCTGTTGTGAATATCTTTCATGTAATCGAAGAAACATTTTCTTCTCTGGATCATTCGAATTAATTTTCTTACTCGGGTCTTACTACGAGTCATTGTTGTCCTGACAACAATATTGGAACACATATATAAATAAAATATCATGTAACTTCTCGTACCATGGTCCGCCGGCTCAAGGTACAAGACGCAGCTGTGGCTCAATGTACACGATTGTCTGTTTCCACACAAATATGACTATCGACATGATCTTCTAGTATCTAACTAACAAAGTGTATGGTCATGTTACTCATCCCAACTTTTTGGTCTTACACACGCAGTTCTGAAGCAAACATGTCGAAACTTGCACAGAGAATGCCTGAGGCCACGAGAAGCATACAGTTCTACGGTTAGAGCTCTAGATGTCAACAGTTCTCAGATATTTGAACTGGTCCAAGGTAGGCCTACACTATGGTCTTGGTACAACATTCTCCCCTACTGATAAGAGACGATAGTTTGGTCATTTAAGACTAGTTTTAGGTATCAGTCACGATATTTTTAATTTGCTGATTGAATCCTGTGATAGAAAGCTTCTGTTTTTTGTTTGTTTTAGGAATAAACTAACGACAATAACCTAATTTTCTTATATTTATCTCCGGCAACTTCCCCATATCTATGGATTTAGTGTATCATTTGAACTTCTGAGGCTGTATATTAAAATCTAAAAGTTTCGAGCATGAATTTGAGAGTAACAAGATTGCAACTACCTTGCATGAAACCTCATTTATATAAGAAAACACTTTATGAACCGTACACAAGAAAATATTACATTACATACACATAAGAATTAAAACAACATGTAAGGTATTGAAACGTAGCACAAGTGTTCATAGCAGCCCTGTGAGTTTATTTTGCAGTTGTCTTACAGCTGTCCACGCCGATACAATGCTAAGATACTCCCGTGTGTCAAATCTGCGATTTCTCTCATTCGATTGTGTTCCGAACACGCGAAATATCACTGCCATGTAAGAAGTAGACATGGCTATTATCGAGTTCTGTTGGAGGAGCTGCAAAACACATTTCTCCACGTTGATGCAGAAATTGAACTGCGATCACAAAAGGGAATCAATGTAGCACGTACAAACCCGGTCTGATTGCCGCTTTGTTGTCGAATACGCGAGAGAAAAAAAACGTGAACAGTTCTGGCAAGTCCATTTTTTCTCAACTCCACAAGTTTTACACTTAATACATCATAACAGCAAAGCATATGTTTACATGGAATATATACGGAATCGTAGATAATGGACTTTAATTAAGTCTACTTTTCCAAACAGAATGAAACCGCAAAAACAAAAAAAAATTATCGGAAAAAAATAATAATAGTGTTACAACCTCAATAAAATCAAACATTATGTTATAATGTTTCTTGTATCCTATTCTACTTAAATTTAATTTTAACCTGAATAAGTTATTTTATTCTGAAAGGACAAAATAACAAGTTTAATAATTGTAATTTGAAGGAATCACTGGAAAGGATCTGATGTAATATATTCACATGACTTTCTTAGCATAAGCCAAGATAAGGCGATTTTCTCACTTCTCACTTCTCACTTCTGTTTATGTGGGCTTAGAATACAAATTTAAACATAACTATTTAAACCATTTTCGAGGAAAAAATGAAAGATTTTCTTCGTATAAAGTTGATTCCATTAAGTTCTCGAAGTATAGTTGACTGCTCGCAAAAGTTAAAGGTATATAGGTATTATTATTATTATTATTAGTATTAGTATTATCAGTATTATTATTATTATTATTATCGTCATTATTATTGTTATTATTATCCAATAGTTTAATCTCGTTTTACCCTATGGTATATTAAGGATATAATTATTTACAAACATATGCTATAATACATCTTTCAATACTAAAGCATAACATATGGATATTAATTATACTGCATGAAGTGGCTAACAATATATGGTTAGGCCCTATAGTTATTTAAAAATATTATAATACATTCTTAAATTCTTAAGTATCGGTAATATACAAATAGTACAAGAAATAGCTTATGGTTATTTACAGAAATATAATATATTCTTAATTAATAAAGCATAATATTATTTGTAATGCAATAAATATTCATAATATCAGGTTAATTGCTGCATAATGCATTTCTAAATGCTAAAGCGATATATGACTATTTAAAGTGTACGAAATAGCTCATATAACCAGTTGAGCTGGCACTGTTACACATCTTAGTATTTTGCAGTTTGGCATGGCACGAGCAATGTCACTGGCTGACGTTTTCCATAACTTTACTCTATATCCTTTTAACTACTACGGCTGGTATTATTGATGAAGTGGATAACAGTGAATATTATTGGCATGATATTAGAAATAAGATTAACTAATACAGTTAATTGCCTTAATGTAATGATAAAACGGTAATGGCACTTTTAGCACCCTTGAAGTTGTCCTTTGAGTTGCCTATTCGAACAGAGTGGACGGTTATTTGGGAACAGTCGGAATGAGTAGCCTACTAGTACAACGTAAACGACAAATATACTGTAATTGTCATGGAAAATAATAACTTTTTATCCCACTCTCTTGCATTGAAGATTTCCTTATGACTCAGTATACTCACAAAAATTTGAAAGAGAAAATATAAAATAAATTTATAACAAGTAATAACACATATTTTATAACAATGAGTTGTCAGTATCTGGGACGATCTTTTTAAACACTCATGATTGTATCATCCGAAAGAGAGACTGGCAACTGAAGAGCTTTCCTGAAGAAATGTTAGAGATTTCTTCACAAGCTCATATGAGTAAGGCATATTCTTAAGGTAACTCAAATTTTATCGAATCTTAAAATAGTTTCCAATGGGTTCATAGATTCAGCTTTTTCTTGATGGACTTCTTAACCCTAATGGGACCCCAGCTCAAATCTAGTTGTTGTATTATCAATATTGCTCTCGTCATACGCTTAAAAGCTATTTTGTCGACTGTCCTTACTGAGTCATTAGGAGCCAAACAAGAAACCTTTACCTCGACAGTCCAGCTTTGTTCTTCAAAGCATCAGCTATTATGGATTTAAATATTTTCTGTTAAAGCTTAATTAAAGCATGACAGTTAAGGGATTTAAAAAAATATATAATGTATGCAGATATTATTTTCTTAACAACTATGGCTAAGGGTGACATTTCGATATCCATAATTATTAATTACTAGCTTAAAAGGCCCGGCGTCGCCCAGGTTTTTATTTTGTAATTTGAAATTAACTTATGAAGGATTTTCAATTTTAAAACTCTAGGGCCTTGTATGATATGTAGGCCTACATACTACTTGAAATGAGGAAGAACGACTTATCACACTCAAACTATTCCCTCAGAAAACGCTAGGTATAGCTTTTTAAGCTAACATAAATCCGATTACATAAAATGTATTGCTTTTATGGAAATTTTAATTTCTCACTCTCATGTTACCATACAACCGTTTCGGAGCAGAAATTATAAAAAAAATCAATATCACTTTCATACTTTCCTCCCCCAAAACGTGGGACATAATAGGCTATACTGCGGGCGTAGGACTGAAAATGTTCCATCCTATTTTGTCTTCTTGTAGATTTTAGGGCCTACGACAATCATCCCTATACGAAGCCTACAGTTATGAATGACGTAGGAGTGGATATATTTCAATTCGTGGAAAACAGCCCAGAAATCCATTCCACAACATCTTGTTTACGCCAAGAAGTATATGGACGCCGATAGAGTTTCACACTGTGGTATGATGCATTGTCCATAACTAATAAACTGTTGGGTTCAAGTTTCGGCGAAACATTAGCAAACTAGTTATGGAATGCCTCTCCATTCATGTCATCGTGGTACTGACCTGTTTTCTTTGACTCAGAAATGAGCAAACCCCCATCTACGAAGCCTGTGTCACTACCTATATGCCTAATTATTAGGCGTTTCCCCTTACCCATAGGATTTTTTAAACCTTGACTTAATCCTGCCCTAAAAGCTTTTTTCCTTTGATTCAACAGCAGTGTCATGCCAAATTTTAGGGGTGGTGTGTCCTGCATGTACCCATGTCTCGTCTAAGAAATAAAACTTTAGACGCTCTGCTCGGTATTGCCGTACAGCTTTAAGATGTCGTCTTCTCCAAAGTGCAATATCATCACGATCTACTATAACATTAACCTTACTTCTTTTCGCATATTACATTCCAATGTCCAACAATAACTTATAAAATGTTGTTCTTTTAAAATTAGGCAGGTCGGAATCCTCATTGACAGCACAAAGAAGTTTATCCACAGTTGGAGGTATGTTATCAAAAAAGAATTGATGAACTTTTGCTCGAATAGCACTTTTCATAAAGTCATCAATGTTATCTAAAACACTAAACTGCTTTTGAGCCTTTCTTGAAGGAGTTTTCACTACACCAGAATCTCTGTAATCACTACGCACTTTTCAGATACTTCTGGCAGATATACCGGTGAATTCAGATGTCAATTTTTCAATGTCCTCAATTGCAAGTGCTGGATATTTTTTTTAAATCCAGTAAACACATTCAATATAATTTCCTTCTGTCCACTTCGCAAAGATTTACCTCTTTTACTTTTAACTATGCCTCTTGGGCCTGGTTGAATTTCAGTCATTATGTTTAATGCTTCTCGCAGACTGGGTTATAAATTATAAACGCCACGTTTCGCTGTTCACTGAAATTTGTATGTTTACATTATTCACAACAATGACTCTCGCAAACTGGAAGGTTATATCACGAATGCCACGTTTCGCAATAGGCCTACATTGAAAGATTTGCAATAAGTTGATATTGTTATCTTAATAATTTTGGTCATATTTTATGAGCTTTTTTACTTTTATAAAAATCAAATCTAATACCGCACTATACTGTCTTGTAGCATGATATGTGCTGCGGTTCAAATCACGTGCGTTTGTTTACACGGTCTTGCATTCTCAAAATGAATGGATAATACACACTTTCAATTTGGTTTGGACGCAAGACTCACACTTTTTGTTGTTGTTTTATTTTGTTAATGAAACATGTGACTGTGAATATGTCACACTTCTTTTGTGATACTTCATTTTTTTAAATCTTTTTATGTAAACATTTGACAGCAGAACTCACTAACTGTGCCTTATTTCACATTTCCGACTTTTCCCGTGGATTTTCCAAAAATTTTCTTTCATACAAACCTTGTCCTGACAATTAAGAACACAACAAAAAAAGAAATGAGCCATATCAGTCGAGCCGTTCTCAAGTGATGCGGCAACAACCCTTTTGTAAATTCATTTTTATTAATATAGATTACATTAATTATATGAATCAAAGCATTTTTATATTGCACAGTGAACAGTGACTGAAACCAGTGTGCATGTGACAGAAGACTTACGAAGACAAGTGACTAGGACCGTAACAAGTGTAATGAGTAATGACGTAACCTACAATGATGTGCACAATGACTCAGACTAGTGTAAGTGGACAAAGTTCAGTAATTGCATAAAAACCCAAGAGTACTTAATATCCCTCACGTAGAATAGCTCACCATGTGTAGGTGTATTCGAGCTTACCCTCTTTGAGGAGGCCATTGCCCTTAACGGGACATTTTAGGCTAATCATTTCATTTCATTTCACTGTGTGAGAGTGGCAAAATATTTTATATGGAGACTGGTGATATTTACTTCAGTTATTCGCTCTGCACTTTGCCCTAGTATTTACCTATGGGTTTGTAAAATATCATCAGCGTAGTGATGGAACGTCTTATCTGGTGAATCGTGACGTCACTGTAGGTGCATTACTAAGTTAAAGATTTAGATTCACCTCACATGTTGGTTTCCATTGGTGGTAGTTTCTTCATCAGCACCATCATATCATCCTTTACATGGCGGAACAGATAATATGCTCTGAGCGTCGGTTTTGGGTTTACTTTCCTCAGTTTCTATCTCACTTTACAAATTACAGTGCGACTACTGCATCTAGTTTTGTTGTATATAAATTAATAAATGCCATGAAATAACAAATTTTGAATCCAACCAATATGTCTTTTTCAGCGATGTTTCCAGTCACAAACGAATACTTCATACTATTTACAGCAAAATTACTAACTACAGATCATATCTTGTGTGTGGAAATTCTAATCACATGTTGAAACTAAGGTCCTCCATGCGCCACGCATTCTGACTCTCCACATTAGCCTCTCTCGCACCTTTTATGAAAGCTTCAGTTGTAACTGCTGCACAAATTGTTTTCATTAGCTCATCCTGTCAGCAGATTTATATCGCCATCACTGTTGGAACTGGTTTTGATGCAATCCTTCAGTTCTGTTTATCTTGAACTAGTCCCTTCATTATCCTCATACGTTTTAGAGTTTCATTTTCAACAATGTGTTTTATAATCGTGCTTTACACATGCAATTTTTCGTCAATTATTTCTTCAAATATTGTATTAACTAAGCTTGATGCTTTAGAATGTTTTTCTCTTAATCTGGCAGTTCTTTTCTGATAAGTATCTTCCACACACTTCATCGCTCTTCTATTTTCGCTAAAACCTCTTTCATTGGGTATTATGTTCACCTAATCTTCAGCAACGCTCTATAACACTACTTCTCCATTTTGTGTCTTTCGCCATTTTACCAAAGTGCGTATCTCGTTTGCATAAAGTGTAACAAATAGTTGTAACATATAGGTTAAGAATCTCTCTTCAGGTTTTAGGTAAATATTTGACACCAATAGCATTTTCTTCCTTATAAAAGCTCCCTTTGGTTGTACTACCCTTTTTTTAAGTCACCTTTGCTAATTCTATCCTATGTAATTTTGTTCCCTGATTATTATAATGTGTCCAAAACATTAAATATTTTACACACCACTTCCTCATGGGTCCATAGCTTAATCACCATATAATTGGTGTGAGGTATGCCGGATTGCCTCAAGCTTATCCCAATATTTTCATTATTATGTGAATAACTCTGGATGGAAACAAGTGTCTATTACTTTTCTAAATAGGCTCAATTAACCTCATTCTGATGCCAGGACATAGCTTTGTTACTGTTTTAACTTTGTATCCTATTTTCATGACCACTAGTTGTAGAGGTTTGATACATAGGCCAACAAACTACTTTCTTATTTTAAACTCCATTGAGTCTCTCTTTTGTGACCGTCATCTCTTAGGTCTCCGCTTGAAACTAATTCTATCCTCTTCTCCGCTTTGCCTAAAAAAAGTTGTTTTTTACCTGTTTAAGTTTTAGTTTTTCTCTTCAATCCAACCCCAAATATTCTCCTATGCGTAATTGTAAACGAACATACTGCATTGCACACCTTATCTAATAAATTTAACACTAACTTGTAGCAACGTTTGTGTTTACATCACTTTTATAGAACATTTACGTCTACATTTTTATTGCATTTTCCATTGTTCGTCATTGTTACTCGAAAGAAAAAAAAACATTTTTTTTTTCGTTATTTATATCTGTCCATCCTGTTCATGTCTAATTTTTCCCGTAAGTGCACCTCTTCTTAAAGTCATCATTATAGTTTTTCCGCATTTACCATTATCCCCCATTCCTCGTCATAATCTTGCAGCTTGTATAGAGTTCCTTGTAAGCCTCTTAACACGAAGTCAGATAGTCCACGTACAACATTATTGGAATATTTACCCATCAAATCTTCCCTGATGAATTCTAATCATCCTACCCGACATCCCTTTCATCTATTAGTTTGCACCATAGGACTTCCCCGTCCGAGGTAAAATCCAGTCAAGTATAGATGACTGTCTATGCCTTTATTTAATCTGACTGACAGAAAATCTAATTTTAAATTATTTCTAGTTCTGCGTTCGTGTATATCAGAACGTTGTGAGAATTGTTGTAGGTTTTCATTCACTTGTAGTAAATTACATATTTATATAATCACGGTTCTTAGTCTTTATATATATATATAAAGACTAAGAACTGTGGTTATTTTGAATGGACGAAATAGATCTACACAACTATCTCAATGTTTTACTCTTGCTAAAATTGTTATGGCTTTCGTCTGATATCTTGATTGACCCTGAGCTACTGCCCCATAAACAGATGCCATAGGCCTATAGGAAATGTGGATGACAAAATGCAAAATAAGCTGTTATTAACCTATTATCTTGATTAACTGAGGCTCTTAGCTTTCGGAGTAGAAAAATAACTCTTGACAGCTTAGCGGTAACATTTGTTATTTGTTAGTTCCAAGAAAGCTTATTATCCAAGAACAATCCTAGAAGCTTTGCAGTTTTATTTTCAGGTAGACCTATACTAGTTTTAGGCTGAATATAATATTTGCAGTTTCGTCCTCGTTCACTTAAGTTCATGAAAACAGAATACAGTTTCCCTTCCTTATTTGTCACTTGTTTCTGTCTAAGCGAGTCCGAAATTAATAATAATTATGCTGTCCACAGTGCTACACCATCCCATGAACGAAATAATGAATTCATACATTTTGCATCTTTATTCTTTCCTAAATTATTTAATGTATTCAGTTTTCCTGTGCACCTGTGAAAAGGAACCAAGTAAGTAAACAGGGAGTCACTAGTAATAAATCATTTTGAGCATTCTTTTGTTTAAAGGTTGGGTTATGCACTGATTTAGCCGGCGCGGTGGCTGATGCTGTAGCGCGTGAGCCTGGCATGCTTGCGGTCCTGAGTTCAAATCTCGTGGCCGGCGGGTGTGTCATTCGTGGTGGACGAAGCCGTGCTTTAGGGGTTTTTTCTCGGGGTTCTCCCGTTTCCCCCTTTCATTCCACCAACACTCTCCACTTCATCTCACCTTTCCCCCTTTTCATTTTCATCCCGTTTCCACTTCTGGCATCGGGTCTGCTTCGGCAGTCAGATCCCTTCGGGGGCCTCTCCCGTTCTCCCCGCTGCTTGTGGTCAAGAGGTTGTTGATGGTGTGTGTCACGAACCTGTCGGGGCTCCCGGGTGGAGGTACCGCAGGGGGTGGCGCACACGTGGCATGGCAATAGGTTTGTTGGATGTAGGGGAGTTCCGTGGGGGCCCACGGGGGGCTTTGCGGAACCGGGGCGGCCTGTGGGCATGCAACTTATCCCATCCCGGAGGTAGGTAAAATAAGACGGTAACGGCTGCGGTGCTTAGGGGCGTTCCCACCCCGCCTCCCCGCCTTAAAGGGCACAAAATAAAATAGAATAGAATAGAATAGAATGCACTGATTTATATACCAAAACATATTTCAAACTATACAACCGCAGATTTGGTTACATGTCAAACGGCGAACCATCACAGAGTGCGCCGTTACGGTCACTAGTTACGTATGTCGGAAACGAAGAACATACGGTTATGAGAGTAGATTTGGTTTCGACCAGTTTTAACTAAATCTGTAAGCACCACTGCTCAAGCTTTACAACTGGCACACATAAATCCCTTATGAAAAGCCTGAAAATGTTTGAACAAAATAGTAGGGAACAAACCAAGAACTACTAATGTGAAAATGCCCAAGTTTTAGTAACAATTTTATTTTTCAAAATGAACCGATTTTAGTTTCATAGTTATATATAATGAGCTTGAAACATTACAAATATATGTACACAGTGAATAAATATTAATAAATTACCTTTAAAAGACGAAATATACATAACATTAGAGAAAGTTATATTAACTCTCTGAAAGACGGTTCCATTTATCAATATACATCCATTAATAAATTACTGTATTAAAATCACCAAATATATATAGCATATAGAAGTTTTATTAGACAAAGTTATTTTAAATTCCAGGAACACTGTTTACTTTTCCAATTTAGATCACCCTGTATCTGAGGGAATAATAATTCCTATTTTTTCTTTCTAAATTAATCTTTCCATTTCAAAATGAATAATTAACAAGAAGCTTATAATTACAGAAAAGTCAGATTCCTACCGGTATTAACATAAACTACATCGGGCATTTTAATCACTCTGTATATTCCATACCTAATTGGTTATCGGTAAAGGCATTCACCGCCAACTTTCACTTCTATTTTCAATCATTTCTGTATACTTTAACCTTTCTTAAATTGCCTACTATTAATGTTTTAAGCTATAAAGTCCTGTTATTGTTTCCCAAATTTAATTCTAACTAATCATTTCAAAAGCATTCTAAACTGGCCTGAACTCAGGAGAACTGGAGAGACATGTATTAACGAAACGAAACGACATGGACAGACAGACTGAAGATGAACTATTTCAAAATATGAATTTTCTTTGTTACATAATGTGGGCGACAATTTCAATAGCCAAACCAACAAAACCCGGAAAAATGAACTTTACCTGAATTTTAAACCAAAATCAAAATATAATACGGCAATTTAGATTCCAAATATGGGTGAGATGTATAATAGAAAAAGAATCATTAATTAAGTTAGCATGAAATGTAAGATGAAACAATCTCACCCGAGAGCAGCAGTGAAGATTACATTCTCGCACAGCTGACAACGCCCACCAAAATCACTGAGAACGTGAACTACATCCTTGCGTCGTGACTACCAGCTCCCAACTACCGTTCGCAAGACATCGCTCTCCAGTCCCTACGAGGGCTGACCGCATTCAGAAAAACACTCGTAACCAGTGGTTCTACTCGGGCGTGTTAATAAATTCACTTTTAAAATTATTGCTTCAAAATAGCCACCACTGGAGTAACATTTATTTACGTGAGCCGTATTCACGGCTCAAGAGGAAACTAATTATATTACCCTTTTACATTAAAAAATGTCTTCTTTGTTTTTTTGCTTTCTTTTGCAAAAATGTGATCTGTAGAACATACTTTGTATGTTGGCGAAGTTTGAGTGCCTTTGGGCGCTTGGAACTGTTATTAATGACGTCCAATTTAAATGGCTGCGCTCTTACAATACCTCTTTCGTGGGCGTGGTAAGAGGTACAAAATAATGCCATCGTCTCCAAAATTGACTTTTAAATTTGAATTTACCGTATTTTTTTTAATTTCGTGCTGTCTGCAGCATCAACTGAGTCACTGCAGTTAATACATGTAGTACCAATGAAGATCAACAGATGGCAAAGCAGAACAACATGTTTCTTTCTGTTAGCGATTATGTTATAGATCTTTACGTGCATGCTAAAGAAGACACGCTACTTGGTAGCAACAAAATTTTATTACAGACTGCACAAGTGAAGGATACATACATACATATATATATATATATATATATATATATATATATATATATATATATACACACACAACTCACAGCACTAGATTACAGCATGAGATACAAACAGTATTACCAACACTTTCTTTCTTTATAGCGAGAGAAGCTGTGAGAAGCGTGTTTTGATTCTGATGTGATTCAGTTGTGTATTTTTATTTTTATAAAGCGAAGTATTTCCCTGAATTTTAAAACGTAGTATTATTCATTTATGTAATTAAAGATTCATTTATTTTCATAGTTGTAGTTTACGTGTGATAGTGTTGAAATTCGTGTTAGTACTGTATTTTTAGCCACAAAGGATTTTAGGTTAGGCTACCCTTAGGGAACACGTGTGTGTACTCATCAGGTGGTCCTAGGCTTGCCTACCTTGACATAGAATAAATTAAAAACACACCTCCAATATGCCTAAAAGAATGAAAGGATCTAGACGTTGTGTAGTAATGTTTTACAAAAGATGGAAGAAAAGTGACCAAACTTTTCAAAGTGTTGACGAAATTAGGCCTAATGTACCTGTAATTAGTGTATATAATCGTAATGTTAGGCAAAAAACATGAGAAGAAAACTGTGATATTGTGTACAGTAGTGACCAAGGTGAACAGTGTAAATATATATATTGATAGATACTAATTTACTCTCTGGTCTGGTGAGGGACATAAAGTGTAGTGACTGTGGACAGAAGGATTTGAACATTAGAGTGAGTGAGGTTCTGCTAGGCTTTTGCCATAAACTGGAACTGAAATGCAGCAAATGTGAGGAGAAAAAAGCTGAAACCTACTCCTCAAAACGCCTGAATGGTCCGGTAGGTGAAGATTTGAGGTCAATCAAAGAATTGCTCAGGCGTTTATCAATATAGGGCTAGAGTATTCTGGATTTGCCATGATCATGAATATGACTGTTATGAGCAGCTCAACATTCAATAAACATGCGTTGCATATGAAAGAAGCTACCACAAATGCTGTAAGTAGTGTTTTGGAGAAAGCGAGATCGGAGGTCAGGAATGCTTATGCTGATCTCATTGTAGACGCTGAAGTGCCTGAAGTATTAGACATTTCAGTGAGCTATGATGGGACCTGGCATACTCGTGGACACACATCCATGTATGGTGAAGGCTGTGACTGTGATTGACTTAGTGACAGGAGTTGTAATCGACTATGAGGTAATGAGCAAATTCTGTTTCAAGTGCAATCATGGTATGAAACGTTTTTCTCCAAATGACTGAAAACACTAGATTACACACAGGCTCCTGAGTGTGATATTAACCACACTGGTTCTTGAGGAGCAATGGAAGCTGAGGAAGCCCTCATATTGTGGGAGCGTTCGGAACAATTTGGCCTACGGTACGCTACTGTCCTTTCAGATGGCGATGCTTGCACTTTCAAAAAGCTGTGTGATGAAAAAGTCTGTGGTGTCTTTAAGGAAGAATGTGTCAATCATGTTGGTAAGAGGCTTGGAACTGCTCTTAGAAACGCTGTTACTGAATGGCGGGCACGTGGTGTGACTGTAGGTGGCCGTGATCATTGAACGCTGAAAGCTGCAATACTAACGAAACTTAAGTGTTATTATCAGAAAGCGATCCATGACCATCAAAGAAACCTAAATGCCATGAAGAGTGTTATTTATGTCATTCTCCTTCGCGGCATTTCAACCGATGAGAAACCTCAGCACTTCAAACACAGAACGCCAACGAAAGTCTGCATAGTGTCATCTGGAACTACTGCCACAAGAGTTCCTTTGGTTCGATGCGACGAGTGAAGTTAGCTGTTGAACTTGCAGTCTGCAAGTTTAATGCTGGAACAGCTAAAAGCACAATTGTCATTCAACAAGCAGCTGGTATATCTCCTGGACAGAAGACAGTAGTTTTGGGAACTCGATTGGACAGAAGTGGTATAGCGAAGGCGGAGCATCGTGCGTGTAAGAAGTTCCAGCACTATCACCAGGCTGTGAAGATGACAAAACGTAGGCTGCAGGAAGCTTCCACGCAAAAGGAAAGATTGACTTACAAGACTGGGCATTTTGATTGAGGTCTGTGCTAAAAATTTATCTTTAACATTGATCCGTGAATTCGGATCATGTATTAGGTATGAGGCGCCACTACTAAAAAAGTCGTAATCCAGGGATTGTAAAGCATAGATTATGATATCTGATAATTGGGTTTTTAATACTTGCGATTTGGATGTCAGCGTTCTACCGTCGCGTGTGATTGCTGTTTCTGGGTGAGACGAAACCATTTTTCTTTCTTTAAGTAACATCATTCTAAATTATGAATAATTCATTCATCTCACCGTTTTGGCCTGTCTAAATTTACGTAATTCTACATAAATCTTGCTTTCGTAAATTTCATCTTTTGTTACGTGATTTGGCATTGGAAATTTCGTCCCCTCTAGTAAATTTTGTTTATTTAATAATTTTCGTTCTTGATTATTTAGCTTCAGCTATTATTCAGATCTCTCTACGCGAAGCAGTTAGTTCCGGTATCCAATAGTTGAAAGTTAATTTTACAGACCAGCATCTTACCTCAAAGAAAAATTAGAAAAATTTATAAGTAACAGAATTTTGTATGAAAGAAAAATAGATTGGCAGAGATACACATGATAGGTACCTGGTACATTAAATTTTGAATACTGTAGAAAGCCATAATGGGGAATTATCTAGGTAAACTGTTGTACTGGGACATTGGAAACTTATGGTTAGGTTAGTGCATTACAGTGAATTCTTGTGGGAATAAAGAATCCCTGCTGATTCATTTCTAGATATTACCAGAAAGAGACAAAGTACTAATTGTAGGTAGGTTCCGTAATAGCTGATTTGTAGGTGACATACAGGGTGATTCCAATTTTGTAATGTTAAACATTTACATATGATCCTAAGTTTCTTAACCGAACTTCAGGTTGCAGAATATGCATTATCCAAAATAAATAACAGTTTTTGTTCCAGTATATTACTGATTATATCATTATTATGAACTAAAGGTTTTGAGTTATAAGGAATCAAGGAAAGGGTGTACCAGGGATATATTGAGTAACTAAAGATTCCGCCTGTAAAATTGTAGGGAATAACTCACATAATAACATTTTGGGGAGGGTTATGTATGGAAAGTATATCTGCTGTAAATATATGTTATGGCAACATTTGAATAGGGGTTATATTTAGTGAAACTTATACAGGTCTCTCTCTTTTAAATTAATTTATTCAAGCTTTTATATTATTGGTATCTGAAATAATAACCTAAGCTTTCGCCATAAACAGAGTGAATATACAATTCAAGAATATATTTTGTGGGGAACAGGATTTTGAAATAGTCTTTGCTATATTTAGATAAATGCATTGTAGATACTGAAAATAATGTATTCGATTACAGAGGCTTGGGATTACGTGGTGTATTTCTGTATATATATATATATATATATATATATATATATATATATATATATATATATATAATTTTTAATAATTTAGGGAGACTTGTGATAACTTGGTCTCGATTTAACTTTGGAATCTGTTTTACTTATATAATATAAATTATAGATCACAATTTTGTTATCAATAAATCTGTTACCAAAACCTCTGTTGTATCTTATGGTAGAAATCGTAACTTATGTTGCCCAAATTCATATTCCAGAGTTTTTTATTATTACTGGGGTTTCGTGGGTTCAGAATTAACTCGTAACAGGGCGTTTACACAATTTAGGTAAAAATGTTCAAAACCAAGATCTACTTCATAAGTCGTATGTGTTCTTCCAACATATGCAAGAACGTCCTTCATTAACTGGGGGCGCAACAAAAACGTGCTGACACGCCCCTCATCAACAAGGACATTCCTGGCTACATGCTCTCGCGGCGAAATCCAGCTTCCAACTCCTCTAGCTATACGCGAGCTCCGATAGACCCCGTGCATGGAACAGGTTCAGAAATAACCGTCGGTAACCAGAGTTATACGCAGACCAGTTTCTTTTCTAATATTTTTTTTTATAAAAGCAGTTATGCCAACTAAATCCTAACCCATGATTCGGCTACACGGATCATACTCCCCCTCAGCAAAAATAAAGTCGCAGACTTTATATAAAGTCGCAGACTTTATTTACAAACTACAACTTGTAAATGGACCACTTTCTTAAAATAAACCCCTACACACATTTAAATAAATTACCCCATGCACAACATTTTAAATACACACTAAAAACCCTAATCTCACGCTTTCGAGGACCACCACCGTCGAGAGTTCCACGTCTTGGCTCATGTCGCAGAAACTTCAGTAACTCTTGTACTCCGGAGAGTTCCAACACACTAACCACACCATGTAATCTCCCCCCCCCCCGGGGCGGGAGAAAAGCACCAGCACCAACCGAAGAGAGGAAAGCAAACCATGATAGTCCAGACGCTTCCAGCCTTTTCAGAAAAGGAACAGATCAACATCTTCTGAGCGCCAGCACCACAGGAGTTCCCGGCGAATCCATAGGAGCAGCAAAGTATCTCCTCCATCCAACAATTTGGTCAGGATAGTGCAGAAATTGATACTGCAGGAGGGCGAAGAGTAACTTAATGCAGAATGCAATATGATATTAGAACTGGAATCTGCCCAATCCATCTTGATGAATCCAGTTAAGCCCATGCATGTAATGATGAAGTAGCGGAAGAGCCAATGCATCACTCAAAAGCTTGGAAGAATGGGTCGACGGAAGGCAAATCTCGCCCAGGAAGGTACCAAAGGAAAATACAAAAATTGGAAGTAAGAACACAGAGGATTTAGGTGATCGGTAACAATGGTGGAAGTGACAACTAGTACGGTGTTCCACTGTCCGTCTGGTAAGTTGTTAACCAGTCTTATTACGCATGGTAACACCACACCGTGAGTTTGCTACTTATGAAATCCGCCATGTGAATTAATAATGGACTCTCCCAGATGAGATATCACTTCCAAATGCGAGCGGATTGCATGGCTTGAAAATAGGCTCAATCGAGTAGCATGAACATGGCTCACAGTTAACGATTTGTTTCTGCTTTCAGCATGCCTCCAGAATACACACAGCATGCTCTCTACCTTCACTCTTGCATATTTCCTCCAAAACTCCTTGCTTGCGGACTTGCTCACTCCCAATATCAATAAGCAGTCCAGACTTCCTTGATGCAGCACCATCCCTCGTAAAACTGCTCACTCCCAAAGCAGCTTAGCTTTGTCAGATGCAACACCAACTTTCTGCATCCCATCTTCTCCAGCAACAAGGCGTCATCTCTAAAGAATGCTTCCTCTTTTGTATTACAGGATCCCATACTCCGGACGTCTCCCGAGCAGGAACCAAGATGAGGGACATGGCACAAGACGGGACTCCGACACGCAGAGCACCGAAAGCAGAGGATAAGGCCCCGCACATACTAGGTCCAGTACTTTAAGCTGTAGAGACTCGAGCAACATCCATGTCTCTCGGGGAGTACATAGCAAACTGCAACAGAAATAACACACCACAGTCTGGGTACAAAAAACATTTTATAAAGCATCTTACCTCTCAAATAAATTATATTAAAAAAAACGAAGTTGGAAGCCGGAGTTAATTTATTTAAGAAAAAACAAATCCCGGATATCCAGACTCTCCAAAATAAATATAATAAATCCAGAACATTCCTTTCCTTTTCAGATTTAAGACAGCGAATAAGATCCAGCATCTTACATAATAATTAACACAAGGTTAAGCCTCAAAATGTCCCCTTTTTCACAGCAAACAATATACAATAACTTTAAAGAAGAAAGCTGATATTTTACCCCCAAAATACAGTTAAAAATTACATCTAAGGTTGGACAAAACCAATGGGTCTAACTATTCCCACGCCCAAATACTGGACTATTTCTATTTACGCCCCTAGACGACCTACTTGGACAAAATCTACTAATATGACCTTGTCTCTACGGTCCTACGGTCTGCATAATGGGCCGAAGTTTTGTCTTCCCGGGGATTACTCAAATCACTCCCTCTAGAAGAAGTGGGAATGTCCGATCGTAATGAGTCAGAAAAATGAATCGTATGTAACTGAGCACATAATAGGTCTAATTGTTCGTAGCTGGCAGGCTTCTTTTCAAACATGCACATGTTCCTAGTCTGGGGCGAGTTGCCTACCAAAATATTCTCCACCACCTGAGCTTCAGAACTATCTACACGGAAAACTTGGGCATAAGATCTTATTTGGTTTACATAATCAGAAAAGGATTCCCCTTCCCTTTGGACTCAGTAATAGAATTCATTCATAAGTCGTATGTGTTCGTCCAACATATGCAAGAACGTCCTTCATTAACTGGGGGCGCAACAATAGTGAAACAATTTTGTGCGCTGATTATATACAGCGTTATCTGCTGTCACATGAAGATGACCTTGCTGGAATAAATCCAAAATTAGATTTCTTGATAACTTATGTAATCAGAGTGTATGTACTGTAAATAATTTTATGGTAATATCTGCGCACCTGTTTAGATCGCGTGAATGCTAATTTGTACATATTTGAATTTTTAATTAATTTATTGAGAGTTGTTATATTATTGGTCTTTATCTCACGTAGGAAAAAGTGTGGCACGGATACTAACTAGAAGACTGGAAAGAAGAATAGAAGACGTAATAGGAGAAGACCAATTTGATTTCCGGAAAGGAAAAGGAACTAGAGATGCAATTGGAATGCTAAGGATTATATCAGAGAGAGTTTTAGCGGTCAACGAAGAAGTGTGTGTCTGCTTTATTGATTAGCAAAAAGCTTTTGACCGAGTGAACTGGCAAAAGTTAATGGACATACTCAAAAAAATAGGCATTGACTGGAAGGACAGGAGACTAATCCGCAATTTGTACCTGGGACAAAAAGTGAAAGTGCGTCTAGAACATGGAGTAACCAACAGTGTAGAAATAGGAAGAGGTGTGCGTCAAGGATGTTGTATGTCACCCATCTTTCTCAAACTTTATGGAGACTGGCTAGCAAAAGAAGCCTTAGAAGGAGTTAGGGATTTTGTGATAGGAGGATACGCTATTAACACCATCAAATATGAGGACGACCTGGTGATTCTGGCAAAGAAACAAGAAATATTGCAAGGAATGATTGACAGGCTGGTGGAAACAGGAAGAAAGTATGGAATGGTAATCAACATAGGTAAATCGAAGGTGATGAGGATATCGAAGAGAGAAGAGCCGCTTCAAATTTTCATGGGAAATCAAGAATTAGAGAACGTGAACCAGTTCAAATACTTAGGAAGTGTACTGACGAAAGATGCCTATTGCACCAAGGAGATAAGATCAAGAATTGCCATGGCCAAGAAAGCATTTATGAAGAAGAGAACTCTGCTAACTAGTAGTCTGAACCTAGAGCTACGTAAAAACCTGGTGAAGTGTTATATTTGGAGTATTGCTTTGTATGGATCAGAGACATGGACTTTGAGGAAATTAGAGAAGAAATATTTAGAAAGTTTTGAAATGTGGTGCTGGAGACAGATAGAAAATATAAAGTGGATGGACATGGTGACAAACGAAGAGGTTCTGAGTAGAGTGGGTGAGAAGAAGTCAATCATACACACAATTCGTCAGAGGAAAGCAAACTGGGTTGGGAACATTCTCAAAAGGAACTGCTTATTACATGATGTCGTAGAAGGAAGATTGGAGGGTACAACTAGACTTGGAAGAAGAAGAATTCAGCTGTTGGACGATTTAAGGGAAAAGCGGAAATATTGGATGCTGAAGGAGGAAGCAGAGGATAGACAGTTTTGGAAAACAAAATTCGCGTACCAAGTTTGAAAACCTGCCGGAAGGCAGAATACTTACTACTACTACTACATTGGATGCTGAAATTTATGCAGTTATGAGCTATTAAACTTTAAATTAGGAATTTCAAATAATAAAATTGTTACCATAACCTCACTTGTATTTTATGGTAGTAATTGTGGCCTATTTTTCCTTCACTTCACATTTCAAGGTTTTCATGATTATCTCAGGGATTTGGGGGTACCAACGTAAACTTGTAGCGGAGTGTTTACTAAATTAGTTAAGAATGTTTAAAATCAGATCTACTTCACAAGTCGTACGTTACCTTCCAGCGTATTCAATAACGTTCTTCATTAAGTAGGGGCGCAATAAAAAGTCTTATCGCAGAGCGTGGTTAGATTTTGACTACCATTTTTCTAAATTTTGTGGTCTGCTCCAGTTGACTCGAAATTCTCTTGTACAAATTTATGCATTATTATCTTTCCATTTTTTCGATCTGCTTCCTAAGTGTAGGGTGGATCAGCATTTTGGTACTGGCATTGATGGTAGTTCTGCTTTTCAATTTACTATAATTAGACTTACCTCCAATTTTCACTTAACTAAGCTTTGTTTTGAAATTATTAACTTCATTTATTTTTCATAATTATCTTTACCTAGCACTTAATCCTGCAAAATCTTTGTTTTCCATAATTGTAACCTAACGTTGATCAATTTTTGCATTTACCTTATTCTAATGTAACTTTAAATTTTTTTCTGGCCGGTTTTCTTTGCTATCAGTTTCCATCATGAGTAATAGATTTCATGTACCTATAGGATTTCTTTTGAAAGTTGATATTATTTATGAATTACTTATTCGCGGAATCAAAGTGAATTCAGATGATTCAGTTTCAAACTTGTCTAATATGTTAACAGATAGCTTATCGACTCCAGTAGATCCCATAAATTTAAAAGATGTCAACGTTGATAGCGAAATACAGGGTTTAGCTTCTAAAGTCGAAGAAATTTCTGAGCAGTGTCGTGGACTTGCGGAGGATGGACAAATTTCCCAAAAGCAGGCAAGACGTCTTATAGCTAAATTTGACCATATTTGAAATAGAATTTCCGATTTACTACAAACAGGTCTTTCTCTTGATTACAGTCAGATATTAAATTCACTCAGTATGGAAATTGGATTAGTAAAGGATAAAATTAAATCTCAATTGACTGAAAATCTTAATAGAAATTTTGAAGCTAATCATTCGGCAGTAATTACAGCTAGGGATATAGGATCTCCTAACCCGTTTCTTATCAAGATCTGTTAGCAACTGATGAAATTCAGGATTCACCACCGCCGGTTCTTACCAAATTACAGTTTGGCATTAGTAAGGATATTTGTAAACTTCCGCACCCTTTAGGTAAACTCTTGGATAAGTTAGAGCAGCTCAGCGATAGTACATTGCAGGAAATAGTTCGGTTATTGCTTTTTCCATGTGAGCTTAACACTCAGGTTGAAATGTTTGGTTTTTCCCAAAAGCAGATTATGGCTTTGTGCTTTGCACGCTTGGATGGCGGTTTAAAGCAATTAGCCGGTAGAGCAGTTAAACTAGATCAAGATTTGAATTATTTTCATGAATCTTTTCTTGAGTATTATCTTCCATCCAGAGCTCCCGTGGGATTTATGAATGAATTATATTACAGAGTTCAAAAAGAAGGGGAAGCCTTTTCAGATTATGTAAAAGATATTAGGTCTTATGCCCAAGTTTTTCGTGTCGGTTATTCTGAAGCTCAGATAGTCGAGAATATTTTGGTAGGCATGTCACCGAAAGCTAGGAGCATGTGTATGTTCGAGAGTAAGCCTTCCTCCTTTCAACAATTAGACTTGTTATGTGCTAGGTTACATACGATTGATTTTTCTGATTCTTTAAGACCTGAGAAGGTAGGCCGTGCTCCCGCTATTTCTACATCGGGTGTTTTCAGTAATCGTCAAGAAATAAAAACTTCTGCCAATCACATAGACCGTAGGAACTGTTATGTTTGTAAGAACAAGGCCACATTCATAGATTTTGTCCCAATAGGCCAGCTGGGGGCTATAGGCAGAAAACTCATGATTTTAGTCAGACATCTCATTGTGAGCCTGAGATTACTTGATTTTCTGTGAATAATGGACATTCTGCGCGGGTTCAGGGATTTACCGGCCGATGTTTACCTTATATTAGTTTGGAATGTGGGAACTTGGATGTGGTTGGTCTCTTAGATAGTGGATCCACAATAAATATTATGTCGGAGTTTATCTACAATAACTTGAGTAATAAACATAAGAAATAGAATTTAAACAATGAAAGAATTGCTTGTTTGGTAGCTACTTCATCATCGATGAAATTTCTAGGGTGGACTATTTTGAAAATCAAAATTGATAGGTTTTCCAGGAAGGTTAAATTCTGGATTGCTCCGCATTTGTCTGTCCCTTTGATTCTGGGAGTCTCATTTCGGGAAGATTCCGGGGCTCTTTTGGATTTCGCTAAGGAACAAATTTATTTCAAGTTTTCCCCGGATGTTAACATTCCGTTTCACAAAGGAACTTTTGCAGAGAAGCGTGTCTCGTAAAAAGGAGGACGTTTTGTTAACTGCCGATTCTGGGACCCATTCTGGTTGGGATACTAGGTCATGGGGTTTTTCGTTGAATCATTTATCACCTGAACAAAAAGAAATCGTAAGTGGGATTTTGGAGCTCTTTCCCGAAGTCCTGACTACTAAGTTGGGGCTTACTAATTTACTTGAATATGAGATCGAGTTATTAGACACTAATCCAGTGCGTAGATCACCGTATAGACTTTCTCCTCCCAAAATCAGAGTTACGAAAGAGATAATTCAGGAATGTTTGACGACGGTGTAATTACCGCATCTAATTCCAATTATAGTAGTCCCATGTTTCTTGTGGAAAAAGGGGAAGGGAATTATAGACCGGTAGTTGACTATAGGTATTTAAATTATAAAATAAAGATAGATTCTGTACCGTCACAGGATATACATTCTTCTTTCGTTTGATTTGAACCAGGCCTACTTCCAGACACCCCTGTCACCTAAATCTCGTAAATTAACTGCTTTTAACACTGACTGGAACTTATATGAATTCACCAGAGTTCCCTTAGGGTTAGCCACCGGCGCCCAGGTACTACAAAGACTATTAGACCAAATTTTTGGGGATGTGAAATTTGATTTTGTATTCCACTATTTGGATGATTGGTAATCTATTCCAATAGCTTCAAAGAACACATGGATCACGTAGTGTTAGTGCTGAAACGTTTGAGAGAACCCGGATTAACTGTAAATCCCGCCAAGGTCAAACTAGCTACTTCGCGGCTGTCTTTCTTGGGGCATGTTGTATCATCTGAAGGGGTTGCCATTGATCCCGATAGAACTAAGTCTATCAGGGAGTATCTTCTTCCTAAGGACGTTAAGGGAGTTGCTAGATTTCTTGGGATGATTAATTTTTTCATCGATTCATCCCAAACCTGGCGGATCTTGCTGCTCCTTTAAATCCTCTCCGGAAGAAGGGCACTAAGTTTCAGTGGGGTGAGGAACAACAAAAGGCTTTCGACACTTTAAAACAGATGGTGATGAATCCTGCCATACTTAGCATTCGGATTTATCTAAGAGGTTCATACTACAGACCGATGCTTCCTCGGTGGCTCTGGGGGCAGTTCTCCTTAAAAATTTTGAAGAAGGGAGGAAACCGGTAGCTTATGCATCTAGAACCCTCACAAGTCAGGAAAGAGCCTATTCTGCCTATGAACTGGAAGCTTTGGCTGTCCTTTTTGCTGTAGAAAAATTTTAAATGTACCTGGAATATACTGAATTTGATCTAGAAACGGATTGTCAAGCGCTGAGCTGGATCTTGGCAAAACCCAGAACTACGGGACGACTTGCTCGTTGGGCTGTACGCCTCTCTGCCTTTAAGTACTCGGCACGCCATATCAGAGCTTCTGAGAAAGGTGTGGCTGATGCGTTGTCCCGATGTTTGCTGTTTCCAGCGAAAGCAAGGAACACGAAAGCGATGGCGATCGGTTGGAAAAGGTCCCGTGTGCAGATGAGAACCTTAACAGCGCAGTCAACCTGTCTTTGGGGAAGGAGAATTTAGTGAGTGGAATTCTCTCCGATTTTCCGCTGGTTTTCTAATCTATAGCCTTGCATCAGGAGTCTGATCCTGAATTAAGCCCTATCATTAAGGATTTGCAAGAAGGCCGTCCTAGACCTGGATATATTTTATGGAAAGGGGTTTTGTACAGTGCTGACGGCAGACTTCAGGTTGGGAGGATTATTTTGCCGTCGGTATTGATTGACATGGTGTTCAAATTCTTTCGCGAATCCCCGGTGGGAGGCCATTTGGGACTTTTCAGATCCGAGGGAATTTCCTGTGGAAGGGGATGGAATCAGATAATCGAGCACGTATTCGAACGTGTGACCGGTGTGCTTCGGCTAAGCCTACTCAATCGAGAAATTTGGGATTCTTATGTTCCCAAGTCCCCATGGCTCCGTTGGACCGGCTGTACATTGATTACGTAGGCAAATTCCCCAGATCACGGAATGGGAATCAGTATATTCTGGTGGTAGTGGACGCCTTCACCAAATTTGTTTGGCTTTTCACGGTTTGTGACGCTAATACCGGTAAGACCGTTGAATGTCTGAAGAGAATTTTCTCAGTGTTTGGGTTTCCGAAGAACTTGGTCTCGGATAATGCTAGTTATTTTGTGTCGGCCTCCTTTCGCAAGTTTTGTTTTGACTTGGTGATTTGTCACTGCACCACTTCTCCGTACTATCCCCAGTCATCGTTAGCGGAACGAGTGAACCGTAATTTGAAGGAGTGCCTTGATGCCCTGGATCAGACGTCTTGGGATCAGAATTTGTTCTGGCTCCAATACGCCTTTAACTCGGCTCATCACGCAGCTCATGGGTGTGCTCCTATTTCTCTTGTCCTCGGGTTTACTCCCAATAACACGTTGGCCAACTTATGGTCCATTAACGAATTGCTGCCGGAACCAGGTAGGGCGGAACTGGTCAAAAAGATGTGGAAAAGAGCCGCTAATAATCTTCAGATTTCTTATGGTTGGTCTGTTCAAAGATACAATAAGCGGAGAAAGCCTGTTCCTTTCAAGGAAGGTGATGCGGTGTGGGTAAAAAAATTTCCTAAGAGCAATGCGGCCAATAAGGTGGCGGCCAAGTTGTAGGAACGTTTTATAGGGACTTATCGCAGTTTGACCTTTCTCACTCCTGTAAAAGTTTTGTTACAGAAATGTCAAGATGGAACGCGGCGCAGATGCCATGTTTCACACCTGAAGCCGGATTTGGTTCAACCTTAGATGTACAGTATACTAATGTCATATTTTGGTTTTTTGGGGGTTAAAGTTTAGCTATTTTGTCAAAACATTTTTCGGTTATTGTCTGGTGTATAATGGGGGATACTGTAATGCTTAAGCTTGTGTTAATTTTGTAGTTTATATTAACATTTGCGGGGTTGTTTTGGCTCCCTCTTGCTTTCTGCTGGGAGGAAAGTTGGATCCACGAACTCGTTTTGACGGCTTCCTGCTAATTCCGGTAAGGAGGTTTCGTTTTCGATATCTCGCCTCAGGCGCCTCACTGGTAATTCCGGAAGCCACTGAGCTGGACGTCGCGATTTTGTTTCGTTGTCAGGTTGCAATTCAATGAATTCCCTTGACGTCAAATGTTTAGTTTCATTATTTTGGGACACTTTTATAAATTCCCCGCAGAGTTATTATAGATATTATGTAAGATGCTGGCTCTTCTTCGATCTAGGTGAATCTGAAAAGGAAAGGAAGTGTTGCATTGGTTATTTATTCAGGAGAAACTGGATGTTTATTTCGGGATTTGTTTTTTATATAAATCAACATCAATTATCAACTTCTTTTCAATCTAATTTATTTTAAAAGATAAGCTTGGTCAGTAAAATTTTGCTTGGACGCAGACTGTGCTCTTTGATTTGTGTTACAGTTTGAGGTGTTCTCCCCGAGAGACATGGATTTCGGTGGAGTGTCTCGACCCAAATGCAGTGGTCCTAGTATGTGGGGGGGCTATTCCTCTCTTTTCGGCCCGCTACCTGTCTGAGTCCCGTCTTGTGCCATGTCCGTCATCTTGGTCCCTGCTCTGGAGACGTCCGGAGTACTGGTTCCTGTAAAGCAAAAGAGGAAGCATCCATTAGCGACGACGCCTTACTGCGGAAGAAGATGGGTTGCAGAAATATGGTGCTGCATCCGGGAAAGCTAAGATAACTATTGGAATTGGGAATGAACAGTTTCTACAAGGAGGGTCTTATGGAAGGAATATGGAAGAGTGCTGGTCTCATTAATGCTGTGTGAATTCTGGACACATGCTGAAGCATAGCAAAGCCACTAACCGGAAGCTAGTTTCATGCTACTCGACAGAGCCTATATTTGCAAGCCATGCATTCCGCCCGTATCTGGAAGTGAGAGATTATTTGGAGGAGTGCACTATGAATTCAAATGGCGGATCCGAACAGTAGCAAACTGACAGTTATTTTCACCGTGCATAGAGATGCTGATAATCTGCTGACGTCAGAACTGCTTGCGAGCTTCTCACATCTAAGACCGTTTCCTTTCCTTAAATCCTGTCTGTTCTTCTATCTTATTACTGAATTTTCCTTTCGTGCCTTCCTAGGCGAGACTTGCCATCCTTCGACCCATTTTTGGTAATCTACTTGAGTCATGTATCGGCTCTTGTGGCAGATAGTTCTTCCACGGATGACTTTAACTTGGCTGGCCAACATGTATCCGGCAGAATGCACATCTACTATCATATCTCACTCTGGATTTTGCTACTCTTCGCTCCTTCTGCTCAACTGTAGAAATTTTCTGGCCTCTCCCGAACGAACTGGTGGTTGGAGGAGACATCCCTGTTCGCTGCTCCCAAAGATCTTCGCCGGGCACTCCTGAGGTGCTGGGTCTGAGAGGAATGCTGTTCTATTCCTGTTCTCGAAAGCTGGGTACGTCTGGACTATGATATTGGTGCTTCCCGTCTTCAGTTGTTGCTGGCATTTATCTCCTACCCCGGGGAGGAAGTAAAATGGGATGGTTTGTGTGATGGAACTCTGAGGAGTACTAGAGTCTCTGAAGTTTCGGCGGCTCGGGCCAAGACGTGGAACTCTCGACGGTGGTTGACGAGGAAAGAGTGTGATTAGTGTTATGTATATTTAAAATGTTGTGTAGTGCTATTAAATGTTTGTGGGACATTATTTTAGAGGTCCAGGTACAAGAGGTAAATTATAATTAAAGTCTTCGACTTTATTTGGTGAGTGGGGGGAGTATGATCCGTGAATTCGGATCATGTATTAGGTATGAGGCGCCACTACTGGCTAATTTAGCTATTAACAAAAATCATTAATACATTTTTCTTCGGTCTGCGTTTAACAGTGGTTACCATTGGTAATTTATGAACGTGTTCCGCGGACGGGGTATCTGGCAGCTCGCGTGTAGTTAAGGACAGTTGAGAGTTGAGTTGCACCGCGTGAGCATGTAGTGAAGAAGTTTGTGTTTGGCGAGGGGCGTGTCAGCATTCTCCGATGTCGCGTGACTGCTGTTTGGTGAGATGATTCCATTTTCTTACTATAGCAATATGATTTCAAATTTTCTGTAATTCAGACATCTCACCCTTTTGGCTCATCTAAATTTCGTTGTTTGTAATGAATTTAGGTTTGGTAAATTCCCGTCATTTTTTATGTTACGTGCTTTTGGCTATTTGAAATTTCGCCCCTCCTCTTTTCTTTGGGTAATTCAATATGTTTTCAATTTCGTTTAATTCCGTCCAGCCGTTTTTCTATGCTCCAGTTCTCTTGAAACGGAACCGTTTTACTTCTGGTAACCAACCGTTAAAATTTAAATTAATAGTTTTGACCAGCATCTTACTTCAAATTTAATTTATTAATTTTTACAAGTAGAAGATTTTCAGGATTCAAAAGGGCGTAGATTAAGATACAGATCGTAAGCCTTCTTATGCACAAATCACGTGTTCTGAAAAAGTCGTAATCCAGGGATTGTAAAGCACAGATTATCATATCTGATAATAGGGATTTTAATACTTGCGATTTGGATGACTATAAATTGGTACAGAATGATAGCATAACTGCAGGGAGATTAGTATCTATTGTTCAGTATAATGGGCTGATTGTAATTACATCCTGTAATTGGTGGTTTAGTGTTCAGAAAGAATAAATACAGAGAGATTAGTATCTTTCGTCAGAATATTACAATAGTATCCTAATTGAAATTTTAGGTTTCAGAAAAAAGAAATACAGAGTGATTAACAAGTATTGTCAAAAAATTAACATGAACAGATTATAATTAGTTCCTATGATTAGGGCTTTAAGTAATAAAATATAGTGAATCAGTTTTAAATAACTAGATAGTGAAACAATTTTGTGCGCTGATTATATACAGCGTGATCTGCTGTCACATGAAGATGACCTTGCTGGAATAAATCCAAAATTATATTTCTTGATAGATTTATGTAATCAGAGTGTATGTACTGTAAATAATTTTATTGTAATATTTGCGCACCTGTTTAGATCGCGTGAATGCTAATTTGTACATATTTGAATTTTTAATTAATTTATTGAGAGTTGTTATATTATTGGTCTTTATTGGATGCTGAAATTTATGCAGTTATGAGCTATTAAACTTTAAATTAGGAATTTCAAATAATAAATTTGTTACCAAAACCTCACTTCTATTTTATGGTAGAAATTGTGGCCTATTTTTCCTTCAATTCACATTTCAAGGTTTTCATGATTATCTCAGGGATTAGGGGGTACCAGCGTAAACTTGTAGCTGAGTGTTTACTAAATTTAGTTAAGAATGTTTAAAATCAGATCTACTTCACAAGTCGTACGTTACCTTCCACCGTATGCAATAACGTCCTTCATTAAGTAGGGGCATGCAAACCTTAATTACCGCGCTTTAATTTGTAGCAAGTTACCTGATGTTCAAGACCTATCTTCTCCTACAAATTCTAAGATTTCGGGCTGAGATGTTTACTGTACACTCAACATATTATGGTTTGTTATGGTTATGTTTAATATAGTGTACAATTAGGATTTTTTTATTTCTTTTATACTTATAGAAATAAAAAATGAATTGCATGAAATGGACTATGAAAAATTGAAAAAATTGGACGCTCGATGGAATTTTATTTTTTTGCTTTAAAAATCAGAATTGTACGTGTTTTTATACACAAATCAATGATTCATCAGAAAAATATTCAAACCTTTTACTTCTCAATTGTACGAGAAGATACATTTTGAAAAAGCATTATTTCTTTTAACAAAGCAATTAATAATTTGAAAAATATTAAACCCATATAAATGAAACTCTCGAATGTTATTACTTGTATTATAGGAAATATTGTTGCCAAAAATGAATTACCTACTACAAAAATTGTGGAAAATAGAAATTTCACCCCTTACCCTCTTCAGCTCTGTATTCCTCATCTTTCACTGTTACTACTCCTCGTCACTGAACTGAAGTGCTGCCGAACTTTGAATGATTTCAGCTCTGAATTATAATAATTGTTTGTATGCTTTTAACAAAGCAATTTTTTGTAGTAACTTTTAAGTTGTACATATATATACATAATGTAACAAGGGCTCGTCGGGGTTCGAAATCAGGACACTTCTTTTCTAATTGAAGAATGCAGGTTCCCTTATTTCCGATAACAGTGGTCTATACAACCAGAAAACTCCTGAATGTTCTAGAGTTCACTCTTCCGTTCGGTGCTCACTTCCACTGTGCTGGTTCCACGTCACAGCACTGTCTCCGTTCGCACACACTGTGCGGACTCGAAAGTCAAGGTAGTTCCACGCCACGTCGGTCAACTCCACAGTCCTCGCTGCCGCTGCACGATCCACCCGTCGCGCTGAGTTAACCGGAACGGCGCTGTCCCAGTCCAGTCCAGTTCAGTTCACCATCCCTTCCGTTCACTAGTTCCTCCGGTCACTAGTTCCCCGTTGACTAGTTCTTCCGTTCACTAGTTCCTCTGTTCACTTGTCCCTCCGGTCACTGGTCCCTCAACTCCTCAAGTCACAGTTACTTGAGGTCGCGCTGATCTGTCTACACAGTCCAGGTTACACTGACTGACTGTCCACACTCTGACTCTGACTTACTGTCTTTCTACATTGCCTGACTCTCTGGCTCTGACTCTTTCTCACTCAGTGACTCTGTGACCGTCCGCTCACGAGCTTATATAGCCTTGTCGAATGTTCTGTAGCAGATGTCGCGATCTTTCTGTCCGCGTATGATCTGGAATGCCTGTTGAGGCGCCCACTCGGTCACACCCCTTAGCACGTTCGCCCCTCCTCCGGCCTCTCCCACGAGTGCGCATAGCCCGCTCAGTCTGATATGTCGTCAGTAGGCCACGCCCATCGGCGAGCGGCTGCAATCAGCAATAAGAGAGCCACCCTCTTTCTAGGCGTCTTTCGAATTCTTGCAGTTTATGGGCGAATCGCGGCATTGTAACAATAATAATTAGTAGTACAGTCAACCCTGGATATACCATTATCCGTTCTCTAACTTTTAGTGGCACAAAGCAAGGTGGCACTAAAACGAAATTTAAATTTTAAAATAAAATCGGCATCATACAGTGCTGTATTAATTTCTTGTACTGCATTATGAAATAAAAATTAAATAAAAGGAGAATGACCATTTTCTCTCCTACCCACAGTATTGCATGTGTATCTCCGACTGACAGTTTTCCCCCACAATAATGAAAAATGTGTTGCAATAGCCTGCTGACTAAACTTTGGAAATCTTTCACTGTATGCACAAACATCTTGTTTCTCTAGAAGTGTAACAACAGCTCTCTTCATTTTCTCAATATTATGAGTATGTGTATTGTAGTGTTTAATAGCTGAATGGACACTGATCTAAAATAAGGGAAAGTTTAGAATGTCTCATTGTATGAAGGGTTCTCTCTACCTGCTCCCCCCTCACGCAGACTATCTGTCAGACTTCTTAACATTCCACCGCACTACATTTACAGTTAGTGGCAGGGGAACACTAGCTTCTTGGAAATGTAGTACAGTATGTCTCTTAAATAAATCTTCCTAACATTCACGACAGTTTAAAAGAATTCTGCAACAAAAAAAAATCACTGCAAGCTGTATTTTGTAAAAATCTTGTCTGGCGCTAAATGAATTGACATGGTAACGGATTCTTATATATTTAATATGGGAGAAGATCCGATCACTTGCATCTATTGGCACTGTGCGAGAATGGCACTGTAAACTGGTATTATATCGAGGGCGACTGTAATATTAACAATATCCATTTTTAAATAATTATTTATCTTATCCATGTCTTCTTATTATATACTTATACAAAATCACTAGGGCCTACGGAAAATTAATTTTACTGTGTTCTCCATATTCCGTTAACCAATTTTAGTTTTTGTTTTGTTTTTTTAATTTTTTTGTTACTTTTACTATAGAAAGATTCTTCTTGCAACGTGCCGAGAAGGCACGGTCCGCACGGCGGCCTGGAAGCAAATCGTCGACTGGCAAAGGCTCTTGTACATAACCCCTTAATTCAAGCGCAGGGATTCTGAATTAGGCCTATAGTTAGAACAATCACCTATCTTTATCATAGAACATGTTGAAAAGTTTCTCCGTCTACCATCACACATTTGTGACATCTTTTCAGAAAGTTTGCATTTACACCCATTAATACTTCTTGTGAAATTGCTGCAATTTCTCTTCGTATGTTCTTTTCCAGTTCTCCAATTGTATGAGAGTTATTCTAGTACACTTTATTGGTTAAGATCCCCAAACAAAATCACATACAGTAAGATCTGAAGACTTGGAGATGATAAATTCCATACTAATTACCTTGTCTTCAAAAACTTATTCAATGAAATGTAAAGAGAGATCTGCAGTATGCGTTGAAGCGGAGTCTTGTTGAAAAATTGAAATTCGCATTCATTGTCCGATAATTCTACGAAGAATGGGATGATTATGTTAACATTTTATCTCTGTGCATTTCCTGTGCCTTCATAAAATTTAGGGCCTAATAATCGGTAAGCACTTACTGCGCACCATACTCCAATATTTTCATCATGCAATGGCATATCATGAAAATTTTCCGGGTATTCTGTGCTCCAATATCTGTTATTTTGTGTCAATACATGGCCATGCAAATGGAACCATGCTTCATCCGTGAAAAATATTAAGCATGGGTCAATTGTGCCGTCATTAACACTGTTCAACGTCCAGTTCAAAAAATTTACTCGCCTTACAGTATCATGTGCCTGCAATTCATGAATAGTTGTCACTTAATAGGGTTTGAATTTTAAAAGCTTCATAGCGTTCCTAGCCGATGATGGTAAAATTCCTGTCTCCTGTGAAAGCTGTCGCCGAGATTTATTTGAACTTCGTCAAAACCGTTCACTATTTTCGTTAAGTTCCTCCTTCATAAGAATGCAGGGGTTTACATTTCGTTTCTTATCGAGAATCGATCGAGCTTCCCTAAATTTACTTAGAATATTACGCACACTATATCTGTGAGATGCAGGAACACCGAAAAATTTCCTTAAAAACGCAGCCTTACTCCTCTGCATGATTTCGTTTTCACCTGTGAATCATATAACGAATTTCTCTCTTCTAAAGTGTACCTCTGTTGTGGCATTATAACAATACAAAAGCACTTAAAAACACTTAAAACGTTTGTAAGCCATAGCTGGCTCTCACACTTTCACTTTACTCGGGAAACTAAAGGTCAGATTACCGCTTATCGGCACACGCTAACGCCGCGTCAACTGGCGCGCTCCAGCGACACATCGCAGAAATGTCTCTTTATGTAGGCTGTATTTATGTTATAGTCTCTTTATGATATTGACCGCCTGCGTGGTCTCGCGGTTAGCGTGACTGGCTAGAGATATGCAGACCCCATTCGATTCATGGTATCTCTTCGGATTTTTCTGAGGTAGGCGAGGGAACGGGGTGCACTCACCGTCGTAATACGAACTGAGGAGCTTCTTGATTAAGGATTGCAGCTCCGGTCACGAAAATCACCATTAATGGCCATGGGTGTCAGCATGCTGACCATATGTCCCACAATCCTGCTATCTGCCTAAGTTAGATAACGCAGTTGTCGTATGGTAGGCATAGTTGCTCCAGGGATATAGCCCTACGGAGTTTAGTTATCTTTAATATGATATTACGACTTAAACTGTATTTTTTCTGCTATAACTTCCTATAATTTACTAAGCAGGAACCCATTTTATTACGGGTGAAAGCTTAAATAATGTTATTCTATTTTATTCCTGGTAGAAGAAAGTCATAAGGCCTTAACTTCCAGCTTAAATAAAGCATTATATTATTATTATTATTATTATTATTATTATTATTATTATTATTATTATTATTGTTGTTGTTGTTGTTGTTGTTATTATAAAGATGCATGAGCCAGTTCCCACCATTTCATGAATAAAACCATTTCACGCCACCAGCTGCAGTTTCGTTGCTGCAATTAGAAAATGATTGGATGGACTTGTTGCACGCATGGGGGAGGAAAGACTTATCTCAAAAGTATTGACCGGAAAACCCGAAGGGCGAATCTGATCTGAGAAGCACAAGGCGTCAATTTTGTCTCCTCTCTCTTTCACCAGGCGGCGTTGACCTATGGGCCTCAGAGTAGCTGTTTGTTTTTTGCTGTATACAACCTTCCCACTCAGTTTGTATTCGACTGTTACCATTGGGAGTTTCAAACGTTTTGTTCAGAGAAGCTCATAGCGCCCAAAGTCGTTATATTCCTGAAAGTGTTCATTTTGAAAATATTTGCAGAAGAAAGTGTTTAATGTAACTTATCTAGACTAAATAATGCGATATTCTTCAATCCTTTTGCTAAAATATATCTTGTTATTAGGTTGGCCTTTACGGCACAACTTTTTGTTTTTACTTTGTTTAAGTTTTTCTGCAGAAATTGTCTGACAAAACTTACAATTGAAATAATCCGAAGTATTTAGAAGAGGTAATGCACATGCTAGAAGAGGACGATGACAGTGACCCGATCTTGGATGAGGAGTTTGGTGAGGAAAGTGACGTCGCTTCCGAAGATGAGGTAGAAGAACGCGATGGCAATACCGACACGGAGAAAGAGGGTGAAACCAATGAAGTTGAGAATATGAAGGTACCAATTTCTTTAAAAATCCCCACCAAGAAGTGTACGTAAGGGATCTCACAACATGAACCTGGAGTTAAAAGGAATGCGATGGATGCTAAAAGTGTTGTTCCTTGTTGGGGTAATTTATTTAGTGATGAAATGTTGGATATTATACTCGCATACACCAACCGGTACATTGACATCATCAGGGGAAAGTTTTCCAGAGAAAGGGACATCACTCATACGGATGTTACAGAATTAAGAGCTTTTATTGGATTTCTGTATATATCCGGAGCTTATAGAGGAAATCGACAAAATCTAGAGGAACTTGGAGGAAAAGAAGGTGACGGCATTTAAAAATTCGGACTACTGATGAATGTCAAAAGATTCAAAACTCTCATGTGTTGCCTTCGTTTTGACGATCGAAATACAAGAAAATAAAGAAAAAAGAAGATAAACTTGCTCCAGTACGTGAAATTTTCCAAAAAATCGTGGAAAACTGCCAGAACAGTTATATTCCTGGGGAGAATGTCACTATTGACGAAATCCTTCCAGGTTTTCGAGGAAAGCGTCCATTTCGGCAGTTCATACCGTCAAAGCCTACAAAATATGGTGTTAAAGGTTTTGCCCTCACTGGTTCAAAAATGTGTTATACTCATAATCTGGAAGTTTATACCGGGAAGCAACCCGAAGGACCCTTTTCCGTCAGCAACAAACCGAGGAGGATGGCCGATCCCTAATTTGGATCTGGTCGCAATATAACCGCTCACAATTGGTTCACTGATGTGGATCTCATCGATGACCTAAAAAAGAAGAAACTTTCCTATGTTGGGATTGTCAGAAAAAATAAAAAACAACTGCCATCAGAATTCGTTGCCACTAAAAAAAGAGAACAGTTCAAACAGCAGTTTGTTTGGCTTCAATGACGAAAATACATTGGTGTCATATGTTCCACGCCCAGATAGGAATGTGATTTTGATATCAACGCTTCATAATGACAATGACATTGATCCTGACTCCGAAGGACAGAAGAAACCAAGCATTATCACGTTCTATAATTCTACAAATGGAGGCGTTGACACAACAGGCAAAATGTGCGCTACATATAACGTGTCCCGAATCTTCAAGCGTTGGCCAATGATCATATTTTTCATGATGTTGAATATGGGTAGTATTAACTCTCAAGTCATTTAGCTTGGTAATGATATAGAACTACTGAGCAGAAGGCTGTTTCTAAAGCGATTGGCCCATGAACTTGTGACTGGAGAGCTAAGCCGTAGAAGTTTTAAAATTATAGGGATGCCGATCGATCCACAAAATAGGCTCAAAAGATTTCGTCCTCCCTCCCAGGAAGACATAAATATCACCCTACCACCCCCTAAAAGACGTATATGCTCACCCTGTACCAGTGAAATGTGTTTGAGAAGACTAACAAATCATGCGTGCAAAAAATGTGAAGTACCTATCTGCTTATCCCATGCCAATATGGTATGTGATCGGTGCGTTACTGATGAAAGAACAGACCTCTCCGAATGATTCAGTGGG
The DNA here is from genome assembly GCA_964059195.1 of Ectobius pallidus. Lineage (NCBI taxonomy): Eukaryota > Metazoa > Arthropoda > Insecta > Blattodea > Ectobiidae > Ectobius > Ectobius pallidus. The sequence goes on from CAXKWD010000004.1 coordinate 148,511,423, forward strand.
ATTGAAGTTTGAACAAGACTAAATGTTGATAATGTAAAATATTTTAATGTTTTTTAACTGTAAATAACTCGTTCTTACTTTTCTTTCATGTTGTTTGGGGGCGACTCATAAATTTTCTTTTAAATTTGTTTAACCAGTATTATGTCAAGCATACAATTCTCTTGCAGCAAATGTTGATTTTTTTATCCTTTGGACATCCCTAAGTGTAGCGTGCACCATCCAGGAGTAAATTTAAGACGGAGACCTGAAGTAAACAAGAACCAGTACATCTGTCTCACTCTTAAGTCATAAGAGTAATGTGCTAGAGTGAGGCAGACAAACCGGTTTTTGTTACGTAAGGTTCCCCTCTTTGATTTACTACTTTAGTGCTACTCTTTTAGTAACTTACTCTTTTAGTTGGTGTTGGAGAGCTCAATTGATAGTTACTTCTTCAGTTGTAACTAAAGTAGTAAACGATTTTTACTAAAGAAGTAGACGAAATCTGCGCAGAACACAGTAGAGACGTTAGCGCAGCGCAGCAGAACACGTGCATTTTAATAGCCAGTACTAAAGTGCCACAGAATGAAAAGGAAAGGTTCGCTGAAACAATGAATATGAATTTGGGTTATACGAGTTATTACAATCGTCATATTTAAAATAGGCCTATTGGTAGTGTTTTATTCATTACTAATTTCAATTCCCTCGGAAGAATATTTTCAGTTTAGTAGCCTACGTTAGGGTACTGTGATTACAATTTTTGTGCAAACGATTTCTGTATTATAATGCAAACAATTGAAATTTCCAGTTTATTTTCATCATTGATTCACTGTCATTATTACAATTATTTCTCTCATAAGAATAATAAAGTTCTAAAATATATTCAAATATTTTTATTCCCTAAAGTTATATATTCTTCCCCAAAAACGATAAATCAATTACTCTACAGTTGTTTATCATAAATCTCAATATAATGAATTATTAATACTTATTGACTGTTTAACAATATTAATAAGGAGTATTACACAAAATCATGGAAAAGAGGGGGATAAAAAGGATAACAACACATCTAATAAGAGGCTTGTTTCTGTCCTTTTTCAAATGTAGAGAATATTTACTTAAAAACATTACCTTATAAAAATAATAATATTACAACTGAGAAATGTAATATTTAAACAAAAATGGCGTACATTATTTCGCAAGCTACGAACTCCAATAATAATTATGTAGGTGGTTGTGTGATTCTCTAGATCCTGTGCAGCTTCAACCTCCTTAAAATTTTCTTTCGGCACTCATGTTGGCATTTTTCTTCTATGTAGTTTATGTTTCCCACTTTCCTCTCCACAGGGTTAATTGATATAATTAGCAGTATACTATAGACCTGCAGCATCTGCTATAGTTTATTCCCAAACATAAATACATCGTCTCACTCCACCATTCGAGACTTGGAGATTCTTTAAGGAATGGTTTTACAATGTGTCACCTTCTCATTGTTCGCTAATCTCAGTCAAATTTTCTTCCGATGTGGCCTGCTTGGCCATTTTTACACCTGGGTCAGAAGAAAGGACATATTATAGGCTACATTAACACTGCGGGTGCAACTATTGAACTTTTAGCTCTTATAATTATTATTATAATCTGGCATTCGCACTGTCGTGCTTGAAGTTAAGCTATAGAAGTGTAATATAATAAAATTATAATAGTTAAAATAAATCGTTTAACAATGAGAATCACCTATTGTTCGGTAATCTCTACGGTTAAGTAGCAGGGGGGAAGTGTTATCTGGGTAGCTCCGAGAATGGAGACTTTCATTTATTGGAATAAACTACACCTCGCCGATATCTGCATCCATAGGAATAGGTTGAAATACATCGTCGTTTTCTAACCCAAAGTTATGGAGAACTGCATCACAAGGGCTCTCCAGCTAGGAAGATATTTGAGCGCACATGCGCTCTTGGTAACGTGCAATGCAAAGTTCCCTTCCATTCATTCTCCCCCTCACCTTTGTGGACGTCTTCCTAGTTGGACCGCTCTCCGCAATGATATTTCCATACTTGGCTGGTTGAAATCTCATGGATGTAGTGAGAATCTGACAACATTTCTTCCAAACGCCAAAATTTCATATAATGATTTGTTAGCTCAATTATTTACGTTATTAAATGCCCTACTAGATGTGGTTCGATTAATGTTTATTAAATCACCTGCCATAATTTTAAAAACACCTGTACGGGAGATTCGTAGTCCACAAAGATATTGTACTCTTCGGGATAGAATTCCTGTCAGAATTGTGTCGAAATGGTTCCACCATATCAAGCAGCATTTTTATATGTATATTATTTCTTATGGAACTCAAACCTTTGTCTGTATTCGTGTACAATGTAAATGGGTCTCTGCTCTCCTTAACTACCGTCATTTTTGGTATACCACCTTCCTCATCTCAATAACTTATCCCCAGAATGATCTATGTAATCCATTTAATGTGATATGTAACTCATAACTCACGCAAATGCCACAGAACACACTTACTACACAACTTTACTCCACCCCCTGAGTAGGAGTAAATATTGGCCTTATTTACTCCACAACTTACTACGTTAGTAACGTACTCCGTGTTGGTGCTCTCCACCACTTGTGGAGTAAGTTCATTTACTCTGGGAGTAAATAAAATGTTTACTTCTTTAGTACATTGCTCTAGGTTGAAGGTCGCCGAGTTTAGCTTACTCCTGGTTGGTGCACGCCGTCCTTACTAAAGGAGTACGGTTACTAAAAGAGTAGCTTACTAAAGTAGTTAGAACTAAAGTAGTAAGGTTTACTAAAAGAGTAAACTACATGAGTTTGGTGCACGCCACCCTATCAGTAACAATCTTTCACTTCTCGTTGTTCAAGTTGGTAAACAATGTGTTACTTACTTTTTTTAACGTGTGTGCTGATCAGGCACATTGCGCCCGAACTCCAAGGTAAGAATATTGCGCCCGACGAAAGAGTAATTGAACAATATATAGTGATATTCTTGACCTCATGTTGGCTTTGGAAGGATGGTGTTTACTGTGCTAACATACCTGCTAATATCATTCATTCGTAATTCCCTCCATTTGGATCAATATCGTGAAAGAATATATCTGAAATCACCCAATCATAGATAGCTTTCTCGATAATTATGCACCATCCCTAATATCGCGGAATGTTATCACCCCCTTTTACTGAGCAGATAATGTGGACATAATTTGCCATAACCAGCGGTGGATTTAATATGAACAAAATATCTGCTGTTGGGTTAAGGGAGTCGCGAAATAGAATAATCTATTCAGTTAAAATATGTATTGTAATAACTTTCAGAACCTAACAAGAGGGATAAGTGAAGCAGATTTGTGAAATCTATGAAGCAATCATAACTGTTAAGTTAGCCGATTCATTGACTACTAAAGCATGAAATACATATTTTCTTTATTCTTATCTACGAAACGCGTCTATAAAGTAACTTTTCCACAGGCCATTAACATAAACAAAAGACAATTTAATGGGAACACCTATTGGAACAGATACAGGATGTGTTGTGCTATTTTTCAACATATTCACACCTGAATTCAGACATTTGTCATACCGTGAGACCAACTGTTGTATTCCTGTGCCACAGAAGTCTGCCGCCTGGGATCTGAACCATTGCGTGATAACCTCCGTTTCTCTGTCAATCTCTACCATTCTCTGTCATTAAATGGCATTTATTGAGGGGTAGGAAAAGATGAAAATATCTGGGTGCGCGGTCCGAGCTGTCGGGTGGAGGCCTGCAAATCTCCTGCCAATATTCGGCTAGGAGATGTTTCAACCTCGCTCCCAGTGATTTCCATACTTTCCTACACCTTATTACATGACAGAGACTGGCAGAGAAGTGGAGATGTATGTCACATAGTGGTTCGAATCCCAGGTGGCAGACTTCTACTACACAGTGTCCAAAAGTTGGTTCCACGGTATGACAAATGTCTCAATTCCAGTGGCGAATATGATGAAAAATAGCTGGACACTTGCTGTATCTGTTGCTAGAAATATTTCCATGAAATTGTATTTGTTTCTGTAAACGGCACCAGGGAAAATTACTTTTTGGACGGCCCTCATATATTTATCTTTCAGTGAGTCATATTTCATGGTAATTTAATTGGTAATTGGTAATTTAAAAAGCACTTGTATCGTTATCTGTGATATAGAATAACAATAATACCATGTGAGACATGTTAATTTTCCGCATTTAATAGGCTCTGAATTTATAGCAGATTATTGTTTGTGTACTGTTATTGTTATTTAACTAAGTCTGAAATACTGATTTTAGACATAGAGAATTTAACCTGCCGTATTCTGTATGCTTACGTCACATTAGTTTAGATCTCACAATATTGATTCTCAGTTCCACTTTCTGTCGTAGAGGTTCACTATAGCAATGAAATGAATTGCATGAATACAGGAAATAACGTCAACCCGCTTCTTCTATTATCTCTAAAGCTTCTCTCAGTGAAGTGGAAGAAAGGAAAATAATTAGAAATGTCAATCATTAGTGAATATCATAAACATAGTTTTTTAATTCAGTTTCACTTTCTGGAAACAACCTTATTTGCTCCTGGAAGGTAAGGATGATTATATTCTTATATTTTTACACCTTATTCTGCGTCCCAGGCTTAGACATCTTATAATTTATGTTGCTTGTTAAACTATCCTTCTAAAAGTCCTGAAAAATGAAATGTTATCAGAAATGTTTCTATTTTGACATTCCTATATAGTAGTAGTAAGTATTCTGCCTTCCGGCAGGTTTTCAAACTTGGTACGCGAATTTTGTTTTCCAAAACTGTCTATCCTCTGCTTCCTCCTTCAGCATCCAATATTTCCGCTTTTCCCTTAAATCGTCCAACAGCTGAATTCTTCTTCTTCCAAGTCTAGTTGTACCCTCCAATCTTCCTTGTACGACATCATGTAATAAGCAGTTCCTTCTGAGAATGTTCCCAACCCACTTTGCTTTCCTCTGACGAATTGTGTGTATGATTGACTTCTTCTCACCCACTCTACTCAGAACCTCTTCGTTTGTCACCATGTCCATCCACTTTATATTTTCTATCTGTCTCCAGCACCACATTTCAAAACTTTCTAAATATTTCTTCTCTAATTTCCTCAAAGTCCATGTCTCTGATACGTACAAAGCAATACTCCAAATATAACACTTCACCAGGTTTTTACGTAGCTCTAGGTTCAGACTACTAGTTAGCAGAGTTCTCTTCTTCATAAATGCTTTCTTGGCCATGGCAATTCTTGATCTTATCTCCTTAGTGCAATAGGCATCTTTCGTCAGTACACTTCCTAAGTATTTGAACTGGTTCACGTTCTCTAATTCTTGATTTCCCATGAAAATTTGAAGCGGCTCTTCTCTCTTCGATATCCTCATCACCTTCGATTTACCTATGTTGATTTCCATTCCATACTTTCTTCCTGTTTCCACCAGCCTGTCAATCATTCCTTGCAATATTTCTTGTTTCTTTGCCAGAATCACCAGGTCGTCCGCATATTTGATGGTGTTAATAGCGTATCCTCCTATCACAAAATCCCTAACTCCTTCTAAGGCTTAAATTGCTAACGGGAAATATGGAAGAGACATGGAGGGACAACTAACATTTATTAGCGCTAACGGGGGGAGCGTGATACATGATATTCTTTGTAGTATGGGCTTACTGGACAAAATTGTAGACACTTGGGTGGGAGACAGGATCGAATCACAACACCAGCGATTCTGCAGATTAAGGTATACGTGGCATGTAAGAATAAGGAGCGGGAGGGGGTGGGGGATAACCAGGGCGAAATAGTTCCCCGATATAAGTGTAAAAGTGAGAGTGATGAACAGTTTCTGGCGAAATTAGGAGATCAACTTCAAGGGGGAAGGGTAGAATCGGCTGAGAGGCTGAAAAATTTTTTTAAGGAGGGCAGCTAGTTTTATGACAGTGCGGGGCAGAGGTAGGGGATAACAGGGAATGGCTGGTTTGATGACGAATGCAGGAAAGCGAAGAGGCTGGCCGAAAAAGCACTTAGAACATTTCGAAGACGTGAAATGATGGGAATAGGTCAGAATATGTGCAGTTGAGGAAAAACTACAAAGAAGCCACACAGCTCAAAAAGGTTAACTGGCAACTTAAGAAAGCAGAAGAACTGAGGAGAGTAGTAGAGAATGGCGATATGTCAGAGATATGGGGTAATATTAAAAAATTACGGGGGGTGGATAAAGAACGAGATATCACCAGACGCTTGGAGGGATCATTTTAGGGACATTTTTGGGCAGGGAGGTGCTTGGGAGGGTTTAGTTGTGGAGCCAGAAGAATTAACAGGAATTCCTAGCGTACCTGAACTGGATGGAGAAACTTTAAGGGAATAAATTAAAAAAGCTGTTTCCTCCTTCAAGAATAACAAAGCACCAGGGTGGGATGGTCTACCATCAGAAATTTTCAAGGCGGCCACCAAAAATAAGACATTTGTACAGGTGATGCTTAAGTATATTCAATGAATTATTTATGAATGGGAAATATCCGCACATCTGGGCAAAATCAATCAAAAAACAAAGGCGCGGTTGGATCTGCGGACTTTTACAGAGGTGTGGCTTTACTTCCTTTTATGGGCAAAATTTATTGCAAAATCCTATGCAAGAGAATAAAGAGGTGGGTTGCAAGGCGTGACAAAATTTCTAAATTTCAGATAGGGTTTATGGGAGGGCGTACCACTGTAGACAATATTATTCATTCTGGACACGCTAAGAGAAAAACAACTGGCAAATAAGGGAGGGAAACTTCACTGCGCTTTCGTGGACTTTCGGAAAGCATTCGATACCGTGGAGAGGGAAGCATTATGGTACAAATTATGGATGAAAGGGATGTCGGGTAGGATGATTAAGGATCTTCATGGTGTGTATGATAATGTGGAATTTTGTATTAGTACGATAAAGATAGGATATCGGATAGCGTCACCAGCTATAAAGGGGTGAAGCACTTGCAAGTATATGCGAGGGAATGGGGGATGGTGGTAAATGCCGAAAAACTAAAACTATGACATTTAAGAACGGGAGTGTTTACGGGACATATGATGTGAAAGAATTAAATAACGTGAAAAATTTTCTTTACTTAGGGTCAACAATGGCTATGAATGGCAATTGGAACAAACATATAGACATAACTAAACACAGAGCGATTACGAAAGTGACGGAAACACTAAAGATACGTAACAAGATTCCCGAGGTCTCGCTGAAATTATTAGATACAGTGTACAATGCAGTAGTTAGATCGACAATTACGTATGGGGCGGAAATTTGGGGGTGGGGGCGAACGGAAAAACTTAATCAGGTACAAAACAACTTTCTGAAAGGGATAGCGGGGTTGGGTAGAGGGACGGCAAACTGCGGAGTTCTAAGAGAATTTAGACGCCATAGAGACTCAATTGAGTGTAAAACAAAGGCTGTAAAGTATTACTTGCGGATTCTCCATGGAGATCAATCCCTTATTAGGGCGAGGTGTTGCAGAGAACAATTAGCTTGGAGAGACCAAGTATCATGGGCGGGTAGATTACGTAGGGGATTAGATGAAATAGGAATAATGTTCATAGTTGAGAGGGGGTTTAGGAATAGGCGCAATGCATGGCGGAAAGTTCAGAAGCGTTTGAGAGATATTGACAAACAAGTGACATTAGCGGAATGCAGGAATAAAGTCACTCTGGAGATCCAAACGTTAACCAAGACAAATATTGGGGAACAGAGATTTACTTGTATGGGGCGAATAAAGAGGAGAGACTTGGTTTAGCCTGGTTCCGTCTAGGAGCTTGGCGGGCAATTAAAATTACAAATGATCAGGGGGAGAGAATGTGCCCGCTTTGTGGGGCAGGAGAAACTTCACACCATATTTTGGCAAAGTGTACATTCACGGAAACACTGAGGCAACGGCATCTGCCAGAGTCTTTCACTGCTTCTTGTAGGGGTCAGCTGTTCACATACGATCTGCTGCTTAACACTAGATTTTTTGGGGGGGGAATTTATGTTCAAAGTGAGTCTGCTTAGAATGGAACTGCTCGAGGGAGTGGTTCCGAGGGAGTAAGGGGAGTATTCCGATGGGGTAGACGGCTGTATATAGGATAATATGTAAAATATATTTGGTTGGTGTGTTTAAGGGTATTGCTGGTGTATGTGCTATTTTTGTGGGGTGGGTGTGTGTGTGTGGAGTTTTGTTTGTATATTTACTAGTTTTTAACTGTTCGTCTGTGTGTTTTTAGTTTTACTTTTAGGGTACATTTTTGCTTGTGCACAGTTAAAGCATGGACAGCCTAAGGGCTCATGCAACGAATAATGTAAAAAGATAGTTTTTCTTGTTAACAATAAAAGCACTTCATTCATTCATTCATACTTCTTTCCCAATATTTAGAATTAATTTAGGAGGCATGGGATCACGTTTTAAAGAAAATATTAATAACTAAAGAAAAATTAATATTAACTTGGAGCAACTTTACACTTTACACAATGTAATTCAACAAATAAAAAAAGGGAACTTTCAAAAGATGAGTTTTGAATAGGCTATCTCAATATTGAAGGTATTGGGGAAAAAAATTTAATTACCAATGAATTTTCAAATTATATGTACGACGTTCTTTGTTTAGATGAGCATTGGTGCAAAAAGGAAGAACTTAGATACAAGATATTAGAAGACTTTACTTTAATTAATAGTATCAGTAGGGAAAATCAGCTGCATGGTGGAGTGTCAATTTGTTAAAAGCCCTCTTGCCAAAAGTTTTAGTATATTGGATCTCAATGTATTTGGTGATGAATAGCATTTTGAAACAACGGGTTTAGTATTTGACCGCTTTAAATTAATAATAATAGTGGTCTATAGATCTCTGATAGGAGACCTCTATCTCTTCCTTGGGAAACTTGAAGACCTATTAATGTTCCTTTAAAGAAAATGCCTCATGGTTGTCGTCGACTGCTGGACTTATCGCGCATGCGTGGAAGGTCGCGCATGCGTAGAAGGCACCGTGGACGCTTGACTGATCCTGTATGTAGCCCCAAGTCATATATATATTATTATTATTTAGTATTCTGCCTAGTGGCAGGTCCATGTCTTCGTACGGAGAATTTCTGACGCCAGTGTTCCCTAACTCCAGCTTCGTCCTTCAATCTGCTGTATCTCCTCCCATCTTTCATGTCATCCAGATGTTGTATTCTTCTCCTTCATCTTCCAGCAGTTCCTTTGATCTTCCCTTCGATGACATCATGTATGAGTCCCTCGTCTCTATGTATGTGTCCGATCCAATTGGCTTTCCTCTGAATAATTGTATTCAGAATAATTTTCCTCTCTCCTACCCTTCTCAGTACTTCGTCATTTGTCACCCGTTCTGTCCACTTGACCTTCTCTATTCTCCTCCAGCACCACATTTCGAAGCTTTCTAGGTATTTCTTCTCCCTCTTTCTCATGGTCCATGTCTCTGCTCCGTACAGTGCGATGCTCCAGATGTAGCACTTCACCAGTTTCTTCCTTAGTTCCAAGCTCAACTTGCTGGTCAGTAGAGTCCTCTTTTTGTTGAATGCGGCTTTGGCCATGGCGATTCTTGTTCGAATTTCATTCGTGCAGTGGGCATCCTTTGTCAGCAAGCTTCCCATTCACATTCTCCAGTTCTTGATTGTCGACAGTTATCCTCAAGGGTTTCTCTCGTTTTGATATTCTCATTACTTTTGATTTTTCAATGTTAAATTCCATGCCATATTTCCTTCCTGTTTCCACTAATCTGTTCATCATGTATTGCAGTTGTCTTTGATTCTTGGCGAACACTACCAATCATCTGCATACTTGATGGTGTTGATGAGGCGTCCTCCTATCCTAAAGTTTCCGCATCCTTTCAAAGCTTCTCTTGCCAGCCAGTCTCCATACAGGTTGAAGAGACTCGGTGATAGACAACACCCTTGTCTGACTCCTCTTCCTATTTCGACTCTGCTTGTTTCTCCGTGTTTTAGTCGTACTTTTATTCTTTGTCCCAAGTACAGGTTGCGAATTAGTCTCCTGTCTCTCCAATTGATTCCTATCTCCTTAAGGATGTTCATCAATTTTATCCAGTTAACTCTGTCGAATGCTTTCTGCCAATCTATAAAACACGCACAAACTTCTTCGTTAACAGACAAAACTCTCTCCGACAATATCCTCACCGTGCCTATGGCATCTCTGGTACCTTTTCCTTTTCTAAATCCAAACTGGTCCTCTCCCAATGCTTCTTCAATTTTGTGTTCTAGCCGTCCGTTGAGTATTCTTGCAATGATCTTCGCCACGTGTGAGATCAGACTAATTGTTCTGTAATCACTACATTTCCTGGCTTTCTGTTTCTTTTCAAGAGCAACCATTGTGACGTCTAAAAAATCTTTAGGCCATTCTCCAGTTTCATAGATTTTGTTGATGAGTTGCGTCAACGCTTTCAAACCTTCGTTTCCGATTTCTTTCAGCAAATCCATCGGTATGTCATCGTCTCCTGTAGCTTTCCTCCTCTTCATGTTCTTATTCGCATTCTCTACTTCTGTTGACAATATGCTGGGCCCTTTTTCGTCTTCTTCAATCACCTCCTCTGTCTCGATTTCAATGTCTTGCGGACGATGTTATATAGTGTTATTATATGTAATATTATATAATACATATAATAACGTTTGTGGTTGAAAAGGAATTGAATCTACCATTCTTAATGGTAACTATATCTCATTAACGCCTTAAAGAGGTAAGTAATCATAACACAGTAGGCCTACGTGCTTCAACGTCTTAACGTATCAAACAGTGAACATTAATAATACTAGATAGAACTAGGCTATTAAGAATGCATAGTAAAGTATTTTATGTGCAATGTCTCTTTAAAAAAACGCTGATTATTTTACTTGTTAGTTGCATCCAAGAAATGAGTATATTAACATTAAAGTGGTTGCTATAAAACTTACGTTATGATCTATCATATTACATGAGAAAAGGCTGTCCATTGTATCAATACCTATGGGTCCTGCTTTTTGTATCTGAAATTCTATTCACGTTACAGATAGACCAACTTCATAGCTCTTTCCGGAACTGTGAAATCGTATACCTTCTTAGGAATACGTTCTTGCTTCCATGTGTTTGTGTGTTATATTGGATGTGGAATAAAATCCATGTTTCTGTGTCTGTGTTTAAAACACTTTTTTAAATGTAATACGTTGGACATGGTTGCGATTTTCACATTCCTCATTACATTCTACTAATAGTGCTACAATGTTATCCAAAATTTTCAGATTTCTGAATTAAAATGCGGGGGATATCATTCTGACTCAAATAGCCAGTTACCCTAAAGTTATCTAGACAGAAAATGACATTCATTTTATGTTTTTACTTTCCCTGCCTATAATATAAGTAGGTTTGCTTAATCCTGAAATACGATGTCGATGCTGTATACGTTTTGAGGTCACCTGAATGAAACATATTAAAGACATGTTTGTTTCTATCTGTCTGTTTTGCCTTTAAAAAAAATATACCAGAAAAATTATTTTTATGTTTGTGTTAAGAATGTAAAGGGGATTTGACACGTAGCATGGTGGCGACATTTTCTTATTTGTATTGGCACTTTACATGAAGGAAATTTTACTTATGTCAATTTTTCCGAAAACTATTCAAACGATTTTGTTTAAATTTTGTACATAAACTGCATATACTCGTATTAACAGCTAAACATTTTATTTTGCCTATATAACTTCCGAAGGATAATAGCTATAAGCTATTCGTATCATCCATAAATTTAGGTCTCATGTCTTTTCTCGCGAATACGCGTATTAGGCTACACTAGTAACGCGCACACTCCCGAGGGTGATTTTGCTTTATTGGAATATGATAATGGTATTAAGTCTTTTAAAATACGAATGATGTGGCATAAGTCATGGCAACTTTTATATTTTTTTTTTAAGTGAGATTATTTCGAAATTTTGAAATAAGCTACATAAATGAAAGGCAAAGTATTTAATGTATATATGATGCAGATTATGGGTTATAGATCTAGGATAGAGTTGGGAACAAACACCCATAAACGTGATACACGACGGCATCGTGCACCCTTCTGTATTGCAGTAGTTGGAAGCATGAAAGCACGCTTAGCCCTTGAAGTTCCTTATTCCCAAAGTTTCCACCAGCTCCCTGTGGCATTCTTTTTTCATTTTCGCTCTAAGAAACACTAACTCTGAAGTAAGAACACTGTTCACATCTTGTCTTATCCATTATCTGTGGACACATAATTTTATTGTATTTTTATGCACACAGAGGGATTAAGTTGTAAGTGGCACGATGCCGTCGTGTAAGCATGTTTATCGGTGTCTGCTCTCTACTCTGTCCTACGTCTAGTAGAGAATACATATAGTAGCGTAATCAGCATCATACGTACATTCCATACCCTGCCCTATCATCTCTATATTTAAACATTTCAAAATGATCTCACATTTTCAAACAGTATAAAAGTTTGCCATGACCTATGCTTCATCCCTCGTAATAGGCTATATTAATATTGAATGTTAAAATCTTGATAAAAACACACAACTTTATACCCTTAACTTAGTTTGTCTGGTTCCAGTTCGCACGCCAGCATTCATAACTAAAATATAACAGAACTTACAACCAGCTGCATAAACAAGTGATTCTTTTAAAGATCGTGACAACATTGTTTTAATGTGATTATATATGTTTCATATTTTATTTATGTATGCTGATTTGTGAAATGGACCCAGAAAAGTTAAGTTAAGGATATAAGGTTGTGTTTTTTGTTTGTTGAGCTTTTAACATGTAATTCACCCTTCCCGGGAAAAATGAAATTCATTGATAAATGTGTTAATACTTTACATTGATTGTTACCGTCGTCATCTTGCTACATTTTTACTCGGAACTAATAATTTTAGTAATAGTAATGGAAGTGCAGTATTACCAAGCTTCTCCAGTTCAATTGAATCGACAGTTACTTTCGATCCAATGAGTTAACTCCCACAGCTTACAGTTGGGCTGCGATCTCTTGCCATAGGAATTTAACAAATACGGGAACGCGTTTTCCGAAGTTCACGGAATGGTTAATAGACTCTTACTTTTACAATTTGATTTTATACATTTTGTCGGTTTCTCGAGCTAGAAAATTGTTTGGTGCTAGGCTATTCTAGCCACCGCTTCTGAGGTAAAATATTGTTGAGTGCATGATGGAACTACGTGCTGAAACAGTGGCACACATTATATCATTCCACTATGCAGTCTGCTTAGTCTACAGGCAACACTATGCAGAGTACTAACGAGGAGACATCTGTACATCACAGATGTAATTGAGGTCTGGTGAGATGAATGTAGGCCTACACTAGCGTAGTTTAAAGCGATATATGTACGCAGATAACCCCGTTTGCAAAACATTCACGAATGTTTATATTGACGTTCTGTTCTAAAAAGTTGCTGTTAATGCAGCTGTCTCCTGTGTGTTGCAGTAGTTCATTGGTAAGATGTGAAGGTATCAAGGTTCGAATCCCATTGCATATATTTATTTATCCTTATATTATAATGGGAAGGTTTTAAAAAGTGTGTAAAGTTATTCATACGAGAAATGGAGCATAACTCATAGCAACTATTTTTTGTATCAAAGTAAGGCGATGGTGCCGTAAGATGTCACGGAAAAATGTAACATTTCTAGTAGCCTATATGAATACTGCATTTGGTAGCATTGTGATGTGCGGTTATACGAATAGAGGCGATGATAATTAAGCTGTGAGTCAGCCGCTGTGTAGAATGTTTGTGACAAGATGTGAACAGCATTTTTACGTCAAAATAGTCACTAAACTAGGGATAAATGCCAGGAGTTAACGGAAGCTTTGGGGAATAATGTCCATCCGTACCGAACTTTAATGGATCATGAAGTGGGTATGTGTGCTTCCTTGCTTCCAACTACCACAGTGCAATAAAGTATCACGATGCAGTCACGTTGGAGTATCTGTTTTCTTCACTATCCTAAATCTAATAATTTGCATGATAATACATTCCATACCCTGCACTTTTATTTGCGTATTTCAAAATTTTAAAACGGTACCACAGTTTCAAAAGAAAAAATTGGTGCCATGGCTTATGCCTCATCCCTCGTATTATTTTAATTTACATCTTTAACACCTTTCAACGTGAATGTTGTTTGTATTGTTGATTATCATTATTATAGGGTAAAATAGATAATTAGGTAAATAACGCATACGGCTGCCAGTACTCATGAGGAAGGAGTAACAAAACTAATTGAAGTATTCATCTTATTCTTATATCACATTTATTCCACTTATCAGCGTATTAAAGATATTTTTTTAAATTACAAATTACACTGCAACACCCGTGTGTTTTAATAAAATGACTACTACTTTTTACTTCATTGAGTAGGCCTTCATAAATAATTCAACTGACAGTTTAACAGCACCAACCTATACTGCTCAAGTAGTCTACAATTTGCTTCAATTTTCCCCTAAACAATGGCAGCAACCATTTTAACAGACTGTCAGAAGTGCCGCATGTATTATTTGTGTAAACTTTTATTCCACACTGTAGTATTGACATTGAATATTAAAAACAGATTTCAGTACACTACTTGAAAGGTCTAATAATTACTGTAAAATAAAAATAATGTGAATCGCAATAGTTGTGACAATTTTACACCATACGGACTTCATGCGATCATGGTACAATCATTTTAATTATTAAAGCAACAATACAAATTAATCTCCTTTTATCAAAATTAAATTTCTCCCCATCTTTTTAAAAATCTCTTATAATACCAATAATAGTACAATCATTTTAATTATTAAAGCAACAATACAAATTAATCTCCTTTTATCAAAATTAAATTCCTATCTTTTTTTTTAAATTCCTTAATCCTTAACCCTTTCCTCACTCATAATATCAATTATGGTACAATCATTTTAATTATTAAAGCATATGCATTTACAATATGACATATATTTACCCCATTTAATGTGTCGGCTAAAGGGGTTGGTTTATAAATTGAATTTATTATGTAGTTTGCTATTAATTTATTTGAAGAGGTAATGATTTTAAAAAATCGTTCTTAAAAATCGAAAAAGTCTCTTATTTGACAAAAATTTCCGGAAGTAGTAATGAATGATAAAAGAATATCAGCAATTGGATTTGAACTCGGTTCCGGGAATTGGTACAATGAGCCACTACAACATACTGTTAAATACTGTTAAATAATGAAAACCTGGACTGGAGAAAATTGCATAACGACGAGTTTCATGACCTGTAATCTTCACCGGATACAGTAAGGGCAATTAAATCACGGAGGATGAAATGGACAGGACATGTTGCGCGCATGTGGGTGAAAAGACATATCTCAAAAGTATTGACTGGGAGACTTAAAGGGAAAAGACCACTTTGAAGACCTAGACGTAGGTGGGAGGACAATATTAGGATTGATTTAAGGGAAGTAGGATTTGCGAGGGCTCACTGGATGGAGTTAATACAGAATAGGGTTGAATGGCGGGCTCAGGTAAGCGCGGCAATGAATCTGTGGGTTCCATAAAATAGATAATATTCCATTAGCTTGTTGAGGACTTTTCTATTATCATTGAGTAAGTAAGTAAAAGTATTCACACTCCTTTATAAGAAATATAATTATCTTTTTTGTTGCAAATGATGGGTATGTTGTTTCTGCCGGCCACATTGTAATTGATCTACCATCTGATTTAATATAGATATCAGCTTTGCTTAGGCAATTATAAGATGGGGTGAAAGTACTATCTTTTTTACTTCATGAATTATGTTGACTATTCAACTCATACGCCGTGTTTTTTTATATTGACCAATAACGTTAAGCAATTCCTCGGATATAGTTCAGTCCCGGCCGTTTATCTTGCAATATTGTTGTAGGAATCGCCTTGAGGATATTTTATCGCGGTAAAACCAGCTGGTCGTCACTGGATACGCGAGTATCAGTGTGCAGTGATTGATAGTCACTGTTGCCACTAAGCGTCATGAAATCAGATTATTTTATGCAACACAACTTATTTGGAAATTGAAATAATACAAATGTACATTGATTGTGAACACAATTTCGATTCGGTGCAAGCCAGTTCGTGTGCTTTTATTCTGTTCTGAGGTTACCTTCCCTGAATGAAGTTAACTATATCTTATATGCACTGGTGGTAGCACTGATTACACCAAGGTAGCTCGAATCGATTCATGGATGGTTGATTCACAGCATGCCGTGATCTCGTAACTTTTAGTTTTATTTTTATAAACAAAGCACGAAAGTAATTATTATTTATTTAATCCGTTAATAAACCCAGGATTTATTAGGACGAGTTACATCAGATAAATTCGCTCCTGCTTCGCAGTCGCGAGTCTGTCGATAAACTCGTCAACTCTCGTGGGAATACCTATGATAATTATTTGTAATGCAATATTGCTTTTTATTGAGGTCTCCATATGCATAAAATACAATAGCTGACCAGAAAGTGAAATTTAAAAATAAATCCCATCTCATATTTAGAAGGTAGCAAGACGAAGCGCTTCTCTGGGGCAGTCCCCTGCCTTTCTCCTGTGCGGTTTTTATTCTTCTCATTAACACTTTACATAATTTTTTTTTCAAAATTCATTAATTGGTACATAACCTGAAAACTATGGACCGTTTTATGCAAAGGAAAGATATAAAAATAAAGTATCCAATCATGTGCTGCACAAACTAACTAGAAAAAACTAAAGAGTTGCAATTTGAATTCTATCAATAGTAGGTGACTGTAAAAAATTTGTTTAAATATTATAATGAATGAATATTACAGTATTAAACGATTTGCTTTAAATTATGCTTCATCGCAACAAACGATCAGAATAATATTATTTAACGGAATAATTAATAGCTAGTATTAATAATTAGTTAATAGTTAGTAGCAATTGTGCGGCTGCAGGGAATTCAATAAATTATCACTAATTAACGCTAATTGAATGAGCGAACAAATTAACGGCGCCATTGCTTAAATTTGTTTAAAAATGTGAATCTGTTATTTCCAGTTGAGGTATATTTAATCCAACTTAAATGCAATTTTAGAATAAGCGAGATATGGAATAATCGTGCGTTGACTTCTGAGAGAGGAAATCAGGTACTGTTTAATATTTTGCTTGATTTTATGATCCAGTTAAGTTTGATAATAAAATCTTCAATATCTAAACTTTTCCATATGTCTGATGCAATTAGTACAGGTATTTAATCCGTTCGCTTGCTTACTGTAGCAAGTGTAGCATGCTTTCTAGTAAACCTCAAGTCGAGAAAGGTTTTTATGTACGAAAAAGTCAAAATGTTCAAAATGCAGGGGTAGCGTTCACTCCTTTCACGCAGTGGGCCCGGTGTAAAGTGGAATTAAAAATTCCGCGCCGCACCTTCTATGCTCTCTGCTCGTGACGTCACTAGTACTGTGTCGCCCTCACGTGGGGGACCTAGGTAGTTCACTGTCACCAGACTACAGCCAGACTTGCCGAGTGATTACAAGAGTGTGCTTGTTGGAGGGCTGCCTTGGAGAATTTCCCTGGTTTTCTCACGTGAGTTGCGATATACATTACTATGATTTCACGATAAATACAATATGTGCCTTAAGCACACTTCTACTTAGGAAATTTGACAATTCATAACGAGAAAGGTAACATCCGGTAACAATAGGATACTAGCTGATTTTGTGTGCGTGAAGCACGTAATCATTAATGTAACGAGAATTAGGCATTTTTGAATATGGAAACCTAATACATTAATTAATAATGAGAGTAAGCTTATTATATAGTCAGGATTTATGCTTTAAAAGCATTATGTCAGTCATTATATGAAATTACTTTAACCATGCATCAAGAAAGATGTTTCTAGTTAAGTGCCTTGAATCTTGCTATATCGGAATGCTAACTTATACTAGGATTTCGTAAGTGTTATTGTGCGCCAGGTCACATTCATTCTACTCTGTCATATGACAACGCCTTCTCCCCCAGATTTCATATTACGACCTCCTATAGGTTTTTCTTGCATTCATGTATTGAGTAAAATTTATATGCAGTATTTCTTATGTATCGTGCGTATGTGCAAGATTTCACTAACTATAATTGATGTGCGTTTTCTTCTCTGTCCATTTTTGTGGGCGTTTCCCATTTAACGTATGGTAGCCATGTTGGATAATTCCACGGCTATAAATAGTTTATTGTTCCTATGGAGTTACTGTGATGCTTATAACTACTGATTTTGGTACCAAGATTCTATACAGGCACTCTGTATCATTTCCTTTTTAGCAAGTATGTATTGTTAGTTTCAAAATTTTTCTAATCGTATTTTCGCCTAAGAGCTGATGCCGAAATTTTGGATAATATTGGTAAATTGTATAACTTAGATAATTTTGGCAATCTTGTATTCACTTTAGCTAAATATAAAGTCATATATATATTCTGAACTATTTTGGGCTAGAGTTAGAATTCCCCATCACTAACATAACTCAGGTTTGCTCTTATGTTAAAATAAATTTTTGTCTTGTGATAGATATTTATTAGGTTTGAAAATGCTGGTCTGAATATTGTAGAGGCTCTCCTTCACTTTTGCATAGTTAATTCCTCATTATATATAAAAAGGAAAAGGAGAGAGGCTAGACCCATTCTAGGTCATGTAGTCCTAAATTTTTCTAGGTTACAGCATATTCACATTCCCTTGCTTTTCAGATTAATACATATGTTCCTGTATTTCATATTTATTACTATTCTATTTAAATTCTACGCTTTGGCATCTCTTTCCTTTGCATAGCTATATTTCTGTTAGTTCTATTATCATTCATAGATATACATATATAGATATTCGTTGCCCTGTTTCTGTAAATAAGTTTTCCCCTTTTATACAGATTTCCAATACTGTATATTACATTAATTCATCTGCTCTCCCCTTCCTTTCTTTTATTACAAATTTATTGCCTTGCGTTTTGCATCATTCTAAATTAATTCAAGCTTACGGTTACTGATTTGCATTTTCCCCATTTTTATTCTTCTGGATAGTTTTTATTTTATTTTCTGTCCTGCTGTTACATATTTTGCTTGTGTATTTATATCTCTCAGTAAATACCTTTTCTCCATTTAAATTTTTCTAATTTATTCTTTGTTAATTAAATACACATATAAAACTTATTCTGCTTATTCTCTGGTATTAAATTTTCTCTTTTTCTCTTCGAGTCTTCTTGCTTATAATTATTTGAATCTTTTTCGTTTGATACGTGCTCATTCAGCTACCTGCTTTTTTTTATTAGCCTGACATATTCAGTTAGCAACTCATCGTTACCTTTCACATCATTTATATTTGCCAAAGGTTATTATTCGATGTTTACCTAGCTAGCCAATGAGTTAGGTTAAGTTAGCTCTCATCCCTTTGGAATTGCTCTTATAGGAATTGTGGAATAGGATATGGAATTTAATCCTTTATTGGGAATAATTATTACAGAGTGTATGTTAGTTATTCATATTTATTTTATAATTGTATATAGCATTTAAATTCATATTTTCTCAGTTACTATTAACTGTTATTTAGTTTTACTGTCCTTTACGATAGTTGTTGATGTTTATTTATTAAACTTGTTACTGCCATTATGAATTATTGCCTGTTTTCTATGCTGCATTATTATCCTGCCTCCTATATTGCCCTGTTCTGTGAGAAATCGTTCTGCGCCCTCATGGGATTGTCCATTTACTCCTTTTGAGTTCTTGAAATCAAACTTTCTGAAAACAAATAAGAGTTCTAGTTAGCATCTAGATTTATATATAAATACTTATATTCCAAACTACATTTATTATATTTAACCAAGTTTATTCTGAGATATTAAATTATAGTATCTACTTATTCAAAGTTATAAGATAATACTTTCCCAGTTTCTCTGTATTAGCACCAACATTATAAAGATAACTATATAAATAAAACTAATTTCTACGTTGCATGGTAGCAGAACATAGAAATTAGTTTTAGTTATATAGTTATTTTTATAATGTTGTTGCTAATACAGAGAAACTGGGAAAGTATTATCTTATAACTTTGAATAAGTAGATACTACATTTTAATATCTCAGAATAAACTTGGTTAAATATAATAAATGTAGTTTGGAATATATGTATTTATATATAAATCTAGATGCTAACTAGAACTCTTATTTGTTTTCAGAAAGTTTGATTTCAAGAACTCAAAAGGAGTAAATGGACAATCCCATGAGGGCGCAGAACGATTTCTCACAGAACAGAGCAATATAGGAGGCAGGATAATAATGCAGCATAGAAAACAGGAAATATTTCATAATGGCAGTAACAAGTTTAATGAATAAACTACAACAACTATCATAAAGGACAGTAAAACTAATTAACAGTTAATAGTAACTGAGAAAATATCAATTTAAATGCTATATACAATTATAAAATAAATATGAATAACTAACATACACTCTCTAATAATTATTCCCAATGAAGGATTAAATTCCATATCCTATTCCACAATTCCTACAAGAGCAATTCCAAAGGGATGAGAGCTAACTTAACCTAACTCATTGGCTAGCTAGGTAAACATCGAATAATAACCTTTGGCAAATATAAATGATGTGAAAGGTAACGATGAGTTGCTAACTGAATATGTCAGGCTAATAAAAAAAAGCAGGTAGCTGAATGAGCACGTATCAAACGAAAAAGATTCAAATAATTATAAGCAAGAAGACTCGAAGAGAAAAAGAGAAAATTTAATACCATAGAATATGCAGTATAAGTTTTATATGTGTATTTAATTAACAAAGAATAAATTAGACACATTTAAATGGAGAAAAGGTATTTACTGAGAGATATAATTACACAAGCAAAATATGTAACAGCAGGACAGAAAATAAAATAAAAACTAACCAGAAGAATAAAAAAGGGGAAAATGCAAATCAGTAACCGTAAGCTTGAATTAATTTAGAATGATGCAAAAGCCAAGGCAATAAATATGTAATAAAAGAAAGGGGGTAGAGCAGATGAATTAATGTAATATACAATATTGGAAATCTGTATAACAGGGGAAAACTAATTTACAGAAACAGGGCAACGAATATCTATATATGTATATCTATGAATGATAATAGAACGAACAGAAATATAGCTATGCAATGGGAAGAGATGCCAAAACGTAGAATTTAAATAGAATAATAATAATTATGAAATACAGGAACATATGTACTAATCTGAAAAGCAAGGGAATGTGAATATGCTGTAACCTAGAAAAATTTAGGACTACATGACCTAGAATGGGTCTAGCCTCTCACCTTTTCCTTTTTATATATAATGAGGAATTAACTATGCAAAAATGAAGGGGAGCCTCTACAATATTCAGACCATCATTTTCAAACCTAATAAAGGTTAAGTAATCATAAATATCACAAGACAAAAATTTATTTTAACATAAGAGGAAACCTAAGTTAAGTTAGTGATGGGGAATTCTAACTCTAGCCCAAAATAGTCCAGAATATATATATATGACTTTAAATTTATCTAAAGTGAATACAAGATTGCCAAAATGATCTAAGTTATACAATTTACCAATATTATCCAAAATTTCGGCTTCAGCTCTTAGACGAAAATATGATTAGAAAAATGTTGAAACTAACAATACATACTTGCTAAAAAGGAAACAATACAGAGTACCGGTACCTGTATAGTATCTTGGTACCAAAATCAGTAGTTATAAGCATCACAGTAACTCCATAGGAACAGTAAACTATTTATAGCCGTGGAATTATCCAACATGGCTACCATACGTTAAATGGGAAAGGCCCACAAAAAATGGACAGAGAAGAAAACACACATAAATTATAGTTAGTGAAATCTTGCACATACGCACGATACATAAGAAATACGGCATATAAATTTTACACAATACATGAATGCAAGAAAAACCTATAGGAGGTCATAATATGAAATCTGGGGGAGAAGGCGTTGTCATATGACAGAGTAGAATGGAATGTGACCTGGCGCACAATAACACTACCGGAATCCTAGTATAAGTTAACATTCCGATATAGCAAGATACAAGGCACTTCACTAGAAACATCTTTCTTGATGCATGGTTAAAGTAATTTCATATAATAACTGATATAATGCTTTTAAAGCACAAATCCTGACTATATAATAAGCTTACTCTCATTATTAATTAATGTATTAGGTTTCCGTATTCAAAATGCCTAATTCTCGTTACATTAATGATTACGTGCTTCACGCACACAATATCTGCTAGTATCCTATTGTTACCGGATGTTACCTTTCTCTTTATGAATCGTCAAACTTCCTAAGTAGAAGTGTGCTTAAGGCACATATTGTATTTATCGTCAAATCATAGTAATGCATATCGCAACTCACGTGAGAAAACCAGGGAAATTCTCCAAGGCAGCCCTCCAACAACCACACTTTTGTAATCACTCGGCAAGTCTGGCTGTAGTCTGGTGACAGTGAACTACCTAGGTCTCCCACGTGAGGGCGACACACTTCTCGTGACTTCACGAGCAGAGAGCATAGAAGGAGCGGCGCGGAATTTTTAATTCCACGTTACAATACTCCTATCTGTCCCATAAAAAAAGTTTTTACCAAAAACGTTTTTTTGAAATACAGAAATACCCAAAAATGGAATACTAAACAGCTAGGCAACTATTAACAGACCCCCAAAAAACTATTACTAACACAACAGGACACTTTACAAAATCAGTAGCATAACACATGTCTGATATGAACGAAATCACCATTTGCATAATTTATCAGTTCGAAAGTTCCTTGGTTATATCTTGATGTGTCATTCTCTTCAAAAAAGTTTTCTTTTATCCAAACAGGAGATCCTGACAGCACATATTACATATCAATATTATATATATGTCACTTTGTATATATACAAACATTTTTATCCAAAGACAGGTTCAAAAATTTATTTGTCCAAAAAGAGTCTTAAATCTTAAATCACTTATTCAATCATAGTTATAATCTTGATTCTGAATAAATAACTCAGCATAGACCATATATGTCCATATCCGGCGAAAGTAGCAAGATCAGCAAGGTCTATACTCAGCTGGAAGACATGAGTATTGCTGAGCAGAAGATGTCGAGGGCGAAGTCAATAGAACACCATGCATGTTCTATGATAGATAACTGCTGGATGACTATCGGTGAGGATGTCTCCGGCCACCCACATGGAGTGACAAAGAAGAAGGAATGGTTGCATACCCCATGAGGCATCCATACAGAAGTCCAGAGGTACCGGCCGGATACCTCCGAACAAGGCAGCAGGAACACGATGGCGTCCAGGCCAGGATGAGACACGTAGAAAATCATCTTCTTAGTCCAGCTCATACATGAAACACATGTTCAGAATCATAAGCGACGCTCAATGCATTCTCACAGGGAGGGGACTAGTACATCCACAATGAGATGCAGAATTTATTGTGGATAGAATAAATGTCTTTGGTGAGATCACTTGTTTTAAAAGTGAGAGTTCACAGTTTCGTAAGATTAATCTTAAGTTTTTTTGTGTAACTGTCCGCTATCAGTTATTGATACGCACTTATATGCTTGAAGAATACTTTGCACTTATTTTCTTCATTTATTTTAACTTGATAAAATTCATTTCTACACATTTGTTATCAGTCTGTTATTGGAGTTAACTTGTTGGCAATTAATAATGTATTTCCAACATAATCTTGACGTCAATTCTGAGTTACTTGTTACTTTGATTTATTTTTCTTTTTTATAAAAAAGGGGGTTTTATGCTTTTCTAAGCATAGCATCAAGTTACTGCCGGGTTTTATTTATTTCTTACTTTCTTTCTTTTTTTGAGGTGGACCCCTTTTTAAGTGATGGAGAGACTGCCGAGTAGGGATTTCCCAGGCCAGGAGTGAGTTGCGATATATGAATTACTAGGAAAAATCTTTACAGAAACAAATTAAAAACATTTAGGTCGTAATTAAAGAGAAAGGCAACTAGACAATTACTTAATTACACACTTATACATTTATATACACCAACATATTATTTACATACTAAATCAATTAATTAATTACCCAATACACAGAAACCATGGATCAGAAAGGTAGCATGAAACTGAGTCTTAACCTTTTTTTTTTAGTTGAGATATATGACAACGCCTAACAGATTTATCATATAGCTGTTCCACTAAGAAGGTGACTCCCTCCCCTGAAAAATATCATTATTTAAATGGTGCGCCAAGTTTGGGGTACGGAAAGCGTCAGGCAGGGAGTCCTCTCTCCTTGGTTACCGGACGATGAGGCAACCTCTCTAGTATACCAGCCTTGACAATTCATGGGCATTTCTAGTAACACTACACTTCCAGAACCGTATAAGTTTACAACTTTATCACAATTTTAAGGAAGCAGCTACTGACCTACCTCCCTACCTACAGATGTGGACAGATGTCGCAGAACAGTGCTGTAACAATCATAGGCAATAAATAAATACAGCAGAAGCTAGAATACTGATGCCCATTCGGAAATAATTTCATTCGTTAGAAATAAAATCATTGAACCCAGAGAAAACCAAACTTTATCAATTGCGAATAGTACTTTCAACCTCAGAGTTCTTGGGTATGACAAAATAGATCCTTGTACAACGTAGGCCGATGCGATGTCATATCAATAAATACATCATTAGAAAATCAATCTATGATTTATGTAACATGAAAACAAGGTTTTGTACGAATAACAACATCTCGTTTGTGTTCATACTGTAATTAGGATATGATCTGCTATTATCCTTTGCTATTATTGCTGTGAATATCGTATTCCATGCCCTTTATTTTGCCAGCTATCTCCTCGTGGCTTATATTCTTGGGTGATATTTTGCATGACAATACTCAAAAGTGACGCTGAAAATATGAATGCAGTGTGTACAATATGGGGATGGCTATTTCATTCAACATTCCGATCTATATATTTTGGAGTTGTCACACCGACTGATGTTCATTGGGAGATTGATGATCTGACATTTCACCTATGAAAGCTCGCTTGCAGTATTTCCATTGAAATATGGGATCAACTACTTAAATCGTGCACACAGTGTCCACAGCAGACCTGTATAAACAGAACTTGAGATGAACTAACAAAACTATGTTCTGGTTTGAAGGTCAAATTTAGATTTAGGTCACTAATATCGGATAATGAAGCAATGTTGATTTTATGTTACCCTTTATGTCGTACTTGGATTTTGTTATTATTATTATTACCATCATCATCCATGCAATCCCACAACTCTTTATATGGTATTGGTACTACTGTACTGAAAAAGACTCCATCTTATTCAGCAGCTCAGAAAATTCCTCACAATGTGGAATGTTTCGAGTAGTGTTACTTGGTGTATATTCCTGATTTCTTCACTGGAATTCCGATGTATTCAATATTCTTTGATAAGAATGTTGAGACCACACCTTCCTCAAATATAACTGTTGGTACAATTTTTATAGTTTGTAGTTTCCAGCCTTTGATAGCCGTTTTACTGATAATGTGCATTTCTGGTTCTCCTAAGTTAACAGTGGATGAAATACATTTATAATTAGACTTCGGATTTTTAGATTCTTATAGGTTAGATTCTCTCTGCCTAAAGCTAAATCACACCTTACTTAGTCGATAGATAAGTGATGTACAAATAATTACCCCTGAATTGAACCTTGGACAAAAGGCAAAACAAAAGAAACATAAACATACAGTTATATTTCCTAGCCATACTTACATACTCAATGGCAAAAGACAATTCCTAAGGAAGCTAAATGAATATTATCTACATTATGGAACCCGGAAATTCATTACTGCGCTTACCTGAGCTCGCCATTCAAACTTATTCAGTGCTAACTCCATCTAACCATCCCTCTCAAATCCTACTTCTCTTAAATCTATCTTAATATTTTCCTCCCACCTACGTCTAGGTCTTCCAAGTGGTCTTTTCCCTTCGGGTCTCCCAGTCAATATTTTTTAGATAGTCTAAATCTTTCCTCTTCCATGCGCGCAACATGTCCAGCCCATTTTAACCTACGTGATTTAATTACCCTTACTATATTCGGTGACTAGTAAAGGTTATAAAGCTCGTCGCATTCAGTTTTCTCCAGTCCCCATTTAGTCTTACCGTTAGGCCACGTTAGGGCCAATTATTTTCCTAAGCATCCTGTTTTCGAGTACTCTCAGATTATTTTCTTCCGAAGAGTAGGCGTCCATTCTCACATCCATATAATAAACTGGCTGGGTAATTTTATTATAACTATTTATTTTTATTTTTAGATTTCTGGTCACAAAAAGAGAAGGCAATAGTTTCTGAACTGCATTAAACAGGCATTTCCTGATTAGAGTTTACACTTAACTTCTGCCTTAATATTATTTGTGTCTGCAATTATTGCTCCTAAATATTTGAATTTCTCCACTTGTTCAAATGCTTTTTCTGCTTACCTAATATTTTGTAGCGCATTCTTTTGACGTTAAATGACCATATACTGTACCGTGCGTACTTTTATTATACGCGGTACATTTTTATTTCAATGTTATATGTTTACAGGAATACTGTTTTTCACTACAAATCGATTTATTTTTAACATGTGTAAATGTTTTTTCTCTCACATGAGTTCGGTTTCTCACTACAGATCGGTAATAGATAGCCTAATCGATTTCCCAATGCTGTGTTCTGTCTATACTGTCTATTCTGTGTTTCTCGATCCGTTTCTGACGTCAGTATCTGCATTGCGGTAATTGGAGTGAGCGGAGGTGGCCTTTTGTGAGTTTTTAATAGTCAGTCATGGTTAAGTCTTTGAAGTGAAAAGTAGTTTTTTTATGGAGTTTTCGCTGAGATGTAGTATTTTAAAGTTATGGAGTTTTAGCCGCAAGGTTTTTGGTGAGTGACCCACAGTAATGTTGTTTTAATATTTTTCTTTTAATTTATGCTCTTGGCCTGGTAGCAATGTAGAATTTTCAATTAAAAATTCGTTTAGTCGTGCATTAAAACCGTTATCTTTCTGAATTGTTTTAGGTTTATTTATTTATTTTTCTGTGCTTATGCTTTAATTATCATTTTATTATATTGCATTCAAAATTAGTTGCTTATTTTCAGACTTGGCTCTGATATTATGTAATATGGATAGCACAGGAAGTCAGAGCATCGTGTGAGTTGCTGTAGGGCATTTCTCAGATAGGCTATTATAAGACTTTCCAGCATTATTGCCATATATATTGAGCCAATATGTGAAGCCGGCTCTATTAATTTGTATTTAAGTGACTGGATGCGCCACCTTGTGGAGGCAGGTTGCGTGTTAGTTACTAGATGGAGCAGCCTTGGTTATTTCTGTGTGGCGTGAGGTGGCATAGGTCCGCTGGCCGCTCCCTCTCCCCTTTGCGACAGCTTACTAGCGAGTTTCAGTGCTTTGTGGCATCAGAACGTGACATGGCGCCAGTCCTAGCAGACCTGTTTTAGTAACTCCACCTTTATTGTAATTTATGTTCGTCTTGGTTCTGTTTTAGTGTATCCGTTGTGGGGATAATGTTGTTCCCAAGTTTCTTCAGGTTTGCAAACAGGTTTTTAGTTTACTTTGGTTCTTATTGTCTTTCGTAATGCTGTAATTTCAGAACTCCCCTCCCCCTTTTTTGTGCTTGATAGCGGCTAATTAGTTTGTTTATTTTGTAGAGCATTTTGAGTAGATTCAAGTAAAAAGTATATAGCCTATATTCTTTTGCTTGCTATTTATTATTTAAAGGGTTTGCTGTTTATTTGAGTTGCGGGTGGTTTCATTGTAATTGTGTAGGTGGTGCGCGTCATCACGCCATGATGGCGTCTTTCTCTTTCTCTTCTCCCCTTGTGCTTGCTTTGCAAACCAGAAGTACGCTAGTAATTTTTAAAATTGTGTTTTCTTAATTCATTTTGGTCTGTGGATATTTTATTTTGTTTTTGTACCATGTCCTTTCTCCTGTCGATTTAAATTTTAAAGGCCTCTCAATCGGCAGTTTTGTTCCCGCCTTTTCCCCAAATTTCATCCACCTTGATTGAAATTGTTGCGTAGGCCTACATGTATATTTTCTTCGTCATCATTTGATTAAACCTTTCTTGTAATATAAAAGTCATCGTCCCTTGTATAATTTTGTAAAGTAACTTTGAGTGTAAACCCCTTTTCTATTGCAAAGTACCCTTTCTTTTCAGTGTAAATAATTATGCAACATGATAAAAATGTTGGGGTGTAACTTCACCTTGTGTTTCCGATGTAATGCAGAATAATTACTGTAGCTTCCAAATTGTAAGCCTAAAAGTCCAAGTTCATGTTAATAACACACTATTATGTTTTATTGAAACTAAATGTGAATGTTAACACCTATGTAAATTATTATTTTCTTTCTCTTACAGTCACTATTCTGAAATGTAAATTTGATTTTGATGTAACTTTTATTCCTCCAAATTATATCATCAGTTATTGTAGTTTGAATCTGGAATTTTACTTTATTTTGTGCCGCCCTGGGATCCCTCTATACCTTTGGGTGGGGCCGTTTTCAGGGAATAGGTTAGTTTTCTCTGGGGTTGGCCAAACCAAGCATTCTTCCACATCTTTCTTCCCTTACGGGCGGGCGCAATATCTAGATAGATTTTCAGTATTCGGATGTGGTTTGGTGAATAAAAATGAAATTAGAATTGTTATTAACATGATCATCATCATCAGCTTTCAAGGTTTAAGCCTCGAAAGGCTTGTTCCGGTCTCATGATTAAAAAGTCTGTTGTGTCCATCTTTTCTTCGGTCTGCCTTTATTTCTCTTCCCCTAGGTTTATAATTTAATAGTAATTTTGGAATGCGATGGTCTTCCATTCTTTCCACATGTTCTTTCCATTTGGCCCTGTATTGGTGAATCCGCTCAGTTAAATTGAAAATTCCAAGTTCATTTCTAATGTCTTCATTTCTTTTCCTGTCTAATATTGTATAGCCCGCTATATTCCTTAAAAATTTCATTTCTGCGGCTTCTGTTTTTCTTTCGTCATTTTTTCGTAGTGTCCAACATTCCGAGCCATATATCAACATGGGTACTGCCATTACTCTGTAGAATTTTAATTTTGTTTCTTTTCTAGTGGTTTTTAGATTTCTTTTTATCGTTCCACATATATAGTTAAATCTATTAATTTTTTGGTTATGTCTTCATTTGTGATATATGAAATATTGCAACCTAAGTAGTTAAAGTTATTGACTTGTTCTATTATCTTGTCATCTATGATGATTTTTGCTCTGATTGTCTGAGATCCTCGAAATGCTAAAAATTTTGTTTTATTAGTAGAGATATTGAGTGCATATTCTTTACTAAAATGGGCTAATTGATGTATGGCTTTTTGCAAATTATCTTCTGAGCCACAGATTAGAACTTGGTCATCAGCGAACAAAATTGTGTCTAAAAACGATCTGTTGACTTTAAAATCTGTATCTAAATTTATCTGTCATTGTCTAATAACCTCGTCAATATATATATTAAAAAGCAGCGGAGACAGAGGACATCCTTGTCTGACTCCTTTGTCGATTGTCGCTGTTATTCCATTATTCTTCATTGCAGTTTCTACCATTATTTTATTATCTGTATACGGGCTTCTTATTATTGTTATTAAGTGTTCTGGTATGCCTTTTAGTTTCATTGTATGCCATAACTTATTTCGATTTACCTTATCAAAGGCCTTTTCATAGTCTATGAAAGCCATGTATGTTGGTACATTGAACTCTCTATGTGTTTCTATTATTTGTTTGATACTAAATATACAGTCTGTACAAGCCCTACCTTTTCGAAATCCATTTTGATTTTCTAAAATTATATTCTCCATTATTATCTGCAGCCGGTTCTTTATTATTGATGCATATAGTTTATAGCAGGCATTTAGAATACTTATTCCTCTATAATTTTGACATTTATTCCTCTCGCCTTTTTTTGAAAATGGGGTATATTTTTGCTATCGTCCATCCCTCAGGTATGTAACCAAACTTCCAGCATATGTTGAATAGATCAAGTAATCGATGTTTTATAGCATCTGATGCATATTTTATCAATTCATTGTTTGTTACTCTGTGTTGTCCACCCGCCCGGGGACTCAGTTGGTAGTAGTCCCCGGGAACCTTCCTCCAGAGCTATCAGGCGGGTCACAGGTTGCGGATAGAAAGCTCCATCGCAGTGGCCTGGATGGTGTTAGGGGAAATAAGGTCAGTGGAAGACCGAATTCCCCTTCCCTTACCGTTGGAGCGTTCCTACTGGGGAGCGTGGCGATGAAACGTGGGGAAGCGTTCATAGGTCGGGCGGGGTAAAACAGCTCCGGCTAGGCCAAAGTGGCCCACCTCCAAATCCAGTTACAGCACGTCTGCGAGCGTTCGCGCTCATATGCAGACGACGAAGCGAAGTACGAGGGGTTGAGAAAGACCAGGGGTATAGACACTGTCTTAATTGGCAGAATCCCCTGGCTGGACGAAAACTTCATCCGACTTCGGACTCCATCGGGCTGGCAGTCGGGCCGGTCAAACACACAGCTTTCCTGCGATCGCTTGCGATCAAATGCACGATCCAAACGGAAGGCGGAAGTGCGGTGAAAATGGGGACCATGGCTGGAGGGCGCGGGCGAAGGAACGGACGGCCGAGAGCAGGCAGTAACCTCAAAGTGCATGGGGCGAATTCCCGCAGAGGATGTTGAGACAAGCCACATTGCGAGGTAGCGATCCTGAATCCTCTGTACGGAATAGAACCACCGTGGGGTCCTGACTTGGCTATTCGAATCCCGATTTAGCATCTAAAGGCCATCCCCCATT
This sequence comes from Ectobius pallidus, assembly GCA_964059195.1. Taxonomy (NCBI): domain Eukaryota; kingdom Metazoa; phylum Arthropoda; class Insecta; order Blattodea; family Ectobiidae; genus Ectobius; species Ectobius pallidus. The sequence goes on from CAXKWD010000004.1 coordinate 148,542,257, forward strand.
GGATCCAGCCAGGAAGGCTTCAACCAGCCACGTCTCATCCCCATCCTTAATCCTTCTCACTTCCGTGCCATGTTGGCGGGCACAACAGTAACTGGGCAACAGCTTCCTGAGAACTGGGACCACTCCGACTAGGGACTGTGGCGATGAAACGTTGGAAGCGTTCATAGGTCGGGCTGAGTAAAACCGCTCCGGGCAGGTCAAAGTGACCCGCCTCCAATCCAGAACGGTGTTCGGGGGGTCCGTACTCTAGACTGCCACGGCAGTCGGAGTGAAGTGCCCCATTGAGCGAGTAGCCGGGTTGAGCTGCGTTGGACGTGGGGCCACGGCCCTGCATCTGACCACTTCAATCCGACTGATTTTCCGAGCACGGAATCCCTAGGTCGGCAACGACTGGTTGAACCTGGTCGGGGGATAAACCGTCGCCGGGGTGCGGCCGGGGGTGGGGTACAACAAGGACCACAAGTTTTGGGACGAGCTCAGTGTGGTTGATGAACGCAAGGAGGCCTCCTCGGGGGTAGCTAGTGATAGTAGAGCCATGCCAGGAGCACCTACCGCCAGTGGACCGTGCCTCCCTCTCCGTACGCACTCCGGTTACGCCCCTTTCTGGGTGAGATCATCATCGCCGGTTTTTAACCCATCCCCGGAGGCATTCTGTGCACTGCAGCTCGGGCACGGGACGTGTGGATGCATCGAGCACGTGTAAATGTGCACACCATTAAGGCGTGTTTGGGGCGGTGCACATCGTGAGTGTAGTTCCCGCGATATACACGCCCGCCCCTACACGTAACGAGGCCACCTCCTAGGCGATCCTCTCCACCTTGCCTCCTGGTGGAGTTGAGAGACCCTACTGCCTCACTATCCTTATTTCCCGTCTGTCACCATAGTGCAAGTCACGTCTCCCACTTTTTTGATCCTCGCTTGCGAGGTGATAGAGAAAACAGGAAAATAGATTCTCGTCACCCCAACGGGGATAAAAGTATCAGCGTAGCTATCTCTACATTAACGAAAACCAAAACTAAAACTCCATCAGTAGCTTCACCGTAAACATCAGAAACCAAATCGCCGTTTTTCCCTTCAAACTTAAATAAACCGACGTTGGATCCTTTGTACCAGCTTGCTCGGACATGGGGGAAGGTGAAGGCCCCACTCATACAGTTACCCAAAGCCCGATTTTCGCTAATTCTGCACCACGTAGTAGCCGCACCGTGCCGCGTCTCCACTTTCTTACCCGTTCTTTGGGGGGCTGTGGGATTTCGGAGAGCTTCTTTTCAACAGCCTGCTTTTTGCAACTCATTGCATCAGGGCGAGTTAGATACAAGTGTGTGGACGGCAGACTGGTCGGTTACTGAGCACGGACCATTTCGCACCAAATGGTGAATGTTAGCATGGTTGCTGTTTCTTTTCTTTCTAATGAGGGTCGGCTATCAGCCTCTATGAAAAAGACTATGTCATCTGAAAACACTACTGGTGTTGCTTGAAGAGCTTGTGCGATTTCTCTAATGATTTGCGCAAAACTTTTGTCCGAGTACCGAACCCTGTGGGCAGCTTTTTGTAACTCATTTCGCTTATATTTCCTGGTCATTTCGCATATGTACTTCTCTGTCCTGGAAATAATTCTTTATTAGTTCGTACATATCGTGCGGGCAATTTATTGATCTAAGTCGCTTTAGGACGAGGGGCCACCAAACTTTGTCGAAGGCTCCCTCTATATCCTAGAATTTACCTAGTACGTACTATACGTTCGAATTTCTGACGATCTCTTGTAGCTTAGAGATCGCGTCTTTCGAGGAACGGTCCGGTCGGAACCCATATTGGGCATCGGAACACGATTCTTCTAATAGTCTATCCAGTTTAGAGAGGATTAGTCTCTCAAATATCTTTCCTAGGACGGGGAGCAAGGAGATCAGTCTGTATGTTTTGGGCAAGTTGGGGTCCCTGTCCATAGATTTCAGTAGTGGGAAGATGTGCCCCCTCTCGGGTTGTCACTATTTACGTACGTCGGAAGCTAACATACGATTATGAATGTGGATTGGTTTCGACCATTTTTAGCCAAATTAGTAAACACTCTGCTAAACTCCTTATCCTGGGTCCCATAAACCATAAATGCAAACCTGAAAATACTTTGGGCAAAACTGGAAAATAACTGAGTGTAAGGCTGTAGTTGGCAGCCCTTGTTCCAAAGTTCACTTGAAGTCTGGTGTACTTCCTGTAAGCTAGGAATATGCTGAGTCGCACCCCGTGGAAATCATCAGGAAGAGTTCAAATACAATAGAGGCAGCTATCAGAATAAATTCCAGTATACCAATGGAGGGAACCAGGAAATTTTTAAATATAACAGAGGAAGACGTCGAAGAAATTTTCGATGTGAAAACGGGAAACTTTATGGGAATTTCCAGCGGAGTGAGAGCGCACCCCGGAGTTCGCAAGGAACGAGCGTAAGCCAAAAATTCAGTTCACCTCGAGGCCATTACGTAACATGTTATAGATGCCACGGATTAGGGCATAGAACCAAGAAATGTAAGGGGAGAAGGACTCACCCTACTGCTGCCATGGCAGGCGAAGGACTTGAGGCGCCTACCCCAGTATTGCGAAGAGAAAACTGGACTACATTAGCGCCCGTGGACAACTTACTATTGGTACCCATAAAATATAGAAATCGGGAAATGCTATTTATGGTCGATACCGGAGCGCAGTCCACAATATCGTGGCATGAAGATTTACAATCGTGTAAATTGGGAAATCAAAGGGTGAATTTTGTAGGGTTGGCCAGCCAGGCCTTGAAGAGTAAAGGTGCCGTCACTATTAAGGCGAAGATTGGATACTATGAGTATGACCTAAAGGTACACGTTACAGACCCTGTCACGTCCCAATTCGACGGAATTTTGGGAATGGATTTTCTCAGTAATTATTCGGCAGTAATTGGGTTAAGACTCAATAGATTGGGACTGAAGACTTTAGAGCCATAAAATTTTCCGGAAGTTGAAATCGAAAGTGAAAAGGGATTTCTCAGACTGGATAGAGAAATTACAATACCCCCCCATTCGGGAAAGTTTGTAAAATTTCCACCTAGGAGACGATCTGTTTATAGAACCCACAGGGAAGAATTATGGTTAATAGAACCAGTAGAAGATACGGAATTGGATCTAAAAAGAATATACATTGCCAGGAGTGTGAACCGAGGACCAGAAGCTGTGCTTAATTTGATCAACTCCAGTAACGCTGAGGTGACATTAATTAAAGGGACTAAATTGGCAACTTATGAATTATGTGACGCAGCCGAGGTGGATTTAAGAGAAGCAGAGCAAGATCAGTTAAGGGTGTATTATGGCAAGGGCGTAGATTTCAATGATTCACTAAACCACCTATCTGAAAGGGATAAAAGGATTATCCAACCAGTGTTAGAAGAGTATGTAGGGCTCTTTAGAAATCGCAACTTGCCCGCCACAGAATTACTCCAACACCGCATTGATACAGGAGATGCTAAGCCAGTGTACCATAGACCCTATAGGGTGCCGCACCATCTAAAACCCGTGGTACAAGAGTTCATTGAGCACCAGCTGCAAGACGGGATTATACAGCCGAGCGAATCAGCTTGGGCGGCACCGGTAGTTATTGTGAGCAAAAAATCACCGGATGGCACCCCTAAATATCGCTTTACTTGTGATTTTCGTTCATTGAATAAATTGACAACGCCAGACGTATATCCACTACGGGATATAAAGGAATGTATTGATAATCTGGGACAGTGCAAAATTTTTTCAAGTTTAGACATGACATCTAGTTTTCATCAAATTTTAGTGGATCCCCAGGACAGGCATAAAGTTGCTTTCAATGTGCCGCAAGGGCATTCCGAGTATGTGAGATTACCAATGGGCCTAAGGAACGCCAGCTCATGTTTACAAAGGTTAATGGATTTAGTTCTGAAAGGGTTAAACCCCCATCAATGCCTGGTCTTCATTGATGACATTTTGATTATGTCAAAAAGCATGGAGGAACACGCTGTACATCTGAGAAATGTTCTTGAAAGGCTGCGAAAGGCTAGTTTGTCTTTATCGTATGAGAAATGAAAATTCGCAAGAAGCGAGTTACTGTACCTTGGCCATGTGATATCGGCGGACGGTGTGCGTGCTGACCCAGCATTGGTGAGTGCGGTCAAGGACTTTCCTGCTCCTAGAAACGTTAAGGGCGTACAGAGTTTTTTGGGGTTGGCCAATTTTTATCGTAGATACCTAAAGGACTTCGCCACTATCGCACATCCATTGACTGAACTCTTGAAGAAGGGAGTGCCCTTTAATTGGGGCCAGCAAGAACAACAAGCTATGGACCGTCTAAAGGAGGCGTTGGTGTCTGACCCAGTGTTAACCTACCCTGATTTTTCTCAATCCTTTGTGCTCGCCACAGACGCAAGTAATAAGGCCCTTGGGGCAGTACTATCACAGATCAGAGAAGGGCGTGAACACCCTATAGCCTATGCCAGTAGAAAGTTGACATCTGCGGAAGCAAAATATGGCGTCTCCCAGCGTGAATTATTGGCAGTCGTGTGGGCCGTGAAGTATTTTCGCCCCTACTTAATAGGAGGACCAAAATTTACCCTGATAACCGACCATTCAGCCCTGAAGGGCATTCTAACTAAAACTAGCGAGAACGCACAGCTAGCAAGATGGGCATTAAAACTTTCAGAATATGATTTTGAGGTCGTGCATCGACCTGGAAAGGCACACGGAAATTCAGATGGACTATCCAGGAGATTATGCCCTTTGGGACTGTCACTGCAGGATGCTATTCGAGAGGAACAGGCGAAGGATGAATTGTGACAACAGTGGAAGCAACAGAAAGAATTCTCTATGAGAAATGGGTTGCTTTGTAGAAGGGCCAAGGACCAAAGCCGTGTAGAAAGGATGTACTGTTGGAGTGTCACGATCATATTTTAGCGGGCCACGGTAGAAAGAAAGTAACTAACAGGCGGGTAGCCACGAGGTATTGGTGGCCCGGGAGAAAAAGAGAAACTAATGACTGGGTGAAAAAATGCATTGCGTGCAACAAACACTCCAAAGGGGAGAGGCGACGGGCGCCATTACAAGAACTACCCGAAGTAAGGCGGTCGGGCGAAAGAGTCGCGATCGACATATGTGGTCCTTTCCCGAAGTCGCAGCAGACTGGCAACAAATATGTTTTGACCATAATTGATCACTTTAGCCGATACTTAGTTATGGTACCCCTCGAGGATCAGAGGGCCGAGACAATCGCAAGGGCTTTTGTGTTCGAATGGGTGCTTAAATTCGGCGCCCCGGATTATCTACTCAGTGATCAGGGCGCAAACTTCATGTCTGAATTAATGGACCAAGTATGTAAGCTACTATGCATAACCAAATTGAGAACCACCCCTTTCCACCCCCAAGCCAATGGGAGGTGTGAAAGAGTACACCGTACGATTTTTAACATGTTGAGAAAGTACGTTAACCAGAAACAAACTAATTGGGACTTTTTGTTGCCCTATGTGGTAACTGTGTATAATAACAGGATCCATGAGGCAATGGGGATGAGCCCCCATGAAATTGTCTTCGGATATCCTTTGAAATTGCTATGTAATGTGGCGGAAACAGATCGGCATATTTCGCATCCAGAAGTTAAGAGTCTAGCAAGAAAAATACAACGGATGTGGAAATTGGTGAAAGCGAGGAATCGCCGCGCATTCCAGAAACAGGCTGAGCACTACAATAAGACGACAAAGCCAGTAAGATATGAGATAGGGGATTGGGTGCTATTAAGTGATCCACAAATAAAGCCTGGGCAAGTGAGGTAATTGAAGGCCAAATACCGAGGTCCATATCAAATAACGAAAGAAGTTTCGCCTGTGAATCTTGAATTGAAGCTGCCATTCAGAAGTGTTAATGTCCACGTAAACCGCGTGAAGAAATACGAGCAGCGGGAGGACTGCGATACGGAAGAAACCTATCAAGAGGCCGACAGGCCGAGGGGAAGACCCCGAAAACCGGTGGTGAGAGACCAGAGGACGAGTGGCAGGACTTACCCTGTACAGGAAGTGCCCCTGGATACGTCAATTTGGGAGCCAGAAGATGATCTGCCGCTTAGTTCTTGGAGGAATCGACCAACGTTGACTTCGGTTGAGGGTTTGGAGAGTGGAGTACGTGAGGATGTACCAGAACCACCCACCGAGGCAGAGAACGGGCGGTCGCCAGTCAGAGAAGCGCGCAGTCCATTGGAAAGGGGGACACCACGGAACCTGAGGGAGTTTGAGGGCGAGGATCCAAGGCCAGCGACTCCAGAGGCAGCCGTGGTACCCAGGTATGACCTAAGGCCCAGGGCGCAGACAGTGAGAGAAGGAAATTCCATCCCGGTGGTGAGTGAGGCCGCTACGTCCAGGTATGATTTGAGACCCAGGAGGGCGAGTCAATAAAACATTTTTTACTCTTGTAATTCATAATTTTGTGTGTGAACATTCTTTTTTTTATTTGCAAGAAGACATTTGTCTTTTTTACATACATTGTGCAAAAGGAACTTAAAAGGGATACAATAGTGCAGAAGATAGACTAAATTGTAGAAGAATATTGTAAATCTTTTAAGTGTTTTTCTTTATATGTATTTTATTATAAGCAGGTAAGTTCTGTAAGGGGTTGCTTGCTGATTGATCTCTTGTCTTGTGATGACGATGATAATGAAACATAGTAGATTGGTAATTAGTAATATAATGTGTGGAAATGCTGTTTTATACGTTAACTAAAACTTAGTGTATAAATTGATCAGAGATTAATGACGATATGTCTGCTGAGATAACGTTGAGGTGTTTCATAACACCAAGTTCATTGATGAGTGGTTTGAGAATGATTCAATTTATAATGATATTTTTTTTTTAGAAATTTGAGATTTGGATGTCGAGTTCACATTCTGCCGAATGATGTGGGGTATTTGATTCTTTCACGCCACTGAACGGTCTAATAGAGTCGCGAATCTATTCGATCTGTTACTATGGCCGTAAATCAAAAAGCCCATAATTTTCCGCAGTGACCTCTGCTCTCCGAATGTAATTGTAAATTTATGTGGCATTATCTGAATAGAACAGTCATTAATCGTTAGCAGATAAGAAGCTCCACTTTGTTCATAACAGGAGAAAAATAGATTTTTATTTCTGTGGGAAGATTCTTTTGAGGTAATAGAATTGATAATTACAGTAAGAGCAAGTGATGCTTGCATTAAGGAGAATGAATATTTTTAATTGCATATCAGTGAAGCAAGCCTCCTGTGTGTTGAGAGAATAGCTTAATCAGCATGAATTCTGAAGGAGCTGAATAATATGATAAGCCCTAGTACTAATGGAAGAGATGAAGTGCAGAGTCCAGGTGGACTGGTTTATGGTTCATAGATGTAAGCGGTGACGTCACCAAGTAAACGTAGTATTACGGTACCATATGTGAAGGAGATCTCCAGAGTTATATTTCTTAATGTGTATCTTAGTTTTTCTTGTTGTTGTTGTTGATTATGCATATGTGTTGCAATGAGGTAGATGACATTGCTCTGTTATCGGTAAGGTACGGTATCATGTATTTTGCTGACTGAAGACTCATGTTATCTCTGCGATGTAGCCTTGCTGTGTGTGTCCCATATGAGAAGCCTGTATTCGTATTGAAGATTATGTAGTGTGTGTAACAGGTGTCATGGTAATTGTTGGCAAACTATTTAATGCTCTACTAATTGGATAGGAAGTTGAGTAATATTCTTAATCCGTCATGCATTTTTTCTGTACAGAGTTTTTTGTGTTTTATAGATATGATTTTTTTTCCTTTATTTTGGGTTATTGTTATGTATTGTTTGAGCTATGATAGTCTTATTTAAGGATTTTAGTTTTTTTTATTACTTTCCCAGATTTATATAGTCTTTTTTCCAAATGCGAGGTCGCATTTTCTCCAAGGGAGAGATATTTGTAAAGCTGTAGTTGGCAGCCCCTGTTCCAAAGTTCACTTGAAGTCTGGTGTACTTCCTGTAAGCTAGGAATATGCTGAGTCGGACTCCACGGATGTGGAGAATAGCAAGAGGAATGAAGTAGTCAGAGTTATGTGGGAAGTGGGAGTGACAGCCATGTAGATGGGCAGTGTATGTTAGCAGCAATGTAGCTGAAAGTGTATATTTTACCATGTAGATAAGAAGTGTAGATATATGTATATGTTCAACTATCTAGCGGGAGTAGTAATAAATGGGTGTAGAATAGGTAAAGAGTGATGTATTTATTTATTAGTATTAGTACCCTAATAGCCATGGGGGTGCTAAGAGTTCAAACAATGGGGGGCACACAGGATTCATCATGAGGATGACGGTCGGCAGAGTATAACATCACGACGTCATGCGTAGGGAGGCTGAGGGAAACCCAACGCGCCGTAGATTAACCCGGGAGTGCTAAAGGGGTACTCTACATGAGTGAGTATAATTACCAGAAAAATTTTAAATTAAGGATTTAATCACAGATTTATTCAGCTAGAATTTACAAATTTTTGTGTAGCCATACCTTACCTTTAAAATAAATTACAATAAAATGCGAGTTGGGAGCAGGCTATTAGTTTTTATGTAAACCTGATTCCCGATTTAGAAAATCCAGTTCTCATGAATCGTAAGACAGAAAATTTCTTTTTTTCTCTCTCTAATTTTCATTACTTTAACAGTTCCACCTTATAAAACATGTATGACCAGCAACCTACAAGAAAAGAGCAATTGAAATACGGAGGTATTTATAATAGGGGTCCCAAAATAAAGAAACAAAAAATTTTGAAGTCTAGGGAATTCATCTGAACTACAACCCGACAACAAAACAAAATCTACGCGTCCAGCTCAATGGCTACCGGTATTACCAGTGAGCTCCCCACGACGAAATATCTTAAAACGCAACCTTCAAACAGGAATTAACAGAAAGATATCAAAACGTATTCGTGGATCCATCCTTCCTCCCAGCAAGAAGTAAGAGGGAGCCCAAAACACCCCGAAAAACTTAGAAAGGCACTTAAACAAAAATCCAAAATTATGCCAGACAACTAGGCCAAGCCAAAGAGCATAGATATTTCCACCTTTTCAAATCCCAAACACAAAAATCTGTTTCTGAGAAAATCCAAAAATTTCAACTTGAGTCTTAACTTCACCAAGAAAAAGCAAAAATGTAATTATTTCCGGCAAAGAACTGTCACTGAAATGTTCTAACCGGTCCATCAGCTTACTTAACGGAAGAGGAAGTTTGCAAAAGTCATTACTGAACTCAAAATGTTAATTCCTGACAACGGGATTTGGAGAATGCTGAATCTCATTACTTGCTACAGGTTCATTGTTAAGGAAAGGGTTTGGGGAACCTCCATTAATACCAGCGATTAGAGCAGACTGAGTGGCATCAAAATTTCTACTAGCATTTTCGGCCAACTGAGATTTGATTTTGTCCTTTTCCAGTGAAATTTCCATACTGAGTGAATTAAGCGTTTGGTTATATTCAAGAGATAGACCAGGTTGTGTTAAATAAAAAATTCTATTTAGGATGTGATCGAACTTGGCCAAAAGACGTTTTGCCTGTTTTTGTGATAATCGGCCTTCATCCGCAAGTTCACGGCACTGCTCAAATATTTCTTCCACCTCTGAGGCAAGGGCCTGTATTTCATTATCAGCTTTCACATCCTTTAAATGACTCGGCTCCACAGGAATCGACAAATTATCTCTTAACATTTAGACAAATTCGAAACTGAGTCATCCGAATTCACCTTAATGCCACGAATTGACAATTCATAAATAATGTCAGCTTTCAAAAGAAATTCTATTGGAACCTGAATTCTGTTACTCATGACGAAAGATTATTGAAATGACAAAGGGCAGAAAATCTTTACAGTTAGGTTAGAAGAGCGACGAACCAAAACGTATCCGTGTTAGGTTTGAATAGTGATTTAAACTGAATATTTCCAGAGTTCAATGATAAGTAATTATAATATATAAGCATAAAGATAGATAATGTTGCCAATAAGTATTTGATTAAGTACAAAATAGAGAAAAAATGGTAGTGAGTATTAAAGACATCTTGGAAAATTGAAACGCAGAACTACTAAGAATACCGAAGCAAAGATGAAGATCCAGCCTACACTTATGAACCAGATCAAAATTAAAAGTGATAATAAATAAATTTGTGAAAAAATAAATTTTGAAGAAGCATACAGATTTCAAAAATTTTACTAAGAGCAGCAGAGCACAAAATTTAGAAAAATGGGAGTCAAAAACCTAACCAAGCTCTGCGGTAACACTTAATTGTGCCCCCTCTCCGGTGGTCACTATTTACGTACGTCGGAAGCTAACATACGATTATGAATGTGGATTGGTTTCGACCATTTTAGCTAAATTAGTAAACACCCTGCTAAACTCCTTATTCTGGGTCCCATAAACCATAAATGCAAACCTGAAAATACTTTGGGCAAAACTGGAAAATAACTGAGTGAGTATAATTACCAGAAAATTTTTAAATTAAGGATTTAATCACAGATTTATTCAGCTAAACCAGAGTAAACATAGGTTCAAGTTATTTAACTCTCTAGGTTCTCAGTAAAATCCATATACGGAACAATAACTAGCAATAAATATATTTTAAAAATACATATGTACAAAACGGGAATTATCAATTAACCTTTCAATTAATAATTACAACGATGATATTTCAGAATATGTATATCTAGATAGGCCTTAGAGGAAATTCTTAGATCCAAATTATTTATTTGAAATCGGATCACTCTATATCCATGAAGAAACCCTAGATACTGTTTTTATCCAGAAAAATCTTTAGTCTTCTAAAAACAGATTTTTCAGTCAAAATACCAGTGTCCCAGGAAAATCCACTTCTTATTCTGAGCTAGGGATCACTCTGGACATATCTGTATATATGGAAAAGACAGCAGATGCTAAATCTATCTAGAAAATTCTTTACGCTTCTAAAATTACACCTTTCTCTCAAAGAACATAGTATCCCTGAAAAATGCAATTCATATTCCTATTCCCTAATTGAAGCTGAAATTAAATCACTCTGTAGTTCCTACATACCCTGTACAACTGCTTCATTATTTCTTGGATTTTGATTCCTGTAATACATTTTGTACTTTGACCTGAAATCTGTACGAATCATAATTTATCTGTATTGTGCTGGCTTTTTCTGTACTCAAATAAGTTTTAAACATTAATTTAGAATATATGTTGAAAAGCTCGGAACTACCAGAGAACTGAAGAGCGAAATTTAACGGACGGACTGACAAGTTAAGAATATGTGATATGTGACAAAATTTCTGATTTACTATATGTGGGCGAGAATTTCCAAATGCCAAACAACGAACCCGAAAATACTGAATAATTTAGAAGTTAATCAAAATGCTACATACTTTACGGAAATTTAGAAGTCGAAACAGGTGAAATACCCAATGCCAAAATAGTTAATAATGTGAATATCAAAGAATGAAATGAAACAATCTCACCAGGCAGAAGAGAAGTTGCATTGCTCTACTGCAGACACGCCCACAAAATCACTACTTCATTGCACTACATGCTTGCTCCGGCAAAGTCGGCTCCCAACTGACGATGTCGGTAACCGCTCTCCAGGTCCCTCACGGCGAGTACCGCTTTCACAAATAACCACGAGTAACCAGTGGTAACTCGGACGCATAAAAAGATTTTAACATGAAGTTCTTAGTGCTTCAAAAACTCAATAGGAGAGCTGATTATACACCTTTCAACCGAATTCACGGCTCATTCTCCTCAACTCTCCAGAAATAAAGTCGTAGACTTTATTTTGAAATACGCTTATGCATGTGGACCTTACCCTAAAATTAAACATTTAATTATATACATGTATAACACTAAACACAATCTTTCTCTTGAAAACTGCCGTTAAAAGTTCCACTCCTTGCCCGATACCGCCAAGAACTTCACATACTCTTGTACTCAAATCTTCATGAGGTCCAACATCAGAAACCGCACCATTTATTCTCCCCCGGGCAGGAGATGAACACTAACACCAAACTGAAGGGAGGAAACCACCATTTCTCATGAAGTGCTGCACCTCCGTTGACTATTAGTTCTGGGTTTATGTCGTCTATACCTGGTTTCGTTTTCTGTTTTGTCTGGCTGAGTGCTACTTGGATATCTTCGGCGCCAAATTGTTTGGGTAGTCTTGCTCTATTTCTGCTCGTATTTGTCTTTGTTCGTGTGTTTCGTGGTCCCTGTCGTCATCTGCGAATAGCGTGTCCAGCATTGTGTCGGCTATGGCGTCCCATGTCTGGGCTTGGCTTCCGTCCTGCGTTTTAAGGCTACTTATTATGTCTTTGTCTTTATTTTGTCTGCTTGTATATGATATGCAAGTCCCCAGTTGTTTATTATGCTTTGCTCTGATACAAAGTCATGCCAGCTTTCCCTTTTTACGGATCGAACAGTCTGTGTGTAAAGTCTTCTGTAGTGTCGGTATCTTTCGTATAGTCGCGGTTTGTTTTCTTCGTCAGCCCGTTGAAACGCTGTTCTAAGGCGTAAATTTCCCTTTTTAGTTCCGTTAGCTGGGGGTCCACCACTTTACAGTGGTCCTTTGGAGTATAGTTTTCCTAATTACCTTGTTCGCAGCTTCCTTAATCGCTTTGCTAGCGTTCCTAATGTCTATTGCTATGTTCGTCTTTGTAACAAATGGCCTTTTGGGTGCGAGTAGCTCACCGAGCTTCGTTTTGTAGTGTTCCCGTCAGCATTTTTGAAACAGTATCGTCGGTGTTTCTCCTGTTCTAATCGTGTAGGTATCCCAAAGCATGTCTGAAGGACTCGGTGAGTACTCGACGTCATATCCAGTATTTGCCTTGACTTGATTTTCGGGACCAGACCAGGTGTAGCATCTGTTGTATCTACGTAAGTGGCTCGCGTTTGTTCCCCTGTGTCCAATTCGTACGTGGGTCCTTGGGCTGGCTCATTGAGGATGTGCTTCGTTTGTTGAGTGCTTGAGATTCAACTATTTTCTTTGCCTGGGCCTCAGTTGGAGGTCTCTAGTATAACTTCTCGTTTTTTGGTCTTTCTAATGGCGACCACGTTCCAATCTTCCGTTGAAGGGTCTACTTGGTTTAGGGCAGTTCTGACCTTTTCGGAAGGGTCATTCTCCATTCCTGGTCGGTCAATGATAAGAGTGTGCTTTGTTCTGAGTTCCTGCGGTTGTCTTGGGAACGGAGGAGGTGGCAGTGAAGCTGCCGCTCTAGCATTTGTTGAACGGACTGGTTCTACTATGGGCTTGACATGTGTTTTGAGTGATTTTTCTCAGCCCGAAGGGAGATATTTTCTGCCTGCAACTCGTTGTAGTGAGTTATTATACTTCCTAAGCTCCTATATAATTCTCCTCGTTTACCCCTTGACCCTATATCTTCCGAAATGATACCTGCCATATCTAGCATTAGACCTACCATTGTTCTTTCATAGCTTGGATATGATTCAATCATTTCCCCGGGTAGGAGTTTCTTTCTGCCTCTCGGCGTGTCCATTTCTGTCTCTATTTCAGTTTCCCCCCCCCCGCTGGTGGAACCACTAATTTTCAATGGCGATGGATCCCTCCTACGTGGGTTTAATGATTCCTTTTCTTCACCGCTGGAGGAGCTACTGTCTGAGCGAGGCATACTTCTGAGTTTTCTTCTCTCATTTACTGCGTCGATTTTTTCCAGTTCGACAAATGGGGTTTTTTCAGATGTTACCCCACCTCATTGGTTTTTGGAGTGGGTTCCGACGCCGCTGGATTTTTGGGAAGCGTTTACCGACATACTGCAGTAAGAAAAGGTGTTAGTTGAGCGGCGCTCCGACACGCTACAACCTGAGGGATCACTCCTCCCTAGTGCATGAATACCAAGGGGGCCATGGCCTAATTGACGCTAATCGACTTGCAGTGGCTTCCTGGCGCCGGCCTCCGTGATGACACTAGCCTCAACCCTAGCAAACCGGAAGGGGCTATCTACCACACGGGCAACGTTCCCCTCTAGCCGGCGGGTCTACGTACTAGCCACGAGTTACGTGCAGGTCCCAGGAGAGCTACCGTGAAATTTGGTGACCCTTGTTTACGCGAACACCTAGCACCACGGCTGGCGCGGAACTACTTCCCCCGGCGTCCTAAACTATGGACCTAGTTTCACAAACCCGTCGGTGCATTGGAAACACACTTCAAAGGGCAGAGAACACGCCATGCTGGCCCAATGACGAGCGTCAAGAAACTTGCCAGGTGCAGCATTCACTTACCCGCATGGCGATATTTTACTCGCCTTGTAGGAGGGGAAGTCTCAAATTCCCTTCATCGTTGATTCCCATAATCGGTTTAAGGGGGAAGATATGTGGATTGGGAATTAAGAAGAAAGTAAAGGGGATGGCCCTACCTATAAATTTTATTTCGAGGGAGTTACGGGGCATTAATTAGTTGTTACTCCCACAGACTTTAAGTTGGTGGGGGAGTACCTTGATAGCCTAGTGAAACTCTCAAACGCCGCATCATCACCATTCATAGAATCCCTGATACCACGACTCGCCTTAGGGTATAATTCAAGACGACAGTAAGAGAATAAAATAAAAACCGAAGAACAAAAATAAGAGTGTGCGAGGGGTTTCCGGCGACAAACTGACCCGTGCTCAGTAACCTTCCAGTCTGCCGTTCACACTCCTGTCTCGAACTCGCCCCGATGAAAAGAGTTGCAAATAGCAAGCTGTGGAAAAGCAGCTCTCCGAAATCCCACAGCTCACCGAAGCACGGGTAAGAAAGGGAAGACGCGGACGGTGCAACTACTAGTGGTGCAGAATAGCGAGAATCGAGCTGTGGATTATTGAAGAAATGGGGCCTTCGCCTTTCCCCAAGTCCGAGCAAGCTGGGACCCAGTATCCGATATCGACTTATTTAGGTTTGAGGGGCAAATCGGAGGTTTGGATTGTAATTGTTTCGGTATAGCTACAATTTGAATTTAAGTTTGGTTGTGATATTGTCGAGAATGCTACGCTGGGACTTTTATCCACGTTGGGGTGACGAGAATCTATTTGCCTATCTTCTCTATCACCTCGCAAGCGAGGATCAAAAAGGATGGGGGACGTGACTAGGACTATGTGGAGAGACGGGATGATAGGATGGTGAGGCAGTAGGGTCCTTCAAGCCCACCGGGAGGCGCGGTGGGGACGATCGACCTGGAGGTGACTTCGTTACGCATTGGGGCGGACGTGTGTATCGCGAGATATTCACTCACGATATGCAACGACCCAGTTTGTGTTATGCAGTTTCACACGTGCTCGACGCATCCACAAGTCCCGTGCCCGAGCTGCAGTGCAAAAAGTACCTCCGGGGATGGGTTAAAGACCGGCGACTATGACCTCACCCAGAAGGGCGAGTAACCAAAGCGCGTACGGAGTGGGAGGCACTTTCCACTGACGGAAACGTATCTCGTCATGGCTATACTAACACTAGCTACCCCCGAGGGGGTATTCGTGCGTTCATCAACCGCACTGAGCTCGCTCCAAGACTTGTGGACCTTTTTGTGCTCCACCCTCCGCCCGCACCCCGGCGACGGGTTATCCCCCGACCAGGTTCAACCAGTCCTCGCCAACCTAAAGATTCCGTTCTCGGATGAGCAGACTGATTCAAGCATTCAGATGCAGGGCTGTGGCCCCACGTCCAACACAGCCAAGTCCGACTACTCGTTCATGGGTGACTTTCCTCCGTTCACCGTGGCAGTCAAGAGTATGGATCTCCCGAACACCGTTCTGGATTGGAGGTGGGCCACTTTGGCCTAGCCGGAGCGGCATTACCCAGCCCGACATATGAATGCATCCACACTTTTCATCGCCACACTCCATAGTCGGAGTGGTCGTAGTTCTCAGTAAGTTGTTGCCCAGTTCCTGTTGTGCCCGCCAACATGGCACGGAAGTGGGATGGTTTAAGGATGGGGATGAGACAGGGCGGGTTGAAGCCTTGCAGGCTGGATCAAATGGGGGATGGCCTTTAGACGCTAAAGCAGGATTCGGATGCTCAAGTTAGGACCCCACGGTGGTTCTATTCGTTACAGAAGATTCACGATCGCTACCTCGCAATGTGGCCTGTCTCAATATCTTCTGCGGGAATTCACCCCATATACTTTGAGGTTACTGCATGCTCTCGGCCGTCCGTTCCTTCTCCCGCGCTCTCCAGCAATAGTTCCCATTTTCACCGCCCTTCCGCCTTCCGCTCGTTTCCTGTATTTGATCGCAGCCGATCGCAGGAAAGCTGTGGGTTTGACTGGCCCGACTACCAGCCCGATGGAGTCAGAAGTGGGATGAAGTTATCGTCCAGCCCGAGGATGCTTTTTCCCCCCACCACCACCAACAGAGATCCACGACCTTAGGCCATACTCCGCTCCCAACAACTGTTCGGCGCTTAGTATTCTACTGCTCGGGTCATTCTAGCATGTACATAGCAAGTGGGAAATATGTGTATATGGAGCTGGCTGTTTGATTCAGCACTGCCAGAACTGTGTAACTTTGTCTGTGTCGTTTATGTGTCTTGCGGGGGGTGTCTCTGATCCGGCATTCACCTGAAAGGTGAGGGAAACCCCGTAAAAACCACACTCGGACCAGCTGCTGCGAGAGTTCTCACAGCATCCTAGCACTTGGGCTGAGGGCTCAAGTGCTCGGTTCGATCCTGAGGGTCTACGCTATTCCCCAGGATACGTCTCGCATTTGGTAACTCGGAAATTCGGGTTGTATTCGTCGTCTTGGTCTTGCTGCTTTCTAATTCCGATTGCCGTTGTCGCAAAATTTTTAAAAGCTGCGTTTGTTAATTTCGTGGTCCAGTACTGAAGGTCTGGAGGCCATCTTTGCTTATCCTGTATCGCTACTTGTCTTAATTCTCGTCTAGCTTCGCTATATCGGGGCATGTGTATAGCGCATGATACATAGTGTCAGGTTCACAGTCCTCGCAGTAACAGAGGTAGTCCTCAGCTAGCTTGAACCTAAAGAGGTTTGCCGTTAAGTAGCCGTGTCCTGAGAAGTTTTGAGTTGTAGCGTAATCGATCTGTAAGTGTTTATGCGTAAGTCGTTCTTTTACGCTCGGGAAGAAATCTTTTGTTAATAATCCCTTTGAGGTCTGTTTCCAACGATTTTCCCATAGGGTTAATGTGTGTTTCCTTGGGTCAGAGTGAAGCTCCTTGTTATTTCGAATGTTGTATGTGTTTGGTGTAATTTCTGTTTCGCCAAACCTTGTCGGTATTTGTTTCCTAAGTACCAACCAGGGGATACTGCCAATTAAGACAGTAACTATAACCCTGGCCTTTCTCAACCCCGCGTACTTCGCCTCGTAATCTGCATATGAGCGCGAACGCTCGCAGACCTGCTGTAACTGGAATTGGAGGCGGGCCACTTTGGTCTAGCCGGAGTGGTTTTACCCAGCCCGACCTATGAATGCTTCCACACGTCTCATCGCCACGCTCCCCAGAAGGAACGCTCCCCAGAAGGAACGCTCCAATTGTCCGGGAAGGGGTATTCGGTCTTCCACTGACCTTATTTCCCGTAACTCCATCCAGGCCACTGCGATGGAGCTCGCTATCCGCAACCTGCGACCCGCCCGACAGCTCTGGAGAAATCTTCCCGGGGAATACTACTAACTGATTCCCCGGGCGGGAGTAAATGGGTTACAAATTACGTGGCTCAATACTTAGTCGTTTCTATATTATTTTCCAAGCAAACATTCCTGCAGGAATCTCGATTGTGTTTATGTCATCACAAAACAAACAAACGTCATCTAAATAAGCTAAATTCATTTAATTCTAGGCCTACCTTGTTTTCTGAACTTTCCTAATATGGTATTCCAAAAGCGAAATTATAAAGTAAAGGCTATAGATCATCTCCATGCTTCAAGCCACTTTCAATGACCATCCTATCTGATATAAGTTTCTCTACGTTGACTCTCCTATAGGTTTCATTCAGTCTAGCTATCTTCTTCGACTTGAATTTCTATAAACATTATTTCTGAATGGACCGCATATTCACTTCGTGATTGATAAACTACTTTGGGGCTTAAATATGACCCTACATAATCTCCGACACCTCCCCCCACTTAAAAGTGCGGTTTGCGAAGTAATGAGTAACCTGGCAGATGATCTAATGTAGAAGGTAAAGATTGCTTCAACCATGTTTCAGAGAATAGTATAACGTGGAATTTCAGCTGGAAAATATGGAGTGAAATTCGTGGAAATGTGGCAAAAGTCTTTGGGAGTTGACATGGGCCACCTGAACAGTAGTAGGGCTATAGAGAGAGAGAAGATTACAAACGGTCAGCTGTAGAAGGCGTGTAAATGTCATTGTCACAAAGAATGCCGTTAATCTCAGGAGTTTCCAAAACAAGTGATGAATCAAACTGAGAAATGGTCCAAACTACTGAAAAATAGTGCTAAAAATAATAATCTAACTACAAACTAAAAATAACTAATATAATGTACTCAGGTTAATTAAAAATAATAATGAATGTTATATTAAAATGTGTCACGTTAACGACTTAGTCCAGTGACTTACTGATTACACTGGTCAACATGATTTTTGTCTCATGAGTATCAATAGTTGTACTTAATGCAGTTTTTTATCGTGTTTTCAAATGTGTATTCGGAATTTCCCCATCACCCACAGTTTTTTTTTTGTATTTCAATTTCAATTAATGGCTTTAAATATATTTTTTTAGTAAACGGCCATTTGTCTATTGTAAAATAAAAACACCTAGAGCATTGTAAATGTGATGGAACCAAATGAGCTAACTCAAATGGTACCGTTGCTACTGTTGTGCAAGTTCAGACTGTACAGACAGGCACAAACATGATCATGCATGCATTCATTACAACGATGTCAGTTGTGAGAGAGCAGTGAACCAGTAAACACGTAATTGTGAGTGCATTGTGTCTGGATTATTGTATATTGTACATTACATATTTACAAATTTATTTCTTTTAATTTGTTGTTAGTTACAAAATACCTAGAGCTTGTTTAAATCATCCTAACAACTTTTGTTATATATGTGGTGAAGTGACGCTCAAGTCCCAAAGGCGAAACCTTACTCCATTAGTATAAAAGTGTTATGAACTTTATTTTGGGTGTAAAGTGGGGGACCAAACAAGGACCTGGGCCCCACATATCTGTTGTTTATCGTGTAGTAGGCTTCTCACTGCATGGAAGAATGGCACACGCCACATGCCATTTGCTATCCCTATGATTTGGAGGGAACCCAAAGATCACTCCTCTGACTGTTATTTCTGCTTAACAAACATTAAAGGGATTACGTCAAAATCAAAACATACAGTGGTGTACCCTGACTTGCAATCTGCAATGAGACCAGTTCCACATAGCGAAGAATTGCCCATACCAAAGCCTCCAGAACATGTGACATTAGATGAAGAGAGCTCAGATTCTAATGGAAGTAAGGAAGAAGAAGAAACAGATTTTGGTGATACAACTTTTGAACAAAGCTATTCATCTGAGCCTCATTTATTGACTCAAGAATATCTTAACGATCTCATACGAGATTTCAAATTATCCAAAAACCAGTCTGAAATGCTTGGTTCCCGGCTAAAAGGATGGAATCTTCTTCAAAAGAATACAAAGATATGTACTTATCGTAGTCGTCATTCTCAATTTAAAGGCTATTTTTCTGAAGAAAATGGCTTAGTGTTTTGTAATGACATTTCTTCTCTTATGGAGACATTTGGTATTGAACATAACCCAACAGAATGGCGTTTGTTCATTGATTCCTCCAAAGCAAGTTTAAAAGCAGTGCTTCTGCATAATGGAAATAAATTCCCATCGATACCTGTGGCTCACTCTGCTAGTATGAAAGAAACATATGAAAACTTTCAATTTATATTGGCAAAGCTTCAATATGCAGTGTATGAATGTAATATTTGTGGTGATTTGAAGGTAATTGCACTTATTTTTGGTCTGCAGCTTGGTTACACAAAGTACTGTTGCTTTTTGTGTCTTTGGGATAGTAGTTACAGAAAAAAAAACATTGCATCAGAAAAGAATGGCCTAAACGCAAATCATTCATTCCTGGACAGAAAATTGTGAAACATGACGCATTGTGTAATCCTAAAAATGTGTATCTACCTCCCTTACATATCAAACTATGATTGATGAAGAATTTCGTGAAAGCCATGGGCAATACTCCTGGTTTCATGTACTTAAAACAGAAGTTTCCTAAAATTAGTGAAGCAAAAATTAAAGAAGGGATATTTGTGGGTCCACAAATACGATCACTAATGCGTGATGAGAAGTTTGAGGAACTATTGAATCCACTGGAGAAAGCAGCTTGGCAAGCATTCAAAAAAGTAACTCACAGTTTTTTGGGAAATCGAAAGGCGGAAAATTACCGTGATATTGTCAATGATCTTATAATATCTTATAAAAATTTGGGCTGTAATATGTCCTTAAAAATTCACTTCCTGCACTCGCACCTAGATTTCTTCCCGGAAAATCTTGGCGCAGTGAGCGATGAGCACGGGGAACGCTTTCATCAGGAGATTTCCGCTATAGAAAAGAGATATCAAGGCAAATGGAATCCTAATATGCTGGCCGATTATTGTTGGGCCATCAAGAGGGATGCTCCACAGGCGAAATATAGCAGAAAATCGTCATTTCTTACTTTCTAGGTGATTCCGAATGTTAGGATATTGTGTATTTAAGAATGTAGAAAATATTAAAGTGTTTGAAATTATAAATGCCTGTCTCTCGGAAACCTTGCGTGATGGAGAAAAGCCGATATCATATTTGAATTCAGGAGAAGAAATGCTATCAGAATCACATATTTTTCTTTCTGAGACAAAAAAAAAGTTTCTTTTTTGTTGCCCAGTGTTACTAATGTCAGCAGCTCTTACTATGCGGCGTTTAGTAGTACCTTCTATCACAAAAATTACTCCATCCAGAGTCCACAGATTCATGACACCATATTTAGTGATGCACTCTTCTAGCAATTTGTACCGATTGTGAGTCAAGTCCTCTCTTACAGTAATGGAAGAACCGCGTAATTGTTTTTTATTGTGGAACATTTCACTACGCTTCCTGTAGCTAACAAACTTTACAATTACTGGTCTTGGCCGATTTTCATTTCTAACACGATGACTCCAGTCAATATTATCAATTGTGAGATCTACCCCAATCTTCGATGCTACTTCCACCACAATCTTGTCCGTATCTTCCTCTGCAGATTCATGTACGCCGAAGATGCGTAAGCATTGCCGTCTCTGGTATTGTTCCAGGTCGTCCTGCTTCTGTATTAACTTATCCTCCAGTTCAGCAATCCGAGAGTCTTTATCTTTGAGCACTTCCTCCATACGTTGCATAATCTCCGTGTTTTTCTCCAGTGCAGACTTCAATTCAGATGTTAGTGCGTCTATCACTAGGTTGGCAATGCTATCTAACATGGAAGGATCTTGCAACGCTTCCTTTATAACACGTCTCACAACATCTTCAACTTTCTCTTGTACTATTCGATTTTTCTTCAGACCCATAACTTTAGAATGCTTATCAGAGTCTTATGTTATAAATTATGCACTTTAAACCCACCTGCTATTTTTAGAACACCTGCATTTCAAATAGTAATCACAAGCCGACGTTTCGTGAACTAAGCAGTAGCCGCCGACGGACAATATAAAAAAATGAACTCCATCTCGGAAGCTGAATTTATGCGCGTGAAATAAAAATTCGTAAAAATGTGCCAGTGTTGCGTGTATGGAAGAAGAGGACATTTCCAACATCTCTTCTGATAAGGTATGTGGTTATTTTCATTTTAATTTAACTTTAACTCCTAGAACCCGAATCATTACGCCGTTAGCGGCTTTATTTGAGTAGATGATTCAACCGATCACTCGGGAGTTAGAGCTGTTGCCACTGCGACGCAGAAACCCGCACGACTGGCCAACTAGCACGTGAAACACACTGTTGTTCTTCAACATTGTACTCATTGATCCGTGAATTCGGATCATGTATAAGATGAGGCGCCACTACTGGCGAATTTAGATATTAACAAAAGAAGTCATTAATAAATTTTTCGTCGGTCTGCGTTTAACCGTGGTTACCATTGGTAATTTATGAACGTGTTCCGCGGACGGGGTATCTGTCAGCTCGCGTGTAGTTAAGCTCAGTTGGGAGTTGAGTTGCACCGCGTGAGTATGTAGTGAAGAAGTTTGTGTTTGCCGAGGGGCGTGTCAGCATTCTCCGACATCGCGTGACTGCTGTTTGGTGAGATGATTCCATTTTCTTATTAATAGCAATATGAATCCAAATTTTGTATTTTCTGGCATCTCACCCTTTTGGCTCATCTAAATTTCGTTGTTTTTAATGAATATGGGTTTGGTAAATTCTCGTTATTTTTTATGTTACGTGTTTTTGGCTAATTGAAATTTCGCCACCTCATTTTCTTTGGTATTTCAGTATGTTTGCATTTTCGTTCAATTCTATTCAGCCGTTTTTTTATTCTCCAGTTCTCTTGAAGCGGAACCGTTTTACTTCTGGCAACCAACCGTTACAATTTAAATTAACAGTTTTTGACCAGCATCTTACTTCAAATTTAATCTATTAATTTTATAGTAGAAGATTTTCAGGATTGAAAAGTGCGTAGTTTAGCATACTCATCGTAAGCCGTTCAAGGCACAAAGGATTGTAAAGTATAGCTTATCAAATCTGATAATGGGAATTTTAATACTTACGATATGAATGACTGTAAATTGGTATAGCAAGAAAGTATATATACAGAATGATTAACAAGTATTGTCAAAATTATCATGAACAGATTATAATTATTTTCTGTGGTCAGGGATTTAAGTAATCCAATATAGTGAATCAGCATCAAATAATTAGAGAAGGAAAGAATTTTGTGCTCTGAGTATATACAGGGTGATTAACCAGTATTGTCAAATTTATGATGAACGGATTATAATTATTTCCTGTGATCAGGCATTTAACTAGTCAAATATAGTGAATCAGCATCAAATGATTAGAGAAGGAAAGAATTTTGCGCTCTGATTATATACAGGGTGATTAACCAGTATTGTCAAATTTATGATGAACGAATTATAATTATTTCCTGTGCCCAGGCATTTAAGTAATCAAATATAGTCAATCAGCATCACTGGATAGTGAAAGAATTTGATGGTCTGGTTATATACAGAGTGTTTGACAAGTGTTGTTAAAAATTATAATGAACCGATAATAACTATTTCTTATGATTAGGAGTTTTGATAATCGAAATAAGGAATCAGTATCAAATAACTGGATAAGGAAATAATTTTGTGGTCTGATTATATACAGCGTGATCAGGTGTCACATGGAGATGACTTTGCTGGAAAAACCCCAAAATTAGATTTCTTGATAGACTGATGCATCAGAGTGTAACTAATACGATCATTCTGTAATTAATTGTATGGTAAAATCTGCGCACCTATTTACATCGCGTGAATGCTAATTTGTATATATTTGAATTTTAATTCATTTATTGAGAGTTGTTATATTGGTCTTTATTGGATGCTGAAATTTATGCAGTCATGAGCTATTAACCTTTAAATTAGGAATTTCAAATAATAAATTGTTATCAAAATTTCATTTGTGTTTTATGGTAGAAATTGTGGCCTATTTTCCTTCAATTCACATTTCTAGGTTTTCATGATTATATTATGGGTCGAGGGGTACCAGCGTAAACTTGTAGCAGAGTGTTTACTAAATTTAGTTAAAAATGTTCAGAATCAAGATCTACTTCTTCAGCCATACGTTACCTTCCAGCGTATGCAAGAACGTCCTTCATTAAGTAGGGGCGCAACATCATCCAGAATAACGTTATTACAAATACACTCCACAACTCATTCTTGAGCTGATGAACCCCTGTTACAGAGTTACAACAACACGTAAAAGGGTGACTATTTAACAGAGTCGAAAAGTTTTGCTATTAATAGAAAGAGATCTAAGTCAAATTATAAATGTACATCAGAATTTTAGGTTCTTATGGTTTGGAAAGCTATGCTTCGTAGATGTGTATGTTTATAGCCATACAATACCTGTACACATATAAATATATATAAGGGTGGATCTCTGTCACCACAGCATGGCGCGTCCTCAGGTTGCGGATAGAGGATATGGCCTCCAGATATTGAGGGTAGCTGCGAATATATTGAACAGACACCATGAGGAGGCCCTCCAGCTTGGGATTTGGCGTAAGCTTAACAACCTATCACAGTAAAATGAATTGTGTTAAGAAATGTTTACCTGATTTATGGATCCTGTCAGTGTAAAATTTTCCGGAGGTAAAATAGTCCCTCGTTCGGATCTCCGGATAGGGACTAGACTGTGGGGGTCTAAAAATCGTAGGAACTATAGATTTGGAACATGGAATGTTAGGAGCTTGTATATGCCTGGGGTACTTAAATCGGTGCCTAGAAAATAAGAGAAATACAGTTTAGAGGAAATAGCAATACAGGAAGTTAGATGGGAGAGTGATGGTTCAATAGAGACAGGCGCGTATACTTTTTCTATGAGAAAGGGAATGATGACCATCAATTACGTACCGGGTTATTTATACATGGGAGAATCAATTCAGCCAATAAGAAAGCAGAGTTTGTTAATGATAGGCTTTATTATGTTATTGTAAGAGGACGTTAGTGTGATATCATAGATATGAATGTGCATGCACAAACAGAGGATAAAGACGATGAAGACAAGAACAGTTTCTATGAGAAAACAGAACGAACATCTGACCAGTTTCCGGCTTAGCATATGAAAATTATACTGAAATAAACTAAACTCCGTGGCACTACATCCCTGGAGGGACTTGGCCTACCACACGAACGCTATTTAATTGCGAAAGTAACAAGGGAGGATATTTTGAAGCTCTTGATTGGGAACGATGGGCTCCACTTGTAAAGCAACGACAATGGAGTTAGATTAGTGAATTTTGCCACCGATAACAAATTTAATCCTAATGAGTACAAAATTCTCACATCGTTGAACTTCGCCAGATGGAATCACTCATAATCAAATCGACCATGTGCTAACAGATGCAAGGAGGCAGTCTAGTATATTTCATGTTTGAACTATTAGGGGGCTAACTGCGATTTGGATCATTATGTGGGATTACGGCTGTTCGGGAAAAACTTGTATTAAACAAAAGAACTAGGCAAAATTTTAATGTAGAGAGATTCATTTTGAAAAAGCTAGACGATGACAAATTATTAACACTTACCATGTTTACATTTCAAGTAGATGCAGATCTAGAAAACACAGCACAAATAAGAAGCTTGGGATTCTTTGAATTTCGATAAATCCTGAGAAGGCACTAGCATTAGCTTTCCCAGATTTTATCGACATTTATATCATCCCTAGCTTCTTATTTGTGCTGTATTTTCTAGAGATGCAAAAGGACCCGCTAATATTAAAGTACCCGCAAAAGAAAAATTAGGTCCGATTAAACTGAAACCAGATAAATTGTGTTTCGATTATGAGTGCATGAAATGAGTCAACTCCAGAAAGCAGGCGAAACTCCAATGATTGCAAAATCCCTATGAAACTACAGTCTGAAAACTCAACAATGTTAAAACAGAGAAAAAGTGCGAATGTAATAAGTCTGTTCTAAAGCTATACATAGATTTTGAAAAAGTATATGATTCCGATAGATGAAATAAATTGTACAATATCCTCATTGAGTATGGGATGCCGAAGAAGGTAGCTAGACTGAATGAAACCTATAGAGAGTCAACGTAGAGAAACTTATATCAGATAGGATGGTCATTGAAAGTGGCTTGAAGCATGGAAATGTTCTATAGCCTTTACTTTATAATTTCGCTTTGGAATACCCTATTAGGAAAGTTCAGAAAAACAAGGTAGGCCTAGAATTAAATGAATTTAGCTTATTTAGATGACGTTTGATTGTTGCGCAATCACATAAACACAATCGAGATTCCTGTAGGAATGTTTGCTTGGAAAATAATATAGAAACGACTAAGTACTGAGCCACGTAATTTGTAACCCATTTACACCCGCCTGGGGAATCAGTTAGTAGTATTCCCCGGGAAGATTTCTCCAGAGCTGTCGGGCGGGTCGCAGGTTGCGGATAGCGAGCTCCGTCGCAGTGGCCTGGATGGAGTTAGGGGAAATAAGGTCAGTGGAAGACCGAATACCCCTTCCCGGACGATTGGAGCGTTCCTTCTGGGGAGCGTGGCGATGAGACGTGTGGAAGCATTCATAGGTCGGGCTGGGTAAAACCACTCCGGCTAGACCAAAGTGGCCCGCCTCCAATTCCAGTTACAGCAGGTCTGGGAGCGTTAGCGCTCATATGCAGACGACGAGGCGAAGTACGCGGGGTTGAGAAAGGCCAGGGTTATAGTTACTGTCTTAATTGGCAGTATCCCCTGGCTGGTACTTAGGAAACAAATACCGACAAGGTTTGGCGAAACAGAAGTTACACCAAACACATACAACATTCGAAATAACAAGGAACTTCACTCTGACCTAAGGAAACACATATTAACCCAATGGGAAAATCGTTGGAAACAGACCTCAAAGGGATTATTAAAAAAGATTTCTTCCCGAGCGTAAACGAACGACTTACGCATAAACACTTACAGATCGATTACGCTACAACTCAAATCTTCTCAGGACAGGGCTACTTAACGGCAAACCTCTTTAGGTTCAAGCTAACTGAGGACTACCTCTGTTACTGCGAGGACTGTGAACCTGACACTATGTATCATGCGCTATACACATGCCCCCGATATAGGGAAGGTAGACGAGAATTAAGACAAGTAGCGATACAGAATAAGCAAAGATGGCCTCCAGATCTTCAGTACTGGACCACGAAATTAACAAACGCAGCTTTTAAAAATTTTGTGACAACGGCATTCGGAATTAGAAAGTAGCAAGAACAAGACGACGAATACAACCCGAATTTCAGAGTTATCAAATGCGAGACGTATCCTGGGGAATAGCGTAGACCCTCAGGATCGAACCGAGCACTTGAGCCCTCAGCCAAAGAGCCAGGATGTTGTGATAACTCTCGCAGCAGCTGGTCCGAGTGTGGTTTTTACGGGGTTTCCCACACCTTTCAGGTGAATGCCGGATCAGAGACACACCCCCGCAAGACACATAAACGACACAGACAAAGTTACACAGTTCTGGCAGTGCTGAATCAAACAGCCAGCTCAATATACACATATTTCCCACTTGCTATGTACATGCTAGAATGACCCGAGCAGTAGAATACTAAGCGCCGAACAGTTGTTGGGAGCGGAGTATGGCCTAAGGTCGTGGACCTCTGTGGGTGGTGGTGGGGGAAAAAAGCATCCTCGGGCTGGACGAAAACTTCATCCCACTTCGGACTCCATCGGGCTGGGAGTCGGGCCAGTCAAACCCACAGCTTTCTTGAGATCGGCTGCGATCAAATGCAGGAACCGGGCGGAAGGCGGAAGGGCGGTGAAAATGGGGACTATGGCTGGAGAGCGCGGGAGAAGGTACGGACGGCCGAGAGTAGGTAGTAACCTCAAAGTATATGGGGTGAATTCCCGCAGAAGATATTGAGACAGGCCACATTGCGAGGTAGCGATCGTGAATCTTCTGTAACGAATAGAACCACCGTGGGGTCCTGACTTGGCCATCCGAATCCCGCTTTAGCGTCTAAAGGCATTTGATCCAGCCTGCAAGGCTTCAACCCGCCCCGTCTCATCCCTATCCTTAAACCATCCCACTTCCGTGCCATGTTGGCGGGCACAACAGGAACTGGGCAACAACTTACTGAGAACTACGAGCACTCCGACTCGGTAGTGTGGCGATGAAAAGTGTGGATGTGTTCGTAGGTCGGGCTGGGTAATACCGCTCCGGCTAGGCCAAAGTGGCCCGCCTCCAATCCAGAACGGTGTTCGGGGGGTCCATACTCTTGACTGCCACGGTGAACGGAGGAAAGTCACCCAGTGAGCGAGTAGTCGGACTGGGCTGTGTTGGTCGTGGGGCCACGGCTCTGCATCTGAATGCTTGAATCAGTCTGCTCATCCGAGAACGGAATCCTTAGGTTGGCGAGGACTGGTTGAACCTGGTCGGGGGATAACCCGTCGCCGGGGTGCGGGCGGAGGGTGGAGCACAAAAAGGTCCACAAGTCTTGGAGCGAGCTCAGTGCGGTTGATGAACGCACGAATACCCCCTCGGTGGTAGCTAGTGTTAGTAGAGCCATGCCGAGAGCAGTTTCCGTCAGTGGACCGTGCCTCCCTCTCCGTACGCGCTTTGGTTACTCGCCCTTCTGGGTGAGGTCATAGTCGCCGGTCTTTAACCCATCCCCGGAGGTACTGTGTGCACTGCAGCTCGGGCACGGGACTTGTGGATGCGTCGAGCCCGTGTGAAACTGCATACCAAATGCGCATCTGGGGCGTTGCACATCGTGAGTGAGTATCCCGCGATACACACGCCCGCCCCAATGCGGAACGAAGTCACCTCCAGGTCGATCGTCCCCACCGCGCCTCCTGGTGGGCTTGAGGGACCCTACTGCCTCACCATCCTATCATGCCGTCTGTCCACATGGTCCTAGTCACGTCCCCCATCCTTTTTGATCCTCGCTTGCGAAGTGATAGAGAAGATAGGCAAATAGATTCTCGTCACCCCAACGTGGATAAAAGTCCCAGCGTAACTTTCTCGACAATATCACAACCAAACTTAAATTCAAATTGTAGCTATACCGAAACAATTACAAACCAAACCTCCGATTTTCCCCTCAAACCTATATAAGTCGATATCGGATCCTGGGTCCCAGCTTGCTCGAACTTGGGTTAAAGGCGAAGGCCCCATTTCTTCAATAATCCACAGCTCGATTCTAGCTATTCTGCACCACTAGTAGTTGCACCGTCCGCGTCTTCCCTTTCTTACCCGTGCTTCGGGGGGCTGTGGGATTTCGGAGAGCTGCTTTTCCACAGCTTGCTATTTGCAACTCTTTGCATTGGGGCGAGTTAGAGACAGGAATGTGAACGGCAGACTGGTCGGTTACTGAGCACGGGCCAGTTTGTCGCCGGAAACCCCACGCACACACCTATTTTTGTTCTTCGGTTTTTATTTTATTCTCTTACTGTCATCTTGAATTATACCCTAAGGCGAGTCGTGGTATCAGGGCTTCTATGAACGGTGATGATGCGGCGTTTGAGAGTTTCATTAGGATATCAAGGTACTCCTCCACCAACTTAAAGTCTGTGGGAGTAACAACTAATTAATGCCCCGTAACTCCCTCGAAATAAAATTTATAGGTAGGGCCCTCCCCGTTTACTTTCTCCTTAATTCCCAATCAACATATCTTCCCCCTTAAACCGATTATGGGAATCAACGATGAAGCGAATTTGAGACTTCCCCTCCTACAAGGCGAGTAAAATAGCGCCATGCGGGTAAGTGGATGCTGCACCTGGCAAGTTTCTTGACGCTCGTCATAGGGCCAGCATGGCGTGTTCCCTGCCCTCTGAAGTGTGTTTCCAATGCACCGACGGGTTTGTGAAACTAGGTCCATAGTTTATGACGCCGGGGGAAGTAGTTCCGGGCCAGCCGTGGTGCTAGGTGTTCGCGTAAACATGGGTCACCAAATGTCACGGTAGCTCTCCTGGGACTTGCACGTAACTCGTGGCTAGTACGTAGACCCGCCGGCTAGAGGGGAACGTTGCCCGTGTGGCAGATTGCTCTTTCCGGTTTGCTAGGGTTGAAGCTAGTGTCATCACGGAAGCCGGAGCCAGGAAGCCACTGCAAGTCGATAACGAAGAATGTATTTGTGTAGTCTTTCATCTTTTTTTCATTTCTTTATTTTAGTCATTTGTATTATATATTATTCAAATACTTAAGTTCGAATTTCCTTTGTATTTAATGTACGTTTCTTGTATTCAGGTATACACTGGAATATCAAATAAACAATAATTTAGTGCCACAGGAACAGAGGTGTAAATACCTAGGGATAAATATTAACTGTAATCTTGGATGGAAAGAACAAATAAATAATATAACGAGAAAATCCTGGAAAGCACTACGTTTTACGATGCGCATATTAAAGAAAGCCAGTCCGAAGGCAAGAGAGTTAGCTTATTCGCCCAACAATGGAATATGCAGCTATAGGCCGGGATCCGTATAGGTGATACCAAATTGATGCAATAGAAATGATCCAACGCAAGGCAGCTAGATTTGTTAAAAATGGAAGTGGAGAAGACAAAGATATAATTAAAGCATTAGGGTGGGAACTGCTTGAAACAAGACGTAGATGAGCAAGATTAACTGCACTAGTAAAAGCTTACACAGGAAACACAGCTTGGGCCAACATAAAAATCGTTTAGAAGGTCCTACATACTTAGGCAGGCTAGATCACAAAATGAAAATCAGACCCCGAAAACAAAGAACGGATGTTGGAAAATTTTCCATTGTTAATCGCACAATTACAGACTGGAATAACATACCTGCAGATGTTTTTCAAGAGAGTCCTCTACGAGTGAAAACATTTCAAAACAAGTTGACAAATATTTAATTAGCAGCTAGATGGTAATTTAGAAGAATGTAGAAACTACTCAGTAATGAGTTACGATAGGGTTAAGCATAGGGATTAGTGATCTTTTTCTTTTGTTATTGTTTGTTTCCTTCTCCCTCTCTTTGATGTTTCTTTCTCTCGTTCTGTAAGCTATTTGTAATCCTAACTGTAAGTGTAATCCTAACTGTAAATTTTAATCCTAACTGTAAGTGTAATCCTAACTGTAAATTGTAATCCTAACTGTAAGTTATTTGTAATTGTAACTGTAAGTTATACTTTTGTAATTGCTAACTGTAATTTTTTGTTCTGCCACCGGGCATTTGCCCAATTGCAGAAGTGATATATATACAATACAATACAATATAATTTTTGTCTTAATTTATTATTATTATGTATTTCATGCTTTTGCCCTCGCTGAGTGGTAGAGAAGGCCTTATGGCCTTAACTCCGCCAGGTTAAATAAATAAATATGTTCTTCTAATGTATGGGAGGATGATCTATACATTTTATTTCTAATTTTTCCTCAGTAAGTACGCATCTCTTTACCCTTCGTTTCTTACCGTTTCCAGAAGTTTACTTACAAGTTTTCGTACGGTACGGCTGGAGGACGTAACCTGGGAATTTTGTTTAAAAAAGACGTTTAATTTCCTTGCAAGATGATGTGACGGAAATATCTAATTGTCTGATCCGATCGATGGTAAGCGGTATTAGTAGGCTATGGTAATAGTAATAATAATAATAATAATAATAATAATAATAATAATAGTATAATAATAATAAATTAAAAGAGCATTATTAATCTCACAACACATAAATCAGGTGAAATTAGGAATAGGCATGTAAAGGATTAAAGACGTAAGAGACTGTAAGTACGGAAGCCATAGAAAGCATTACCCCTTAATTAGACAGAAACACGTTTTTGTCTACAACGGCATATACAAGATGCCTTTTAAATGTAATAAATCACATAAAAATATTCCTCTTCCCTCTCCTTATGGAACTGGTTACTACAAGGAATTTGTAACTGTAGTTATTGAGACGCGTACCCAGAAGCAGTCTCTAACTTCTGATTTCACTTCACCTTCAGTTTGCACGAACTATCTTCGTGGATAAGGTTGGAGGGATGGTTTTCACATTAGGTCTCCGTGACCCCGTTTGGGATCCATGATATTGTTGATAAATGTTCAACTTTACCGTGCAGTTGCTGGATGATGAAAACATGGTTAAACGGCGTAAGTGTGTTTAAAATAATCTGTTTATCCACCCGCGTGGGTTTATGCATTTACAAGTCTTAATACGGAATTCATTTTGTTATTTTTACATAGCAAGTGAGGAATAACTTCCTCGAGTTTCTCTAACGAGACTCTTAATCCTCTTTGCTGAAATAAACAGCAGACCTGAGCTGGTCAACGACATGACTTCCCCCCCCCCCCACTCTCTTAAGTGAAAACATTGAATTGTGGTGCTTAGATTTGTAACTTCATCCTCCAGTTTCCTTTTTGCGTTAGTTCCTCCGGGTATGTAAAGATCCTAATATATGCTTAAACAAACGTCAGTCTACCCTGAATGCAACAGTAAATTAAGTAACAGATTCTCATGGTTCGGTACATTATGCAGCTAGGTTCTTACTATTTGCTTTCCATACTAGTAGTAAGACTTTAAAATTACTTTAATATGTAATTATCACCACTAAAAAATGTACAAAAACCATAAAACTAATACTTCTTAAAGTAATTTGATTAGTTAGTTCATGAGTATTTTTATCGATTACTTTTATAAGTTAGTACCTAAGTTCATTTGTTTCAGTATATGAATTCGTGCCAGTGTACTAAAGTATATTGTAACTAGGGCTCGTCGGGGTTCGAAATCAGAAAACTTAGTTTCAAATTGAAGAATTTAGGTTCAATTATTTCCTATCACAGTGCTCTATACAACTAGAAAACTCCTGAATGTTCTCACTAGTTCCTCCGTTTACTAGTACCTCCGGTCACTAGTTCCCCGTTGACTAGTTCTTCCGTTCACTAGTTCGTCTGTTGACTAGTTCCTCAGGTCACTGTCTCTTCAGCTCCTCAAGTCACAGTTACTTGAGGTCGCGCTGAACAGTCTACACCGTGCAGATCACAATCTGACTGACTCTCTGACTTTCACTACTCACGGACTGACTCTCACTGACTCTGACTGCGTCGGCTTGCTCGCGCCCTTATATAGCCTTGTCGAATGTTCTGGGGCTGTTGTCGCGAAGGTTCTGCCCTCGTATGATCTGGAATCATGTGGTGGCACTTGGTCACACCCCTTAGCGCGAAGCTCCTCCCTACAGGCCTTCCCCTCGGAGCGCGGCCCACTCGCTGCGCCGTTTCACGCCTACCAGCGCTCGCCTCCCGCCCGTCCAATAGGGGCCGCGATCTTTCCAGACGTCTGTCGTTTCTCGTAATTTCTAGGCAATCATAACATTTTGATATTGCCCCCTCCTTAAGGGCCTTCGTTACGAAGTGCCCCATGGTATGCCGCCAGACGGTCCAGGTGAACTACCAGCATCTTCCCAATTGGCTGTCGCTGGAGGCGGTAGACTACGTCGTTAATTCGCTTCATGACCTGGTAGGGGCCATTCCAGGACTGCTGCAGCCTCGGCGACTTCCCACTATTCCTGGTAGGGCGGTAGAACCACACTTTGTCTCCCTCGTGGAACCCAGCTGAGCTGGTCAGCCTGTCGTACCTCGCCTTCACCCGGTCACTAGCCAACTGGAGATTCTCTCGGGCGAGTTGGTGGGTATCCCTCAGCTACATAGAACCCAGACTCCTCCTTCATGAAGCAGCTAGAGCCGTAAACGAAGTCTGGGCTCCTGACCTACAGTTCTGGACTCGTAAACACGCCTACACAGCTCTCAAAATTTTCGCCAAACAAGCACTCCTGGAAAAACAAGAAAATTAAACCCGCACTGGTGGAGGGACACCCTAGTGGGTAACCTATCACCCTAGCTCGAGCAAGGTTTTTGAGGGGTTTGCCTTGCTCATCGGCAAATTCCGAGCTGGTTAAAAATCCTCTCACACATATTAGCACTCAGCTCACACCTCTTAGCACATCACAAACAAAGGACATAAAACACTCCAAGCATAAAAGCAGGATAACTGCAACAATCACTAAACACAGTTACACAGCCCAAATAGCACCAACATCCCATCCGGATGTAGCACCAAGGGCACTTACAGGAACATAACAGCACAAATGGTTACCAAAATTTGGTTTGACCCGAGGTTCTGGCTACTGGTTGGTACTCGAGGAGGCAAGGGAGGGCACAAAAAAAAAAAAAAAAGCCTCTTGATCAGGGTGGAAGCAGGCAGCTCGACCAGAGCAGACGTGTCCCATAGGAGCTCCGTGAAAAGTGCCAAAAGATTGGTTTTAAATTGTGATATCGCCGAAATTTTTGCACCACTTAGAGTGCTCAAGGTTAGTGGTGCATGGCCAAAATTTGGTTTTGATATCTTATCAACTTTAGCTCGCATTAAATAAAACATATTTGAACATTTAGCATAGGAATTTTAACACAGACCCGGCATCCCCTCTGAGCGCAGGATTTCTGAACTAGCCTCGCGACAGGGTCCCAATTTATTCAGATCACACACTTTAGCTTACGAAAAAAAAATGCACCTACGAGACACGCATATTAGGCCATTTTACTTAGTTAATCCACCCAAATTAAATTACTATTATTATTATTCCATTGTTTTCCTAAATTATGGTAAAATTAACAAACACCTAAAGCCAGAAACTGCAAATAACATAGATCTCCAATCTTGGATTGGCACTCCTATATAGGAACCTCTCACAGGCATGGCACAAATAGGATTCAACAAATATAAATTCACTTCACAATAAAACACGGAACAAAATTACAACTCAGAAAAAAAAAAAAAAACATAGAATAATTGAACTCCAGTGCATAAGTTTTTCGAATAAAAGTAAATTCTATTCGGGCAAACGTCATTCAAATAATAGCTAGCAAATAATTAAAGCGGCCCTGAGCCGCCCACCATACGCTCAAACTATAGACAAGTAAAAACGCCATTTATCAGAGCTCAGATAAGTTAACGTGGCCTGAGCCACCCGTTACACACAGTAAATTATAGATCACCGATTTCTTTCATTCCACATTATCATCAAATTCAATAAAAAATTTGAGGATTTACATTTATTTATTCACAGAGCAGCACCGATACAAGTCATTGAATATCGCACTGACAGTAAATAATTCTCAAAATTTTCTTTCTTTCTTTTATCATCAAATTAACATTAGTATTTATTTTCATTCCATTCATTTCGCCCACAGTTAATAACAATTAAACTAAAATCGCAATTAATTAGTTTATTTCCATTTTATTTATTTTCATATTTACTAAAATCAATTTTGTATAATACAGCTTGTAATTGAAAAACTTAGTTAAATTGCCCACCCGAATTAAATACCAAAAATGATAGAAACATTAAGCATTGTGAATTACATAATCCAAAAAATAAACAAAATTATCTGAACCAGTTAAAACTCAAATTGTCAATTATTTAGCACATTAAATAATTTAATAAAGTGGATTTACCTAATACTTAGTTATTGACATGCTGGTACTACAACAATAATCGATTGTTAAGCGGGGAATAATGCACCAAGCCAACCCATTCTTATCAAAGCCCACTGATAAATCTAATAATTAATAACTAATTAATAACCTGTTAATTAAATCATCTCTTTAGTACTCCATAAATTTAATACCGCAACTCCACACAAACTTGTAGATCCCGCTACATTGCGAATATTCTATGCTTCCTTGGTCGAGGCTAGCGTACAGTGGACTAGAGCTGCCTGCTTGCACCCTTACGGAAGCAAAATAGCAGAATAACGATACTCAGCTTTATAACTCTGGGACACATAACACGGCGAAATTCTGAGCATCAAAACTTTTAATAATAAAGCTCTTGCAATTGAACAACTTAGTTAAATCGCAACTATTTCCACCCGAATTAAATACCAAACAATAAAAACATTAAGCATTGTGAACTACATAATCCAAAAGTCAATAAAATTATCTGAACTAGTTAAAACTCAATTGTCAATTATTTAGCACATTACTACTAATCGAACCATACCTATTAATTAGTAATATTATCCGACTGTAAAACATTAACTGAAAAAATAATGTAAGCAATAGTTGACTTAACCCAAGTACAAATTCAAACATTTCTATTATCCAAAGCGGTCCGAGCCGCCCAATCTATAACAAAATAACACGTTAAACATAATTCATCTGGCCACTGAGCCGAGTCATGACAGCCTCTGAAAATGTAAAAAAAAGAAGAAGAGAAATGGAAGGGGAAAAAATAATAATAATAAATAAATAAAATAAATAAAAATAAAATTGATATCATAATTTAATTCTGCACAAATTTTTAACTCACTGTACTATGCTAGTATTAAGAACAAACTTATTAGAGGTTTAAGCGAGGCACTAAGTATTTCACTAACTTCATTAAACACATTAACCTCATTAATTAGCACTGCATAATTATTCATTTTAGCATACTATCAAATTCCCATACTATACTAGTGCCAAAACCACGAAACCCAGCTTAATAACTTTGGAACATATAACACGGAGAAATTCTGAGCATCGAAATTTTTAATAATAAAGCTTGTAATTGAAAAACTTAGTTAAATTGCCCCTTTTTCCCACCCGAATTCAATACCAGAAACGATAGAAACATTAAGCACTGTGAATTACATGATTAAAGAAAATTAACAAAATTATCTGAACTTGTTAAAACTCAAATTGTCAAATATTAGCACATTACTACTAATCGAACCATACCTACTAATTAGTAATATTATCCGACTGTAAAGAACTAACAGCAAAATAATTTAATAAAGTGGATTTAACTAATACTTAGTTACTGACTTGCTGATAGTACAACAATAATTGATTATTAAGCGGGGAATAAGGCACCAAGCCAACGCATTCTTATCAAAGCCTACTGATAAATCTAATAGTTAATAACTAATTAATAACCTGTTAATTAAATCATCTCTTTAGCACTACATAAATTCAATACCGCAACTCTACACAAATTTGTATCTCCCGCTACCATGCGAATATTCTATGCTTCCTTGGTCGAGGCTAGCGTACAGTGGACTAGAGCTGCCTGCTTGCACCCTTACGGAAGCAGAATAACGAAACCCGGCTTCATAACTTTGGGACATATAACACGGCGAAATTCTGAGCATAAAAACTTTTAATAATAAATCTCTTGTAATTGAAAATCTTAGTTGAATTGCACCTTTTTCCACCCGAATTAAATACCAAAAACAATAGAAACATTAAGCATTGTGATTTACATAATTCAAAAATAAATAAAATATCTGAACTATTTAAAACTCAATTGTCAATTATTTAGCATATTTCTACTAATTGAACCATACCTATTAATTAGTAATATTATCCGACTGTAAAGCATTAACTGAAAAAAATAATTTAACAAATTGGATTTAACTAATACTTAATTAATGACTTGTTGATACTACAATAATAATTGATTATTAAGCGCGGAATAAGGCACCAAGCCAACGCATTCATGATCAAAGCTTATTGATAAACTTAATTATCAATAACTAATTAATAACTTGTTAATTAAACCATCTCTTTAACACTCCATAAATTTAAGACTGTTATAGGGAAAACTAAAACTATAACAACGCCAGTTAAGGACTATCTACCGATAGAAAACAAAAAAAATCTTTATTAATTGTATAACAAATACTCCATAATTACCCATTTTCTGTATTAAGAGTAATAATTGAATAAAACTGTTACACATAACATTAATATACAGCAAATAAGTCCCTGAGTTACTACATCAATTCCCGCAAACTAATTAAGAAATATTAATTACCAATAAATTTTCCAAATTTCACACAAGTTGCTACTAAATCGTCTACCTAAACACTACTGGTTAAGCTTACTCAACACAACAATAAATAAAATAAAACAAATTGAAAAGCAAAAAAACTCAAAATAGCCATCTACGTAACCCGATATTACTAACTAAACAATAAAGATTAATCAGTAATATCATAACAATCCCCTCAAAAAAATTACTATCAGTAGTAATATCAAAAGCCGCAAACCAATATTCAAGCACTCAAACACATTGCATTCAACATACCTAAAAATATAATATCTAATTTGGCTCACAAAAAATTATAACGTTAGGAAATTAATAAAATAATCATTAACTGATTTAATTTAATCACATTAAATCAAATCAAATAGTTTGTAAACACAGCACAAGATAAATAAATATATAAATAAAGTAAGCAATACAAAAACATGCAAATAAAAATAAATCCTACATAATAATTATAATAATAATAATAATAAAATACAATCTCCAAATTTCTCCAGTCACAGCTGCCTTCCTGTGATCGCTTGCGATCTTATGCAGAAATCGGGCGGAAGACGGAAGGGCGGTAAATATGGGGACCATGCCTGGAGGGGGCGGGCGATGGAACGGACGGCCGAGAGCAGGCAGTAACCTCAAAGTGCATGGGGCAAATTCCCGCAGAGGATGTTGAGACAGGCCACATTGTGAGGTAGCGATCCTGAATCCTCTGTACGGAATAGAACCACCGTGGGGTCCTGACTTGGCTATCCAAAACCCGATTTTGCATCCAAAGGCCATCCCCTGTTGGATCTTGCCTGAAAGGCTTCAACCCGTCCCGTCTCATCCCCATCCTTTATCCTTCCCAATTCCGTGCCATGTTGGCGGGCACAACAGTAACTGGGTAACCGCTTGCTGAAAACAGTGACCACTCCAACTGGGGAGTGTGGCGATGGAACGTGTGGAAGCGTCCATAGGTCGGGCTGGGTAAAACCGCTCCGGCTAGGTCCAGGTGGCACGTCTCCAATCCAGAACGGTTTTCGGGGGGTCCGTACTCTTGGCTGCCACGGCAGTCGGAGGAAAGCCCCCAGTGAGCGAGTAGCCGGGTCGAGCTGTGTTAGACGGGGGGCCACGGACCTCACTCTGACCGCTTTGATCCGACTGCTTTTCCGAGCACGGAATCCCTAGGTCGACGAGGACTGGTTGAACTTGGTCGGGGGAATCTCGTCACCGGGGTGTGGGCGGAGGGTTTTGCACACCAAGGCCCACAAGTCTTGGATCGAGCTCTGGCGCTTGGCGAAGCCAAGAAGGCCCCCTCGGGGGTAGCCAGTGAGCCTAGAGGCATGCTAAGAGCAGTATCCGCCAGTGGACCGTGCCTCCCTCTCCGTACGCACTCCGGTTACGCCACTCTCTGGGTGAGATCATCGTCGTCGGTCTTTAACCCATACCTGGAGGCACTGGGTGCACTGCAGCTCGGGCACGGGACGTGTGGATGCGTCGAGCCCGTGTGAAGGTGCACACCACGAAGGCGAGTTTGGGGCGGTGCACATCGTGAGTGTAGTTCACGCAATACGCACCGCCCCTACTCGTAACGAGGTCACCTCCTGGGCGATCCTCTCCACCTTGCCTCCTGGTGGAGTTGAGAGACCCTACTGCCTCACAATCGTTACTTCCTGTCTGTCACCATAGTCCTAGTCACGTCCCCTACCCTTTCTCGATCCTCGCTCGCCAGGTGATAGAGTGATTATTAACTTAAGCTGCTCGTCAGCCCAGTGGGGATTCTGCCATACACTCAGAAGAGACTGAATGAGCGTTAGACTGCGAGGGCCCTCTTAAAATTAATTTTAGAATTTTTTAACACCTTTGCAGTCTGGCCTTCCCTCGCTCTCTTAAACCGCGTGAAATCACAATTTAAGTCCTACGCACGCCTATATGCCACCATTTCAAAACCCCAACATGATATCTTACATATTAGATTCAGTTTCTGCAATAATCAGTTAACACAGTCACGCGTTCCTTGACCCTCCGTCTGGCTCAGACCTGGGTAACCTGCGGTGGTTAACAGCGGACTCATAAGTAACTAAGCTCGAACTGTGCTAAGTCTGCACCACGTAGTAGTCGCACCGTGCCAGTCTCCCCTTTCTTACCCGTGCTTCGAGGGGCCGTGGGATTTCGGAGAGCTGCTTGACCACGGCCTGCTTCAGAGGCAACTCGTTGCACCGGGGTTTAGTTTTTGACAGGAATGTGAACGGCAGACTGGTCGGTTACTGAGCACGGGCCAGTCTGTCGACATTGCGCCACATTCGTATTTTTTTTCTTCCATTATTTTTATTTTTCTGTTCTACTGTCGTCTTTAATTTTACCCAAAAGGCGTGACCGGTATCAGGGCCTCTATGAACGGTGATGATGCGGCGCTGCTGAGAGCCTCTCAGGGTGCGATAGGCAAATTTCCCATTGACTTAGAGCCGATGGATGAAACTCATTTTCGCCACTAACCCCCCAATAATAAAATTATTAGGTAACGGCCCTTTCTTTTCTTTCTACTAAAAACCTCTCCCCACATATATTCCACTTTCGCCCAATTATGGGAATCAACAAAGAAGGGAAATTGTCACTTCCCCTCCTTTATGACGGGTAAACAACGCCATGCGGGTAAGTGAATGCTGCACCCGGGGTAGTTTGGTGTACTCCCCCGCCGGGCCAGCATGTCCACTAAAGTGGGTTTGGCGAAGCACCGACGGAGTTGTGAACCTAGGGCCAATAGATAGGGACGCCGAGGGAAGTAGCTTCGTGTCAGCCGTGGTACAAGGAGTTATGCGTCAACACGGGTCACTAAATTATCCGGTTCGCTCCCTGGGACTTGCGCGTAACCTTGGCTTGTTTGTAGACCCGCCGGCTAGAGGGGAACGTTGCCCTAGTGGCAGATCGCCCCTTCCGGTTTGCTAGGGCCGAAGCTAGCATCTTGGGAGCCGGCACCAGGAAGCAGCCGCTCATTGATTAACGACTTTTCGGACTCGACCCCCTTATTATCTGCGCACTCTCACGGAGTCATCCCCCGGTTGCAGCGTGTCGGAGCTCGTCACCACTAACAACAAATATTATTCTATTATGTCTAACACCACTCTTTCAAACAAAACCAGCGGCTTGGAACCCCGCACCCCCCTGACTGATCAAACCAAAGCTGACCCCTGCGATCCCCTGGACTCCCGAACAACGGAACAATGTAAGCAACCGGTAGTAGTGCTTCAACGCACTACTGGCCGAAATAAGACCATTATTATTATGAGTCTCAAGACCCCTCTGAGCAGACATCCTTAGCCGCGCTGCGTCACAACACGCGGTTCAACTTCCGGCTTGTGCCCATATGTACAGCAGAAGACGACATCAGCTCCATTGCTAGTGCTGCGTCTCCAATTCCTGACTTTGACCACACGTCCCTTCCTCAATTGGAGGAGGACACCAGAACAGCCCTTGAAATCCTTGTTGAAGTGGCCACCGACCTTCAGTCGAGCAGGTTAACACATACCAGAAAAGAAAAAATCTTGCACTCCCTCGGCCGTATGGTTAAACTCCATACGGACCTGCAGGCAGAGGTCTTCAGACTAAAAAGTAAAAATGCTCAACTTCGAAACAAGCCCCAGCACACACCATCTGCCCCCCCCCTCTGTACAGTAGGGCTCTTCAAGCCCTGCCCCCAAAGACAACAACGACGCGACCACCTACACAGACCAAACATGTCCTATTAATTGAATCTGACGACCCTAAGATTGCTTCTGCCGACGCAGCAAAAGCTGCATTGATCTCTCAAGTTCGAGAAGAGGCGGCCTCAGAGCAATGGAAGGTTGTCGGTAATTTTGGAAACCACCTCCGACGAGCAAGCCAACAAGATCCTTAACAGCAAG
Source organism: Ectobius pallidus (assembly GCA_964059195.1). Classification (NCBI taxonomy): domain Eukaryota; kingdom Metazoa; phylum Arthropoda; class Insecta; order Blattodea; family Ectobiidae; genus Ectobius; species Ectobius pallidus. The sequence goes on from CAXKWD010000004.1 coordinate 148,583,601, forward strand.
GCCCTCCAGAGCAAAGGCTTCAAAGCCTCAAAGCCTAGAAAACTCAGACCACGCATAGTGGCCTGGAACGTTCCAAGAGGGACCTCTGAAGTGACCATAATAAAAGCAATTCAGAACGCCCTTCAGGTTCGACCCACCGACAGCCGACTTAAAGATCTAGTTGCCTTCCGATTGAAGATCGGAAAGGCAACAGATAGAGACCACTGGGTATTCGACGTTGACCCTCTTGTACGCAAGCACCTCCTCACCAACGACAGACTATATCTTGACTTCTCCAGTTGTCGGGTCAGTGATCATGTAACCCAATCGCGCTGCTTCAGATGCCACATGTATGGCCACTCTGCCAAGGATTGTAGGGCCGAAGTGGAGACATGTGGCCACTGCGCAAAGCCAGGGCATAGATATGCTAACTGCCCCCACAGGAATCTCCCTGGGGCGTGTGCCATTCAACGACTCCGTGACATGACGGACTATGGCAGCCCCTAGGCAATCATTCAATATTTGGCAACTTAACGCGGACAGAGCTCGAGCAGTCACAGACCAGATTCGTATAGAAGCCCAAAAGCACAACGTAGATATCCTTCTCCTTCAAGAACCTTACGCCTATCACGGATACAAAATAACTGGATTTGGCGTAAAAGACCAGGTCATAACGGGAAACGCCCAAAACGAATATCCATGGACAGGAATAATCTGTTTAAATCCTGACATAGAATGCCTTAAGCAAACCCACCTCTCCGCCCCTCACATAACGTGCGCTAAAATAGCTACCGTAATCGGTGAATTCGCACTAGTTAGCGCATATCTCCAACCTGCTGAACCTCCGGACCGGGTACTGAACACACTCAGACAAATCGGAAAGACGCAACCCAATATTGTGGTTGGGATAGATGCAAACGGCAAATCCCCCCGCTGGGGTAACCCAGTCACTGATCATCATCTCAACACCGGTCCCTTAATGGAGGAACACATAGCCGAAATGGACTGGTTTGTCCTCAATGAGAACAACCAGGAGCCCACATTCCAGAGTCGACATGGTTCCTCATTTATAGACATATCCCTCATATCGCGGGACATGGTAAGACGACACGTCCAATGGGACATTAAGCCCGAAATCGGAACTAGCTCCCACAAAGTTCTCGAAATAATCATAGAAGATACAATAGTCAAGACGTTAAGGACCACTAGACATTTCAACTTCAAGCATGCAGACTGGCCCAAATACCAAATGGAACTGGAAGCTCAACTTAAGTCTCTTCAGAATCCACTCACCTCCGCGCGGGAAGTAAAGGCCAGGGTCCAACAAGTCACTAAGGCTCTAACCTATGGAGCGAGGAAAAGCGTTCCAATGACCCTACCGGGAAAAAAACCTGTCCGCTGGTGGAATGATAATTTAGACCGACTTCGGCGCGAAACAAATGCAAAAAGGCGAAGGTTCCAAAGAGCAACAACGCGTGATCCCCTAAATAAAGACAGATATTATAACGAGTATTCAAATTCAAGACGGGAATATAAACGCGAAATTTATCTTGCAAGAACAGATAGTTGGCAAAACTTTGTGTCTGAGCAAAGTGTCCTGAATTCATGGCACGTGGGATTCTGTGGCCACCACATTTACAGACACACTGATCCTCTATGACACACACGCAGGCGAAACCATAACACATAGAAGACTACGTAGAACTGGATCCCAACCTTTTGAAAAAATCAACCAGCCAACCCATTCGACACAGTTGACATCCAAATCGAAATCGACCGTACAAAAAACAAAACTGCACCGGGCATTGATGAAACACATAACTAGTAAAGAAAGGGGGACCTACCCTTCTTTTTCAACTCCTTGACATCTATAACGCCTGCCTACAACTCGTCATATTTTCGAACGCCTGGAAAATAGGAATTTTAATTTTCATCTTAAAACACACTACTAAAGACCCCACGCTAGCGAAATCATACCGACCCAAATGATTGCTCCCCGTCCTGGGCAAAATCTTTGAGCACCTGCTTCTATTCAAAATTGATGCAATCCTGGAGGCTGCATACTCCCCCCGACAGTTTGGATTCCGACGTGGTAAATGCACTGAAGACGCTGTTTCACTGCTTCAACAAAAAGTTGCCACCTCTAACGCAAAATATGTATTAGCTATCTTCATTGATATTGAAGGTGCATTCGACAATGTCTGGTGGCCACACGCCCTAGAGAGGCTGCGAAACATAAATTGTCCGGAAAACATCTACGCTTTCTTAAGTGACTACGTTCGAGCCAGACAAATTACACTACGCGACCGCCTTCATTCTCATACGAAAGCCGTAACTAAAGGGTGCCCCCAGGGCTCAGTACTGGGTCCCAAGTTATGGAAGCTGGTATTTGACGAGGGACTAAGACTAATAGACTTAACTGACGATGTCAAAGTGATTGCCTATGCTGACGAAGCTGCACTGATTATAGAAGGCGAGTCCCGAGCAATACCCCAGGAGAAGTCTAACAGAGCACTCGATATACTGAACTCTTGGTCAGATAAAGCAAAATTAACCATCTCAAGGACTAAACCAAACAGTATGCTACTTAAAGGTAAACTTAACATTCATCCGCCTAGAGTCAGGCTCGACAACACAAACATAAAATACGTCCGTGAAATCCGATATCTGGGCATCACCCTCCAAGAAGGAAACAAGATCACAGCTCATGTTCAGAACATCTGCAACACGGCCAATAACCTAACCCAAGCCCTGGCCAGCAAATACTCAGCAAATTTGGTTCACCAAATACCATACACTATACTCCTCCATATTCGCGCCAATAATCTCTTATGCCGCTAGCACCGGGGCACCCAGGCTCAACGTCCACCATATCCGGAAACTCAAAACCTCACAAAGACAAGCACTTCTACGCGCTACTAAAGCTTACAACACGATCTCCAATTACGCACTTCATGTCATCTCAGGAGTTCTCCCAGTTGACCTCCTCCTCCAAGAACGTTCACACAGATTTAGAATACGCAGACGGCTCCCTTTTCACATAGGTAATCTCCACCTGGACATAGAACAATACGACACCAACGAGAAAGATCATTTGTACATCTTATTGCACGACGACATTGTTAACATATGGCAACAAAGATGAACCGAATCCCCAAATGGGAAGATCACGAGGGACTTCTTCCCTAGTGTCTCCGCACGTCTAAAAATGCCATGGATCAAACCTGACCATTATGTCACTCAAATTTTAAGTGGACACGGAAACTTCGCTGCAAACCTCATTAGGTTCAATCTTGCAGAGGACGATCTTTGCGCCTGCGAAGATAGCGAACTAGATACAATGTACCACATGCTATATACCTGTCCGCGCTACATAGAACCCAGAAGCAGCTAGAGCAGCTAGAGCCGTAAACGAAGTCTGGGCTCCTGACCTACAGTTCTGGACTCGTAAACACGCTTCACAGCTCTCAAAATTTTCGCCATCAAGCACTCCTGGAAAAAGAAGGAAACTAAACCCGCACTGGTGGAGAGACACCCTAGTGGGTAACCTATCACCCCAGCTGGAGCAAGGTTTTTGAGGGTTTCCCTTGCTCATCGGAAAATGCCGAGCTGGTTAAAAATCCTCCCACACATATTAACACTCTGCTCACACCTCATAGCACATCACAAACAAAGGACATAAAACACTCCAACCATAAAAGCAGGATAACTGCAACAATCACTAAACACAGTTACACAGCCCAAATACCACCAACATCCCATCCGGATGAAGCACCACGGGCACTTACAGGAACATAACAGCACAAATGGTTACCAAAGTTTGGTTTGGCCCGAGGTTCTGGATTCATTGCTTCGTACTCGGGGGGCAAGGGAGGGCACAAAAAAAGCCTCTTGATCAGGTTCCACACATAGTCGATAGCTGGCTGTTTCTCATCAGGTGAGTGCCAAACAGTAGGTCGCATGGTAGACGGAGCTCTCTCCCGAAGATCATGTTGGCTGGTGTCATTCCGGTGGTGTCATGGATCGAGGATCTATATGCCAGGAGGATGGGTGGCACGCGGACGTCCCAGTCTCGTTGGTGGCTCGAGACTACCTTCCGTAAGTGCTCCTCCAGGGTCTTGATATAGCGCTCCACCATTCCATCTGATTGCGGGTGAACGGGGGCGTGCGGGTCTTGTGTATCCCAAACCCGTTGGATCAGCTCTTTCATGATTTTAGACTCGAAGTTCCTTCCCTGGTCGCTGTGTAACTCCATCGGCACTATATATCGGCAGATCAGGTTCTCCACCAGTACCTTCGCCAATGTTGCCGCTTCCTGGTTCGGCATGGCGTAGACTTCTGGCCACTTGGTGAAATAATCCATGGCCAACAACAGGTACCGGTTTTCATCATCAGTAACAGGGAACGTTCCTGCCACGTCTATGGCGATTCTTGCAAATAGAGCACCAACATTGTACTGCTTCATGGCTCTACGAATGCGAGTTCTAGGCCCTGTGCTGGCAGCGCAGGTGTGACATTGTTGACACCACCTCTCGACGTCACTGCGTTGGTGCAACCAGTAAAACCTTTTTCGTAGCTTGTTGAGGGTCCGGTTCACTCCTAAGTGACCACCTTTTGCTCCTGGTGGACTTCCTCCAGGACCTCCTTGACTCTGGCTTTCGGTAGAACTAGTTGCTCCACAGACTTCTACCCATCCGCAGACTCCCATATTCTCTTCCTGACCACCAGGGAGTCCCACTGGGCCAAATATATTTGTAGATGGTGCTGTGACTGGCTACCTTGTTCCACGTTGGTCTCGTGCATGACATGACGTCCCGCAGTATCTGTCCCACGTCCACGTTGTTCTGCTGTTGTGCACTTAGGGCGTGATCTTCCCATTCAGGAGCTGGTCGTACGGTGTAGGCTCTGACCGCTTCCTGCCCTTCCTTTTCTTCCACCTTGGTGCAATGGCTGCATCTCTCTGGGCAGGGACGCCGTGAAGGTACGTCGGCGTTGGAGTGCCTCTTCCCCTTTCGGTGTTCCGAAGTAAAGTTGTATTCCTGCAGCCTCTAGTCCCACCGGGCGGTCTATCCTTCCAATTTATTAAAACTCAGGAGGCTGTCAGAGCTGAGTGATCGATCCTCAGATGTCTCTCTTAGCCGTACAGGTATTTGTGGAAGTGTCTCTGGGCTTCCACGACGGCTAGCAGTTCTCGACGTGTCACACAGTAGTTCCGTTGGGGTTTCTATAAAGTCCTGCTGAAGTACGCTATCACCTTCTCGTGTCCGTCTTGCTCCTGCAACAGGACTGCCCCAATCACCACGAGCCTCGCGTCCGTGCCCCGATGAACTTTGCCCCAGGAATGGTGTACCCGAGGATACAAAGAGTCCTTCATCCTTCCGAACGCCTCTGCCGTCTCTTCGGACCACTCGTAGGTTCTCTTCTCCTCGGTAAGCTGGCGATATTGGCGTAGCCGGCCACGAACCTCCGGTAGTACGTGCAAAGGCCTAGGAATCTCCTCAGTTCATGTTTGTTTCTAGGCCGAGGCCATTCCCTGACAGCGTGGACCTTCTCGGGGTCGGTGCCCACCCCGTCAGTACTCAGGATGTGTCCCAAGTTGCAAACTTCCTTCTTCAATAGTCAGCTCTTCTTAGGGTTAAGTTTAAGTCGTGCCTGTCGCAGTCGGGTGAACACCTTCCTCAGGTTTTTGAGCTCTTCCTCGAATGTCTTCCCGATGTCTATGATGTCGTCGAGGTAGAGGAGGTAGGCGTCGTAAGTCAGGCCACTCATTACTGCTTCCGTCAACCGCTGGAACGTGCCCGGCGCGTTGCAGAGGCCAAAGGGCATAACTGTATACTGCCAAACCCTTGGCCTGCCGAAAATGCAGTCTTCTTTTTATCTTCAGGGTGTAGGGCCACTTGCCAGTATCCTGACTTTAGATACAGGGTTGAGAACCACTGGGCGCCTGCCAAGGTGTCTAAGGTGTCGTCTATTCTGGGTAGAGGAAAACAGTCTTTCTTAGTTACGTCATTGAGCCGTCGGTAGTCCACGCAGAACCGGAGATCTCCATTCTTCTTCTTCACCATCAGTACTCGGTTTCCTCGATAATGCCCCGAGCATTCATCTCCTCCAATCGGTCGTTTATCTCTTTCCCCTTGGCGAGCGGATCCCCTCGGGGGTGTTGTCGAATTGGACGAGCGTCTCCAGTGTCGATGCAATGGAGTAATCTCTCGGTGCGGCCGTAGTCATCTTCGGATAGGCTGAATACGTCATGGTACGCGCGGACCCTCGATCGCTCGCGGCCACTGAGATGCTCTCCAGCTGCCTTCACGAGATTCTGAAGCGTCTTGTCCAAGGCTCCAGTTGTGGGTTCATGCTCTCCATGCTCATCCAGGATCGTTATTGAGCTGGCAGTTTCGCAGTAACCCAATAGCCTCCCGACCTGCAATCTCCCTGTCTTGATTCGACACATTGACGACTCTCACTGGCACCAGTCGACGAGAGGGAAGTAGGCACCTCGCGATGTACAGTACCTCCGATTAGACGCCCCCGGTCCAGCAGAATGTTCTGTTCGGGCCTGCCATCTACCCGCGCCGTCATCACCATCTCGCTTCCGGAAGGGATTACCTGGTTCTCTTTCAGGACGAGCCTGCAGGCCCTCGCGTCCCTCCGGTTGACGCTAAATGTTACCTCTTCTTGGCGAAATTTCAGTATGCGACGCCTGATGTCTACTGTCGCATCGAACTGTCGTAGGGCGTCTAACCCCAAGATGACGTCTTCGATAATGTTGGCCACGAACACCCAGAGCTGGAGTGTCTTGATCCCCAGCTTTAGCTCCAAGTAGACCTCTCTCAGGATGGGGAGCTATTCGCCCTACGCTGTACTTAGGCTGTAGGGTCTTAGTGGTGCTCTCTCATGTAAGCCTCGCACCAAGTCAGGTCTGTCGATGGTCAGCGACGCTCATGTGTGCACCAGGACTCTGCAGGGACGTCCTGGGTATCAGTGGCGAACAGTCCGTCGTCACTCCGCCCACTCACTGTTTTCAAAATGAGGCGTGGAGATGAGGATGACGACACCGGCGTGCCCCTCTCCACGGCGGCCTCTAGTAGTTATCCTACTGCTCCGATGACCCTACCTTGCACTCTCGCCTCAGATGTTGCGGTTTGCCGCAGTTCCAGCAGGTCACTTCACGACGTCGATCTCGGTGGGGCGTTGCTGGGAGACGATCCTCCGTGAAGTCCATGGAGACGCTCTTTTTGCTCCCCGATGCCGCCGCACTGGCCGTAGCTTTCGCGGCCTACATCCTCAGCGTAGCTGCCAGAGCATCGTTGATGGTCCTGCTCCGAGTGCAGTAGGTGTTGTTTTAGCTCTCGGTCGCGGACCCCACAGATGAAAGAATTTGCTGCTTCTCCGGCAACAGACTCTCTTGGTGGGCCTACCAGGGCTTGATTGGCGAGTTTATCTATCGCCATGGCGAATTCCTGGAGGGTCTCTTCTCGTTCCTGTACCCTCGTCCTCAGTTGTGCCCTGTAGGCCCCAGCCAGCTGATGATCCACCTAGTGGCCCTCCGAGTCGTCAAAGATGTCGTGCGCCGTCGCCTCCGTCGGAACGCTGGGCAGAATCTCCGCGGCCAGCTCCCGTAGCGCCGCGATTAACTGCGTGGTTCTCTCCCTCTGCGTCCATCTATTGTGTTCGGCCCCTAGCTTCAAACTGGCGCCTGAAGACAAACCAGGATGTCGTCCCGTCGAATTTGGGGGCCCTCACTGACGACCTCTGCGTCCCGTTATCGGTTTGGGGCTGATCTTCTTGCCTCACTCTTCCTCCGAGTGCCTGGTGTACTTCTAGTTTAATTAGGGCGTGGCACTCCTTGGTCTGCCTCTCTAGTTCGCTATTCACTGCCACTAGCTCTCCGTCTAGTTCATTTAGTCTTTCCTTAACGGGTGTCACTTCCTGCTCGAGTTCTCTCTTAAAGCTTAATTGCAGGTTCTTCATTTAACTTTTCATTTCTCTTAGGTCCTTTCTCGTTCGGTGTTCTGTCGGTCCATTTTTTCTGTCAGTCGGTCGTTCTGTTGGTCCATTTTCTCTTTCAGGTCGTTCCCGGCGTGGAGTAATGACTTTATCATGTCCTCCAACTTCCGTTCCTTCAATTATATCCCACTTCTTACCAACAGTGTAACAAGGGCTCGTCGGGGTTCGAAATCAGAATACTTATTTTATAATTGAAGAATGGAGGTTCCTTTATTTCCTGTCACAGTGCTCTATACAACTAGAAAACTCCTGAATGTTCTCCACTTCAGTCACCAGCTCTTCCGTTCACTAGTCCATCCGGTCACTAGTTGACTAGTTCTTGCGTTCACTAGTACTAGTTGACTAGTCCCTCTGGTCACTGACTCTTCAGCTCCTCAAGTCACAGTTACTTGAGGACGCGCTGATTAGTCTACAGCGTCCATTTCACACTCTGACTGGCTCTCTGCCTCTCACTACCCACGGACTGACTCTCAATGACTCTGACTGCGTCGGCTTGCTCGCGCGCTTATATAGACTTGTCGAATGTTCCAGGGCTTTTGTCGCGAAGGTTCTTCCTTCGTATGATCTGGAATCCTGTGGCCGCGCTTGGTCACACCCCTTAGCGCGTAGCTCCTCCCTACAGGCCTTCCCCCCCACGGAGCGCGGCCCACTCGCTGCACCTTATCACGCCCACCAGCGCTCCCCTCCCGTCCGTCCAATAGGGGGCCGTTATCTTTCCAGACGTCTGTCGTTTCTCGTAATTTCTAGGCAATCATGGCATTGTGACAATATTTATGAATACTTTGACATAAACCATTAATTGAAAACATAATCGCAAGATCAAAAACAACTCCTTCCATTTCCCATGTATCCACAATATCTAAAATAGAGGGACTTCCATCTTATTTATTTTCGATATCCATGTTATAATAATAATGCAATAATGGATATATATATGCATTTATCAACCACAGGTTATTTTCTCTGTTGGACATTAAGGGCCTACTTGAGAATATTATAGGATAATTTTTTTATGATACTGGGATAACCTTTCGCTATCCGTGCCAACTGAGCTAAGCAAGAGTTCACTTCAAAGAGCCAGATGGAACCTCTCTCCAATGATTGATTGCCCTTAACGGTCTCCCTCACTGACAGACAACTTGTGTCATATGCAGTAAGGACAATCAATCGCAGGAGAGAGGTTCCATCTGGCGCTGTGAAGTTAACTATAAATTAGCTCAGTTGGTAGAGCAGTGGCACGGATAGCCGGAGATCCTGCGTTCAAATCCCAGTGCCAGAGGAATTTTTCTCCTGTAATATTCTCGTCTAATGTCCAACAGAGACAATAATCTGTGGTTCATGAAAGCATATATATTCATCTCGAATGTTAACTGTACAATAACGGTGGAAGGCCGGTCAGAAAATCACTAATTAGTGTGCCTCACAATACTGCATATGACATAACTTTTCTGCCAGTGAGGTAGAACATTAAGGGCAATCAGTCATAGAAGAGAGCAGCCATCTGGCGCTATGAAGTGAACTCTGACTTAGCTCAGTTGCTAGAGGAGTGGCAAGGTCCTGGGTTCAAATCCCAGCGTCAGAGGAATTTTTTCTCCTATAATATTCTCACTAATGTATTGTTCGTTCAACTAATTCAATTACTATAGCCCCATTATTAATTGCATGTATGGTACTTTATGTGATTGTGTGGGGGACGGAAAAATTTCTGACCGTCTGTCTGTCTGTCTCAAATACGCTTTATCGGATTTTCATGAAACTTGCTGTACGCATTTATAACGTTCATGTGAAGAACCCAATTGATATTGAACCACATCGGTTCACCGGTACCCGAGTAATGCCCAATTTAGTGCCTATTTTAATAGATTATATTAGAAAGGCGCCTTAACTCAAACACGCTTCATCGGATTTTCATGAAACTTGGAGTACGTATTAACAACGTCCATGAGAAGAAACGTGTTGAATTTGGACGTATTCGGTTGACCGGTACCGGAGTAAAAAACAATTTAGTGTCTATGTTAAAGACGCGGTGACTCAAACTCGCCGTATGGGATTTTTATGAAGCTTCGTATACGCATTTGTAATGTCCATGGGAAGACGTCTATTTTTATTCCACGAAATCGGTTAGCCGGTTGTCACGTAGTGAAATTCGTGAAGTATAAAAAGCGGTATGGAACACGAAAGAACCACTCATAAACGAGAAAAACAAAAGAAACTGTTGATACTATGTGACCTTTGTTTGAATTACAGGAAGAAGGAAGTGCGCATGCGCGCGCGGAAAAGTTGCAAGAAGTGACGGTTGGCATTTTTCAAGAGAAGAGAGACAGACTTCGGAAGTTGAACAAGAAGGTTGTGAGGAGAGGAAGTCTTGAGTCAGCGGAGGATGGAGGAGCGGCAGTTGTGGCGATGGAGTTGCCTGACGTTCTGTGTCAGAACGTAATGGAAATATGGACAACTACACAAGAAAGCAACGATCGATGGCTGGGTGGATACAGCTATGGGTCTGGGACGAGCCAGAGCATGGGTTGACTTACGTCGTAGCCGCTCGTAGCGAACATCAGCTGGAGAAGAGGAATATGGGCGAGTCTAAGTGCAGCTTAGATTCGAATGGAATCCAGGAAAAGAAGTTGGACACCGGCAGAAGAAGCATTGTACATGAAGGGAGAAGAATAGCGCTGGTCTACTGTTGATGAGTATAAGAAAACTGTTATTTTAAGACATTTTGGAACGAGAGATTTTAAACTATATAATTCAAGTCTGCCTAGTCTAAATTTATGGCTGACGAACAGATTATTTTACGATAATGTAAATAGTAATTTTATGAAGAAGAATGAATAGAAAGAAGTAGGGAGTTAGATTAGTAACAGTTTTTACAGTAGTCCCATGCTATCACTTTTTGCCGTGAAGTTAGAAAAAAAGTTTGGTTTAGGAAGAGTTAAAGACAGAATTTGTAAGTTGGTTGAGAATAAGTCATTCACTTTGAAAAGAGAATGGAATTGTAGAGGATAGTAATTCAAGTTCAAGAAATAAAAGAGTAATGTAACAAGAGTTAGGTTAGTAGTGAAGGTTGAATAGGAAAGAAGTTTTGATGGAAAAGTTAAAGTAAGAAAAGTTACTTGAGGGTGAATGATAGTTTCGTAATAGGGATTCATTTTGGAATTCACGAACATAAATGTGCACCAAGTTAAAGTCAAGTAACAGGAAAGTATAATGTTAAATGAAGAAGAAGTTGAAATAAATTAAGTTTTGGCGAGCTTAGGCGCCTTATCGTAAGCAAAGGATTGGGAGATCGAATAAGTGTAATACTCCCTAATTTATTATAAGAACCAAAATTGTAATAATGGAAGTAGGTGTAATGGAAAGAAATGTTAGGGTAGCATAAATTAAGATAGTCGACGAGCTTAGGCGCCGTATCGTAAGCAAAGGACTGGGGGATAGAGTAAGTGTCATACTTCCAAATTTATTGTAATATCTAATGTAAAGTTGAAGAGGGCTATCAATTAATTTATGTGCGCGATGACTTGCGCTTTATCAAAGCGTTAGAATAAGGGAGACTGAGAAAGTGTTGTACTCCTATTGTTATAGATCATATAGAACCATTGCATCTAAAAATAGAAGTTGAATAGTAAATGGATTGGGGTTAAGATTGTAACCTAACAGAGTCAAAGTAGTTGTAGAAATTTTGGGTAGAGTAGTGAACTTGAAAAAGAGTGAAAGAAAGTCTAGAAGCCTAGGGGCTTAAGAAAATACAATTCTAAAGTGAAGTTAGATTGAGTTAAAAGTGAATTTTCGTAAAGTGAATAATGGTTAAAAAGGGAATAGTGGATAAAAGTTAGAAGAAGGTTAGAAGCATTAAACGTGAAGTTTTGCTACAAATAAAAGGTTAGGAGAAGAAAAAGAAAGAAAAGAAGCTAATAATTCTTATAAAAGTTGTTATGAATAAATAGACTAAGTAAGGAGGATTGTTAGTAGAGGGATTCTTGGGTGATAGGAACTCCTGAGATTTCAAATAAAGTAAAATAAAAAGTGAAGTCTAGTAGTAGAAGTCTAGTCCGAACATAGCGAAATAAAGTCACTATTAAAAAGGTTTCAGAAGTTATCGATGTCTGAGGCGTTCATCTGCCCCAAGAGCAGTTAGGAAACTTGGCAGGGACCTTGGGCATCGATCTATCAAAATTAAGTTTTTTTATTGGCCTTTAATATTTCACCGGTTGCAGGGGAGAGGTCAGGTTGACTGTAACTCAGAACCAAGACACCGCCACTGTATCGGAGGTCTATCGCCATAGTTCAATCTGTGGATATAGATCTAAATTTCCATTTCATTCTTCTATGTTATCTTCACTATTTCTCTGTAAAAACAACTTATTATTCTTCAACGGAACAAATAGGAACAGACTAATTAAGGGCACTAACCTTAGTGAAAACAAGTCATTGAGTATTGTTCTTCATGTAATCAATGTTGATTTTGAGGATAGTAATATAAGGTGTAGTTGTAATGACTTTGTTAATTATGAGAATATGCAATGAAGAACTAAGAACTTGTTGCAACTGAAAGTAAAAATTGTAAAGCAAACAGAGAAAAAAAATTGAATCTTGTTGAATAAAAATATTGTTAATTGTTGGAAAAAAATAGTTAAAGTGGCCTTATTATTTAGTTAATGGTATAAGAGTGTTACCCCCTTAAAATAATAAGAACCCCTCCCTATCTCCACTGTTTAAAAGCTAAGCTGAGAGGCATATATATATATATATATATAAGATTGTATATGTATAAAATATATTGTGAACGGACTTAAGTAAATTTTGATTCAGAAGTTGCAAGCCCCTCCCTGCACTTCTGAAGAAGAAATAATAAGGATAGCTGATTGGTGGATGTGTAAGATGGTATCTGTGGATGGCGCCCTTATCAAATAGAAATATTTCCACAAATACAAGAGAAGCTGGTCAGTAGTAAATATAGTGAAGAAGTTTCAGAACACCCTGTATGGTGATGTTGTGCTAAATAGTGTTAATATGATAAAGTACACTTGCCGTAGGTTGTAATTCCAAGACAGGTGCACTTATGTAACTGGTTAACTGGATCATTCTCCCGATAGTTCATCGGACTTCATAGCTAGGTTACGTAAAGATATATTATTGAGAAAAGATTTATAAAATGAACTTTAATTAAAATAAAGTAAGAAAAGTCCGTCACACGGTACTGGAATAATGCCCAATTTAGTGCCTTTTAAGTTAATATATCCGAAAGTCGCGATAACTCAAATATGCTTTATCGGATTTTCATGAAGCTTTCTATACCCATTTATAGTGTACATGGGAAGACGTCTTTTGATACTGGAGCAAAGCGGTTGACCGGTACCGGAGTAAAACCCAATTTAATGTCTATATTAAAGACGCGGTAAATCAAATACGCTTTATCGGATTTTCATGAAACTTAGTTTATGCATTTATATCGTCAATGGGAAGACGTCTGTTGATATTGGATAAAATCGGTTGACCGGTGTCGGAGTAATGCCCAATTTAGTGCCTATTTTATGGTGATATATTATTAAGAATTTAACAAATGCAAATCTGTTATCCTGACAACATATCGATTTACATACTTCATATACGGCTTTGGAATAGTTAGCCATGACGCATTCCTTCGCATTTAACCTGAGACGTACGGTGATAATAACGAAGTAAATTGTAAGATTCAATTATCAAACTATTCAGTATTGTTAAAACTTTCCGGGCTCTGTTGCCGTGGTCCATCGGATTGGTTTCCGGACGTTTCGCCCACAACTGCGGCAGGCATCATTAGCGGTGAGTTCTGCTTGGGAGTTTCCTCGGCGACGTCTTGCTGTCGACTGATATAGCAGCTGGATTTCGGCGCTTATTTATAGGCTGTTGGCTGCACATACTCGCACCGTTGTTTGCAGCTGATTGGTCGGTCGTTGTATCAGCCGTTTCTGGTTGGCTCCCTCTTTCTATTGAACTAGGATCTTCAGATTGGCTGCTAGACTGTTGAATGGCATTGATACTGTTTTGTAGTGCCGGATACCACACCTTGTTTAGTTTTAAGCCCTCTTCCTTTCTATTGAAGTTGTTTTTATGTTTATAGATTTCTATTGCCACACGTTGTAATCTTGCTTGATAGGTTTTTGTAGTTGCCAAGATTTTAGTTTGGTTGAAGCAGATGTCGTGCTCGTTACCGGAATGTGCATGCTCCGCTACTGCAGATTTCTCGACCTGTCCCAGGCGGCAATATCTCTCGTGTTCTTTCAATCTTATATCTATGCTGCGTTTTGACGTACCTACGTATACAGCTCCACAAGAACAAGGTATCCTGTACACACCGGCAGAAGACAGAGGTTTTCTGATGTCTTTGGCAGAACGTAGTGCATCTCTGAATTGTAAAGTGGGTTTGAAAACAGTCTTTACTCCATGTCGCGCCAATAGCCGACCAATGAGATCTGTTACGTTCTCAACGTAAGGCAAGAATGCAACGCCCCTCTCTGTCCCACGCTGACTGGAAGCGGAAGGTCTTCCAATCCTTGGCCGCGCAGCTCTTTTAATTTCCTGCGTCGTGTATCCATTAGCCTGAAGTGCGAGGTTTATATGTTGCATTTCTTCAGGGAGACGATGCGGTTCACAAATCCGGTTTGCTCTGGTTATAAGAGTTTTCAATACCGCACGTTTTTGGGCCGGGTGATGATTTGACCTCTTATGTAAATGACGATCAGTGTGTGTAGGTTTTCGGTATACTGTATGGCCTATAGTTCCGTCACTATTCCTATTAACCAAAACATCCAGGAATGGAATTAGTCCATTGTTCTCTTTTTCCATAGTGAATTGGATTCTGGGATGTATACCATTTAGATAATGCAAAAAAATCCGTTAGAGCTTCCTCTCCATGACCCCAGACGACAAATGTGTCATCAACAAATCTGTACCAGTTGCGAGGTTTTTGATGATAGCTGTTCAATTCTTTGGTTTCAAAGAATTCCATGTAGAAATTCGCAACAACAGGGCTCAGTGGGCTCCCCATAGCAACACCATTCTTTTGTTCATAGAACCTCTGATCCCATTGAAAGTACGTCGTAGTTAATACTCGTACATGTTGAAATAAATGACATATGTCTTCCGAAAATATCTGTCGTATCTGCTGAATGACATCCTCCACCGGAACCATGGTGAAGAGAGAAACGACATCGAAGCTTATAAGCAGGTCGTCTGGTTGAAGATGAATGTTTTTTACCTTTTCAATAAAATGAGACGAGTCCTTGATGTACGAGTCAGTATGTCCAATGTGGGGTTGTAGAAGTCCCGATAGATATTTGGCCACTGCGTAAGTTGGTGAGCCAATGCTACTGACAATTGGCCGAAGAGGAACACCCTGCTTATGTATCTTGGGCAATCCATAAAGTCGAGGAGGCAGAGCCGTAGAAGTTCTGATTCGTTGCTGGTCTTCTTTGGGAATTGTGGACTTCACCAGCAGTTGATCGGTCCTTTTCAGAACCACACTTGTGGGATCCCGAGGCAATTCATCATAGGTGGCCGGGTCCAGTAGGTCCCGTATTTTCGACTTGTAGTCCACGGTGTTTAAAACGACTGTGGCGTTTCCTTTGTCAGCAGACAAAATTACTATATCTTTATTATTATAGAGCCTCTTAAGTGCCAATCGTTCTTTCTTGGTAATATTGCTCTTAGGAGATTTTGCTCGTTCAAGAATTCTAGAAGTATCACGTCGAATAGTCTCTGCAGCAACTTCCGGAAGTTTCTTTATCCCTGCTTCCACGTTAGCAATAATATCTTCCACTGGGAGGGTGATGGGAGTTATGGCAAAATTCCCACCTTTGGATAGAAGCGAAATCTCTTCCTTTGCCAGCTGAGTATCAGACAAATTTACCACTATGCGGTCAGTGTTCAAACTTTGTGATGATTCCTTTGCAGAGTTGCAAGCGTCGAATTTTTTCTTGTGACGTTCAGTGGTAGAAAGCATTGTGGAAACCATGGAGTCATAAGTGATTCTATCCACCAGGTCCCAATCCTTGGTGCTTATTCTTGGCTAACAGCTAGATGAATAGACATGAGATTTCTGTCATTAAGGGCCAGTTCCTTTCTTGAATTATGAATGCGCTCCCGTAGAAATGCTAGTTCTGTTCTGTCGTATATGCGATGTGAGGCTGCGGTTTTGAAAATTCTTTTTACTTGAAGAAAATGTGGAATAATGCCCTTGTCTCTACAGCGTAGTAAAAACGTTAGAGAAGCCAGAAGCCGAGATTTCTTCTTCCGAAGAGACTCCAGTCGTCGTATCTGTCTAAAAGTATCCTCCCCGTAGAGGTTAGATATAACATGATGTAGGCTTTCACGGCCGTGGACTACAAGTCGAAAATACGGGACCTACTGGACCCGGCCACCTATGATGAATTGCCTCGGGATCCCACAAGTGTGGTCCTGAAAAGGACCGATCAACTGCTGGTGAAGTCCACAATTCCCAAAGAAGACCAGCAACGAATCAGAACTTCTACGGCTCTGCCTCCTCGACTTTATGGATTGCCCAAGATACATAAGCAGGGTGTTCCTCTTCGGCCAATTGTCAGTAGCATTGGCTCACCAACTTACGCAGTGGCCAAATATCTCTCGGGGCTTCTACAACCCCACATTGGACATACTGACTCGTACATCAAGGACTCGTCTCATTTTATTGAAAAGGTAAAAAACATTCATCTTCAACCAGACGACCTGCTTATAAGCTTCGATGTCGTTTCTCTCTTCACCATGGTTCCGGTGGAGGATGTCATTCAGCAGATACGACAGATATTTTCGGAAGACATATGTCATTTATTTCAACATGTACGAGTATTAACTACGACGTACTTTCAATGGGATCAGAGGTTCTATGAACAAAAGAATGGTGTTGCTATGGGGAGCCCACTGAGCCCTGTTGTTGCGAATTTCTACATGGAATTCTTTGAAACCAAAGAATTGAACAGCTATCATCAAAAACCTCGCAACTGGTACAGATTTGTTGATGACACATTTGTCGTCTGGGGTCATGGAGAGGAAGCTCTAACGGATTTTTTGCATTATCTAAATGGTATACATCCCAGAATCCTATTCACTATGGAAAAAGAGAACAATAATAATAATAATAATAATAATAATGTTTATTAGCCTATGTCCATACAGGTGAGGCATCGTCAATATACATAATAACAGTTCTTATAAGACAAAGTCAGCAGTAAGGAATTCGTGTACAGAGTAAAATGGTCTCCTTATTAGCCATGCATATACATAATTTTTAAAACTATTTATGGGTAAGCAACGGACGCTTAAAGGCAGTTTGTTGAATAAATTAATTCCATTATAAAAACAAGTGTTATAAGAACTATTTAAACGACACTTCGGTAGATTTAAATCTGCCCTATGTCTTGTATTATAATTATGCATTTCTATATCAGTATAACTCTCTAGATTATTCTTGACAAATAAGATACAATAAAATACATATAAGTTAAAAACTGTCATAATATTCATTTCAGTAAAAAGAGGTCTACAGCTTTCTCTCTGACTTTTGTTTGCCATTATCCTCAGGGCCTTTTTTTGGAGAAGTAAAATCGAATTTGTTTCCCTGGAATGACCCCAGAGATATATTCCATAAACAATATGGCTTTGTAAAAGAGCAAAATACACAGTCCTTAAAACTTCAAGTGAAATGCAATTCTTAATTCTTCTTAGAACAAAAATACCTCTCGCCATTTTCTTACAAATATTTTCAACATGGGGCTTCCAAGTAAGCTTAGAGTCTAGGTGAAAACCAAGTAATTTAATATTGTCGCAGTTATTAGGTATCGTGCTTGTAAGACCAAAAGAGTATTTCTGAGTCTTTGAATCATTTAGAGCAAACCCATTTCTACCAAACCAGTCCTTTGCAGCTTTGAGGCCATCCATTTCCATATGTTTCATCTGATCTAAGCTTTTATCAGAAGATATAAGAGTGGCATCATCTGCATATAACACGATATCCACTGGTATATTATAAGACAGATCATTTACTGCAACGAGAAAAAGTAATGGTGCCAGTATAGATCCCTGTGGAACTCCACAGTTTATGGATCGAATATCAGAACTTTGGTCGTTTATACTAACAAACTGTTTCCTGTCATATAGAAAGGACTTAATTAAGTTCAACTCAGCGTTATTAACCCCATAGTACTGTAACTTTTTAATTATCAGTTTATGATCTATGGTGTCAAAGGCCTTAGTTAGATCACAGGCTGTTAGTGATAGTTGATCCTTATTTTCAAAAGCTGTGATGATCTTTCTGACTACATATTCAGTAGCTAACACCGTGGACTTTCCTTCCAAAAACCCATACTGTTTGGGTGATATTATGCCTCTTAGATATTCCAATAACTGTTTATGCATGAGAGATTCAAAGATCTTGGACAGAATTGGTACCAAGCTTACTGGTCTATAATTAGCCGGAGAGTTCTTATCCCCCTTTTTGTAGACTGGAACAACTTTACTTATTTTCAAGCGGTCAGGGTAAATTGCATACTGGAAACATAGATTAATTAAAGTAGTTAGGGGGGCTAAAATTGACAGGATAATACTCTTAATGAAGTAGTTGGACATGCCATATACATCATTGCTCCGAGAATTTGACAATTTGCTTGTTACGTTGTACACCTCCTCTCTGGTGATTAGTTTCCATTTTAAACTTGTACCACATTGTGGAGCATTTTCACATAGTTTCATGGCCTTTGTTATATCCATTTGACAGCTATTAACAATATCATTAACTGACTGAATACAGTACTGTTGAAAAGCCTGTGGTTCAATTTCAACCTTGTTAGAAGTATTAATGTTTATTTCCGTTTTAACTATGTTCCAGGCTGCTTTAGTTCTATTATGGGCTGTATTAATAAAATTATCATGAGCACACTTCTTTCTTTCAACCACTAAACATTTATAATTGTCATTCAGCAATTTGTATTTTATCTTGTCACTTTCCAGGTTTGTAGACTTGAAAACCGTCCTCTGAGCAAGTACTCGGCGATGTAGTTTATCGAGATCATTACTGTACCACTTAACAGCACTCTTAGTTTGTCTTTTATATTTATATGGAAAGCAGTAATTATAGTGTACTATCATATGATTGATAAAGTTTGCGAAGGCAGTATTAATGTCTCTTTCATTATTTAAAATTTCCCAATCAGTATCAAACATAAATTGACAAAACATTTCTATATTGGTCTCATTCATGTTACGAAACCTAATAAATTCTCTGTTTACTTTCTGTTTACTTTACTGTTTACTTTCTCTGGACTACTTCCATTCCTGGATGTTTTGGTTAATAGGAATAGTGACGGAACTATAGGTCATACAGTATACCGAAAACCTACACACACTGATCGTCATTTACATAAGAGGTCAAATCATCACCCGGCCCAAAAACGTGCGGTATTGAAAACTCTTATAACCAGAGCAAACCGGATTTGTGAACCGCATCGTCTCCCTGAAGAAATGCAACATTTAAACCTCGCACTTCAGGCTAATGGATACACGACGCAGGAAATTAAAAGAGCTGCGCGGCCAAGGATTGGAAGACCTTCCGCTTCCAGTCAGCGTGGGACAGAGAGGGGCGTTGCATTCTTACCTTACGTTGAGAACGTAACAGATCGCATTGGTCGGCTATTGGCGCGACATGGAGTAAAGACTGTTTTCAAACCCACTTTACAACTCAGAGATGCACTACGTTCTGCCAAAGACATCAGAAAACCTCTGTCTTCTGCCGGTGTGTACAGGATACCTTGTTCTTGTGGAGCTGTATACGTAGGTACGTCAAAACGCAGCATAGATATAAGATTGAAAGAACACGAGAGATATTGCCGCCTGGGACAGGTCGAGAAATCTGCAGTAGCGGAGCATGCACATTCCGGTAACGAGCACGACATCTGCTTCAACCAAACTAAAATCTTGGCAACTACAAAAACCTATCAAGCAAGATTACAACGTGAGGCAATAGAAATCTATAAACATAAAAACAACTTCAATAGAAAGGAAGGGGGCTTAAAACTAAACAAGGTGTGGTATCCGGCACTACAAAACAGTATCAATGCCATTCAACAGTCTAGCAGCCAATCTGAAGATCCTAGTACAATAGAAAGAGGCAGCCAACCAGAAACGGCTGATACAACGACCGACCAATCAGCTGCAAACAACGGTGCGAGTATGTGCAGCCAACAGCCTATAAATAAGCGCCGAAATCCAGCTGCTATATCAGTCGACAGCAAGACCTCGCCGAGGAAACTCCGAAGCAGAACTCACCGCTGATGATGCCTGCCGCAGTTGTGGGCGAAACGTCCGGAAAGCAATCCGATGGACCACGGCAACAGAGCCCGGAAAGTTTTAACAATATGGACACCGACCGTGAAAGCCTACATCATGTTAAAACTATTCAGTGTTTATTTCGAATACTGTTATATGCATAAGATATAAACACTGAAATAATTAAGCCTACATACATTAAGTGGAGTTCTTCGCCAGTGTATTTTGTGAAATGATGACATAATTATTTTAAGAATGTCTTATATCAGGGTATACGAGTTTGAATTTAGATTAAGTATCAAACTTTAGACCTTTGTTCGTCCGTAAGTATTGCTTAATGAATCGATCTGCAGCTTAACTCGGAAATCGATAACAAAAATGACTTATTATCTGCAAATCATAATTCCAATTACTTTTTACTGACTAAGCAAACGCATACTGGCACTTTGTTCCATCAGTTTACCTGATTATATTATTAAGTGCCAGTATGGTACTTCATGAGATTGTGTCTGTCTGTCTGTCCGTCCGTGTGTCTTTACCCGTTTTAGCTCAAATACTCTTAATCGGATTTTAATGAAACATGGTATACGCATTTATAATGTTCATGGGAAGAATCCTGTTGATATTGGGCCAAATCGGTTAATCGGTAGCGGAGAAAAATCGAATTTAGTGTCTATTTTAAAGACGCGATAACTCAAACAGGCTTTATCGGATGTTCATGAAATTTGGTATACGCATTTATAATGTCCATGGGATGAAGTCTAATGATACTGGACCAAATCGGTTGGCCGGTACCGGAATACTGCCCGATTTAATCCCTTTTTATGGTAATATATCACAAAGGCACGGATAACTCAAATACGCTTTATCGGATTTTCATGAAACTTGGTATACTCATTTAAGACGTTCTTGGGTGCAAGCCTACTGAATTTGAGCCAAATAAATTGACTGATACCGGAATAACGTGTATATCAATATTAATTTTGTAATGAATATTCTTCCATAGCCCACAATATATTAAAATAATATAACAAATTGCCAATCGTATATTGATATTATTAGCAACCTTAATTGATTCGTTTCTTCTTAACGACGTCAGTGGAGGATAAGTAATAATGTAATTTACGTAAATAAAAGATTTTAAACAACTAGCCGTTGCATATTGATATTATTTTGTGAATTCTATAGATATGTAGACTACCGATATTTACATTAGGCTATATTTTAATGTGAGTATTTTTCTTATTGTGCAGCAATATACCTAATGTAATTCCTGACATATAGATTTCATATTGGCTTTTTATTAATCAATAACTTTTACGGCTGCTTTATTCTTGAAACACACATATCAGCGAATCGTAGGCCTATTCCATTATTATTATTATTATTATTATTATATTTCCGGCACATTTGTTTTTTTAGTTTAACTCGGAGATCTATTACAAAAATGACTTTTGTGCATGGGCCTATCACAATTGCGTTTATCACTTATTAAAAAAGCATACTGGCACTTTGTTATATCAGTTTACCTGATTTTATTAGTAGTTGCCAACAGATTAATCTCAAGGTAAAGCAGCTTTTCTTAAATTATTTTTTTATTCCCATAGACCGGATTTGTACAAATCTCTGACTATGGAATTTACTATAATTGACAGAAAATGTGAGCTGTAAAAGCATTAGGGTAATTAAAGCGAAATAATAGAAATGGACCGATCGAAGTGGCCGATATGGTAAAATGTTGGACTCAAATTCAGGTAGTCCTAGGTTCAAATCCGGTGTCCGTCCAATTTGACATGGGTTTTTTCATGGTTTTTCGCCAGTCGTAAAAGCGGATACTGAATTGGATATTTACTTATAACTCATACTCGCTGTCATACTGTATCGTATTTATTGAAATTAATTGTAGCATTTCAGAAGAAATGCTAAATATTGTAAGTGTGAGGGTTCTTTTTTGTATATTCATTTGTCAAACATTATTGAAAGCACTTTATAAATATTCTCTTTTGAATATTGTAATGCTATGAACACACTCTTTAAACACTATTAACCATTTTTTTGTATGAGTGAATCGATGTCTGTATGGATATCTCGAAATTCTATTAATGTTTTATAAAGTTTTCCTGATACTCTAAAACATTAATCATACAACAATTTGTTAAACAGTTTTTATCAGTTTTCCAGATCTTTTGAAATATGAAGATGTTATACATACGTCGTATTTCTAGACAGAAGTCTCGAGAAGTTTCTACGCTACTTCGATTTAGAAACTGAAAGCGCTGTATGTATCTAGAGGAGGTACGTAAGCCAACCTGTCTGACTCGTATTCACTTTTCATCGATCTCAGTACCACTGCTTTTGGTACCCAGACTTCGTGGTACTTACTACTGCTCTACTCAACGCAGATTATGTAGATCATAGGAGAACTTCCAGACTTGGGCTTAAAGGCAAAGAAGCCATCAACGACCGCTTCCTGCAGCAACCTCAGCATGACAGACTTCACTACATAACACATGCCCACAGCATGGCAGCATATATAATTATCTTGAAACATTTGGCACTTGGTGCAGGGTTCGCATTTCAACTACCTATTAGCTGAAATGCGATGAGCTCTCATTTTGCATACTCTGCATGTATAAATTTTCTGGAGTCTTTGGGCAAATTGCCAGCTCCGCTTTATATGTATTCATTCAAAGTTCAGCTAAAGATTGCTAGAACATTTAATCAATCATATTAATCAATCTTAATATAAATAACTAAATTGACAGTGCATTTCAGTAACACTGTTGTACTACTTTGGCTTTATGCCCAAATAAATTGCTATCTCTGTTATTGAACTATATTGATATTATTTCTTATCATCCACTGCTAACCTAGCTACCAGAAGGAAGATTATAAGGAATAAGGAATAAGGAATAAGGAATTAGAGGAACAGTTTACAAATTATTTGAATCATATCTGAGCAATAGATGTATAATGACAAAGGTTGACAGCCATATAAGTGAAATATCAAATATTGATATTGGTGTGCCACAAGGAACGATATTAGGACCAATCTTATACTTAATATATGTAAATGATTTGCTAAATTTAAACCTAGATCAAATAAACGGCTCCATATTTTCATACGCAGATGACACTGTTGTGATTTTCAGTGGTCATTCATGGGAAGTAGCATATAAATACGCTAATACTGGCATGAAAATTATAAAAAAATGGTTCGATTCTAACCTTCTGTCACTAAACGTGGATAAATCAACATTAGTTCCTTTCTCATTAACATCTACTGGTCAGATAGCGCGGAAAAAATGTACAAATTTAAATTTAATAATACATAATTGTAATTTTGATGTGAATTGTAAATGCTTACCACTGAAAGAAACAGCCGTTGTGAAATATTTGGGTATTTTTATTGATAAACACCTTAAATGGTCTCACCATGTTAACTACATCTGTAATAGACTACGCCGAACAATTCATAAATTTGTCATTTTACGCCACTGTATGCCCATTACTGTTTTACGTTCCGTTTATCTAGCACTTTTCCAGTCCATTATTCAATATGGCATTCTCGTCTGGGGAGGATTAGCGAAAACTACCCTTAAGCCCCTCTGCCTTTTACAAAAAAGAATAATAAAAATCTGTCTAAGAAAACACATTGATTACCCAACTAGCCTAATATTTTCGGAATTTAATGTTTTAAGTTTGGACCAAATTTACAAATTTTCTATACTAAAATATTTTCACAAACATCGTATAAAATACTCTTCCAGTGATCATATCTACAAAACTAGACGAAATACTAATTTACTCCTATTAGAACCCAAATGTCTCACATCGGCAGGATTAAAGCATAGCATTAATTTTGGACCGCGCTTCTATAACTCAATTATCAGAAAAAATCCTGATCTCTCAGCATACTCCACTGTTAAATTTAATAGATATGTAAAGAATTTTTTGTAATTTTTTAGCTTTTAAGTAATTTTTGTTTCACTCCTTTTATGTATTTATGTTTTTATGTTTAATGTTTTTGTTTTACTTTCTTTTTTAGTTAAGCACATTATACACTCTATTTCTTTGTCTCTCCTCTTTCTTCACTTTGATATTTTTGAAACGGCACCCGAGCACGAGCAGTCTTGCTCATTCGGGTGTATTACTAAATGTAATACCTCTTGTAATATCTCTTGTAATAAATAAATAAATAAAATAAATAAATAAAATATGAAAAAAAAAAAAAAAGTATATGTTAGGGATCCTAGACTCCTACCTAATCCAAAATCCCTACATTAATATAAATTGAATTTATTCACTGGTGCCTTAAAACACACCGACAGTAGAAAATAGGCGAGGATCAATAGTTGTATGGCCTACTGGTATACACATAGAACCTGAACTCCTGATATGGTCTTAATGCTCAGAGGACTATAAATGAAACTGAATTTAAAAAAAAATAGAAATGGAAACCTTGCAACCTTGTAGTAATTTTTCACATATATTCTTCCTTAAAAACCTACCTCCTCCTGCATACACATACAGAATCAGAAAGATTTCTGAGGAAACAGTTTATGATCGTAGAGTCATTCTTGGGGTCCAATATTTGTTAAGCGGATTATCGTAGTGATCAGTTCCCCCATTGCTATGTTGCTATTTTGAAGACGATTGTAAAATTTTCTTTCAAATTCTTCCATGAGAACATAATAAATATTCAACTTACAATTTTCGTGACTTTGTTAGTTATGCTTTTGTCAAACTGTCAGTTCATGAATAATTTTCAATGCCTTTTATTGAACAATTTATAGAAGTCTCAGATGAATTTCTTCAATGCAGTAAAACCTCCGTATAACGATATTTGTAGGATTGTGTTGTTATACAAGGGTTGTTGTTATATTAAGGGGCTGTAATCTGCCATATATTGGGAGAACGTTTTAGTATTTAACTGTGTGATCTACAAGATAATTCAAAGAAGATACATGCCATGCAAGACGCTGGAACACTTAGGTAACCACACATCAAATTGTTTAAGAGCTCTAATTTTGTACTCAAATTTACTGATTGTCAGTGTGCAGACGTCTCAACTATCGAAAAAGTAATAGGATTATTGATTTAACCCTGAGGGTCATGAAAGATTTCAGCCTAGCATATTTAAAAAATTTCAACTTCATGAACGATGGAAAAGGGGGAAATAAGATAGTTCCTCACATATCTAAGGCAAATCTAAAACAATTTGGTCGGTGTGACACATACTGAAGCAGCCGAACTCACTGTATGCTACGTCTCGCACATATAATCGACCCTATTCATCCTCTACTCATCCTTCGTGATGTGAAATTGTTAAGAAATGTAACAGGTATGAAGCCTGCAGAAAACAAATATTGGCTCGGAAGGAAACTACCATCTCCTACCAACAGCAGGACAAAGTTGTAGATTTACAATGACTAGTAAATTCCGAAATATTGTTATCAAGGTTTTCTAAAATATCTTCATCGTTGTGGCGAGTGACATTTAGCACTATTAAGATAGGAAGTTTGCCAGGACCAAACAAAAGTATTGTTAAAAGCGGGTTTATTGCTCTATCGATCTAAGCCGAGTGCCTTAGTTTCTGATAGTTTGTTTCGTTACGATTCGCATAAACTTGAAGTTTTCAAGGTTTTAAGTTAACAATTCTTGTAGTGTTTAACTGTTACGTGGTGCATTGTGAATGGTTCCATTGATATTTAAGATTGAAGACATATAAATTGCCTTACAAAGACCTACAAGAAGAGTTCAAAACATATACAAATCCAAGTAACTGTAAAAAAGTGCGTAAAACGTGATTCAAATAGATAAATAAATCAATGGACACAAAAAGTGACATACCCGCAACATAATCATGAATTGTTTTTCAATCGTGTCTTTGTATCAACGATGCATTTACTCCTTTCGGACGTGGAGATGTTCCGATTTGAATAATGTTCCAAACTTTTTTTTAAAAGATTCATTGTTTGTCTTAGACAACGAGATATTTGTGCTAACTAAGGTACCAAGGTCTTTTGTAAAATGGCAACGACTTAGAATATTCGAAACCACTACCACTTTGTCGCAGCGGAAGGTACGATTTTATTTTCTCCGCGGACCGAGGGTACTGTTCTCACGTGCTTTTCACCTGAACATGCTGTTGGTCATGGAATCGCAGTCGAAATCCATCAGTGGATAACAATTCCGCTTGAATACAGAAGTTTCTAGGGTTACTAGGCTTCGGCTTATGCATGTTTCATAAACTGAAATTTTTCGCACACAACCTTCCAATCACCATTGTCTGCTCGATGTTACTGTCACGAACAAAACAAACTCAGAGTTAAACAGTTAACTTTGAAAGTGAACGAGCCTTCAAACCTACGTTTGCTTATCGGGAGAGACGAAGGGCAAGTCAGCTGACAACAGTGTGAGAAATGCGACAAACATTGCTCTAAACTTTAGACACAGAAACCACGACATCAGGACCCTACGGGAGAACTCGCGCTGAATGTTTGACTCTTAAATGCGTTTGACACCACGATCTCACCGTTCAAAGGCCAGCGTATAGTCGTCTGTGCAACCAACATAGGCCTATATTGTTTTGTATAATATATTGTCCATGGTGCAGTCATTGACGATGTTTATTACAGATCTAAAGGTATTGACTCAGTCCTCGCAATTTCCTAGGGTTAGGTGGTCTCGATCGGATCTTGTAAGGAGCATTCCTAATGAAGTAGCTGCTCGAATCAGGGAAAAACAGCAAAAATGGCAGTGGGAGACTGCAAGCTGACCAAAATCTTCCAATCCGCCATCAACCAATGGAGTCAGTAGTGTGGTATTTTCAATGAAGTAACAGCCTACTTACGTGGTCACGTGATTCAATATGGGGGATGGCGCCAAATTTGAATATTACAAATGGTGGAAGGTGTGGGAAATTTAAAATTGTATTTCGATTTTAGTTAGTGAATACGCCGTTTTTGTATGTAAGCATATTACACCTGTAACAGGATATGTTCAAGGTCACCCGTCTCATACCACGCCTGGTGATATTACGCATCGTCATCAGTTTCCTAACATACATCATTGCATTCTACGATTATCATCCTTCTCTCACTCCCTCTCTCTATCTTTCTTTGGCTTCTGACACGAGATTAAAAATTTATTTACTATGAATTGGAGCAATGGCCACTCAAGTGTCCTTTATGACGTCACCAAATATTGCATCACTACAGACTGGCCGTAACATGCATCGGTAGGCTTGATCATACTTGTTGCGAAGTCACACGACTCACATTACAGCTGAGTCATGAATTCTTTATTTATGTGTCACGGCCGACGTACTAGCATGTTACAATAGTCAGATGATTCAAGATGGCTGAACACGCGAACGATATGTAATTGCAAAATGGTGGAAGGCGGGATATTTGAAAACGGTATATTGCGACTTAATGCGTACTTCTTATTATAGATGTCATAAAAAAAAGAAAATGGTATCCGGCGGGGAATTTAAAAATGATATATTTCGAATTTATGCGTATTTCTTATTATAGATGTCAGAAAAAAATGGCGTCTGGTAGGACATTTTAAAATGATATATTTCGAACTAATGCGTAATTCTTATTACAGGTTTCAGAAAATTCAAAATGGAATCCAGTGCAAGATTTAAATTACTGAAGAAAATACATTGTGGTGGATTTGAAATAGATAATGTGGTAATATTCGTACGAGAGTGTTCTATCCATTAAAAATTTATTCTGCGAGAGGTTTAAGGCCGGATGTATTTCTCATATTGCAGGTCAAGTCTGTACACGTTCTGGCTGGAAGTAAAGTAGGTCACGAGTGTCAAATTACAGAACACGCCTGTACATGTCTCGTGAGCGAGGCTAACTCGTAGCGTTACTATATATCTTCATCATCTTTTTTTAGCTTCCTCTTAACCCAATGGTGGAGTATATTTATGCCGTGGTGAGGCTAACTTCATAGCGTCACTATTTTAGTGATGAATTCACGGCATGATGCAATGGTCACATGATACAATATGAGGAACAAGCGCGCTACTCAAATTTATAAACTCCAAATCAAGATGGTAACAATGCACACTATTTGAAAAATGATATATTATAATTTCAAGATGGTCTGTGTTAGGGCTTGTTCCGTGAATATGTCAACATCAGATCCAACTCCGTTTTCACTTTTGCTTCCGTCCGTATATATTTTTATTGTATAATCCACATGTTCTTCTACTTTGCTAATTACTCTTAAATCCGCTGGATGAAGCCAGGTTTGTAATGTCATCGTTAGATCAAGTGGTTGGTTTATCATTTCTCCTTGTTGTACTGCTTCGGAAAGTTTTGGCAATTCGTATGTTCATGAGTCTTTACACCCTCTTGTACTTTGTCCGGTTGTACCGTCTTGTCGAAGCATTTATTCAAACTGGAGCACCAAACCCATATTGATTGTCAGTCATACGTCCATATGAAAATACGTTCTGTGATATCCTGTCAACTAGTAGTTTTTCGATAACTTTTCCTGCGATATTTAGCAAGCTTATTTATCGAATTTTGAGACTTCCCTGCTGTTTTATTTTCCTGTTTTCCTGGTTTTAATATTGGGATTATTTTTTTCTTTTTTCCGTAGCTTTAGGGAATTTTCCATTCGTTAAGCATCCGTTGTACTTCGTTGTTATAGAGTTTGGTAAGATTTCAAAAGTCCACAGTACTATCTTGCTCGTTATGCCGTCTTCTCCAAGAGCTTTTAAGTGCTCATTATGTTGAAAAACATTCATAATTTCTGAATGTGTAAATAACTTATCTCCGGTGTTTATTGGTATCTTTGTTTCTTCTCTTAATCTTCTATGATACTGACTATCTTCTTCTTTATTGACTGCCATGTGAAGTAGTTCAAAAGGTGCCTCATAGTATCTTCTATACTAGTTGTACTGGTTCCAATGATATGGTCGTTAATACTATACTTTTCCTTATTTTGTCAGATGTCAGTTTGTATATTTCATTACATGGATTGCTTGATGTAGTTATGTTACAATATTATCTCCATGAGTTAAATTGTTGTTTTCGTATCGTTTCTTAGTAATTCCTTTTTGCTTCAAAGTATTGTTCTTTACGTATTTCTCGCATTAAATCATTATTCTTTGTATTCTTGTACCTTCTCCTTATTTTACCAAAGTCATAGATTTCTATCTAATTTACACCGTCATGTATGAATTAGTTTCTTAGCTTTGCACTATTGTTTAACTTAATCCCCAATATCTTCCATCAATACATTCATGCTATCATACCATTTACCTAATAACATCACACTATAGGTTAATTACCAAGTGAGGTACTCTGTACAAACATTTTTTCTATAATACATCACAAGCTTTGTGGTTAAAATAATATGTTTATTGTTTTTCAGAGTTCTATGACAGGATACCACACCATTCCTCACACTGCCTTTGAACTCGTCCTGTTCAGCATACCAGTCTTAGAGCCATATTTTATAAGCACTTGACACAAGTAACATTTTTTTATGAGATGTTTATCGTAATTTACAGAGCACCTAAGCATTTATACCAGTTGTAATAACAGTTATTGGTAATATTGTTTTAAACTCAAGGTCATTGCATGCGATAATCTTCACTTTAATACTATTTAATTTCACTTTTTCGGCTATGTTTGCCCTATATATTCCATTTCTACTTCAGTTCTACTTATAAAACTTCTTTGACCAAGGCAATTATTCACGTCTTCTCATTATAACACCTATTAAGAAACCTTAGGAAAAGGAGTTTTTAAATCTAGTTCTGATATCTAAATTTCCTTCTTTACCCATGACTAGCTATAACTTGTCATCTGCAAGTTGGATAATTTTTTTTTAGAACCTCGACGATCACAATTCTAGCATCCAAGATGGTTGATGAAATAATTATCATTATTATTACAATAATGAATAGAAGGAGAAAGTGTGATGACTCGGCCGCTCATGCAATAGTGGGTATAGGGAGAGCGGCGGTCCACCGAAACACTGGCAGCACCTTCGTTTGCGTTTCAACTTCTGAATTCTGCACATGATAGTTTGGCGTATTATGATTAAACTCGCAATCTTTATTTAACCCTTGGTCGTATTTCTGTGAAATTTGTGCCGAAATAATCTACACCCAACAGTCCTTCTGATGGTTAAAACCGAGACTTAAAAATGCTGACATAAGTGTTTTTAATTCAATATATAAACATCACCAATTACACTAAATTCATAAAGGGGGAAGCGGAATTTGATTATGCGACAAGTTTTTTTCATTTTTGTGACCCGTAAAAACTTCAAGCGAGAAGTTTTAGTGAAATATTTGAATTTTGGTTTACGAGTAATTGAGTGGTAATTATTCCGGGTGCTACAGCTGTCTGAATGATTTGGGACGATCGTGAAATGACGAGGGTGAAGCAAATTTTATATTTTTGTATCCAGAAAGAGATTCAAGCATGTAAGTTTTAGTGAAATATTTGAATATTATTATAAATCGAGTACTGTCTTTATATATACAATGGTTTACGAATTATAGTAATTACTCCAGGTGCTATAGCTATCAAAATGGTATTGAGGTATTTGCAAGCATCTTTTCCATAACTTACCAGCAATAACGTAAAAATTTTAAAATAGTTTATTCGTGTACTCAATAATAATAATAATAAATTAACAACTGACTACTTGTACTAATACTGCAAGATTGACCCGCTGGGGAAAAGTAATGAATCAAGCTTTTTTCTAACTTCGTAAATCCGCACTTCTATTATTTATACATTTGTTGGATTATTTATTATGTTTTCTGTTCATTTGTGTTAGTAATTTTTATTTCTAATTAGCATAGCAAATACCTTATTAGTTTAATATCTTATTACGCATTTTTCATACTATAATTTAACAACATAAAAACGAAAGCTACACCAGTTAAATGGGTAGCGAATTGCCGAGAGTTTAAGAACATAGTAGCGGACTGTAGTTAAGGCAAGAAGATTTTATTTTTAATGAAAAATCAGGGAAAATGCTTTAAAATATAGTGCGACAAATGTAGAATGCATTGCAAAGTAATTTTTGCGTATGTGTGTCTTTATCGCATGTTGAGACGCCAATTATAAAGATCCTGTGCTCTATTTTTGTAGTGCTGCTCATGAAATTTTCCGTGCTTTGCAATTCACAAACCATCCATTAGTTTATATTATCTCTGTCGCATAATGTGTACACAGATCTACACTTATGACCTGTTTCACCTACATAACATACCCCAAACAGCCAGGAGAAAATTAATATTAATATAAATAATATTACTATTAATACAATACAGTATTAATACAAATTAATACTCTGTAATATTCTATACAATGTAATATGAATATTATATGATATTTTCCCGGGCTACTAACCAGGTGGTGAATTGGATTAATTCCGACGTTTCGAAACCAAACTGAGGCTTCATTGTCAAGGAGAAAGAAATGCCGGGATTAGATGGCGTGTATTTATAGGACTGCTGTGAATGGGGACATCCGGATTGGAGAAAGGATTTGTTGAAGACCAACCATTCAGGAAACAGATGGGTGCTGTAAGAACAGGAGGGAAAAATTAGAGAAGTAGAATCGGTCCAAATAAGGGCAAACGGATGAATATTAATATTAATTTATACAAATATCCCTTAGTTGTTTTCTACCCTAATTATTTCTACACAAATGTACGTTCTTTAAAAAAATTTCATCAAATTATACTAACATACCCTCTACTCTATTTTCTAGACAACAAAATATTAGATCGAATCATTCCTTAGCTGTTTTATACCTATATTATATAATTGTTCATTGCTTGTGAACATCTTCGATTTTGGAAAGATGTGGAACGAAATGTTACGGTCAAGCTTCTTGCAGCCTGAGAAATTACTGTTACACAAGGCCACGTTTATTTATGGAGATATATACCAAGACATGTAAAGCAGCCCGAAAATGGTCAAAAGTATCTAACAATTCATTTCCGATAAGGTGAGTCATTTTGAAATAGATTAATGTATTATTTTGTTTAGAAGTGTTTGCAATTTTTCCTATACCGCCCGTAGTAACCTTGCTTCCGCGAATCTCTAACAGAATATCTGCTATCTAGCGGCGAAATCAGCGAATTACCTCAGTTATCACACTTTCTCTTCTATTCATTATGTTATTACTATTACTTTTATTATTACATTCGGGCTTTATAACCTTAAAGGGACATATCCTCTTACCCATCAGCTGTTCATTTTCCACTATTTCATTTCGGTATTAGGTGGCAATATTATGGTCTAAGTTGTAAACACAGCGCTTTTCCAAATACGAGCTACCGTTTCCTTATACAACTGAACCTTCAGAAATCCTCACAAAGGTCAGTACACGCCGTTTTAAGGTTATTATTCAGAAAAATCCGTACAGGATTGTTATATAACCACTGCACATCTGCAGCGCTGATAATAGCTCTAACGACAATGTAAAGTCTTTTTTCATACATTAATCTTTCTTTGTTATTTTCTTTTCCTTTTCCACTTGAAATAATTTCGGTGTACACTTCGTTGTAGTATGAATTATTATAAATAGCATGTATCAGAACTCATTAAGGATTAAATTGCATTTATTGGTATTAGACATACACCAATATATTCCTGACGCCACAACATACCTAATGAAGCATTGCGGCCCCTAGGAAGTTCTCTTTTGTTACCTGTTAGACTTCTGGTTTGGAGTAAAAAATTATTAAAGCTATTCTTCCTTAACTTTTCTTAGAGATCTTTGCATGTTTCATACACCTTGGTATTTTTAAAGATGTTTGTTAATGTACAAGTTGAAATTTCTCTTACATTGATTTCGCTAAGACAAAGAAAAAGAACATGAACAAGCACAAGAACAAGAACAAGAACAAGAACAAGAACAAGAACAAGAACAAGAACAAGAATAAGAACAAGAATAAGAACAAGAATAAGAACAAGAACAAGCCAAAAATTCAATCCAGACTAGTTCTGACTAGAAAAAAGCCAGTCCAGAGAAGTTCTGACTAGACAAAAGCCAGTCCAGACAATGAAGCATTGCGGCCCCTACGAAGTTCTCTTTTATTACATGATAGACGTCAAGTTGAGTGTAGAAAATTATCAAAGCTATTTTTCATTATCCTTATATAGGAATTTCATTTTTCCACTGAGGGTGAAATATTAGTTTTGAAATTACACCACCTTACACCCTTAAGTATGTTGTGATAGAGGATATTTCCAAGGAGAATCTTACGCTGCCAGTATCATTACAATCTTGTTTGTTTCTATCTGCATATAACCTGTATATTAATGGTTCAAGTATATATTACACGAAATTACGACCATCTGTTTCTGTATGTCATGAACTGCTCAGCAGCCTGTCATATCATAACACACTCTTACCATATAGCTTAGCCTATGTACAAATTTGTTTTTAATAGTTTTACTTAGTGTTAGTTATATATTTTATTAGGGCTGAAGATGACCTAGAAAAACGGGTCGAAATGCATTCTCTATGAGGCTTCCAGGAGAAACCATCTGCCAATATCAAAAAACAAAATAGGAAAATACAACGCAGTCAAGATACGACGTACATAATTAAAACGATCAGCAAATTCAGAGACCAGCAAAGGGAAACTACTATTCAACGTGCCATCAATGACAACAAACAATAAGGAAGATAGTGAGTAATAAACGTTAATAACAACAAAAACAAATTGAAATATTTAGTGCAGTTTATAAACACTATTTTCTTGCTTTGACAGTAGGCCTATTAAGACAAAAATCACAAAGTGTGATATGAACAATTTATAGACAAGTAGTATTATTACTATTAAAATATACAGTTTAAGTTTTGAAGATAAACAATTTTTAATATCAAGAGATCACATTTTATAATATTTAATGCATTTTAATTTGTGACCACATAGCAAAGTTTTTACATATTTTAAACAAATAACTTATAATTAGCAAATTTTAATCAATTATGTAAATAGAAAAAACTTGTATATAGGCTAAGTTAACTATACATTTTAAGTTTTTAATATCAATAGGTCACATTTTATTTCATTAATACATAATGACTACATAAAAAAAATTACATATTTCAAATAAACAACATAATCAATAAAAAAATTTTAACCAACTGTGTAAATAGACAAATTTGTACATAGGCTAAGCTATATGGTAAGAGTGTGTTATGATATGACAGGCTGCTGAGCAGTTCATGACATACAGAAACAGATGGTCGTAATTTCGTGTAATACAGGGCGATCCATACAAAACTGAACAGTTTAAAAGACTTATAATTTCCCTCTGGAAAGTAATAAAAGATTGAAATTTGGTTTTATGATCTCAGTGGCTTTGGGAGAATCGATATTGGTAATAATGTTTGTACTCCTACCATCCATGCATTGTTGCCTTACGACTATTGTTGTTTATTAGTAATTAGTTTTCAGTCTCTAGTTTTGCAGTCAGAAACGAAAATGCAGTTCTCAATTCAGCAGCGTGTTTTTCTTGTGAAAACATATTGGTGTACGAAGTCATTGATTGAAACTCAACGGGCATTTAGAAGACAATTCAATGTGCGCAATATTCCAACAAGGGCAACAATTTTATCCATGGTGAGGAAGCTGGAGACAACTGGCTCTCTCCTCAGCGAAACTGGGAAAAAAAGATCTGTGATGAGTCAAGAGTGTGTTAATGATGTTCGAGAACGTTTTGTGAACTCACCAAAGAAATCATTGCGCCGGTTGAGCCAGGAGACAGGCTACTCATATGGCACATGTCAGAGAGCTGCAAAGAAAGCAGGCCTACGAGCATACAGAGTGAATGTAGTGCATCAGTTAAAAGAACCAGACGCGGAAAAGCGAATGCGTTATTGCCAATGGTTTCAGGCTCTTCTTATTGCAACCCCAGACATTCTCTCCATAACCTGGTTTACAGATGAAGCATGGTTTCACCTCTCAGGCTACATCAACACTCAAAACAGCAGGTATTGGGCTGCTGAGAACCCGAATATTATCCACGAAGCTCCATTGCATCCGGAAAAGGTTGGGGTCTGGTGTGCGGTGTCAGCTACCAGAATTGTTGGTCCCATTTTCTACGACACCAAGGTAAACACTGCGGTTTATGGTCGCATCTTCAATACATTCGTGGAACAACTGGACGACATCGAATTAACAGAAGGTTATTTCCAGCAAGATGGCGCAACATGCCATACGTCTGGTGATTCCATGAAACTTATAGCCAGCTTCTTCGGTGATCGTCTTGTCTCAAACAATCTGTGGCCTCCCAGATCGCCAGACCTGACATCTCCAGATTTCTTCTTGTGGGGCTACCTTAAGGACAGGGTGTACAAGAATAGACCACGGTCACTTGCTGAACTCCGTGAAGCAATAAGGAATGAAATCAGTAACATTAACGAGGATACGCTTCGGAAAACGTCTCAGAATATGGTGCGACGAGTACAGTTGTGTATGGATGCAGGTGGAGGACATTTTCAACATTTACTCTGAGGAATCTCCCAAAGGTACTCTGTAATTCAGCACAGTTGCATATGTATGCTATTATTTGTTTAAAAGTTATAAGCCTTTAAAAGTGTTCAGTTTTATATGGATCGCCCTGTATATACTTGAACCATTAATATACAGGTTATATTTAGATAGAAATAAACAAGATTGTAATGATACTGGCAGCGTAAGATTCCACTTGGAAATATCCTCTATCACAACATACTTGAGGGTATAAGGTGGTGTAATTTCAAAACTAATTCATTATCCTTTCCTCGAGTTCTTGTATGTTTCATAGACCTTGGTATTTTTAAAGATGTGCGTTCATGTAGAAGGTGGTATTTCTATTATATTGATTTCGCTGAGACAAAGACCAAGAAAAAGAACAAGAACACAAACACAAACACGAACACGTACAAGAGCAAGAGCAAGAGAAGGAGCAGGAGCAGGAGCAGGAGCCGGAGCAAGAGAAAGAGCAAGAGCAAGAGCAAGAGCAAGAGCAAGAGCATGAACTCGAAGACGAACACGAACAAGAACAAGAGAAAGAACATGAACAAGAACAAGATCAAGAGCAAGAGCAAGAGCAAGAGCTAGAACAAGAAAAAAAAGAGAAAGAACAAGAACAAAAACAAGAACAAGAAAAATTGCAAGAACAAGGACAAGACAAAAAAGTCAGTCCAGACTAGTTCTGACTAGAAAAAATCCAGTCCAGACTAGTTCTGACTAGAAAAAAATCCAGTCCAGACTAGTTCTGACTAGAAAGAAAACCAGTCCTAATGATCAACCTCACAGACAGACAAGTTATGTCACATGCATTACTGTGAGGCACAATAATTAGTGATTTTTGTGACCGGGCTCCCACTGTTATTGTACAGTTAACATTCAGGATAAATGTCTAAGATTTCATGAACCACAGATTATTGTCTCTGTTGGACATCACATGAGAATATTATAGGAGAAAATTCCTCTGACAGTGGGACTTTAACCCAGGACCTTTGGCTTATTCACGCCAAAGCTCTAGAAACTGAGCTAAGCCGGAGTTCAATTCACAGCCCCAGGTGGAACCTCTCTCCTATGACTTATTTTTCCTATTGGTCTACCTCACACATGGACAAGTTATGTCATATGCAGTACTGTGATGGACACTAATTAGTCCCAGTGCCGGAGGAATGTTTTACCTATAATATTTTGATGTAATGTCCAACAGAGACAATTCTCTGTGGTCCATGAAAGCTTACATATCTAA
The DNA here is from genome assembly GCA_964059195.1 of Ectobius pallidus. Lineage (NCBI taxonomy): Eukaryota > Metazoa > Arthropoda > Insecta > Blattodea > Ectobiidae > Ectobius > Ectobius pallidus. The sequence continues at coordinate 148,620,676 of CAXKWD010000004.1, forward strand.
CCTAACTAACTTTACCTAACCACCAAATAAAAAAGTGTAAAACAAGTAAATCAATTTGTGTAATGAATTTTAATTCTTTATATAAAATTGTGGTTGTGTAAAGATTCGGACAGTTCATGATTGTTTCTCAAAATGTTATAATTTTTTAATGAAATGTTAATAATACTGTATTCTAAATACATATGATGTAATCTTTTGTCAGTGAGGTCTTGCTGACTTCAACCCGATGTCCTGTACTTATGTCACATATTCATGATTCAATAAGTATCATGTGTGAGATATGATTAGAATGACCTTTTTTGTTAGACGCCACTAGCTTTAGCAATAAAGGAATAAAGTATGCTAAATACATAAGACCAAAACCGAGACAAACATCAACACCAAGACCAAGACCACAAGACCAACACCGAGACAGAGACCGAGACCTAGATCGAGATCTAGACCTTGACCTAGACCGAGACCGAGACCGAGACCAAGACCGAGAACGTGACCAAGACCGAGACCGTGACGAGACCGAGACCTAGACCGAGACCGAGACCGCGACCGAGACGTAAACCGAGAAGTAATCCGAGAAGTAGACCGAGAATATGATCCAGGATTAAACTGTAAGACTCTAAAATGGTGCATCTGATCATTTCGACACTCATAAAATTGTTCCACAACGTTGCATTTAAAAACGTTAAGTTGTTAATTTCAGTTGTAATACAAATATCACTTGGATACTTCGAAACCATTCGCTTCATTTTTTCAAACTCTCTCATGGATCCGTATGTATCGTCTATGGTTTATTTGGACTGGCTTTTTTGTATTCAGAACTAGTTTAGGCTGGTTTTCTTTCTAGTCAGAAATAGTCTGGCCTGGAATTTGTCTAGTCAGAACTAGTCTGGACTGACTTTTTTCTAGTCAGAACTAGTCTGGACTGACTTTTGTCTAGTCTGAACTAGACTGGACTTGGTTTTTGGCTTGTTCTTGTTCTTGTTGATATGCTCGTTCTTGTTCATGTTATTGTTCTTTGTCTCAGCGAAATCAATTTAATTAAATAACAACTTGTACATTATCAAACATCTTTAAAAATGCCAACGTGTATGAAACATAAAAAGAACTCTGAGAAAAGTTAAGGAAGAATAGCTTTAATAATTTTCTACTCCTAACCTGAAGTGTATTAAGTAATAAAAGAGAACTTCCTAGGGGCCGCAATGCTTCATTAGGTATGTTGTGGCGTCAGGAATATATTGGTGTCTGCCTAATACCAATAAATGGAATTTAATCCTTAATTAGTTCTGATACATGTTATTTATAATAATACATACTACAATTATGTGTACACCGAAAATATTTCAAGTGGAAAAGGAAAAGAAAAGAACAAAGAAAGATGGATGGTTGAAAAAAGTCTTTACATTGTCGTTAGAGCTAATATCAGCGCTGCATATGTGCAGTGGTTATATACCAATCCTGTAAGGATTTTTCTTAATAAAAACCCTAAATCGGCGTCTACTGACCTTTGTGAGGACTTCTGAACATTCAGTTTTATAAGGAAACGGAAGCTCGTATTTGGAAAAGCGCTGTTCTTAAAACTTAGACCATAATATTGCCACGTAATACCGAAATGAAATAGTGGAAAATGAGCAGCTGATGGGTAGTAGGAAATGTCCTTTTAAGGTTATAAAGCCCGAATGTAATAATAAAAGTAATAGTTATAATAGTGATAATTGTTTCACCCGTCATATTGGATGCTAGAATTGTGATCGTCGAGTTTCTAAAAATATTTTATCCAGCTAACAGATGACAAGATGAAACCTAGTCATGGGTAAAGGAGGAAGTTTAGCTATCTGAAATAGATTTAAAGACTCCTTTTCCTAAAGTTCCTTAGTAGGTGTTAGAATGAGACGACGTGAATAATTGCCTTGGTCAAAGAAGCCTTATAAGTAGAACTGAAGTAGAAATGTAATCTATAGGGCAAACGTAACTGAAAAAGTAAAATTAAATAGTATTAAAGTGAAGATTAACGCATGCAATGGCTTTGAATTTAAAACAATATTACCAACAACTGTTATTACAACTGGTACCTCTTTACGCATCAGTGCGTAATTTCCTGACTCAGTAATATTTTCTGTAAGTCAAGTTATGAGAAAAAGTATTGGAAAAGTGTTGGTAAATCGTTTACTTTAATTTCGTATTCGTCGAAAAAATTATTCTACAGACTATAGTCTAGCTTAAATTAAAATAGTTGATTTTGCATTGAAGTCGATATAATATCTGACGTTTTAAAGTCTATTGTGCGGGTTTTTGAATGCATGCATTCAACCAGGTGAGTGACAGGGGAGATCTCGATGCCACTGATAATTGAATCTGGCTTGTTTTGTTAAGGATTAATTCACTTTTGACTTTTCTCTTCATTAATGCTCACAGACAGTAAGTTTATTGGAGAGTGGAACAGCCATTCCGGATTCCTCTGTTTACCAAACAAACATACCTTTTTGAAAGTCAATGGAAAACGTCAGTCTTTGGTAAATAGGCCTATACCTCCCTTAACAGTTATTTATGTTGTGCTCTCTTCCTTCTGCGGTTCATCTGTTGTGTTTAAAATCTGTGTAGACAATAGAACTGATAACAGAGCTAGTGTTCGTAAACAGCTTATCTTTATTTTTTTCATCCGAAAACTATATAGGCAATCCTAGCTCCATTTCGTATTATTCTAAGTTATACTGGATAAGACAGGACAATCTTGGATATTATAAGAAAGGTTACTGATCACTTATTTTTAGAATTTTATAAACAGCGTTATAGTATTTAAACATATTAAAATAGATTCAGTTTATTTTTTATAATTTTAAGACAATTTTTTTAAGTTTCATTTTTATAAACACAATAAACACATTGCAAAATATGTTAGTTGATTTTATTTTTACTCGTACTTAGGATTCATGACTCTGAACGACAAAAATATATGAACACTCTTTGATTAATTTGCGACAGTTAGTTTATAGAACACAATTAATGTTATAATTATCCCTGTCGTTTCCAACCAGATAAATTTAACAGGAACGTTTTGAATTATTCAGTTAACGTTGAGAATACTTCACTTTCGGTATTTTGCTGGTGCAAACATTGTGAATGAGATGAAAGTGTAGGCTTTTCAAGAATAGCTTTAATTTGCTTTTAAAGTATCCGGGCATTTCGGTTCACTACGATTTCCTTTACCAGGAAAATGGGGTACAAAATGACAAAATTGCTAAATGCATTGCTATATTTTCTATTATAAATGTAGTGGCAACAATGAGCAAGACAAAATGGAGACAGAGAATTAAAAATCATTTTAATAGTACAATAAAAGTAAATAGATGAATTACATATATTAAGTTCAGTATTCTTATATTAATTAAAAACAAATTTAGCCTTTTTAACGCCTTATTCAGCCATTTTTAGGTTTCATAAGATTACACTATGTTACTGCCATGGGATTGAAACAGAAAGTTATGTTAAAATGGCAAGGAACATAATAGTTTAAAAGCTAAGAATTTATTAACTTGCCAGTTGACGCCAATGCAGTTTATTCTGTTATATATTTTTTAATTAACTGACATCGAAATTTTAAGTTTACATAAGTTAATATAGACACAAAAAACAAGTAAGTAGGCACCAAAATAAAGAATAAGGTACTAGGTATTACGAAGCATTTATTTTTACAGAGAGGCGTCTGTTAACGATGTGAGCAGAAGCTTCGAACTCTGATTCGAAACTCATTGCAGCAGGCGAATATAGGACAACTTCAGCGTTCCAGAAACTGAAGTCTTAATAACACCGGACAGCGATTGAAACTAACGAGAAAAGGAGTTGAAAATGTTACAATTTTAATTTGTTATTTTGGTTCAGTAACATTAGCATTTTTCTTTGGAATGATTTTAAGCCAAGTGTTAGGGACGCCTTCTCTCTAAATTAGTAAGAAAACACACCCGTTACTCTCCTTAAAAACATCTTACGTTATTCTACTGCCATTCCTTTAAATTACATACTTTTACCTTATCCTAAATTCACAGCACAGTTTGAATACACAAAATATTATAGACAAGTTGACAATTAGTATTATGAATTACAGAAAGGGACTGCATGCAAAGCTACCTACTATGATCAATCCTTACCCATTTGAAGTTATCCCTTATTACTTACCATACTTGAAGCATACGTTCACAGCCTTCTTTTCAACATGCAGTTTGCAGGCATCTCATCTCAACAATTTCAGACCTAATACTTAAGCTATTTAAAACAGGAAAGAATATACCACACAAGCCCTAACTTACCATAACCCCTGCAATTGGGATGGCTTCAGTTATGACCCCAAATCACCGAGGAGTGACCTTCGATGGGCACTTGTAATTACCTAAAGGGCTGCACAATACCTCAATTAAATTTTAACTGAATTGACATTACTCATCAAATTTCGTAAAATTATTAAATTATCACAATGCAGGCGGGTTAATAAGCAGGATTAATTGAAACGTAAATTAAAACTACCGCTAATAATTTTCATTGATAAACTTCATTGTGAAGCTATTAAATTTTTATCCAGTACACGTTGTATAAAATATTTGTAAAATGAGTTTCGGCCAGTGTACTAGTAACAAGAAAGGATGGATAGCGGCGTTGTGTACTGAATACGAACAAACTGGGATGCAAATCTAGAATCTGGTTTTTATTGGAATCTTATGTTGTAAAAAATTGTTTGTACTTTCATACAATATATTACTGTTAATAGTAAAATTTATGTAGAAGATGTGTGTTTATATTTAGTCATTTAACTTTGACCTTGTAAAGTTCTTACATCATGTAAAGTTTCATGCAATCAACATTGCACATGATTGTTAGTAAAATTAAAACACATTCATATAAACCAGAGTAAAATTCATAGTGCAAATCATAAAATTACAAAAATTATCAAATAAAATGTATGTAAAATTTCTTGTTAAAAGCATTCTCTTTTAATTTCTGGAATAAAGTGTTTATTGGAAGCACGAATAATTTAAAAATAACTTATCATGTGTATGGCTAAACCCTCTTGTTGACACGGCTTGTGAAAGATATGTTCACTTGCTGATCACTCGTTGAACCTGGAATTTTTCTACTTTTCCTTGACAATATATATTAGTTTTGTCTTGATTGAAATTCTTGAATAAAACAGTTCTTGATGGCACACGCAATTACATTCTCTTTTAATTTCTGGAATAAAGTGTTTATTGGAAGCACGAATAATTTAAAAATAACTTATCATGTGTATGGCTAAACCCTCTTGTTGACACGGCTTGTGAAAGATATGTTCACTTGCTGATCACTCGTTGAACCTGGAATTTTTCTACTTTTCCTTGACAATATATATTAGTTTTGTCTTGATTGAAATTCTTGAATAAAACAGTTCTTGATGGCACACGCAATTACATCATCGATCTTGCATGGGATTTCTTGTAATTTCTTGGTATTCAGTGATTTCAACGTCGTTATGGTTGGGTGGTTGGCCAAGTCCATCCAGTGATGTAGCGCCACGGAGTTTTTTTTAGTTTAGTTTACGATGAAATGCATTTCATTTGAATCGACCATCACGACGTTGAATTTACTGAATACGAAGAAATTACAAGAAATCCCATTCAAGATCAATGATATAATTGCGTGTGCCATCAAGAACTGTTTTATTCAAGAATTTAAATCAAGACAAAACTAATATATATTGTCAAGAAATATAAGAAAAATTCCAAGTTTACTACAGACTTAAAAGTATCTTGTAGGAAAATGTATTTTATGTAATTTTAAAAACTCAACGGGTGATCAGCAAGTGAACATATCTTTCACAATCTGTGTCAACAAGAGAGGATTTAGCCATACACACGATCGGTTATTTTTAAATTATTCGTGCTTACAGCAAGCACTTTATTCCAGAAATTAAAACAGAAGGATTTTAACAAGAAATTTTACATACATTTCATTTGATAATTTTTGTAATTTTATGATTTGCACTATGAATTTTACTCTGGTTTATATGAACGTGTTTCAATCTTACTAAAAATTATGTGCAATATTGATTGTATGAAACTTTATATGATGTAAGAACTTGACAAGGTAAAAGTTAAATGACTAAATGTAAACTGAGCCGTGAATTCGGCTCAATCGAAATAAAATAGTTTCAAAATTAGCTAGCTGCAAATTAACACTGAAATAATGTAAAATCAGTAAACGCGCCCAGTTAAAACAGCGTGGTTTAGCGTGTTCATGAAAGCGGTCCGCGACCGCGCTGCCATCTTTATGAACGCAAGGGAGGTGAGAGCGGTGGTTACGTGACGGCAGTTGGGATCATGTTCTTGTGAGGATAACATGTAAACTAAGTTCGAGTGATTCTGGTGGGCGTTTCTGCCGTGAAGACGATGACTGTCCTCTACGGTGTTTTTGGTGAGACCGTTCCTTTTCTACTTTAAATTCATTTAAGAAATTATTCTACATTCTGTGCTCACTTAATTTTTGGCAATCTAAATTTCGTTTTGGTATTTATTTAATAACTACAAAGGAGAGGAAGGTACGACCTCATGTATCAGAAAACGAAGGAACTGGGAGGGAGTGAGAACAAAGGAGTAAGAAATTTTGGAATAGAAGACTCTAGAGGACAAATTGCTATGGAACAAGAAGAGGTGTTGAAAATGTGGGAAGAATATACAATGGAACTTTACGATAAGCAACATCGTCCGCAAGACATTGAAATCGAGACAGAAAAGGTGATTGAAGAAGACGAAAAAGGGCCCAGCATATTGTCAACAGAAGTAGAGAATGCGATTAAGAACATGAAGAGGAGGAAAGCTTCAGGAGACGATGACATACCGGTGGATTTTCTGAAAGAAATCGGAAACGAAGGTTTGAAAGCGTTGACGCAACTCATCAACACAATCTATGAAACTGGAGAATGGCCTAAAGATTTTTTAGACGTCACAATGGTTGCTCTTGAAAAGAAACAGAAAGCCAGGAAATGTAGTGATTACAGAACAATTAGTCTGATCTCACACGTGGCGAAGATCATTGCAAGAATACTCAACGGACGGCTAGAACACAAAATTGAAGAAGGACTGGGAGAGGACCAGTTTGGATTTAGAAAAGGAAAAGGTACCAGAGATGCCATAGGCACGGTGAGGATATTGTCGGAGAGAGTTTTGTCTGTTAACGAAGAAGTTTGTGCGTGTTTTATAGATTGGCAGAAGGCATTCGACAGAGTTAACTGGATAAAATTGATGAACATCCTTAAGGAGATAGGAATCAATTGGAGAGACAGGAGACTAATTCGCAACCTGTACTTGGGACAAAGAATAAAAGTACGACTAAAACACGGAGAAATAAGCAGAGTGGAAATAGGAAGAGGATTCAGACAAGGGTGTTGTCTATCACCGAGTCTCTTCAACCTGTATGGAGACTGGCTGGCAAGAGAAGCTTTGAAAGGATGCGGAAACTTTAGGATAGGAGGACGCCTCATCAACACCATCAAGTATGCAAATGACTTGGTAGTGTTCGCAAAGAATCAAAGACAACTGCAATACATGATGAACAGATTAGTGGAAATAGGAAGGAAATATGGCATGGAAATTAACATTGAAACATCAAAAGTAATGAGAATATCAAAACGAGAGAAACCCTTGAGGATAACTGTCGACAATCAAGAACTGGAGAATGTGAAGCAGTTCAAGTACTTGGGAAGCTTGCTGACAGCACGAATGAAATTCGAACAAGAATCGCCATGGCCAAAGCCGCATTCAACAAAAAGAGGACTCTACTGACCAGCAAGTTGAGCTTGGAACTAAGGAAGAAACTGGTGAAGTGCTACATCTGGAGCATCGCACTGTACGGAGCAGAGACATGGACCATGAGAAAGAGGGAGAAGAAATACCTAGAAAGCTTCGAAATGTGGTGCTGGAGGAGAATAGAGAAGGTCAAGTGGACAGAACGGGTGACAAATGACGAAGTACTGAGAAGGGTAGGAGAGAGGAAAATTATTCTGAATACAATTATTCAGAGGAAAGCCAATTGGATCGGACACATACTTAGACACGAGGGACTCATACATGATGTCATCGAAAGGAAGATCAAAGGAACTGCTGGAAGAGGAAGGAGAAGAATACAACATCTGGATGACTTGAAAGATGGGAGGAGATACAGCAGATTGAAGGACGAAGCTGGAGATAGGGAACACTGGCGTCAGAAATTCTCCGTACGAAGACATGGACCTGCCACTAGGCAGAATACTAAATAATAAAAATATTCGTGTTCAGAAGGGTCGAATTATAGATATCACATGTAACTTAAGGCGGACAAAAATTTTCCCTGCAAGTAATGAATTTTTGTTTTCAAATTTTTCTGCGTAAACTGTGTGACACTAATGGAATATCGGTACTTTCTGGAAGTGCGGAATGAACTGGTTATTATTATTGTTATATTCGTGTTCAGAACGGTCGAATTATAGATAACACATGTAATTTATGTCGGGAAAAAAATTTCCCACAGTGTAATGAATTTTTGTTTTGAAACGATCGTACTTTTTCTGCGTAAACTGTATGACACCAATGGAAAATCGGTATTTTCTCGAAGTGCGGAAGGAAGTGGTTATTATTATTGTCATATTCGTGTTCAGAAGGGTCGAATTATAGATAAAACATGCAACTTAGGTCTGAAAAATGTTCCCTCCATGTAATGAATTTTTGTTTGAAACGGTCCCACTTTTTCTGCGTAAACTGTGTGACACTAATGGAAAATCGGTATTTTCTCGAAGTGGGGAAGGAACTGGTTATTATTATTGTTATAGTCGTGTTTAGAAGGGTTGAATTATAGACAACAAAAGTAACTCATGTCTGGAAAAAAATTTCCTCTATGTAATGAATTTTTATTTAAATAGTTCCTACTTTTTCTGCGAAAAATGTGTGATATTAATGGAAAATCGGAATTTTCTCGAAGTGCGGAAGGAACTTATTATTGTTATTGTCATATACGCGTTCAGAAGTGGTGAAATATATGTAAAAACATGTTTATCATGTACAATAAAATTTATATTGCCATATAATTTATATTTCTTATATTGTTAATATTATTACTCAGAAAATTGCTTAACATTAAATTTGAATCGGAATGTTTTTACTCTCAAATTCGCGTTCAGGACGGTCGACTAATATAGAAAACGTGTAAAACATGCCTAACCAGAATTTTACTGTTATATTATTTATACGTTTAATAGTTAATTATAATAATTATAATTATGAAATCAATGAAAACTATTATCCGCCCACCCAATAATTCATTGGATGTATGGATGGATGGATATATTTATGGATGAATGAATGAATTATTAATGGATGGATGAATGGGTAGGTGGGCTAATTAATAAATAAATGAGTGAATGAATGTATTGATTAATGGTTGGTTGGATCGATGAATGAGTGAATTTATTGATGGATGCATGAGTGGATAGATGGGTGGATGAATGAAATAATTAATGGATGGATAATTAAATCGTGGAACATATGAATTAATTAAGGTACGAATGCCTGGATGGATGTATGGATGATTGAATAGATGGGTGGATTAATGGATGGGTGGATGAATTAATAGACAATGGATGGGTGGATTGGTTAATCAATGAACTAATCAATGGATGGATGAATATATGAATGCAATGAATGCATATATGAATGCAAAATTTAATTAACAGACGGATTTGATGGATGAATGAATGAACCATCCAACCAGCCATTCATCCATCAATCAAGCCAACCATCGATATAATCAAACATTCATCCGTCAATTAATTTATTATATAAATAATTAATTTAACTAATTCATCCACCCATCGATCCATACATTCATCTATCCATTAATTAATTAATTAGTCTAATGATTAATGTTTCCACCCATTAATTAATTAATTCATGAATCCATTTATCCATCCACTCATCCGTTTCATTAATTAATTCAACAATACACCCATAGATTCATCCATTCATCAATCTATGAATGGATGGTGGGTTAGATGGATGAATAGCTGGATGAAATAATTAATTATTTATTGAATGGATGAATAGATAGATGGATTGTTGGATATATTTATGGATGAATGAATGATTTAATAATGGATGGACGGGTGGACTGATCTATGATTGAAGGAAATAATTAATGGATGGATAAGTTAATTAATAGAAGGATGTATGAGTTAATTAATTAATTACTGTATGGATGGCTGGTTGAATGAATCAAATAATTTATTAACTAGTAACTGGATCGATGGATGAATTTAAATATTTATTTATGGTTGAATGGATGATTGAATGTACGGATGAATTAATGGATGAACGGATGGATAAATGGTAGGATGGATGGATAAATGAATGGATGGAAGAATGTTTAATACCAAATTACGATTATTTTTTATCAAAGGACAATGTTGAAGACAAGTATTTTAGATAACAACAACAATAATAATAATAATAATAATAATAATAATAATAATAATAATAATAATAATAATAACAATGTGAAGAAAGAAATTATTGAGTAATATTAAGAATGTTTCTCTGTTAGCTCTTCATCAAACATGAAGCAAAGCAGCAATTAAACAATGCTTTTTTCTAATATCAAGCTTCAATTCGAATTTGTCTAAGTTTAATGTGGGGTACGCCATAGCGTAGTGGTTGAGGCGCTGCGCTACAAACCAGAAGGTCGCGGGTTCGATTCCCGATGAGGTCGTTGAAGTTTTTCAATTGGCCTAATCCTTCTGGTGGCACTATGGCCCTGGGGTCGACTCAGCCTCTAACAGAAATGAGTACCAGGAGCAATCCTGGGGGTGAAGGCGGCCGGTGCGTAAGGCTGACAACCTTACCACCTTCATGTGCCGATGTCTAAAAAATCTGGGAGGCTCAACCTCCTGGAACCCTCTGGGCCTCCATGGCCTGTAATAGGGAACACTTTACTTTACTTTTACTAAGTTTAATAGTGGTAGTAATACCTCCGGGTGGGATAGGGTTTAAGTAATTGTATATTCAATAAATAAATAAATAAATAGTGGTAGTAGTAACCCTACCGGATCGCGCAAACGTCTCCTGAAGATCGTTTAAGGGGATATTTTCGGCGAATCTATTTCCGGGGTGCGCCAGTCCCCTACCTCAATTTAAACCTTAGTACAATACAAGCACCCAATCACGAACCCGGGAAAGAGATTTTCACTGCTGAATCGAACCCGGGCCGCCGGAGTGGAAAGCAAGCGTGCTGCCGACTAACACAAAGCGGGGGACACTTTAATGTCAATTGATCACGAATTAATATTTGAAAAGTTTCCTTATTCTACTTCATTAAAACACAAAGGCAATATGAGTTATTACAAACAATACTAGAACATGGTTTCTCTCCAATGTATTACATAAAGTTAAGCTTCCGTTCGAATTTTCGTAACGGCAGCGCTCTTAGTTTAATATAACTTATCATTGAGGAAGTTCCTATTGTTTTCCCGACCGGAAATTATACGAAACCAAAACTTCCATTCTAACATGTATAAATGCAGTGTTTTACTAGCTGTCAGGTTGGTACTGCTCCAAAGTCAGATGTGGGTTTAATCATCAAATAGAATAATATGATTTTATGTGGAGAAAATCACGACTTTAATTACTGCTTTTTAAGCCTTCGTGGCAAATACAAAGCTGTGTGACGTGTCAAAAAATTCAGCGTAAATTCCTGAACGATTTGAGTGGTTTTTCAGAACAATAAAAAAATGGGAACGGATATTATTCGTTTATACACGTAAAGTGCACTTATACCCGATTTTATACCACAAAGGTTTGGAAAATTTAGTGAAGATCAGCTTCAACAGATGATCCAGGAGAAACTTTTATTGATGTACTACGGTAGGGAGCCGAATTCAGCTAGTTACTACTACCACGTTCTCAGCTTTATGTAACATGGAATCGCTGTTTCACGTAGAACATTGGGAAGCGTCTTGAGATTTTAGACTGAGTGTGAAGTGTGTGTAACATATTAAAAGTGACTTTAGAGCACGAAAACCATGGAATCGGAGGAACCCTACGCCCATCGACTTCACTATAACGGTAAGCATTATTAACATGAACCATTTCCTATTCTTAACAATCGTAAGCAAAATTCTTATACATGCTTTTAATTTTCTATGTTTCAGAGGTTGGAAACTCTCAAAATTATGAGTGAAATTCATGTTGTAAACTGGAGACTCTCAAGATTATGAGTGAAACTCATTTTGTAAATATTCACCAAATCCGAAGTGATAAAAATGTATTTTTAAGTTTATTTCATAACTGGATTTTCTCAAAAATGATATACGTTTGACAAAGTCCAGTTTTCCCTAACCTAACCTATTCCTAATTCCTAGGATGAGGGGCTGTGAAATACAAAATTAATCTCAAGTTCTTAGATTTTATGCACCTTATTAAAATCGTGCTGGGATTTCATCCACAGCGTAAGCACATTAACATTATGCAATGCGCAGTTCATATTAGATTCGTTATGAAAAATACATTTGGTTTCACAGTCTCTTAATTTGTGAAGCTTTGGAACACCAAGATCGTCGATGATTATAAGAGGCATCTGCAACAGGTTCTAAAAACCGAACATTTTCCAGTCCTTTACAATGAAGAACATCCACTAGTTTATAAACACTTTCAAGAACAGGCTTCAAATCGTCGTAGGGTAAGTATCCACTTTGCGACGGAATTCCATGGCTGTAGGATTGGATGTACCGCTGCGACTTCGCATCTGGGTAAATGTCTTTAGGCGGTCGGAGAACAAAATGTACAATTTTATCATCCACCGAAAACACTGCGACCTCATTAGCTAAGAATAGGAGGAAATACATGGGCTTCCACATTAAGAAAGGGATTAGAAACAATTGGGATGGGATACGTTTGAATGGACGGGCAGGGAAATAGGAGAAGTGTGTGGAGGAATGTTAAGAACCGTTTGGAGGATATTGATAGACAACAGACAAATGCACAATGTCAGACTATGGTTTCACTTGAATTACAATCGCGGTTAAACGTGGAGTGGGGGAAGGAGCAATACATAGGAAAAGGATCTAAAGTCAGTAAACTAGGCCTCGCTTGGATTAGACTCGGTGCGTGGAGAATGATTAACATCACAGATGAAAACGGAATGAGAGTTTGTCCATTATGTAAGGGGAAGAATCATGGTTTCATATTTTGGCGAATTGTGAAGGTTTGGAAAATTGGAGGGGAAAATATTTGCCATTATATTTTATGGAATGAAATAGGGAGCAACGGAAATGTTTGGAGTTACTGACGGGAAAAAACGTTGAGAAAGACATTGGGAAGTTTTTAATGAAGGCGAGACAGCTCAGGTTTGAAAAAGCGACAAATTGGAGAGCGAGTGTGGAGGGTGAGGAATAGATTTAGTTTGTTTGTGTTATTTCGTACTTATGTTATTTGTCCTTTTTTGTGTGTTTGTACGTAAGCATGTACGGTCCATGCGAACCCATGCGACTGTTTGCATTGGAATTTGTAAAAAGTTAATTATTGTAATAAACACTTACACTTACACTATGAATTGTTTGCACCGTTACTGATATCCCTGACAGTCGATTATAATCATGTATCACACGACATTGGCGATAATGTTGGTTAAAGCAGTATACGCCACACTTCGATCGTGTAGGATTGAACAATAAGCCTTTGTATTTGCTGGTATATTGATTGCTGCAGAAATCTAAATTCTGGTGGCGCAGGCCCTCGATTTCAGATACTTTTTCTGCTTGGTGCAGTCGATGACAAAGATGGTGTATACTTGATAAAATTGCTTCTTTTAAGTAGAGGGTGGGCTGGTTTTTGATAGTACGAATCTTGAAATCTAGCATACATTTTATAAAGGATTCCATACGAACTATTTGTAGTGTCTACCCCGAAAGACTGACAGGAGTACTTTTTATCGTTCAAGTATATAGATACGTTCTGGATATCGCATAAATCAAACTTTGAACAATCGGCTTCCTTTTTATTTACAGCAGTTTGCAATCCTACGATAACCATCCTATGTTTCTGCAACTGACGGGAGGTCGTAACGTTCCTTGAAATGTTGGACGCCTGAGGTAATGATGGATGTTCATACAATTTCCAGCTTCTAAAATCTATTGTCAGCGAACGATCAGATCCCAACATGTTCAGTAGTTTTATTCTTTCAACGTCGGAGACCTTAATTATACGCAAGCACTACCCACTCGATATCTGTGATGGTAATTTTACTAACTTCACCTTTAGTGACATTTAACGTGTTCTTCGACCTCGTCAAAACAAGTTCCATGTTGCAATTGACGAATATTTTATCATAATCTTCAGCGAACCCAAGTATGTGGCTTAAAGGGATGCATACATTATTTTTTTATTATAGACTCCACATCATCATCGGAGGGGAGAATCCACCCAGCGTTTTCCAGTCTTTAACTATCCACAACGGTGTAAGAACAAAGTGCTTTCAATATGCTTATGGTTCCTGGATTTCTGCTACGATCAACTGTTTCACCATGAAGATTTAATTTTATATCGTCGAATGGATGCCCTTATATTCACTTTTCCCTTATATTCAGCATCCATATCATCGGTTATATTTCCAGAATCCGTAAAAAAAACTCCTGCTTGCTAATGCATACGAGTTTCAAAACTGAATAGGAATCCGTATTTCATCATTTTCACCAAGAGCTGAGCTGTTATACGTTTAAAACCATGATACTGAACATTTTCTATGGAATCTTCAAATATAGCCTTCGGCTGTAGAGCGGGGATATTCATATTAGCACACTCTGTGTCCTAGAGGCTTTAGATACTTCTTATTTGTAGGTGTTACCTTAGCGACGTTACGACTCGAACTGTAGCCTCTTTCACAATGCGTATGTTTATAAACATTTTCATTGTTTGTCAACTTAACGGTGTTAAGACGTAGAGTACTTCTTTTATCTGATTGCTTCGTGGTGGGTACGTAATTTTTTTAATTAAGACACATTTTTCCTAATTGCAAAGCGTATCGTTGCAAGTCGTAGTTAGTTAGGGCTTCTTTATAAACGAAGTCCTTTACTGGTCGGATAAGGTTTTAGTTACAATCCTTTTCCATGCATCACGATGCCAGATAATTTTTTGCCTAAGGCGATGATCTCCATCATATGGTTATGACGAATGTTTTCTCGCAGCTGTTTCTTGTTGGACTTCGCAGAATTTACACCTTTAGCGATCTGTGCTTCTGCACCTCCAAGAGCCCCAAGTGCAGATAAACCCGCAAATATGGATAATAGATGTAATATACCTCCAATGTTTTTCGGCGATTTCAACACTCTCTTCTCTTTCTTGTTCTTCTTACTCGACAGTAATTTCCTATATGCCGCTTTTACTTTTTTAATTGTATCCATTCCCATTTTCACTTTTCCTTCCATAATTTTAGAAACGGTGTAAGCTGCGGCACGTTCCCCAAGACTCGCGTCGGCAGTTTTGACAAGATTGGAAGCTTGTGCTAATTTCAAGTCTGCTTTATGTCGATCGCTTATATCTGAGCTGCGTGCGCAACTTATATCGTGCTCCTTATTGGCTTCGTCTAGAGGATTGATACCATTACCACCTCTTTGCAGTCGTTTATCCAGTTTAGTTCCAGGTCCGCAAAAGCGATACCCAGGTATTTATCAATCAAAGTGTTTATTAATTTGCCTCCACGAACGCTGTGTTGTCGTGTCCTTCGTTCTACTCACGGTGTCATAATGATTAGTACATAACTATGTTAGAACTTTTTATATAAAAGCATTTGCTTCATTGTAAAACACTCATTTGTAGTCATGAAGGTTTAGAAGCAAAACGTGTCTGTGGACATCATAACCATCGATAGTTTATGTCGCGAAGGAGACGAATGCAAGTACAGCGTACTATTTCCCAACTGCACTAGGATATTATATGTGGGTCTAGCAATTCCGGTAACCATCAAGCTTATAAATATTCATGATTCAGAAAACATTATATGTAAGATGTGGTAAAAATGAACTTTTTTGATAGAGTCACGAGTTTTAGCAATAAAGAGTTGATGTATGATAGATACATAGGATCATTCCTATAAGAAAGCGAACGAGAAGGAGAACGAGACCGAGAACGAGAAGTTGACTGAGAACGAGAACGAGAACGAGAACGTGAAAGAGACCAATAACGAGAACGAGAACGAAAAGTAGACCGAGAACGAGAACGAAAAGTAGACCGAGAACGAGAACGAAAAGTAGACCGAGAACGAGAACGAAAAGTAGACCGAGAACGAGAATGAAATGTAGAGCGAGATCGAGAACGAGAAGGAGAAGTAGACTGAGAAGTAGACCGAGATCGAGAAAGAGAACGAGAAGCGGACCGAGAACGATTCTGAGAACGAGAACGAGAACAAGTCCACTGATTTTAGCAAAGTAAAACTTCATAAATAATTGATGTGTGTAAAATATAGTTAGTTGCTTTTCATCCTTGAAGCTCTGAAGGTGAGGTTACGAAATGAGTCAGGAGAAATCTTCAAGTTTTTTACCGTTTGATCAAAGTAACGATGCTGTAGCTACAAATCGAAACAGTCAACAGTAAATATGATGATTTTTTCGAGTTATTTAATGGAAATGAGCAAACGTATGGTATGTGCAAACTTTGCAATAAGCCAAAGCACAAGAAAGTTTAAATAGAAATGAAAGATCATAATACTTCGGGTCTGAAGAGGCATCTAATAATGGTACATAAACTCCTCCCACGAGTACAAGATAAACATATTTCGTCAAATAATGTGGAACATGTTAAATCTATACGGAATAAATGTGTAGCGCTAAAAAATCCAATCATCAGACCAAACAAAGAATTGGTAAAATTATAAACCCGATTACTCTCCCCTGGAAGAGTCGCAAATGGATAAAAGATAAAATTCTGCAGAAGCATTATAAATGCATGCTAGAAAATGTTTATTGCAGAGTGTCAGCGCCTTACATCCAGAAACTCGTTCAGTGTGGACCGAAAAAGGTTGATGATATTTACGGCACGAAATGGTATCCTGATAGACAGGTATTTAGCATTGGTAAATTCCCATCACCATTAAAAACGAATACCTCTATATTGGTAACAAAAAATATATTGGTCGGTAAGGGTGACTTGAACGACTAACTAAAAGTAATCCTAATAAAAATTTATGCAACCAATATGACTTAAACACGTGTAAGGAGATTTTGGAAAAAAACTAGCGCGGAAAAAGTAAATTACCACGAAAGCGAAAACATTCGTAGAGTCAATACTGACAAATATCTACACGTCATTAAGAAATTATTTCCTGAAGAGGATGGAGAAGAAGAAGAACAATATTCAGGCTCATTTCCTTAAGAAGAAGAACAAAAACAAGAAGAAGATGAAAATAAGAAGAACAACATTTAGACTCTTCAAACGAGGCTTCACCGCACCTTAGAGGAATGATGAAAGAAGTACATGCGAGTCATAAAATTGAATATAAATACTGGGAACCCCCGAATGAACTCATACATCGACTTAGGTTTCTCGTATCCTCATCTGCGGCATGGAATATTTCTCTCCACAACGAGATACAAGAAATCATATCCGAATTGAGGAAAAGAAATATCATAGAATGAAAATTCGGGAATTCGCGTACGAGCTCCATGCACCAGCTAGAATAAGTTATCAAAGACGACATGTTACAATGAAAGGACTAAACGATTTGTGGCAAAGCGACTTGATTGAAATTATTCCATATCATACGGAAAACAGAGGTTTTAAATATAGTTTGGTGTGCATAAACGCATATTACAATTTTGCTTATGCGAGACCATTAAAGACAAATTCTGGCAAAGACGTTACGGCAGCCATGCAAGTTATACTTCAATCTGTTTTTATTTTATTTTTCTATTTTCTTATTATCTGTTAACCCTGCAGTGCTCGCGTGGCGTCTGACAGACGCCAGACCAGATTCATTTCACTATATCTAGAATACCTATGAGCCCATTGTGCTGATCTGCCATCTACCTTTCGGTCAACTACTCTTAAATAACATATCCAAACGGCAACCCTCCAGTTTTTGCCTAGCAAGGGTGGAGTGAAGTTATTGTTGCGAAAATCTAGATGGCGTCTGTGAGACGCCGCCCGAGCTTTACTGTTACAAGGTAAGTTACTGGTTTAAAACAAATTTCTTGCAGAAACTAGTGATCATATACCTACATTACCAATCTTTTCTGATGGAAATTATTTATCTTTAGGCTTGGCAATGAGTGGAAAGGAGAAGAAATATTATAATCTTTCTGATCCAAATGATTGAAAGATAGTGCAAAGTTGCTAGAAGAAGAGGATGATGATGTTGAACTTGATCGGGATAGTGATCCTAAAAAAGACATTGCGGAGTCTAGAAGTGAGTCTACGGACACTGGACAAGAAGCAGATGATGATAATGATTGTAGTGAATGTGATAGGCCTAAATATTTCGTAGGGCGGGACAAAGTTTCTAAATGGAATAAGAAAAGATCAGTAACTAGTAGTAAAAGTTATTATACCTACACAGTCTTAGGACAATGATATTTTAAAATTATTTAAAAATGGTTACATGGCTAACAACATTGTTTTATTGTCAATTAATTAAAGTGATAATGTGCAAATAGTGATTTGTGTCCAATATGATTAGTTAAATGCTCATTTTCAGTAAATTGACTTAATACACATATTTTTAATTAAGCAATGTACGCAAAACATGTTCAATAATATTAAATAAACTACGACAACCCTCAATAAACAAACTGAACACTCAAAACAACGTAAAACAATAGAAACAACGTAAAACATGAATGGCGTCTCTCAGACGCCGCGCGAGCTTCTATGTCCTGAAACAGCGCGCGAGCACTGCAGGGTTAATATCCCATCCGAACATTTACAGACCGACATGGCAAAGAAATAATATAACGTTAATCAGTCATTATTCTACGTACTCTAATGTTAAGGCATGCATCGCTGAACGCTTTATCAGAACTTTGAAAACTAACATGTATCGAGAATTTATGAAAGAGGGAGTTACAAATGGGTGGACATGTTCAAGAACTCATTAGACATTAGAACGATAGGAATCACTCTACCATTAAAATGAAACCTAGCCAAGTAAAGGACGATGTTCTACTTAAAGCAGTGTATCGCTACAAGGAATGCTATACGAAACCAAAGTTAGTTAAAGGAGACTACCTAAGAGTTTCAAAACAGGAAAACATTTAATAAGGGATACTTACCGTAATGGACTACGGAGATTTTCAAGATGCGGAAGATCCAATCGACATTTCCTCCTACGTATTTGCTTCAGGATTTGGAGGATAGCAGCATTCAAGGTAATTTTTATACCGAATACCTTCAGAAAACTAAGTTTCCAGACTGTTATATAATTGAAAAATGTTAAAAATACGTGGAAAACATATTTATGTGCGATGGCTCGGGTTTCCGAGCTCTAAAATTCATGGGTTAATACTAAGAATATTGTACGTATGGAAAATGAAATACCATATGCATTTGTGTAGCCTTTTTATTGTATCCCTCAAGCATTATTCATGATCCAACTTTATTTACAATATTGTATGATACATCATATTTATTAAATATTCATGTGAGAACATAGTATCATTTTATTGCCTCACACATCACATATATATTGTTCTTCAACATCATAAAATTTTCAGATAATCCTTCACGAAGCATACCATATATACAAATATACATTTTTTACAATTTACATTTTTAGCAGGGGTTCCTCATCAACATCATCCCTGATTTGGTAGTGTCCGTGAGCGAGAGTGTCCACAAAATTATCCAAAATATGACGCGTATCGTCGTTGCCAGATAAAGTTAATTTATTGATACAAATCGAAAATATATTATGCTTATATGATCTGATTGATCTGTTTACCGACAATGTTGATTGTCCGCTCTGGAGACAGCCAACATAATCTTCAAGGTTGTCATATTATTCAATGACGTTTTTTTTAACGCCTTTTAATTTCTTTATTACCATATCATTAAATTTTATTGCATACATTTTCGCTTGCAGAACTAGGAACGCTTATATGGAGCGACCAGTTACTTCGTCTTTGAATTTTCCGACCATCGCCTTGTTTTCAATTAATACAAGGGATGATTGGGTGGCCCGTTTCAGTTTTATAGACAAATCTGTCAGTGTCCATGTAACATAATCTCATTCCTTCTTTATAATAATTTCTCATTGTATCATAATGGAATTCATACATCCTAGTTTTCGAAATTTCCAAAATAGACATGCCATCATAGATGGTCTTATCGAACACCAAACTAGTTATAGCAAGATGGACACCAACCAAGTTTTCGCTATAAATTGTTCTGTCCAAAAAGTTACTTTCGCTAATGCCTTCGAATTTCTTTCTCATTTGAAACAAGCCTAACATTTAAACGTTTCCTTACATTTGCTATAGTTTTCCCGAAAACAGGACTATTCAGTAATTTAAAAAAGTTTTTCTCAAAGTTGTTCGCTGCGGCCCTGCGGTTGGCCGTGTCATAGTCAATGTAGGGTTTCAGAGCAGCTTTGTTGAAATTCAAGAACACGATGGATCTTGAATAACCTCAGTCCGTGTTGCATTGCTTGCTTTAGCACAGAGTATTGAAAATAAAATTGTCTTTATGCCAAGAGTGGTCGAAACTTATTTATTTTTATTTCCTGGTGGAATTTTCATTTCTGCACAAAAGGG
Source organism: Ectobius pallidus (assembly GCA_964059195.1). NCBI lineage: Eukaryota > Metazoa > Arthropoda > Insecta > Blattodea > Ectobiidae > Ectobius > Ectobius pallidus. The sequence goes on from CAXKWD010000004.1 coordinate 148,641,452, forward strand.
AAGATCTGAATGAGCATCGTGGGGATTGTCTGGATAATGTCAACCTCAAGTACGCATCCTAATTTAGAATCGACCGGTATGGACATGATATCAAAGGACGCTATCTCATCTTTCTGGAGTCAGCGGAACTCGCCTGATGGCAATGCCTGAGACATCACATAAACATAAAGGTTATTGGCGTCTACATATTACATTAAATATTTTTTGTCGACACGTCATTATCTCCACACATCTCATTCTTGCAGCAGCGTGCCTTGTTACACATTGACAAATTCCTCCTGCTATTCCGAGCTCGAATAGTCGAATCATGTCCATTACGGTCAGAATGAGCAATTTTACCTTTGTAAACTTTAGCAAAGCCTGGAACAGTATTATACAATCCATCCCGTACGTCTTAAACACATTTGTGTGACACTTTCAAAGACTTTGGTCAAAATCAAAACATCAGTTTTCAAATACAAGTCTGAATATTCAGCTAATGAGTGATTAGAAAAAGAATTACAGACATTCCTCGCGAGAGAGTAATCTTGGTCAGAGACCTTCTCATTCGCGAGTCTATTGTAAAATTCATCTTTTTGCGGTAATTTCTCCTCAAAAATTTCAACTGAAGTGACGTAGTCATAGGGAAACACACCCTTGCGACAAACCAATTCGGCGTTTTCACCAATGAGTTTTACGGTTTCTATAAATTTATCCTCTGGCAGATTGTTTGCTAGCTTTTCCAGGCTGCTAGCCATGAACCGAAACGAATCGACAAACCTCATCTCCATATCTCCTCTTTTCAAATAGGAGGAGGGAATAAATTTAGAAAAAGTGACATACTTTTCTTGTGTATTGTAAATAACGTTGGTTTTTATTCTAATCGAATCCTAGCTCTTTCACAATAAAATTTACGTCATTATTAGATACGTTATGCAATACAACAGGGACAAATGCCACATTTCTATAGTTAAAATTGCAATTTCTCTGGTTGGCCCCTTTGAACCGTCCACTGACATGACAATTTATTTTATTTAATTATTTATATTTATACAAAATATTTATACAAAACAAAACAAGACCACCCGAATGAGCAAGCGCTCGTGCTCGGGCACAGTTCAGCCATTTACATTACAAAATACAAATTACAAAATACATAAAGAAAATATAAATAAATCGAAACCTAAAAAATAATAATAATAAAGAAAGAACAGAAAAGTAAAAAGAAAAAAGGAAAAGTAGTAAGAACAAAAATTGAAACCCTGAGTTATTACAAATAAAATCGTTCCTTAATTGTCTACTAAGTACAGAGTGAAGTAACTTTTGAACTATGAAATAAGATTTTTGATAAACTTATTGAATTTTTTGTTGTTCATATATACTATTTCTGGATGTGACCTAATTATAGAGTTATAGAGTCTTGGACCATAATAAATGTTATGTTTAGAGCCAGAAGAGGTGAAGTATTTTGGTTCTATTAAAGGCAATGTTTTATTTCTTCTAGTATTGTAGTTATGAGGATCCGATACATGTACGTTGCGGTATTTTTGAAAGTATTTTAAAAGTGTGAGCTTATAAATTTGTTCTACAGTCATCACATTAAATTGTACAATGATCCCTTACTTTATAGTTCACATAGGTAATGTTTCCCTCACCGCATATGTGACAAATAGTAACACTATTGTACACTCTAATTTCATCTTCTGTAAGAGGGGCTTGTTTGCGCTATTTAATATTTTGTCAATTTCTTTGACATTAGCGACGAGTGAGCGCATAAACTCGACGCTTGGCGTCCTCCTCAATAAACAATCTCAATTGAGAATATGCGCCCTCAGCATCTTTGATAAAATATCATAGACGATACAGACCACGACGTATCGTGTTACGATTCCGATCGTGCGATAGTATTGAAGACGGTAAAGAAGGGATACAAGAGAAAGCAGACTTTGTAACCGAAATCGGCCGGCGAAGACGACACCGCTTCGAATACAACATCAAAAAGGGTACGTGGTAAGTTGGTTGGGTTGGCCGTTGAAGGCATTACCGTATGGAAAACAGTATCTTCTGAGGTTTTGTTCGACAACAAAGTTGTCGATAATTTTCACTTATCTAAAGAGGACTTACCGTCATATACGGATAGCGACTATCATATGCTGAATCTGTTTACGGAAGCTGTTAACGAGGGCGAGATGAATGCACCATATGTGCATTTACATCATTGTACGCCAAAGTGCGAGAAAGTTACGTTCAACAAGAAGGTGATGTGTATACATGTGAACAACATAAAAGAGCTCGTTGCCAGCATATCCTTAACGAGAATTTAAAAAATCTGTAACCGGCCGAAAGGGGAAATAAGAAACCATTAAAAAAACTTCCTGTAAATTGTAACAGCACATCCAACTTTCCACGTACTGTGTAAAAAGCAGAAATACAAATTTATTGTTGCAGCACAAGAAAGGCTTCAAACAAACAACTCTGACAGCAACGATGGATGGTCAACAGGTAACTTTAGCATTAATCAGATCTGTGATGACTATGGTGGCATCCCCTTAAATTGGTATGCGGCTGTTGGCGGAGAAGATTCCGATGCTGGAAGCGAGCGAACATCGGTTCCTGGAGGAAATAAACGGGTTCTATCTCTTTCTACTAGCGCTTTTGGACGGAGAACAGAAGACGTCTTGGAGGAAATTGCTGGACACGATGTCGACCTTACCGTCATACATGACGTCGTGTTTAGCAAAGATGCCGAAGGACTGCAAAACCTTCTTACAATCCTTAATGCGAGGCAACAAGAACGAAGGAACACCTGGTCTGTTATTTACAATTACGATGCCCGTCCGAGAAGCCACATACACGTCGTCCACGGATGCCGTATGGAACGTTGTCAATGCGTCCTCGTCAAAGGAATCCCACGTATTCGACGAGGCAGTGAACGGAGTATTAAACGCGTCGGGGAATATAATACACCCTACTTCAGAAACCTCTTCGCATATTTCATTCAAAGAGGCAAAGGAAAAGTATTCGTAAAAGTTCAAAGAACAGACACTGGGACTCCTGATCGTCGAGTTGTCGACGTTCCGGACTGTCAACGTGAAGAACGTGCCACGGAAGGACTGGTGGAAAAATCGGAATTTCCATGCTCTGGTTTCAACCTCGGATCCAGCCCTGGACACCTCGACGAACCGCCTGCGAGCTTCTATGATGGCGTACCTAAACCGACTGTTGGGGAGCAATCCGGAATAGGTGGTTCTAGAAACAAGACAAAACAAATGGTCCTAAAGTATATTTTAGGCCATCCGACTTGTCCTGTTTCCGGAGTTACCAAAACAATGGATTTTGTTATGCGTTACGGTTTGGTTGACCCAAAAACCGTAATGCAATGCATAAAATGTGCTGAAAAAATAATTAATAACGTGAATTTTATTGAAATTTCAAATTACATTCATAATGAAAGTGTTAAAAGACCTTTTGTTGAAATTTATCTATCCATTAACGGAACGCTCTATATTGTTCAGAAACTATTATCTCGTAAATTTCCTCACAAGGATGATATACTTTATTTTATTAAGTTTTTGTTCGAATGGTGTACGTCAAACACTGGTAAATACAATACTATATTTCTCGTTGGTGAACCCAGCTGCATGAAAACTAAATTCCCTTCATGGGTATGTTCTAGTTTTTTGCAATGTAAGAAGGTTACAAAGATTAACCGCTATTCGGGTAATTTTTCCAAGCAACCGTACGCAGAAGGAATTTGCATTTTGCTTGACGATCCTAACCTGGATCCTGGAGCTATGCAAACTTTGCTTGGACAGTTTAGCGGAGACGCTATAACCGTGGACGTAAAGTACGAACCTCCAGGAAGTTACCTGTCTTCGTATTTGCCAACGAGGACATATTCGAAGGCAGGCAATGGGACGTCGCATCAGGAAATTTTACTGGGGACCCGTTCCCTTCGGATCCCTTTTCCCTATTAACCTATCTTATAATTATATAGGCCTAAGCATAAATTATGTAACTTAATTTAGTTTCACTTCTGGTTGGGTGTAAGACAACTCATTAAAGCCTTACCTCCTCCAGGTTCAATAAAACATTATCATTATTATATTTAGTCTATTATTATATTTATTGTTATTATTACTGTTATATCAAATAAGCTACAATTTCCGAATTCTGCTTGAAACGCGAAAATGACCAATTGAAAAAACTTCAGTTTGCTTAAAACTGTGCTTCCTTGTAAAGATGTAATCACGAAGCTTGTCGGTCGTCAGTCCTGCAGGGGCCTGTAGTTACTACCATGGCTAACCCGACGTTTCCTTCACAACCTGATGCCTCTGATTCCTTCACCCAAGGCCTGGAACTGTTTTGAATTTAACTTCATAATTGTGCGTATAAAACACGGCGTCAGAAGTCGATACAGTGCTGTCAAACCTTCCAAATGTTTGCAGGCGTGCATTACTTTATAACCAAACGTAAGTACCAACTACTATTCCCTTCCTATAAAATATATTGCTTCGAAAGGAAAGTTAGTGGTGAGTAAAGGCTTGCCTAAGGTTATACACAGACAGAATTGTAGAATACTCTTGGAAACTTGAAAATATCATATGATGAACTCCCTTGGCACGTTCTACCCTACATTTCCACATAAGTTAACGGAAGTAGCTGCCTTGTGTGTTGCACTGTGTCTGCAGATTGCATTGTTGTTGCATAGTAAATAGCCATACTGTTTACTGCCTATTTCATTAGTTGGAGTTTGTGCAAGAAATGAATATCTTATAACTACCCTCCAGAGAATCCCCAAGAAAAATGTTTGAAATGATGGTGTGTGCAGTTGGTATGTTACTTATATAAAATATAAAGAAAATCGTTGGAGATATTTTCAACAAAATTGTGAAAAACAAACATTTAAACGTGATGCGTGGTCTCGTGCATAAGGATCCGCAAACACTCGATCGCTTGTATGTCTTCGGATTTTTTCTGAGGTAGAGAGGTCCGAAACGAGGTGACTTAGAAGAAGCAATTCCGATCACGGAAATTATCATTAACGTCCGTGGGTGTAGGCGTGCCCCAAATCTTGTCGTCTCCCAATGGTAGATGACCTAGCGGTCGAATGTAGGCCTAGTCCCTTCAGAAATGCAGCGCCATTGTTTTTTTATAGGAAGAATAATACAAGTCGCTGGAATATTTGATCCATATTTAAAAATTTCTATTTGATACGATGCATACGACAGACAGACGGACAGTTTTATGGAAATGGTATTTTTGAATTATCAGGAACTCCAGATGATTACTAATGCCAAACTCGATATCGAATTGCACGGTCGAACTCAATAATCCCTCTGCTTATAATACCTATGATACAGAGAAATTAACGTAAAAAATAGGCCTACATGTTTAGGACAACTTGTTGTGTGCCTTTCGAAAGACATATACCATATCATAGGACAATTTTTCATCTCCAACAAAATAACACGAATTTAAGTTTAAAACAACGCTGTTATAGATATAAAACCCTAAACCGCATTCTTACCGATCTGTGAGCCGTAAGAAATTATAATTATTGTACATTATGAGGACTTTTTTTGTGCCTTCAATATTATTAAAGGGCATACGAGTATCTCCTAGAACGGGTCACCATTAAGTTTATAAAACCAATTTTCCATATAGAAACATTTAAGGCGGATCGAGAAGTAGGCTACCACACACCTATTGAAAGCTCGGGTTTTGTGCTTTGTAATTCGAAATGAACTTATGAGGGACGTTCGATTTTCAAATTCTAGGTCCTTATATAGGTATTTAGAACTTGAATTGAGGAAGAACGACTTATCACATTGAAACTATTCCCTCAGAAAACGCTTGATATAGCTTTTTATGGCACATAGAGGATGCAGAATTTTTCATCCCATTGCTTCTACACACCAAGCCTGGTAGGAGTTGAAATAAGAAGAAACAGAAATTGTGATAACATAAACTTGTGTCGTCTTTGCGGAATATTTTATTTCTCACTCTCATGTTACCATACAACCGTTTAGGGGATGAAGTTAAAAAGAAATTCAATATCACTTTCATATTTCCCTCCCCAAAAACGTGGGATATAATAATGTAACGGGACGCAGAGGTATATGCACTCTATACAGCGGGTGCTTCACGGAAATATCAAATCCCTTCGCCTCCGCTTCTGCATCCCCCTGTACGCGACCCCGTCACATCATCACGATTGGGCCTACCTTCTACGTCGTTCCAGCTTCTGCTTGTCGGCTTCTTCGTTCTTCTGCTGCCAGGAGTTATGTGATTAACCTAGAATACCCCCAAGACAACAACCCTCAACATCCTCTCGCTCCCTCGGGGATGTACACCATTATACCAATAATTAACACGTCTAAATACTTCTAACTACCCATTTATTCCCTCATTAAGTACAAACACTTTTGTACACAATTCCTACCCTTCTGCTCTCCATCACACACACCCGGCCTCCTTAATATCTGCCGCCATCCTTACGGACCTTACGACTTTCCTACCACAACAAATCGCTTCAACTGCTGCACACAGCCACCGCTGTACTGTACGACGACAGGCCGCTCGTGACCCGCATCCGGGGAAAAACGTCGAACTTGCCATTCCCACGCTAACTGAAATGCTATGGAAATGCTGAACCTACATTATACTCAGGGCTGTACAAATCTGTACCCTTACTTATACCCGCCCCGACGAAAAAGAGCTGTCCTCAGCTCGAGAAAAAATAAAAATCATAAACTTCAAAAAATTAAAAAAGGACACATTAACAACAAAAAATCAAACGGATTGACCTGGTACGTCGCAGCAAGTGCTCAAAACCAGGGCCCGGATTCTAATGACATGTCATCTTTTTATTGAAGCTGCATAGACATTGCCAACGTCTGGATAAATCCTAATCATGTCCTCGAGATTACAGAAAAGCACTTTTATTAGGTCAATTTTTGGTCATAAAATGCAATTTTATATTTTGAGAGCATTTATTTCAGTTTTAGGTCATTATTTTGTCATTTTCATGTCATTTGCTTCCTTATTTAGTCATTTTCATGTATTTACATTGAGTATATTAACTTTTTTCGTCGCTAGCGGTGCTGTCTTTGAAGTGTCTGTTTAATGCAAGAAGGTAAAATTCGGCGTTAAAGTATTCTCATGTCTCAGTCGGTAATGAGAATCAAAGAAACGCCAACATTTTGTATTTTATTACTATTGTTATTAGACTGACTTGGCACCAGCGTCTGCCACCTTCTTGCATTTGAGAGTGCAAACTACTGTTTACTCTCAATAGCAACAATATAATCTTTCAGACCACAATAGGATATGCCGAATTTTGACTCACCAGTTCTTCAGAGCCAGTATAAATTTCCGTGAGAAAAGAACATTCACAACATTACAGTTATTTACACTTTTTCTAATTATGTACAAACTAGTCTATAACTTAGTGTGTACAATAATATTTTTTAATAAATAAAATATAAATTTCTAGGTCATTTTTTACAATTATTAAGTCATTTTCTTTAAAATCTAGGGTCATTTTATAGATCACTTTTCAAACAATTTTAGGTCATCAGAATCCGGGCCCTGCTCAAAACCCATACCAACATTCAATGCACTCAGAGTACCTATTAAGTAATAATAATGCAAAAAAAACAGCGTTTCAAAAAATAATACTAATAACTCTGTACCAAAAAATGAAAACAGACAAAAATAATAAGTAAAGTGAAAGGAAAATCTGTTAAATGAATTTATGTATACTTAAAGTTTACTCACTTATTTTTAAAAATCAGTTAAATACTTGTTCCGAAGTTCTAAAAAACAGTAAAAAAATTAATTGCAATTATACTTTAACTCAGATTATATACTGTTTATATGCTTCATCACAAAAATATAATAATTCGTTGCAAAATTACCATAAAGAACATTAAAACTTAAATGAATATTCAGCTCGCTAACTCAGCGTAATCACTCTGTATAAAACTCTTACTAACACCTGGGTAACTCACGTCTTACTTATATCTCGTTACGCGCTTTATCGCTACCTCTCCAGTACATGCACCTGGACTTTGATTCTCTGTGTAGCAGCTGTGTCGGTGAAACAAAGTACTGTGAGCATAATCTTACATTCCATTAAACATCTTTCTTGTGTGATTATAAATACAAATATAATAAATACTTCATAATTATGTGATATAATATAAAAAAACGTGGAGAGAAAAATAACAAAATCATATTAACCCTTAACCTCTTCAGCACTGCTAGCTGGTTACTTAAAAAACATAAAATAATGTAAAGTTACTATCATCCTAATCTATAGGGTTGCTCTCTTTCTTCATAAGGTAGTCTACATAACTCTCTTCTCTATCAACAACTCAATAGTGACCACAAAAAGAAAACAGATAATATTGAAGATAGATATAAAGATTCCCATTATTAAGATTTTACATATCTTAACACAACTTGGAAAAAAAGTCATTAATGGCATCTCCCAAACTTAGATTCAAATTTATCAATCAGCTGTTGGCAAAATAACTCTAGCACTGCTCTGTCATTTGTAAAATATTGAATAACGTCTTCGAATCTATAGTCATTACTGTGATAATTAGTTCTTGTCAATGTGCGATCATGTTCTAGCTTAAACTCTACACTCAAATGTGTGTCTCAAAAAATCTTAAATAAATACCAATAATCTCACAGTAACACAATATTACAGATTCATCTAAGTTTACCAACTTCGGTGTTTCAAATCATCTTGTTGTCGTATAAAATTGTGATAAATACTGAGTTCTCTGTAGTAGCAGATACATAAACTCAATCATGTCCGATTCTCTAAAAATGAACAATGAATCTCTTAACAATGTTCTCTAAAAAATCTCCGGGCTAAATCTCGGTTATGTAATCAATTAAATTCACTTATATCATTAATAAATAGGGTCATATCAGTTCTATTCTCTTTTGAGCATCCTGCAAAAATTCTGTAATTAGTGCATGAATCCAATTAAAAAATTTAAAAAATAAATCTTTAAATCACTTAAACCGTTAAATAATCTCTCCCATGTTATCTGATATACTGCAATCTACATAAACTTTGCACAAAGAGAATGAGATCAGTACTGAAATATTTGGTTGCATTACTCTGAATTAAACGTCAAGTTACTTTTAACATGTAACAGTAAGAACTAAACTATCGGTTTTCCACTGAAAAACTTATATTAAGCTCTCCCCCCAAAAATTAAAATTCATTATATCATATATGAGGAGCTTGTTTCCAAAAGGTACCAAATCCAAAAAATTCGAAAAATGAGTTACAGGTGGCAGCATATTCTTGACTAGCCACATAATCATAGTCAGTGGTTAAAATCGCCAAAAAGTACCAAATCTCATTGCTAGAGGGCTTGGAAGAATGAGTTTTGTAGCAAAACGTACCACATCCCTCCACAGTTTCGTGGCAAAAAGTACCAAATCCTTTCTCACGTTCATCATCATCATCATCATCATCATCCTATCATGTATTAGGCCTAGGGGCCCGTTACGGTCTCAATCCATTGTTTAAGGGGTCTGCCCAATGATCTCTTGCCTGATGGTTGGTAATTTAGAATTTGACGGGGTATTCTTGTTCGGCTCATTCTTCTTACGTGGGATATCCAGTTGTTTCTATATTTTTGTATATAGTCCATGATTGGTTCTGCTTGTAATTCTTTCATAGTATCATAGTTTCTTTTGTGATCCGTTCTTGAGTAGCCTGCAGTGCGCCTCATAAATTTCATTTCTGACGTAGTTAGTCTCTGTGCATCCATACTACGTATTGTCCAGGCCTCACTGCCGTAACACAATATCGGTCTGGCTAATGTTTTGTAGATTCTAGTACGTGTGTGTTTCTGTACTATGTTAGGTTTGAAAATGTTATCAATTATTCCTGTTACTCTGTTGAATTTGATAATTTTTTGACTGAAATCTTTTTCTTCTTCATATGAGAGTTGATATCCAAGGTAATTAAATGTATTGGTTTGTTCTAATGTTTTATTGTTAATGACAATTTTACTGCGAACTGGATCTTTCCCAATAAAGGCCATGACTTTAGATTTTTCTGTTGAGATTTCCATATTGTAATTTTTGCAATTTGATGGAATGAGTGAACTGAACGTTGAAGGTCATCTTCTTAGTTCGGTATAACCACAATGTCATCTGCGAACAATAGGATGTCCAATTTATATAATCTGTTAAGTGGTATGCTACCATGAGGTTTTAATCTCCATTCTTTAATGGCAGAGTTCATGTATATTATGAAGAGCAGGGGCGAAAGACCGCAGCCTTGTCTGACACCTTGGTTTATTGGTCTGCAATCAGACAGTTTGTTTTCCATTTTAACTTGTATGTAGTTATCTTTGTAAATATCATATATGGCTTTGATCAATTGATCCGGGATTCCATCATATGCAAGAATTTCTAATAATTTGTTTCTATCGACTTTATCGAAGGCTTTCTTCAGATCAATAAATGCCATGTGTGTCTCAACATTGAATTCTCTGTGCTTTTCTATTAGGAGTTTCAGAGTGAAGTATCCATCAGCACATGATCTTCCTTTTCGGAATCCATTCTGAGCTTCATCAAATGTATTTGCATAGTAACCAGTTAATTTTGATTTTAACAGTTTGGTGTATATTTTATAGCCTGAATTCAGCAGGCTTATCCCTCTAAAGTTATCGCAATTATTTATATCTCCTTTCTTGTGTAGTGGGATTACAGTGGCTTGTAGCCAACTTTTAGGGGGAGGACCTTCATTATAAATTCTATTTAAAAAGTTTAAGAGCCTTTCATTAAAGGCATATCCTGCATATTTGAATAGTTCTAAATTAAGGCCATCTTCACCTGGGGCTTTGTTATTTTTGCATTGGAGTAGTGCGGTTTCTAGTTCTTCAAGTGTGAAAATATTTGTAAAGTTATTGTTAGAGGACAGGAGATTTATGTTGGCATTTTTTTGCATTTTTCTTTAAATTCTTTCATAAACAACGGGGAGAAATACTCTAAATATAAATACCATAAAATTCAGTGCACAAGAAAATAATATTAAATAATTATAAACAGCAAAGATCTTACTAAAAATCTGATCAATTATATTATATTTCAAATCTGCTACCTATAAATACTCTGGAAGCGAACAATACTGGGTTTGGACCCGGAGGAGTAGATCGAACCAACAATGCAAGGTGAGGTAGGATAGCAAAATAAGAAATGATCTAGGCACAATTGTAATAAGGGTAACAATTATATATTTTCACCAAAGTATGTATGTAAAATGTAAATACAAATCTCTATATAATTTATTTATAATTAATAATTTAATTAAAGATAATGTCCTCCAAGACAATTAATTGTTTTAAGAATATCAAGAATTTTGGTACTGCGATTAATAATTCCTATGCAGACAGCACCTAACCAAGTTTATATATAATAGTGTCTAAATCTGGCAAAGGCAAATAAGGTAGTCAAGATAGACATGAATCAGAATTAGCTAGCGGACTGAACCTAACACAGGATACAGCCTAAATACCCAACCTACTACACAATAATGTGAATAGAAAATGAAACGCAGAACTACAATAATAAGAAAAAATTCCCATGTATAACTACCGCAAAATGCAGAGGAAAACTAGTAATAAATTTCCCCCAAGGAATTGGAATAATGGCTAGAATAAAATTTAGAAATATTTTATGTAATATGAACAATATACCCCAAATGATCTCTTAAGGAGAAAGCCGAAAATATCAAATGGCGAAACAATCATAAGCACGCATTAGGTTACTGTACTCAGCAGATGGCAAACAGATTATAAATAGCACAGCAGTACAGCAATTAAGAAAGCAAAGTACATAACTCGTCCACATATTTAACGAACAACATTAACAGGGCCGCAAAAATACCATAAATGTGATTTTTAAACCTTAAAGAACTTATATTCAGAAAACTGTAATAAATTTGAGTTTCAAACACCAAAGAATTTATCCCCAGAAAACTGTATCATTAAGAAAAAGAGCATAAATAACCGGCATTATTTCTATCCCACATCTTCAACTAGAAATATAACTGCATCGGAACAAAGAAATGATGGCATATAATGCAAATAGCAATTTGAATGTCAATGAATAATATGGACTCACTTAACATCGCGATACTGAATAAATTACAGGACGCAATAAATAACATAATAACAGCAATCCAGAAATATGGAACATTGACCTAGATACATCGCGTGATCACAGACCTTGGCACGCACCCAAACTGGAATACTAGATTTAACATATCCGCGCTAATAGGGGAAACCTACGCGAATAACTGTTATAAGTAGGCACACCATATTCTGTAAGGCTTTCTTCTTAAATACAATATACTTCCGAAATATTCGGTAATATTTGATTAACTTTCTGTGACAATCTGAATGGGTGGACTCTCACAAATACAACGAACAAGCATATCTAATTCTGGTAATTACTGTCTAATATGGCCCACTCGGTGCTGAAGGCACTTATGCCCAGACGGGGCTTAAAAATCTTTATCAAGAACATTCATATTTCTCACTCACCAACCATACGGAGAAAATCTGCGCTGATAGGACGACCTTTTTACTACATTCTGAAGGCAAGCGGCATGACACACTGAGCTCGCCAAGCAGCGGTACCGCTCAGCTAAACAAAAGTCACGTCCCTACGCGCATGCGCTAACAAAAGAACATCGGCTCACGAGAAATTCATAAAGAAGCCAACAAATGCTCTGTTTACTTTTAAAAACGCTTCAGACCTCCTCCCTCGGGAATTGAATATTTTGACTACCATGCTGAAAATTATGCCAGATATGCGAACATATGTACTTGAATTTACAAATTAATTATATGCTACCAGGTTAAAGAGAAAAAAAACTGCTGCATACAATGATTTTAAAAGTACCTTAATTACTAGTTTCTTTAAATAAGTTAGATTCATAGTAAGTTGTCCTATGCCAATTATTCTTAAAACCCTAAAAATAGTTTTTTTTGAGAGCCCCACATTTATCTTTTAACTGACAATAGTTACCAAAAAACACCAAAATATGCTAAACAACAACACTCATGATTACAACTCCAATTATATTTTCATATAGTGTCACAAAAAACTTCCCTCACAGTAACTATACCTCGAGCTCTTGATGCTTTTCCGTAATATGATTATTGAAGAGTCTATTCCTAGAATGTTTTACTGGTTACCTCTACATACACATATAGTACATATGTTGAATTGGTAGATAATTAAATTTTGCAATTAACTTAATCATAGGCTATGTCCATTATATGTGAAAGTTCGTAAGTTAATAATACATCATCTGCTGATTCATGTAAAGAAATGTTTGTATGTATACCATAAGTTCATTTGCTCTGGTGACCTTACACTGTTTTTACATAAGATAAATTCCTCTTGAATGAAGAAAGTCTATTTTCTTCCAGTTTAGAAAATGTTTGTACAAGATCACAATTCGACACGTCCGAGAGGCGGGCGAGCCAAATAGCACAAGAAACATTCTTGCGGTCCTTTTAAATTTCTCAGTTCAATATATTAAATTTTACCAAAAATACCCACAGTACGTCCATGTACCGTCCATGAACCATATTAGTAGATATGAATGCTGAGCCAGGCTGCACGATGTATACAGCATCAGACAGGAGCGGAGGAGCCAAAACGCCACAGAGTTAAGAAGAGGGCAGCGCTGACAGAGGAACAGATCCGGCCACACAAGATGGCAAAACAAGTTCGGGCCGTCGCCCTATGATGCAGTCCCAAACACAGAGCCAGATGAACATGGGATCCACATGCCAATCCCGAAGGAAGCGTAAGTCTTGACAACCACCAACAATTTATAGGCTGAAACACACCCACACATACCGCACAGTATCTGATTTCTTCAACATAAGGCGATAGGGTGTGTGAATTGCTCATCCGAGGAATATATATTAATGGATTTCTACGGAAATGTTGATTAAACGAAGTACTTCTTAAATTTTTCTTTTTCTTCTTGTCACAAACTTTATAAACAGCTGTATTATCTCATGACTTCAAATGAGCAGTAATAAAGTTTTTTTTTGTTTTCAATTATTTCTATAATAATTTTTTTTTTCACATGATATTTGGTGTTTCTTAGTTTACAAGACAATACTAGTTACATTATTCTAAGATAATTTTTTTTTTACATTTTACATTTTAATTTATTTTGGGGCATAGTAATGAGTGTGTCACGACCAAAAACTGCGCCCCCGCGCAGGCAGGTGAGTGAGAAATAACTTGGAACATAATTATATTGAATTCATTAATAAAAAGCTTGGCCATATAATCAAAATTATATATACAAAAGCTCGGGGCAATCCACACAACCAGAAAAATTAGACAATAATAAATAACAACCCTTTAATATTAGTGAACAATATTTAAAATCAGTCTTCACTTACAATTGACAGGAACACAGAAGACCTGCAATAAATAATTATTAGGATATGGTGCACCCATCACAGATTGTTCACCTAACTGCTGAGGATTAGGAATGGCATGACTAGAATCCCCATCACAATTCGAACCTAACCGGTTACTAGGATTTTCAGAACCCATCGAATCCAAAACTGCTTGTAAATCTGCTAATAATTGCTTAACATTAGCTTTAAGAATATCGTCCAAATTCAGGTTAGATAAATATATAAGCCTATTCATACTATGAAAAATTCTATTACGAAGAGGGCCTATCTGTTTCATAGAAGCGTCGACGTCAGATTTCTGATCAGAACCTGTCTCTATAATTTCATTTACCTTACTCCGTAAACATTCTAACTCCGACAATATACTCTGCTCAGTATAAAAAATATTCAATATCGGCTTAGTATGTATTTCTTTCAAAACATTCAATAAAGCGGGTATATCTAAGTTTTCATCAGCTTTATGTCCTCGACTTTTGATTTCAAATAAAATTTCATCCTTCCTTAACATATCGCCTGAAACTATCTGACGAGTTGCCATCATAAGAAAATATATTATTATACACCAGGATATAATTTGGAAAAATCCCATTAAGTATGCATCAAAATATAAATATTATAACAATTTCAAACTTTAGGTCCCCTATATTAGAATTTTGAATCACAGTAATAAATATTAATGGCAAACGATTACAGCTAATGCCTTCCACATTACTAAATAAGGGAAAATTTATGAAAAAATATCCAACGACTACTGAAAATATTAATCTCCAATAATATTTCAATGTTGATAATATTAAATCAATCCTAATCCACCCCCACCAAGCATTGAGAGATATAGGCTACCAACTGCAGTGCGTAACTTTTACTATATGGTATGTTAGGTTATATAAGAGAGTTATAATAGTCATTAATTAATTCTTTAAATTCTTTCATAAACAACGGGGAGAAATACTCTAAATATAAATACCATAAAATTCAGTGCACAAGAAAATAATATTAAATAATTATAAACAGCAAAGATCTTACTAAAAATCTGATCAATTATATTATATTTCAAATCTGCTACCTATAAATACTCTGGAAGCGAACAATACTGGGTTTGGACCCGGAGGAGTAGATCGAACCAACAATGCAAGGTGAGGTAGGATAGCAAAATAAGAAATGATCTAGGCACAATTGTAATAAGGGTAACAATTATATATTTTCACCAAAGTATGTATGTAAAATGTAAATACAAATCTCTATATAATTTATTTATAATTAATAATTTAATTAAAGATAATGTCCTCCAAGACAATTAATTGTTTTAAGAATATCAAGAATTTTGGTACTGCGATTAATAATTCCTATGCAGACAGCACCTAACCAAGTTTATATATAATAGTGTCTAAATCTGGCAAAGGCAAATAAGGTAGTCAAGATAGACATGAATCAGAATTAGCTAGCGGACTGAACCTAACACAGGATACAGCCTAAATACCCAACCTACTACACAATAATGTGAATAGAAAATGAAACGCAGAACTACAATAATAAGAAAAAATTCCCATGTATAACTACCGCAAAATGCAGAGGAAAACTAGTAATAAATTTCCCCCAAGGAATTGGAATAATGGCTAGAATAAAATTTAGAAATATTTTATGTAATATGAACAATATACCCCAAATGATCTCTTAAGGAGAAAGCCGAAAATATCAAATGGCGAAACAATCATAAGCACGCATTAGGTTACTGTACTCAGCAGATGGCAAACAGATTATAAATAGCACAGCAGTACAGCAATTAAGAAAGCAAAGTACATAACTCGTCCACATATTTAACGAACAACATTAACAGGGCCGCAAAAATACCATAAATGTGATTTTTAAACCTTAAAGAACTTATATTCAGAAAACTGTAATAAATTTGAGTTTCAAACACCAAAGAATTTATCCCCAGAAAACTGTATCATTAAGAAAAAGAGCATAAATAACCGGCATTATTTCTATCCCACATCTTCAACTAGAAATATAACTGCATCGGAACAAAGAAATGATGGCATATAATGCAAATAGCAATTTGAATGTCAATGAATAATATGGACTCACTTAACATCGCGATACTGAATAAATTACAGGACGCAATAAATAACATAATAACAGCAATCCAGAAATATGGAACATTGACCTAGATACATCGCGTGATCACAGACCTTGGCACGCACCCAAACTGGAATACTAGATTTAACATATCCGCGCTAATAGGGGAAACCTACGCGAATAACTGTTATAAGTAGGCACACCATATTCTGTAAGGCTTTCTTCTTAAATACAATATACTTCCGAAATATTCGGTAATATTTGATTAACTTTCTGTGACAATCTGAATGGGTGGACTCTCACAAATACAACGAACAAGCATATCTAATTCTGGTAATTACTGTCTAATATGGCCCACTCGGTGCTGAAGGCACTTATGCCCAGACGGGGCTTAAAAATCTTTATCAAGAACATTCATATTTCTCACTCACCAACCATACGGAGAAAATCTGCGCTGATAGGACGACCTTTTCACTACATTCTGAAGGCAAGCGGCATGACACACTGAGCTCGCCAAGCAGCGGTACCGCTCAGCTAAACAAAAGTCACGTCCCTACGCGCATGCGCTAACAAAAGAACATCGGCTCACGAGAAATTCATAAAGAAGCCAACAAATGCTCTGTTTACTTTTAAAAACGCTTCAGTACCACAAATAAATGAATCCATAATGCAATCCAGAGGGGGGCAGTTTCCCCCTTGCCCCAATGCCGACGCCCATGCGTCACATGCCTATAGTTTGTTGTAAAAAAACTTGTCCACAAACATAGAGCTAAAGTTTTCTTTCAAAACATGAACCAGTGTCCACCAGACGCAATAACAATAAATTTTAATCTTATGCAGAATCAGCCTCTCCCAAAAACTCAGATAGGACAGGCCTACTATGCAAGACAGGTGAAGTGTAAGAGCCATGTGAAAGAGGCTAAAAAGAAAGATATGGTGGCACTGTTAGCAGCAATGGGCTACAAAGACTTGAATCAGTTGCCATTTTACAAAGGCATTCTTGACTGCAATGATGAAGTGGAAGAAAATTACAGTGAAAATGTTTCTGTTTTTTATGATGAGTAGGAGCTTTATTGTTCATATGAAGCTAAGATAAGCTCCAGAAACTTGATTCTGTTAGTTGTGTATTGTTTTTAAAATCAAGTAGGGTCAAGTAATTTTTGTTTGTTTTACTCTTGTTTTTATATGGTAATAGGTGTATCACAGTAACTTATAATATAGTATAATTAGATGCAATTAAGAATATTTAGGTAGGCCTAATCCAATAAATTTTAGTTTCAGTTTAATCTATTTTAATGAGTTGTAACTATTTCTAAAATCGATATTTTCATGCCAATAAGTACCAAATCCAAAGTTGCTTGCAAAAAGTACCAAATCCAAGTTTGTTTTGTTGATAAACAGCATAATAATGAATGAATATCTTAGTTTCTTATGTAAATTTGAATCTTAGGTATACCTGCACATGTAAGGAATGAATTATTGATATCAGTATAATTTATCAACTGTATAATGTTTTTTTCATTTCCTGTAAAATTTGTTGAGGTGGATTTGGTACCTTTTGGAAACAAGCTCCACATATAAGTTAAATATTTTACGATCAGATTGAATAAAAAATATTTTCAAAGTTCGTACAGTGAAGATTCTGATTTACACTCGCATAAGCAATCGGCCATTCATGCCGTCCATGCACTTGGCATTATCATTCTGTAAGCCTTGTAATTTTCATCTAATACTTGCAACAACTGATAATTTTCCATCCTTGTCTTAGAGGATATAATATCATAAAAAATACCTTATCAGTTCTTTCTTACTCTCTCTGTGTTTAACTTGGTGATTGTCTTATAAAACTGTACAGCTTGATCTGACTGAAATTAATTTTCTTTTCCTCAAGTCACATTTGAATTTTCCATAATGCGTAATGTTTTCCATACTCTTAAATTCCTAAACCTATATTATGTAACCTATATTATGTAAACTTATATTATTCACTTCGACTCAACTTGGTCATTTCAAGATGTCTATCATTCCTCTGCCTCTCTTATACAAAAGTAAAGAAACAAAATCCTCACTATTCTTAGTACTTGCTATGATAACATTTCTCTGTGATATCTCTTCACAATTGAAATTATTATTAACGTCACATTGGCTGGTCAATATAAACAGTGATACTATAGGGAAATACAACATTGATATCGAAAGGAAATCCATAAAATTATATAATAACTCACTCTGTCCTATCCGATTATTCCATCATTTCCTGGTACAAAATATGAAGTTATTAAAAAATTATTCAAAACGATCTATGAACTAGGTTGTATTCTGTGTAAAAATTTACAGAATTCTGAATTAACTCAATAATTCGTAATAAAAATCATATATATATAATAAACAAATAAACTGCAAGTTCAAAGCTAAACCATACAATCTCAAAAAATGAAAAAGAATTGTTTTAAAAAATGTCCACTGAGCAAAATATTTTAACAAGGGCTAGTCGGGGTTCGAAATCAGAACAGTTATTTTCTAATTGAAGAATGGAGGTTCCTTTATTCCCAATAACAGTGCTCTATACAGCCAGAAAATTCTGAATGTTCTCCAGTTCACTCTTCCGTTCAGTGCACACTTCCACTGTGCTGGCTCCACGTCACAGTACTGTCTCCGTTCGAACACACTGTGCGTTAACCGGAACGGCACTGTCCCAGTCCAGTTCAGTTCACCAGCTCTTCCGTTCACTAGTTCCTCCGGTCACTGGTTACCCGTTCACTAGTTCCTCCATTCACTAGTCCCTCCGGCCACTGGCTCCTCAGCTCCTCAAGTCACACTTACTTGAAGTCGCGCTGATCAGTCTACACCGTCCAGGTCCTCAGCTCCTCAAGTCACACTTACTTACGGTCACGCTGATCAATTCACTCCGTGCAGTTCACACTCTGACTCTGGTTCTCTCTCACTGACTCTGACTGTCCGCTGACGAGCTTATAGAGTCCCTACGAATTTTCTGGAGATGCTTTCGCGAAGGTTCTGCCTGCGTATGGTCTCGAAGCTTGTAGCGGCGTCCACTCGGTCACACCCCTTAGCACGTTGCCCCTCCTCCAGCCTCCCCCCACGAGTGCGCAAAGCCCGCTTATTGTGACGTGTCCTCAGTAGCGGCTGCAATCAGTAATAAGAGACGTCTGTCGAATTCTGGCAGTTTCTGGCAAATCATGGCATTGTGACAATAACATTATAAAAATAGAGTATCCGTCACTGAAAAAATTAAACATCTCATCAATTTTTAATGACGTCTAAACACATGTTTAAATTCCAAAGCAACATGATATATCTTCTCTATTATTTACGTCTGCTGTATATTTTAATTAATAGTTTGATCAAATATTTAAAAATCCTATCTTATCAAATAATAAGTTGGCTATCACAATCGACTTAATCCACTGCTGCACGCATTCGCGACTTCCGTACGGCAAACGTTAAGCTTAATCATGCCTTACACAATCCTCGTATTTAATTTAATACTTCAATCACAATTCATCGTCCAAATAAGTCAATACAATACAAAACATATTATGTTTACTCTTCGAAAAAATCATTTGCCTAACACAAATTGTCAATATAATATCATGCCTAACAATATTCTAAAGTTAAAAAAATGCAATTACACTGCATTCTAACTTTATAATAATTAAATTATCTCATTCTTAATGAAAGGCTGGATTGAAAAAATATTAATCTGTCGTCTTTCATTCTTCCAGCAAAAATAAACTAAATTTATGCCATCTACCTAAATTTAAATAATAATTCATTTTGTTTGTTTACGTTACATCTCAATACTATGGCATAATTGACTTCAGTGGTAATCATATTTGCAAGCTTTGTAACAGCTGAACAGGACCTAACAATTTCTTAAACTCTGCTTATCTGTCAAGTACAATGTTAACTTCACTGACCTCTGACGTCACCATTTGTCTCAAATGGATTTCATTCTAAGCTTTAGTTCGACCTTCACAGTGTGCATCAAGTTAAATGTTTATTATCATCTCTTAGCATGTCTTGTCCCTGCTATCTCAATATAAAAATAATTCCTCACTGCATAATAAAACCAATCTTTCCTTGTGCCGAATTAATAAATATCTACCTTAAAATATCAACTCGGTTAAAATTCGTTAAAATTTATAAGTTACTTTTATTAAAATCAAACTAATTTCCACATTCTTATACACTTAACTGATTACTAAACAAAAAATAAAAAAAGCTTTCTATGAAAATGATTTACAGGACGAACATAACAATAGCAATCGTAACGGCTCAGGTTCATGACTTCTGTGTTGCCTGACTATAACCTCGTATGACCTCGCCTGTTTCAATACATTCAACAAACTTACTCAATACATCCGAAAATTAAATTTAACACACCAAAAATTGCAAAACGTTTAAATCATGCATGACACTTCCATAACCCATAATTGAAAAATTATAAACATTTGACAAAAAATGTAATTAAATCGTTTCATAATGGAAAAGCGAACCTCTAAAAAACAGTTAAATGTTCTCATATGCAAAATTAATTGTTCTAAAGCAATCACGGCATTATTTCTACTTTCAAAGTACTTCTTATTTTCCTTTCTTGGAAAAAAATTCTGACTCACCAATTCTTCAGTCGTATCTCGGCTCAGGACTTCCAATTTCCACTGGGTTACTCACAACCTACCTTGGTTCACTTGATGTTACTGCAGCTTTAACAATGGATTACAGGGATATTAGGAGAATGAATTAGGGAAATAAAGATGAAGATTCTTGCTGGTTCCAGGAGAATGTTGCCCCAAAGATTATGAGACTGCCGTCTGGCGTCCGCTGCCATACTTCTCTCAGAATTATTCAGTGGGGTTCAATCTAACACAGGCTGATGGTCTCACCCTTCTTATGGCCTGTTGTCTATTCAGGTAGGCTACTGGTTGCACTTTCGTGGCCGTCTGGTCCCCTAACGTGGTACGATCGGTCGCACATGTGGTGATCAGTTCTTCTCATAGGTAAGATTGTTCCGCCTCGTCTTCTCTCCTTCGACCTGGACCGTTTTCCCCATTTCTTCAGGCAGACATTGCATCACTCTCTTCCCTAGAGCAGCGACAAGTTTAGTTCCTTCCACTTCAGTTGTATACCAACTCTCCCTTCAATATCTTTCCCATTCCTAAAAAAATGCGATCTTAGTTACTCGATCCCTTTCATAAGGTGCCTCCATTGCCTCGTCATTCTCGTAGTATTTCGTCTTTTCAGTCACCATAACCTCTTCCGCATGTTGTCTTCTACAAATAAAACCCGCATGCTAAAAAAACCTAATTTTTCTTTCAAATAATATATTTCTTTCACTCCTTCAGTAATATATCATTTATGCTTCTCTTGAAACATATTTCTTCAATTCTCTTACGAAGCATTCATTAATCTTCCACGTACAACACCTTGTACTCGAGGATCTATTCTTCTATCGATATCCTGTTACGAGTGCCTGGGCCTTATCGAAAACAAGTATCTACTATTTTCCTCACTTGTCCTCGTATCTCCGCATGCTAAACTCTACGCTTATTTACTTCTGAGGTCTCTTCAATGGCGGGCAATGCATCCTAGGTTATGATATCTGAATGATTTAACACTTCGCTGCTCATCAAAAAGTGATTCCTATTTCATAAAACATAAATTTCTTCTTATTTCGTGGCGACTTATCTTATATTTCTTTATTATTACTGCCACTCTCATTACATCCATAAAATCAATATTGACTTTCTGCGAAATGTCTTCTCGTTTCCACGGCTCTGGTCACATTTTCTTGAATATTTACGGCTTTATGCACAGCCTCTTGCATTGTGACGGACTTTCTTACTGTATGCTATGAAGTTCCCTAGTCTCTTTGATTACTCACAATCGTAGTACATAAGTTCAGTGAACTCCTACAAAACAATGTTACTTATATGCCTATCATGCCATCATAACACGGCACGCGCAATCCACATTCCAACGTTCAGCACAGTTACCTCCTCTACCGGGTGATTGCAAATTTCCTACACCCAGTTTACTCTCTCTTTCTTTTAACAATTTACCAAGTTTGATAATATTGATGAAAATTTATATTAAGGGCGCCATCATCAATACTCTTCTCTCTTCTCTTTATTTTGCATCAGCCCAGTCACAAATTAAATTTATAGATACACAGGCTATGTACCTACAGGCCTCTCGGCTAGCTTTTTAATTTAACAGTGGAGATGGGAATGGGTTCGGCTCTGTCCTTTTATTATTATACTACTCCACTCTATTTCTTTTTTTTCTTTGCAATGACCATTACCAAAATATGTAACTTAGCCCAAAAATCAGTGGCTCTCAAACCATTACAAGGATAGGGGTCAAAAATCTGAACTTCACGATAGTTTACTTTGCATAACAATAACCATAATTTATTTAATATTTTTTTTCTTCTTTTTTTTTCTTTTTTTCAACAATAACAATCTGATTTACAATAAATTACATTTGCTCTTGGGTTTTCCCCTTTTTAACAACTACTCATCTTTAAAATCTTCAGATCACCCTATCTGAACAACATTAACCATTCAACAATTTTATTGGGAAGAATAATATTCAGTTCTCATCTGCAAGGTTAGTATGCCCAGTTTAACTGTATGAATGTATTCCTTGTTCTACAAGACAAATTCCTAATTAATTACTTTAATCTCTTTTCTTTCTTTATTTCCAGGTGTCTACTAGAACATCTCACATTACCCTTATAATTTACTACTAACTTGCGTAATCTTTTCCATTTGCAATTTCAAACATTTCAATATACATATTGTACTTTCTTCCGAATAAATAAAGTTTTTCAATTCATAATTCAGTCATTAACTCGACATATTATACTCAATGATCCCACCTATTTCTCCTATACCAGTCCACTAGTCATTTTAGTCTATGAAGAATTGTGCTCAAAGATAAATAGGAAAGACAGTGTTATGAAGAAAGAAACGGAAGTTTAGGCCTATACCCACAGAGTGACTGTGGCGATAGACCACCGATACAGGGGCGGCGTCTAGATCTTGAGTTACAAACAATCTGACTCCCCTCCTGCAACCGGGAAAATATTAATGGGCCGCAAACAAAAATACAATTTTGACAATCGATGTCAGAGGTCCCTGACACTCTCTCCTAGAGGCACGTGGGGCCGTTATTCGCCTCCAACACCGATGACTTTCACAAATTCTCATCAATCTTTTTATACTCCACCAGTATAGGCTTTGCCTACTACTAGATTTATATTTACTTTATTTGGGACACTTCCGGCGCTCCCTCACCTCACCCTTGTTCTTTTTTTTTCTCCTGGGATAATTTCTAGTACGTGCTACTGAACCACTTATCATCTATTCACTACCCAAAATTACCAATTCTCCTCTTTCTAATCTAACCAGTTATTATCTATTATCTTTTAACTCCTTTTCCATTAAGCAGAGTTCCTTTTCAATTTATACCATTGCTCTAATTTACCTACTTTATGTTACTCTTGTTTCCATACTTTTCAGGTTACTACTCTACTCCATGGGCACCCAATTTTCTTGTTTCTAAATTCCCTAGAATTCTAACTGAAACTAACTCACGCCCCAGGTCAGTAACTCTCTCTTTATAACCCTTGAGTGAACTTCTGCTTCTATCCTAACATGTAAATCTTCCAATGGTATGCGCCTAATGTACTGCTACTCATAGGCCCTCTTCTGCCTCTCAATATTCACCTTCTTATCCCCCTCTACCATATTCCATACAATTCCTGCTCTTCGATAAATCTCTTAAAAAAACAACTCAACATTACAGGCCAGCATGAAATCCACTTATAGATAATCACCTGTCACCTAACGAATACGAAGTGGGAGAGGCCCTCGTAAGCAATACTAAGTAAGCCCCTATTACCCTTCTTCCTTACTCCCCTCGCGTCCTGTCTTATAAAAAACAAAGTTTGTATGAGCATCACCAATTGCCCCGAGCTATGTATTCATTCGTGGGACAATCACCCATAGAAACCCAAAATATAGAGATTTATCTTTACTATTCAACGGTTTCTCTCCTGACTGCTCTTTTTGTAATTAACTTAGACCAGAAATGGAAACGGATTGGACTACTGTACTTTATTGTCTCACCCTAGACTAATCACATCTATATTTCTAACCCTACTCCTTATCATTCATTACGGCGTCTAGTCGCCACACATTTCTTAGAAACAGGCTTTAAATAACAATGCCTCGAAATTTTCTCACTTCCCAAAACAAACAAAAAATGTTTATGTGATTATACTCAACGGGTGGTGACCAACTTATCCTCTGATCCTGTGTTGTTTCCATCTACTTCCTGATGTCCACATCTTCCTTTATTCCAGACTAAGCAGTCGTGACCCACTCTTCTTTCCACAGCTGGTGTTCGCTGTAGCGGTCTCTCGTACCGGCTGACGTGATGTGTTCTTCCAACTAACGACTATCTCCATATAGTCGCGTCAGTGAAATTCCCATTCAGAATTTCATTAGATGAAAGTCTGACAAACCATCATGCCAGGGCGCCTCCACCGCTGTCACACATTCCAGTCTCGTCTCCTCACTTCTTTCTCTTCAACCTTCCTCTCTCGTAGTCAGACACGTTCTCACTCACCGTTTTTCAGGTTCAACTCCTCTCCCGTCGATTCGCCGTCCACGCATGCGCACTTCTCCTTTTTCTGTAATTCAAATAAATTCAGGGCAGTATCGATAATCATGAAAGTGTTCAATATCGATTAGTTGAGGTCTCCCCAACCCTTCCTTTGTTTAGGAATGGTTTCCTACCGTCTATTTGGCACGCAGCTATTTGCTTCATTACATTCTTCCCACACTCACCATAAAAAAATTAATGTTAACACTGTTCACATTCTTTTTTTTTTGTTTGTTTTTTTTTTTTTTTTTTTGTGTGTGTTTAGTTCACCAGCCTTAAAGAACATTTATCCAGGTACAAAGGGTTTCAAGTCTTTGACGTGCCACTTCCCCAACTGTTTACCAAAACGGTTCGTCAGTTCGTAACTATTCTCGCTAAGCTTTTTCTTTATAATATAGGGGCCGACGAACTTTGCACTTAAGCCTGCTGCATAAGCTTGTGAGGCATCACTTAATTTAAAGTTTCTTCTTAACACAAGATCCCCTGGACAAAATCTCACCTCTCTCCTCCGAAGATTATAATAATGACTTGAATTCTTATAAGCAGTTTCTAAGTTATGTCTGACCATTAGACGTACCGTTTTTAATTTATCAAATCTTTCTATCCAAAGCTTTGGAATTTCTTTCTGTATTTGTTGATTTTCTACCCTCTCAATTCTGCTGATAATTTCAGGCTCTTTCCCATAATTTAGCATATAAAGAGTGCATCCAGTGGAACTATGCTTAGCCGTATTTATAGCAAAATTAAATTCTCTCAAATACACGTCCCAAACTGTTTGATCCTTTTTAATGTAACTGGAAATCATGGTTTTCAATACTCTATTAACTCTTTCTACCGGATTTCCTTGTGGCGAATATACAGGTAAATAACAAGGAGTTATATTAAAAGCTTTAGCTATCCCACGTATTAATTTACTAGTATATTGCGGTCCATTATCCATCAGCAAATATCCCGAAATTCCCCATTTAAGGATAATCAATTCATAAAATGCTTCCGTAACTGCTCTACTGGTTGCTTTCCTTAACGCTTTACATTCTATATATTTTGTAAAGGTGTCCTGAAATACCACTACATATTTATTTCCTTTCTTGGAACGTGGATACGGTCCCAACAAATCAGTAGCTACAGTCATCCAAGGTTTCTCTTTCTGGTAAAAATGCATTGGTCCTGCTTGAGCCGTTTGTAACACTTTCTGTCTTTGACATATTTCACAAGCAGTAACATACTTAGCAACATCTCTAAACATTCCCGGCCAATAATACTTGTTCGCTATTCCAAAGAAAGTTTTAGCTATCCCCATATGCCCTGCAGTAGGTGCATCATGACATTCCTGCAATACTTTAATCCTATAATCTTGCGGTATAACTAATTTCCACCTATTCACTGTTCCCTCTAAAGTTTGTTCTAACTGATCTAATCTTAAATGGTACAACTTCCCATCTACGACCTTCCAATCTGGCCAAAATTTAGGTTTACTCTGTACTTGTGCTTTCCGCTTAATATACCAAGCATCTTGTATATTTTCCCATTCCACTACTTCAGAGTTATTAGTCAACAAGAGGCAAAATTCTTCCTCTACCGTTTTCTCTTGAACTTTCCCTTCGTGTATTCTAGATAAAGCATCCGAAACTTTTTGTAATCTACCAGGCCTATGTATTACTTCAAAATCATACTCTTGGAGCAATAAACTCCACCTAGCTAATCGTCCGGTCGGATTCTGTAATGTATTTAACCATTTCAGAGCAAAGTGATCAGTATATACTTTAAAATGATAACCTTCCAAATAAGGACGAAACTTTTGAACTGCCCACAATATAGCTAACAATACCTTCTCGACTATTGCCCACTTTTGTTCACCTACCGTTAAAGTTCTACTAGCATAAGCTATCACTTTTTCCTCTCCTTCCTCTCCTGTCTGAATTAATGCTGCTCCTGGTCCTGAAAAACTAGCATCGGTCTGTAATACTAGGGCTTTAGTATAATCTGGACAAGTTAATATAGGACTACTAGATAATTTCGATTTTAATTAATCAAAAGATTCCTGACATTCCTTAGTCCAACGCCATTTCTGATTCTTTTTCAGAAGTGCAGTGAGGGGCTTTACAACTTCAGAAAAAAATGGAATGAATCGTCGGTACCAAGAAGCCAATCCTAAAAATGCTCGTACTTCCTTGACTTTTGTAGGGGCTGGATACTCAAGGATACACGAGATTTTATCTGAATCTACAGCAATTCCTAATGGAGTAATGATATGACCCAAATATTTTAATTCACCTCTGCAAAACTTTGATTTTTCTCTATTAATTTTCAGGTTAGCTTTTCTTAATTTCTCTAAGACTTTTTCTAACAAGGACAAATGTTCTTCAAATGTCTCGCTAATAAGTACTATATCATCCAAATAACAAAAGCATTTCTCTCCTATCTCTTCTCTTAATATAGTATCAACTAATCTTTGAAATGAGGCTGGTGCGTTATGGATTCCAAACGGCATAACTCGAAACTGATACAATCCTCTACCAGGTACGGTAAATGCTGTTTTTTCTTTACTTGCTTCATCTAACTTACTCAAAACATGTTCAATGTATGGCAAAGGATAACTATCTCTTTTAGTACATTTATTTACTTTTCTGAAATCTACGCAAAACCTCCATGTTCGATCTGGTTTCTTTACCATAACTACCGGTGAATTTGAAGGTTCTATAACTTTTTCCAATAACATTTTATCTATTTCAGCGTGTATAACTTTTTCAAGAATGGGTGATACTGGATAATATCTTTGTTTTATAGGTTTCGCATCGCCTGTATCAATAACATGAGAAATCAATTCTGTAAGTCCAGTACACTGATCAAATTTCTGTAACTGATTTTCCAAAAATATATTTAATCTGTCCCTTTCCTGAGATGTAGGTAAAGTAAGAATATTATGTAGTTGATCTTCTTCTTTCAAATCTATAGCCTTAACAAATTGAAAAATTTTTGTCGGTTCATCTTTGAAATACCAAGTCCCATCTTGAAAATCTACTACTAACCCAATTTGTTTCAAAACGTCCATGCCCAGAATCATATCTACTGCTAAATTTGGCATAATTTTACATTTTATCTGAAAGATCCTGTCCTGCAATTTCATCTCAAAAGTTCTCTCTCCTGTTATAGAACTATAAGTTTTATCTGCTAGTTGCACTACCCTAACTTCAGATTCTTCCACTGATAAATCTAACATTTTACACAAAAAGTCACCTTTCTCTCCCACATAAGTTTTATCTGAACCTGAATCTATTAAAGCAATAAATGTAATATCCTCCAACAAAATTTCAACAAAACATCTGTCTCCATTAACTAAATCTGTGGGGTTTATATTTAACATCACACAAGTCTGATTTTTAGTTAATTGTCGTAAAGAATTTGTAGGCCTAACTTTTCTTTCTTGGGGCATCCTACAATCAATAGACCTATGTCCAAGCTTATTACAATTATAACATTTAATCGTAGTGCGTGGAGTAACTCTGTACCGGTTACTTTACCCAAAACTATTTTATTAGTTCCCAGATCCGTAGACTATGGAGGAAAACAGAACCGGAGAAAAATCAGTTATAATTAATAAATAATTAAAAGCACAAAATACTTAACAGGGGTTTTTATTACCCAAAAAGACATTTAAATAGCAATAGGCCACAATCAATATGAATTCAATCACATTTACACAATTCCATAATTATATTAAATAAATAGGCCTACAGATAAAATATCTGATATAAAAGGTACATACAAATTTTACATATAATTTAAGATAATGCTTTGCCCTAAATATATATTAAAAGTGCAATATACCTAGGTAGAATAGAATTGCAAAGGGAATTCAGATCACAATCTTACGTAAGGAGTGGTGACTAGTAGCTATAAATAACTGTACCTTTGGTACGCTACATTCCTGCCGTGAGAAAACAATATGCCCTACATTCTGTTCTGAGTGATAGCATCGGTAAAGAAATAACTTAACATCACGAAAACAGAAAACTAATCAAAAACGGAGCATAATGAAGTAGAGAATGAACAAAATTAATTAAAGAAAAAACAAGAAAAATGTCCAAGTGGACACTTGCTTAAGGCTTAGAAAAATGTATTAATTCATCACTGTAACATTACTTACATGAAAGACAGAAGTCCGGAGTTGAGTTCACTAATAGAAAAAACACTACATATTCCTTATACTGTAGAGATGTGACTTAGGAAAGCAATTACGGGCGTTTGCCCGAAGATAACTGACTCGAAGCTAGCAGGCTTATTCTTCCGATCTGTCCATGTCGACGGCTGGCGGTGATCTCCTCGCTCGCAAAAACAAACCCGGAACACAACTCCCAAGGAAAAGAAGAAAAAAAAATTACCGGAAGTGATGCTATCACTCATAACATACGAGGCTATTACCAATATTACATCGAAAATGTTACGAAAATTAAATACATAATTAGTAAGTAAGAAAATAATTAATAGAATTTAAGAAAAACAAATAAACATTAATAAAACAATAAAAAGAAAGCAGAAATATATAACTATCAATCAGCTGAATTTAATATTTGAACGACCAATGGAAATATCTGGAAATTTCCTGAATAGGCAAACAACTGACGATAATAATAATATTCGTACATGGAAATTTCTGAACAGTTAAAGTGAACCAATAAAAATATCTAAGAAGTTTGTGAATAGTTAAACAACTGAAAGTAGTAATACATAACCAAAACACAGTGAAGCTATTGAATTGAAGCTATTACTGAAGGTAATAATAATATAACCTAAAAACAGTGAAGGTAAACAAAGTAATTAATTAGAATAAATATATTAAATAATAATAATAAGAGAATATAAACAATGGGCCACAAACCAGTGGCACAACCTCCTACAGCTGCCTAAAAAAAAATTCTGAAAGACAATTTTTTTTCACACCCCATTATTTTAATAAAGTCTTAACTAAAGTTCTTAAAGTAGGGTGGAAAATAGTATAATATAGAAACCATCGCCTGCACAAAACACAGTTTGAGTAAAGCACACGCCACCTGAAGAGAGGTCCTGCACACTTGCCCATAGATACACCCATATAAGTCAAAGTATCCATATCTTCAAATAAGGGTGCTAAATTATTCAATGCCCAACACTCCACAGAAAATGTTATGTAAGTGAATGTCAATATCCATAGAAAAATGCCCTTTTAGCAGCAGAACCCTACAGCCAAGCGGAAAGATGGATGAATGAGGGATGGAAGAAAATTTTGAAAGGAACAATAGATTGAACGATGGACAAAATGAGGCACAGGGGTGGAACAGGTTGATCAGGCCCGAACCAAAACAATTGCCACTAGGTAACAGTTGATGTTGAGGATGTCCATATCGAATTCAAATCTTAAGATACCAATAAGTAATGCATACCAATGCATGTCCATTTGCATATACTGTGTCAACTGTAATTATAAAAGGTGGCAGATATAGGGCAACGGTAACTGTCCATTAGTTACCCATAAATACTGTTAATGATAGGTTCTGCTTAACAAGGAACCATCATATATATACTGCATATACTGCATAGGTTCCTCCTGCAATATATGGTATGTCGATGTAAACAATAACACGTGCGAGGCCCACGGCGAATGGAGTGAAGAGCGAAGAACCAGTAGAATTAGCTTGCAGCAAACTGATGTCGGACTGGTATATTAGCCAGTCATGAAGAAGGCGCCCGTCGACAAGGCATACAACAGCAGCCGAAGCGAAGAATAGTGCGGCCCCAGGCGTGGCGTGCATGCAAGACTCTTTGTGCGGCGAGGCATCATATTGATTTATAGGCAGCATAGAGGCATAATTCACATCTCAAACTGAAAACAGAAATAAGCGGCAGTACTCATATTCCCTTAACAAATCCCCCCTCTCTTATAAAACTAGAAATATTAATTTTAATCAAATTATTTACATTTAAATTTGTACTTCATAAACAGTTATTTAAATTAACCTTTTGTTTTTATATATATATATATAAGTGCATAAGGTTTAGTTGGTAGCATAAGAACAAGTTATCACGAAGAAATTCTCAAGTAAGAATTTTTACGAAAATATCAATGCTTCATAATTGATAACTTTATCACCATAAGACAATATTAATGTAAGCATTAAATTTTCTGAAAAGTACATATATACATCCCTTAAGTAGAGGGGAATAAATTACAACAATGTGTAATATGGAATAATTCCAAACCTTTTCAATTAAGTAAATATAATCATAATGGATGAGTCCACGGAAATTAATTATTTACAATTAATTAATTAGTAATCAATTAAGTAAATAGGGGCGTCAGAAAAAGGAAACAGAAAAAAGCTTAGCTACATGGCTAAGAACGGAAACAAATGTCTCCGTCCCGCTACTGTACTCACCCGATCAGTCGAGAACGGTACGAAGACAAATATCAAAAACTAGACCCCAAATTTGAAATTAGCAGACGCACTCAGAGCCGCGAACCGAAATGAGTACGCCCTCCCAAAAATGGGTAAGAGACGACCCAAATAATATCCGCGAAAATCACCCAAATTAGTAAAAATTCATAACCTTAAGACAATTAAACA
The DNA here is from genome assembly GCA_964059195.1 of Ectobius pallidus. Taxonomy (NCBI): domain Eukaryota; kingdom Metazoa; phylum Arthropoda; class Insecta; order Blattodea; family Ectobiidae; genus Ectobius; species Ectobius pallidus. Next base: position 148,673,304 of record CAXKWD010000004.1, read on the forward strand.
CACATATTTAATTAATAAAAGAATGAAAAATGCTATCAACTAGACCTTAAACGCCAAATTTATAGGGCAATTTATGACATATATTTAAATTTGAATAACCTATATAGCTATTTAATTTGGGGTGTTAAATTTTAAAGATGGCCGCCAGGCCTCGTGATATTTTATGTTTCATAATATTTTATTTAATTATTGTCAGACAGATCTCCAATATTTTAAGTAAATCAAGTTATTTGATTTGGGATCTCTGCTTTTATCATGGCACCCAAGCCTATTCATAATTCATTTTGCATAAATTAATTTAATAATCTATTTCAGACAGATCTCTATCATTTTAAATTAATTAAGAAAATTTTAATACATTGATAATATCAATTTTCTTTTCTCCTCAACTCCGATATCATACAAAGGTCTCTTCCGGGAAATTATATTAGTTTTCTAATATTGGCTGAATAAAATGACTTTAAATAAGTTAGGTGAATAAATACAATAAATTAATTAATAAATATATAAATATTTGAGAGAAAACGACGGCCAGAAATTCAACAATTTAACTTAGGCCATAATTAACAAGACAACATTGGCCTCCATGAACAATTTAACATAGGCCATAATTAACAAGATAAGATAGCCCACAATCAACAATTAACCAAGGCCATAATTAATATTTCATAAAACAATTATTATGGACACAAATTTAACATCCCATAATACAACAAATTGTTTTACTTAAATCAAGAAATCAGCCAAAATTTTAATCAAGGCCCGGAGAGAAAATATTAACAATTCAAGTAAGATAATGCTAGAGTGATGAAACTATGAATAGTAAGAAATATAAGAGAGAAGAAACAAAAACAAACAACGATAGAAGAACAAGAACCAAAACAGAAGAAAAACAAAACAAAACGAAGAACAAAGAAAACAAAACAAAACAAGAATGGCCGAACGGACACGAAAACGCGATATGAGCCCACAATACGGGGAAAATACAATATAATAAAAAGTAAAGTGAAGCTAAATATGTGGAAACAATAATAATTTGGAAAACAAAACAATCGCGTGTTCGAGTCAGAACAACCGTGGGGCCTACAGTAATTTCCTTTTTTTTTTATAGGTCGAAGTGAACAAAATTTTCAAATTTATCAATGAGGTATATTTGATTTTAAACCTTAATAGATTAGCTAATAACGGGAGAATAAAGTACTTAGCATTTTATAAAGTTTTTTTTTATTATTAATGGACATTATATATATTTGCAAACCCCTGTTCTGAAAAAGTCCAAAACTAATACTCCCAAGCAGACCTATACACAAATTGCGTTCGGCTCAGGACCCTGGGAATGCCAGCTCCCAAACTTCTGTCCCCACAACAGAAGCCCCTGGGGGGGAGATATAAATTTAAATGTCGTTATGAAAAAACAAAAGAATGATGCCATCACTCTCAGTATAAGGGACCATAAGAGCCAATGAAACTGTTTCAATATCTTCAATAAATGTTAAGAAACTTTCAGAAGCTAACTGGCTACGGAAATAATATCTTGTAATTAACTCGTGCAGTACTTTAGCAGAAAGAAAAAATTTAATTACTGACTCTTGAAATTCCAACATTAAACGGCCATTATTCAAAGCTTCATCAATTAGACTAGCAAGATCTCCTTTTGCCCGAGAATGTAACACTTGCAACAATTGGCAGGTTTCCAAAGAAAACGAACCGGCTAGTTTTTGTAATTTGATAACAAATTTTAGAAATTTGAAAACTTCTTCCGCATTAGAAAATACAACCATGGGCATATCATTAATCAAATCCTGTAATGGATTTGACAACTCCAGAGTTTTGATTCTAAAAATTTCATTAACTGATTGCCGAACAAAATTACGGTCCTGAAGCATTTGATTCCCCCCTGACATATCCAGGTTAGGTGCGGGAAGTTTTGTAGTAAATGATGAGATACCAACGGCAGGCTCAGTCTCCAAAATATTATCGGGCAAGTCTAATAAATTTTCAACATGATTTTGGAAAGCAGGGTGCTCCGCTTCAGAGTCCATCGGTCGGCCAGAAACCGCAGCTCCAGAAGTAAAATGAGTACCTCCCCCAGCTACGGCCCCAGAACAACCGAAACGCAACTTCATCAAGCGTTGCATCAAATCCGAAAAACACACTTCATTTTCTTGTTGGGAGTGCAATATGTCCGAATTATCAGTTATTTGTCTGAGAAAATAATTCCGATTTCTCCAATGTAATAACCTATGGTTTATTCTCCGAAATTGCTTATCAGTAACACCCATCGATTCAAAATCACCAAGTATTTCAGAAAATTCTTCAATAGCACGAACAATCCTAGTTTTTTCATCTAATTCCCCAGTACTATTATATTTGGCAATAGGCGGCTTCATAAACAATTTAATTTCTTTACTTTTTGCGACTAACCCAGGCAAATCTAAATTCAGACCATCAGTAACACCCCTATGATGAAACTCAGCTAGCAACTCCTCCTTACGTAAGGCATCCGGTGAAATAACTGTATTCTCCATAGTGAAAAAAAAACGGTTCGAACAGTGTGAACCAACTACCGCGGCGCTACCAATATGTACCGGTTACTTTACCCAAAACTATTTTATTAGTTCCCAGATCCGTAGACTATGGAGGAAAACAGAACCGGAGAAAAATCAGTTATAATTAATAAATAATTAAAAGCACAAAATACTTAACAGGGGTTTTTATTACCCAAAAAGACATTTAAATAGCAATAGGCCACAATCAATATGAATTCAATCACATTTACACAATTCCATAATTATATTAAATAAATAGGCCTACAGATAAAATATCTGATATAAAAGGTACATACAAATTTTACATATAATTTAAGATAATGCTTTGCCGTAAATATATATTAAAAGTGCAATATACCTAGGTAGAATAGAATTGCAAAGGGAATTCAGATCACAATCTTACGTAAGGAGTGGTGACTAGTAGCTATAAATAACTGTACCTTTGGTACGCTACATTCCTGCCGTGAGAAAACAATATGCCCTACATTCTGTTCTGAGTGATAGCATCGGTAAAGAAATAACTTAACATCACGAAAACAGAAAACTAATCAAAAACGGAGCATAATGAAGTAGAGAATGAACAAAATTAATTAAAGAAAAAACAAGAAAAATGTCCAAGTGGACACTTGCTTAAGGCTTAGAAAAATGTATTAATTCATCACTGTAACATTACTTACATGAAAGACAGAAGTCCGGAGTTGAGTTCACTAATAGAAAAAACACTACATATTCCTTATACTGTAGAGATGTGACTTAGGAAAGCAATTACGGGCGTTTGCCCGAAGATAACTGACTCGAAGCTAGCAGGCTTATTCTTCCGATCTGTCCATGTCGACGGCTGGCGGTGATCTCCTCGCTCGCAAAAACAAACCCGGAACACAACTCCCAAGGAAAAGAAGAAAAAAAAATTACCGGAAGTGATGCTATCACTCATAACATACGAGGCTATTACCAATATTACATCGAAAATGTTACGAAAATTAAATACATAATTAGTAAGTAAGAAAATAATTAATAGAATTTAAGAAAAACAAATAAACATTAATAAAACAATAAAAAGAAAGCAGAAATATATAACTATCAATCAGCTGAATTTAATATTTGAACGACCAACGGAAATATCTGGAAATTTCCTGAATAGGCAAACAACTGACGATAATAATAATATTCGTACATGGAAATTTCTGAACAGTTAAAGTGAACCAATAAAAATATCTAAGAAGTTTGTGAATAGTTAAACAACTGAAAGTAGTAATACATAACCAAAACACAGTGAAGCTATTGAATTGAAGCTATTACTGAAGGTAATAATAATATAACCTAAAAACAGTGAAGGTAAACAAAGTAATTAATTAGAATAAATATATTAAATAATAATAATAAGAGAATATAAACAATGGGCCACAAACCAGTGGCACAACCTCCTACAGCTGCCTAAAAAAAAATTCTGAAAGACAATTTTTTTTCACACCCCATTATTTTAATAAAGTCTTAACTAAAGTTCTTAAAGTAGGGTGGAAAATAGTATAATATAGAAACCATCGCCTGCACAAAACACAGTTTGAGTAAAGCACACGCCACCTGAAGAGAGGTCCTGCACACTTGCCCATAGATACACCCATATAAGTCAAAGTATCCATATCTTCAAATAAGGGTGCTAAATTATTCAATGCCCAACACTCCACAGAAAATGTTATGTAAGTGAATGTCAATATCCATAGAAAAATGCCCTTTTAGCAGCAGAACCCTACAGCCAAGCGGAAAGATGGATGAATGAGGGATGGAAGAAAATTTTGAAAGGAACAATAGATTGAACGATGGACAAAATGAGGCACAGGGGTGGAACAGGTTGATCAGGCCCGAACCAAAACAATTGCCACTAGGTAACAGTTGATGTTGAGGATGTCCATATCGAATTCAAATCTTAAGATACCAATAAGTAATGCATACCAATGCATGTCCATTTGCATATACTGTGTCAACTGTAATTATAAAAGGTGGCAGATATAGGGCAACGGTAACTGTCCATTAGTTACCCATAAATACTGTTAATGATAGGTTCTGCTTAACAAGGAACCATCATATATATACTGCATATACTGCATAGGTTCCTCCTGCAATATATGGTATGTCGATGTAAACAATAACACGTGCGAGGCCCACGGCGAATGGAGTGAAGAGCGAAGAACCAGTAGAATTAGCTTGCAGCAAACTGATGTCGGACTGGTATATTAGCCAGTCATGAAGAAGGCGCCCGTCGACAAGGCATACAACAGCAGCCGAAGCGAAGAATAGTGCGGCCCCAGGCGTGGCGTGCATGCAAGACTCTTTGTGCGGCGAGGCATCATATTGATTTATAGGCAGCATAGAGGCATAATTCACATCTCAAACTGAAAACAGAAATAAGCGGCAGTACTCATATTCCCTTAACAAATCCCCCCTCTCTTATAAAACTAGAAATATTAATTTTAATCAAATTATTTACATTTAAATTTGTACTTCATAAACAGTTATTTAAATTAACCTTTTGTTTTTATATATATATATATAAGTGCATAAGGTTTAGTTGGTAGCATAAGAACAAGTTATCACGAAGAAATTCTCAAGTAAGAATTTTTACGAAAATATCAATGCTTCATAATTGATAACTTTATCACCATAAGACAATATTAATGTAAGCATTAAATTTTCTGAAAAGTACATATATACATCCCTTAAGTAGAGGGGAATAAATTACAACAATGTGTAATATGGAATAATTCCAAACCTTTTCAATTAAGTAAATATAATCATAATGGATGAGTCCACGGAAATTAATTATTTACAATTAATTAATTAGTAATCAATTAAGTAAATAGGGGCGTCAGAAAAAGGAAACAGAAAAAAGCTTAGCTACATGGCTAAGAACGGAAACAAATGTCTCCGTCCCGCTACTGTACTCACCCGATCAGTCGAGAACGGTACGAAGACAAATATCAAAAACTAGACCCCAAATTTGAAATTAGCAGACGCACTCAGAGCCGCGAACCGAAATGAGTACGCCCTCCCAAAAATGGGTAAGAGACGACCCAAATAATATCCGCGAAAATCACCCAAATTAGTAAAAATTCATAACCTTAAGACAATTAAACACACATATTTAATTAATAAAAGAATGAAAAATGCTATCAACTAGACCTTAAACGCCAAATTTATAGGGCAATTTATGACATATATTTAAATTTGAATAACCTATATAGCTATTTAATTTGGGGTGTTAAATTTTAAAGATGGCCGCCAGGCCTCGTGATATTTTATGTTTCATAATATTTTATTTAATTATTGTCAGACAGATCTCCAATATTTTAAGTAAATCAAGTTATTTGATTTGGGATCTCTGCTTTTATCATGGCACCCAAGCCTATTCATAATTCATTTTGCATAAATTAATTTAATAATCTATTTCAGACAGATCTCTATCATTTTAAATTAATTAAGAAAATTTTAATACATTGATAATATCAATTTTCTTTTCTCCTCAACTCCGATATCATACAAAGGTCTCTTCCGGGAAATTATATTAGTTTTCTAATATTGGCTGAATAAAATGACTTTAAATAAGTTAGGTGAATAAATACAATAAATTAATTAATAAATATATAAATATTTGAGAGAAAACGACGGCCAGAAATTCAACAATTTAACTTAGGCCATAATTAACAAGACAACATTGGCCTCCATGAACAATTTAACATAGGCCATAATTAACAAGATAAGATAGCCCACAATCAACAATTAACCAAGGCCATAATTAATATTTCATAAAACAATTATTATGGACACAAATTTAACATCCCATAATACAACAAATTGTTTTACTTAAATCAAGAAATCAGCCAAAATTTTAATCAAGGCCCGGAGAGAAAATATTAACAATTCAAGTAAGATAATGCTAGAGTGATGAAACTATGAATAGTAAGAAATATAAGAGAGAAGAAACAAAAACAAACAACGATAGAAGAACAAGAACCAAAACAGAAGAAAAACAAAACAAAACGAAGAACAAAGAAAACAAAACAAAACAAGAATGGCCGAACGGACACGAAAACGCGATATGAGCCCACAATACGGGGAAAATACAATATAATAAAAAGTAAAGTGAAGCTAAATATGTGGAAACAATAATAATTTGGAAAACAAAACAATCGCGTGTTCGAGTCAGAACAACCGTGGGGCCTACAGTAATTTCCTTTTTTTTTTATAGGTCGAAGTGAACAAAATTTTCAAATTTATCAATGAGGTATATTTGATTTTAAACCTTAATAGATTAGCTAATAACGGGAGAATAAAGTACTTAGCATTTTATAAAGTTTTTTTTTATTATTAATGGACATTATATATATTTGCAAACCCCTGTTCTGAAAAAGTCCAAAACTAATACTCCCAAGCAGACCTATACACAAATTGCGTTCGGCTCAGGACCCTGGGAATGCCAGCTCCCAAACTTCTGTCCCCACAACAGAAGCCCCTGGGGGGGAGATATAAATTTAAATGTCGTTATGAAAAAACAAAAGAATGATGCCATCACTCTCAGTATAAGGGACCATAAGAGCCAATGAAACTGTTTCAATATCTTCAATAAATGTTAAGAAACTTTCAGAAGCTAACTGGCTACGGAAATAATATCTTGTAATTAACTCGTGCAGTACTTTAGCAGAAAGAAAAAATTTAATTACTGACTCTTGAAATTCCAACATTAAACGGCCATTATTCAAAGCTTCATCAATTAGACTAGCAAGATCTCCTTTTGCCCGAGAATGTAACACTTGCAACAATTGGCAGGTTTCCAAAGAAAACGAACCGGCTAGTTTTTGTAATTTGATAACAAATTTTAGAAATTTGAAAACTTCTTCCGCATTAGAAAATACAACCATGGGCATATCATTAATCAAATCCTGTAATGGATTTGACAACTCCAGAGTTTTGATTCTAAAAATTTCATTAACTGATTGCCGAACAAAATTACGGTCCTGAAGCATTTGATTCCCCCCTGACATATCCAGGTTAGGTGCGGGAAGTTTTGTAGTAAATGATGAGATACCAACGGCAGGCTCAGTCTCCAAAATATTATCGGGCAAGTCTAATAAATTTTCAACATGATTTTGGAAAGCAGGGTGCTCCGCTTCAGAGTCCATCGGTCGGCCAGAAACCGCAGCTCCAGAAGTAAAATGAGTACCTCCCCCAGCTACGGCCCCAGAACAACCGAAACGCAACTTCATCAAGCGTTGCATCAAATCCGAAAAACACACTTCATTTTCTTGTTGGGAGTGCAATATGTCCGAATTATCAGTTATTTGTCTGAGAAAATAATTCCGATTTCTCCAATGTAATAACCTATGGTTTATTCTCCGAAATTGCTTATCAGTAACACCCATCGATTCAAAATCACCAAGTATTTCAGAAAATTCTTCAATAGCACGAACAATCCTAGTTTTTTCATCTAATTCCCCAGTACTATTATATTTGGCAATAGGCGGCTTCATAAACAATTTAATTTCTTTACTTTTTGCGACTAACCCAGGCAAATCTAAATTCAGACCATCAGTAACACCCCTATGATGAAACTCAGCTAGCAACTCCTCCTTACGTAAGGCATCCGGTGAAATAACTGTATTCTCCATAGTGAAAAAAAAACGGTTCGAACAGTGTGAACCAACTACCGCGGCGCTACCAATATGTACCGGTTACTTTACCCAAAACTATTTTATTAGTTCCCAGATCCGTAGACTATGGAGGAAAACAGAACCGGAGAAAAATCAGTTATAATTAATAAATAATTAAAAGCACAAAATACTTAACAGGGGTTTTTATTACCCAAAAAGACATTTAAATAGCAATAGGCCACAATCAATATGAATTCAATCACATTTACACAATTCCATAATTATATTAAATAAATAGGCCTACAGATAAAATATCTGATATAAAAGGTACATACAAATTTTACATATAATTTAAGATAATGCTTTGCCCTAAATATATATTAAAAGTGCAATATACCTAGGTAGAATAGAATTGCAAAGGGAATTCAGATCACAATCTTACGTAAGGAGTGGTGACTAGTAGCTATAAATAACTGTACCTTTGGTACGCTACATTCCTGCCGTGAGAAAACAATATGCCCTACATTCTGTTCTGAGTGATAGCATCGGTAAAGAAATAACTTAACATCACGAAAACAGAAAACTAATCAAAAACGGAGCATAATGAAGTAGAGAATGAACAAAATTAATTAAAGAAAAAACAAGAAAAATGTCCAAGTGGACACTTGCTTAAGGCTTAGAAAAATGTATTAATTCATCACTGTAACATTACTTACATGAAAGACAGAAGTCCGGAGTTGAGTTCACTAATAGAAAAAACACTACATATTCCTTATACTGTAGAGATGTGACTTAGGAAAGCAATTACGGGCGTTTGCCCGAAGATAACTGACTCGAAGCTAGCAGGCGTATTCTTCCGATCTGTCCATGTCGACGGCTGGCGGTGATCTCCTCGCTCGCAAAAACAAACCCGGAACACAACTCCCAAGGAAAAGAAGAAAAAAAAATTACCGGAAGTGATGCTATCACTCATAACATACGAGGCTATTACCAATATTACATCGAAAATGTTACGAAAATTAAATACATAATTAGTAAGTAAGAAAATAATTAATAGAATTTAAGAAAAACAAATAAACATTAATAAAACAATAAAAAGAAAGCAGAAATATATAACTATCAATCAGCTGAATTTAATATTTGAACGACCAACGGAAATATCTGGAAATTTCCTGAATAGGCAAACAACTGACGATAATAATAATATTCGTACATGGAAATTTCTGAACAGTTAAAGTGAACCAATAAAAATATCTAAGAAGTTTGTGAATAGTTAAAAACTGAAAGTAGTAATACATAACCAAAACACAGTGAAGCTATTGAATTGAAGCTATTACTGAAGGTAATAATAATATAACCTAAAAACAGTGAAGGTAAACAAAGTAATTAATTAGAATAAATATATTAAATAATAATAATAAGAGAATATAAACAATGGGCCACAAACCAGTGGCACAACCTCCTAAAGCTGCCTAAAACAAATTCTGAAAGACAATTTTTTTTCACACCCCATTATTTTAATAAAGTCTTAACTAAAGTTCTTAAAGTAGGGTGGAAAATAGTATAATATAGAAACCATCGCCTGCACAAAACACAGTTTGAGTAAAGCACACGCCACCTGAAGAGAGGTCCTGCACACTTGGACATAGATACACCCATATAAGTCAAAGTATCCATATCTTCAAATAAGGGTGCTAAATTATTCAATGCCCAACACTCCACAGAAAATGTTATGTAAGTGAATGTCAATATCCATAGAAAAATGCCCTTTTAGCAGCAGAACCCTACAGCCAAGCGGAAAGATGGATGAATGAGGGATGGAAGAAAATTTTGAAAGGAACAATAGATTGAACGATGGACAAAATGAGGCACAGGGGTGGAACAGGTTGATCAGGCCCGAACCAAAACAATTGCCACTAGGTAACAGTTGATGTTGAGGATGTCCATATCGAATTCAAATCTTAAGATACCAATAAGTAATGCATATCAAAATGCATGTCCATTTGCATATACTGTGTCAACTGTAATTATAAAAGGTGGCAGATATAGGGCAACGGTAACTGTCCATTAGTTACCCATAAATACTGTTAATGATAGGTTCTGCTTAACAAGGAACCATCATATATATACTGCATATACTGCATAGGCTCCTCCTGCAATATATGGTATGTCGATGTAAACAATAACATATAGGCCCCCAATGTTGCGAGGCCCACGGCGAATGGAGTGAAGAGCGAAGAACCAGTAGAATTAGCTTGCAGCAAACTGATGTCGGACTGGTATATTAGCCAGTCATGAAGAAGGCGCCCGTCGACAAGGCATACAACAGCAGCCGAAGCGAAGAATAGTGCGGCCCCAGGCGTGGCGTGCATGCAAGACTCTTTGTGCGGCGAGGCATCATATTGATTTATAGGCAGCATAGAGGCATAATTCACATCTCACACTGAAAACAGAAATAAGCGGCTGTACTCATATTCCCTTAACAAATCCCCCCTCTCTTATAAAACTAGAAATATTAATTTTAATCAAATTATTTACATTTAAATTTGTACTTCATAAACAGTTATTTAAATTAACCTTTTGTTTATATATATATATATATATATATATATATATATATAAGTGCATAAGGTTTAGTTGGTAGCATAAGAACAAGTTATCACGAAGAAATTCTCAAGTAAGAATTTTTACGAAAATATCAATGCTTCATAATTGATAACTTTATCACCATAAGACAATATTAATGTAAGCATTAAATTTTCTGAAAAGTACATATATACATCCCTTAAGTAGAGGGGAATAAATTACAACAATGTGTAATATGGAATAATTCCAAACCTTTTCAATTAAGTAAATATAATCATAATGGATGAGTCCACGGAAATTAATTATTTACAATTAATTAATTAGTAATCAATTAAGTAAATAGGGGCGTCAGAAAAAGGAAACAGAAAAAACTTAGCTACATGGCTAAGAACGGAAACAAATGTCTCCGTCCCGCTACTGGACTCACCCGATCAGTCGAGAACGGTACGAAGACAAATATCAAAAACTAGACCCCAAATTTGAAATTAGCAGACGCACTCAGAGCCGCGAACCGAAATGAGTACGCCCTCCCAAAAATGGGTAAGAGACGACCCAAATAATATCCGCGAAAATCACCCAAATTAGAAAAAATTCATAACCTTAAGACAATTAAACACACATATTTAATTAATAAAAGAATGAAAAATGCTATCAACTAGACCTTAAACGCCAAATTTATAGGGCAATTTATGACATATATTTAAATTTGAATAACCTATATAGCTATTTAATTTGGGGTGTTAAATTTTAAAGATGGCCGCCAGGCCTCGTGATATTTTATGTTTCATAATATTTTATTTAAATATTGTCAGACAGATCTCCAATATTTTAAGTAAATCAAGTTATTTGATTTGGGATCTCTGCTTTTAACATGGCACCCAAGCCTATTCATAATTCATTTTGCATAAATTAATTTAATAATCTATTTCAGACAGATCTCTATCATTTTAAGTTAATTAAGAAAATTTTAATACATTGATAATATCAATTTTCTTTTCTCCTCAACTCCGATATCATACAAAGGTCTCTTCCGGGCAATTATATTAGTTTTCTAATATTGGCTGAATAAAATGACTTTAAATAAGTTAGGTGAATAAATACAATAAATTAATTAATAAATATATAAATATTTGAGAGAAAACAACGGCCAGAAATTCAACAATTTAACTTAGGCCATAATTAACAAGACAACATTGGCCTCCATGAACAATTTAACATAGGCCATAATTAACAAGATAAGATAGCCCACAATCAACAATTAACCAAGGCCATAATTAATATTTCATAAAACAATTATTATGGACACAAATTTAACATCCCATAATACAACAAATTGTTTTACTTAAATCAAGAAATCAGCCAAAATTTTAATCAAGGCCCGGAGAGAAAATATTAACAATTCAAGTAAGATAATGCTAGAGTGATGAAACTATGAAGAGTAAGAAATATAAGAGAGAAAAAACAAAAACAAACAACGATAGAAGAACAAGAACCAAAACAGAAGAAAAACAAAACAAAACGAAGAACAAAGAAAACAAAACAAAACAAGAATGGCCGAACGGACACGAAAACGCGATATGAGCCCACAATACGGGGAAAATACAATATAATAAAAAGTAAAGTGAAGCTAAATATGTGGAAACAATAATAATTTGGAAAACAAAACAATCGCGTGTTCGAGTCAGAACAACCGTGCGGCCTACAGTAATTACCTTTTTTTTTTTTATAGGTCGAAGTGAACAAAATTTTCAAATTTATCAATGAGGTATATTTGATTTTAAACCTTAATAGATTAGCTAATAACGGGAGAATAAAGTACTTAGCATTTTATAAAGTTTTTTTTTTATTATTAATGGACATTATATATATTTGCAAACCCCTGTTCTGAAAAAGTCCAAAACTAATACTCCCAAGCAGACCTATACACAAATTGCGTTCGGCTCAGGACCCTGGGAATGCCAGCTCCCAAACTTCTGTCCCCACAACAGAAGCCCCTGGGGGGGAGATATAAATTTAAATGTCGTTATGAAAAAACAAAAGAATGATGCCATCACTCTCAGTATAAGGGACTATAAGAGCCAATGAAACTGTTTCAATATCTTCAATAAATGTTAAGAAACTTTCAGAAGCTAACTGGCTACGGAAATAATATCTTGTAATTAACTCGTGCAGTACTTTAGCAGAAAGAAAAAATTTAATTACTGACTCTTGAAATTCCAACATTAAACGGCCATTATTCAAAGCTTCATCAATTAGACTAGCAAGATCTCCTTTTGCCCGAGAATGTAACACTTGCAACAATTGGCAGGTTTCCAAAGAAAACGAACCGGCTAGTTTTTGTAATTTGATAACAAATTTTAGAAATTTGAAAACTTCTTCCGCATTAGAAAATACAACCATGGGCATATCATTAATCAAATCCTGTAATGGATTTGACAACTCCAGAGTTTTGATTCTAAAAATTTCATTAACTGATTGCCGAACAAAATTACGGTCCTGAAGCATTTGATTCCCCCCTGACATATCCAGGTTAGGTGCGGGAAGTTTTGTAGTAAATGATGAGATACCAACGGCAGGCTCAGTCTCCAAAATATTATCGGGCAAGTCTAATAAATTTTCAACATGATTTTGGAAAGCAGGGTGCTCCGCTTCAGAGTCCATCGGTCGGCCAGAAACCGCAGCTCCAGAAGTAAAATGAGTACCTCCCCCAGCTACGGCCCCAGAACAACCGAAACGCAACTTCATCAAGCGTTGCATCAAATCCGAAAAACACACTTCATTTTCTTGTTGGGAGTGCAATATGTCCGAATTATCAGTTATTTGTCTGAGAAAATAATTCCGATTCCTCCAATGTAATAACCTATGGTTTATTCTCCGAAATTGCTTATCAGTAACACCCATCGATTCAAAATCACCAAGTATTTCAGAAAATTCTTCAATAGCACGAACAATCCTAGTTTTTTCATCTAATTCCCCAGTACTATTATATTTGGCAATAGGCGGCTTCATAAACAATTTAATTTCTTTACTTTTTGCGACTAACCCAGGCAAATCTAAATTCAGACCATCAGTAACACCCCTATGATGAAACTCAGCTAGCAACTCCTCCTTACGTAAGGCATCCGGTGAAATAACTGTATTCTCCATAGTGAAAAAAAAACGGTTCGAACAGTGTGAACCAACTACCGCGGCGCTACCAATATGTACCGGTTACTTTACCCAAAACTATTTTATTAGTTCCCAGATCCGTAGACTATGGAGGAAAACAGAACCGGAGAAAAATCAGTTATAATTAATAAATAATTAAAAGCACAAAATACTTAACAGGGGTTTTTATTACCCAAAAAGACATTTAAATAGCAATAGGCCACAATCAATATGAATTCAATCACATTTACACAATTCCATAATTATATTAAATAAATAGGCCTACAGATAAAATATCTGATATAAAAGGTACATACAAATTTTACATATAATTTAAGATAATGCTTTGCCGTAAATATATATTAAAAGTGCAATATACCTAGGTAGAATAGAATTGCAAAGGGAATTCAGATCACAATCTTACGTAAGGAGTGGTGACTAGTAGCTATAAATAACTGTACCTTTGGTACGCTACATTCCTGCCGTGAGAAAACAATATGCCCTACATTCTGTTCTGAGTGATAGCATCGGTAAAGAAATAACTTAACATCACGAAAACAGAAAACTAATCAAAAACGGAGCATAATGAAGTAGAGAATGAACAAAATTAATTAAAGAAAAAACAAGAAAAATGTCCAAGTGGACACTTGCTTAAGGCTTAGAAAAATGTATTAATTCATCACTGTAACATTACTTACATGAAAGACAGAAGTCCGGAGTTGAGTTCACTAATAGAAAAAACACTACATATTCCTTATACTGTAGAGATGTGACTTAGGAAAGCAATTACGGGCGTTTGCCCGAAGATAACTGACTCGAAGCTAGCAGGCTTATTCTTCCGATCTGTCCATGTCGACGGCTGGCGGTGATCTCCTTGCTCGCAAAAACAAACCCGGAACACAACTCCCAAGGAAAAGAAGAAAAAAAAATTACCGGAAGTGATGCTATCACTCATAACATACGAGGCTATTACCAATATTACATCGAAAATGTTACGAAAATTAAATACATAATTAGTAAGTAAGAAAATAATTAATAGAATTTAAGAAAAACAAATAAACATTAATAAAACAATAAAAAGAAAGCAGAAATATATATAACTATCAATCAGCTGAATTTAATATTTGAACGACCAATGGAAATATCTGGAAATTTCCTGAATAGGCAAACAACAGACGATAATAATAATATTCGTACATGGAAATTTCTGAACAGTTAAAGTGAACCAATAAAAATATCTAAGAAGTTTGTGAATAGTTAAACAACTGAAAGTAGTAATACATAACCAAAACACAGTGAAGCTATTGAATTGAAGCTATTACTGAAGGTAATAATAATATAACCTAAAAACAGTGAAGGTAAACAAAGTAATTAATTAGAATAAACATATTAAATAATAATAATAAGAGAATATAAACAATGGGCCACAAACCAGTGGCACAACTCTACGAGGTGCCTTACACTCGAACTGCCTATGTCCTATTTTATCACAGTTCCAACATCGCTGGTTATTTGAAAAATGTAAAGTGGTGTTTTTACCATTTTCCCCCAACTCATCCTGTCTCTCTTTATTTTCTATTGCTTTAACCATCCTAGAATTATTTACATGACTTGAATTTCGTTCTTTATCCCACGTCTTTGCAGAAAAACTAACATTGGGTTTCTTTTGTAACTCGGACGATGGAAGTTCCTGTTTTCCCTGAATTCCTAACGCTGTATGAACTGAAGGTATAACAACTTGTCTCTGAGGTTTATAAGCCGTTTCTTTGATTGTAGCTCTAACCTGCGTTGGAGGAGGAATATATCTCTCAGAATCTAACAATATTTGTTCATACTGTCTACCTACACGTATTAAATCTGTTATAGTTTGAATCTCTGCAGGTCTAATGTACAATTTTACGTCAGGACGCAAATTTTTGATAACATTCTTCATCATTTGTTGAGGACTCATTGGAGTACTCAGCCTCCTCATTAACGTTTGAATAGCATTAACATAATCAAAAATCGATTCTTTAGGACCTTGTGTTCTTTGTCTAATCTCATCCAAAAGCGAGTCTTCCTCATCAATAGGCAAGTAATATTCTCTAAATTCTTTCAAAAAAGCTTCCCATGTAGGCCAATCTGTTAATCTGTTCCTGTACCAAAGTAAAGCTGACTCTTGTAAAATTTCGGGTAATACTGACAATAACTCTACACCCTGTAATTTAGAACTTTGTTTTAAATCTTCCAATCTCTCCAAAAATAAGTAAATGCTATCCCCAGGTTTGAATTTAATGTTCCATTTACGAACCAGATCCAAAATATTTGGTTTATGCGGCTCTAACTGAATTGTAAACGATGGTATTACTGGTACAACTTCTTCTGAATCAGCTATCGCCATGGCCTTCCTACGCATTAACTGAACCCATGTGTACACTACATCTCCATATGAATCTTGTGGAACCGTTATATTATGTTCAACTAAGTCTTCTTGCAAAACTTCCTGGCTCAGAGCAAAAGCCGTAATTAGCACCTGAAATGACTGAGGGTTCTTGCGGGCATAATCTAACAAGCGTTGTCTTAACTCATCCCTGGTACCTGTGATCGGTAACTTAACTCTATCACATTCTGCCTCCAGATCCGCCTTTCTCAACTTCCTAATAGCTTGGGTTAACTCAGCTGCTCTTATTTGTGCATACGGATCAACATAAGTAGCCATATTTATATATTAACAATTCCACTGACTGAAAAAAAGAATAGAACACAATAGTTCAGTCGTCTGTCTTAGTCATCTATAGAAGTCCTTAATTTGTCAACAGTCATTATTCTTCTCCCAAAAATATGTTATTATTTTTGAAAATAAATTTCAGTTATACTAACCCAACTCCCAAATTTCTTTCACGTAATAGGCTCTATAATCTCTATAACCTCTATCCCTGCTCACGTCAAAATCGGTAACGTTGGGCAACCACTACGGCCTCAAATTTCTCCTAAAGCCACACGTATAGGATATCAAACTATGCTCCTTTTTTTTTATATTAACCAAGCCCTAAATTTCTACTGTTTCGTTTTAACACTATCGAGCCCCACGCTATGGGCGCCAAAACTCTGTGACGGACTTTCTTACTGTATGCTATGAAGTTCCCTAGTCTCTTTGATTACTCACAATCGTAGTACATAAGTTCAGTGAACTCCTACAAAACAATGTTACTTATATGCCTATCATGCCATCATAACACGGCACGCGCAATCCACATTCCAACGTTCAGCACAGTTACCTCCTCTACCGGGTGATTGCAAATTTCCTGCACCCAGTTTACTCTCTCTTTCTTTTAACAATTTACCAAGTTTGATAATATTGATGAAAATTTATATTAAGGGCGCCATCATCAATACTCTTCTCTCTTCTTTTTATTTTGCATCAGCCCAGTCACAAATTAAATTTATAGATACACAGGCTATGTACCTACAGGCCTCTCGGCTAGCTTTTTAATTTAACAGTGGAGATGGGAATGGGTTCGGCTCTGTCCTTTTATTATTATACTACTCCACTCTATTTCTTTTTTTTCTTTGCAATGACCATTACCAAAATATGTAACTTAGCCCAAAAATCAGTGGCTCTCAAACCATTACAAGGATAGGGGTCAAAAGTCTGAACTTCACGATAGTTTACTTTGCATAACAATAACCATGATTTATTTAATATTTTTTTTCTTCTTTTTTTTTCTTTTTTTTCAACAATAACAATCTGATTTACAATAAATTACATTTGCTCTTGGGTTTTCCCCTTTTTAACAACTACTCATCTTTAAAATCTTCAGATCACCCTACCTGAACAACATTAACCATTCAACAATTTTATTGGGAAGAATAATATTCAGTTCTCATCTGCAAGGTTAGTATGCCCAGTTTAACTGTATGAATGTATTCCTTGTTCTACAAGACAAATTCCTAATTAATTACTTTAATCTCTTTTCTTTCTTTATTTCCAGGTGTCTACTAGAACATCTCACATTACCCTTATAATTTACTACTAACTTGCGTAATCTTTTCCATTTGCAATTTCAAACATTTCAATATACATATTGTACTTTCTTCCGAATAAATAAAGTTTTTCAATTCATAATTCAGTCATTAACTCGACATTTTATACTCAATGATCCCACCTATTTCTCCTATACCAGTCCACTAGTCATTTTAGTCTATGAAGAATTGTGCTCAAAGATAAATAGGAAAGACAGTGTTATGAAGAAAGAAACGAAAGTTTAGGCCTATACCCACAGAGTGACTGTGGCGATAGACCACCGATACAGGGGCGGCGTCTAGATCTTGAGTTACAAACAATCTGACTCCCCTCCTGCAACCGGGAAAATATTAATGGGCCGCAAACAAAAATACAATTTTGACAATCGATGTCAGAGGTCCCTGACACTCTCTCCTAGAGGCACGTGGGGCCGTTATTCGCCTCCAACACCGATGACTTTCACAAATTCTCATCAATCTTTTTATACTCCACCAGTATAGGCTTTGCCTACTACTAGATTTATATTTACTTTATTTGGGACACTTCCGGCGCTCCCTCACCTCACCCTTGTTCTTTTTTTTTCTCCTGGGATAATTTCTAGTACGTGCTACTGAACCACTTATCATCTATTCACTACCCAAAATTACCAATTCTCCTCTTTCTAATCTAACCAGTTATTATCTATTATCTTTTAACTCCTTTTCCATTAAGCAGAGTTCCTTTTCAATTTATACCATTGCTCTAATTTACCTACTTTATGTTACTCTTGTTTCCATACTTTTCAGGTTACTACTCTACTCCATGGGCACCCAATTTTCTTGTTTCTAAATTCCCTAGAATTCTAACTGAAACTAACTCACGCCCCAGGTCAGTAACTCTCTCTTTATAACCCTTGAGTGAACTTCTGCTTCTATCCTAACATGTAAATCTTCCAATGGTATGCGCCTAATGTACTGCTACTCATAGGTCCTCTTCTGCCTCTCAATATTCACCTTCTTATCCCCCTCTACCATATTCCATACAATTCCTGCTCTTCGATAAATCTCTTAAAAAAACAACTCAACATTACAGGCCAGCATGAAATCCACTTATAGATAATCACCTGTCACCTAACGAAAACCAAGTGGGAGAGGCCCTCGTAAGCAATACAAAGTAAGCCCCTATTACCCTTCTTCCTTACTCCCCTCGCGTCCTGTCTTATAAAAAACAAAGTTTGTATGAGCATCACCAATTGCCCCGAGCTATGTATTCATTCGTGGGACAATCACCCATAGAAACCCAAAATATAGAGATTTATCTTTACTATTCAACGGTTTCTCTCCTGACTGCTCTTTTTGTAATTAACTTAGACCAGAAATGGAAACTGATTGGATTACTGTACTTTATTGTCTCACCCTAGACTAATCACATCTATATTTCTAACCCTACTCCTTATCATTCATTACGGCGTCTAGTCGCCACACATTTCTTAGAAACAGGATTTAAATAACAATGCCTCGAAATTTTCTCACTTCCCAAAACAAACAAAAAATGTTTATGTGATTATACTCAACGGGTGGTGACCAACTTATCCTCTGATCCTGTGTTGTTTCCATCTACTTCCTGATGTCCACATCTTCCTTTATTCCAGACTAAGCAGTCGTGACCCACTCTTCTTTCCACAGCTGGTGTTCGCTGTAGCGGTCTCTCGTACCGGCTGACGTGATGTGTTCTTCCAACTAACGACTATCTCCATATAGTCGCGTCAGTGAAATTCCCATTCAGAATTTCATTAGATGAAAGTCTGACAAACCATCATGCCAGGGCGCCTCCACCGCTGTCACACATTCCAGTCTCGTCTCCTCACTTCTTTCTCTTCAACCTTCCTCTCTCGTAGTCAGACACGTTCTCACTCACCGTTTTTCAGGTTCAACTCCTCTCCCGTCGATTCGCCGTCCACGCATGCGCACTTCTCCTTTTTCTGTAATTCAAATAAATTCAGGGCAGTATCGATAATCATGAAAGTGTTCAATATCGATTAGTTGAGGTCTCCCCAACCCTTCCTTTGTTTAGGAATGGTTTCCTACCGTCTATTTGGCACGCAGCTATTTGCTTCATTACAGCATTATAATAAATTCTTCAGACAATTTCTCGTTATTTACTTCTCACACAATTTCTCGTAATTTATTCTACATCATGGGTATTTCTTGACCGGTGATTTCACCGGGAATACGCTTCACTGGAGGTATTAACTGCAGCTACACCGCGTAATTTAATTACTGCTTTTCTTCAGGGATGGAATCCATTTAAACTTGCGCACTTCACTTGTTATATTTGAAAATAGCAAAGATTGAAATTTACGTAATATTACAACATTTTTACTTTAAACATAATACCATAAGAATGTAATAAAATTTTACTCTTTGGTCACTTGCGGAGTCCATGACCCTTATTGTCGCACTTTCTCTTCTTTCTTCGTTACTGAAGCGCAACTGGAGCCCGACGCGGAAGATAACCCTTCCCAAGAATATTTTACTAAAAAAATTACTTAAAAAATTCTCTCTCGGTCTATAACTTCATGGAATTGCCGCATCCCACTTCTCACACCATCTGTAACGGGACGCGGGGGTATATGCACTATATACAGCGGGTGCTACTCGGAACTATCAAATCCCTTCGCCTCCGATTCTGCATCCCCCTGTACGCGACCCCGTCACATCAACGCGATTGGGCCTACCTTCTCCGTCGTTCCAGCTTCTGCTTGTCGGCTTCTTCGTTCTTCTTCTGTCAGGAGTTATGTGATTAACGTAGAATACCCCCAACACCACATCCCTCAACATCCCCTCGCTCCCTCGGGGATGTCACCATTGTACCAATACACGTCTAAATACTTCTAACTACCCATTTATTCCCACATTAAATATATACACTTTTGTACACAATTCCTACTCTTCTGCTCTCCATCACACACACCCGGCCTACTTAGTAACTGCCGCCATCCTTACGGACCTTACGACTATCCTACCACAACAAATCGATTCAACTGCTGCACACAGCCACCGCTGTACTGTACGACGCCTGGCCGCTCGTGTCCCGCATCCGGGGAAAAACGTGGAACTTGCAATTCTTACGCTAACTGAAATGCTAGGGAATTGCTGAATCTACATTATACTCAGGGCTGTACAAATCAGTATCCTCACAATAATATATATATATTACCATTTCTCTTGTGGTATTCTTTATGTCAAGGGTAAGGAAAATTACGTGACTGCATCGCATCTGTATTATTTTCGTGGATTTCATTCTTCAATATTTATTTATACCAATGAATTATATCGATATCTTCTCTAATTTGTCGAAGTCCCGTATCATTTATTTCGAAAGCTACCTGTGAACACTGCCAAGAATACACTGTCGTCATGAGAACTGTACATGGAATGTGATTTGGATTTGATAATTCTGTGTAGAAAGGTATTAAGTATCCTCGAAAACATTTGATTTTTGGTATTTAATTTATTTTTAATCCTTCCTTAGTGTGCATTTACATTATGAAACGAAGGTACTGTCAAAATACCAAGTATCACCTATTATAGTTCAGGCTCTACGTTCATTCTCTCTCAATCATTAAGTCAGTCAGTCAGTCATTTATTCAGTCAGTCAGGACAAAGCCTCTTATACATAACTAGGAGATGCCCGCGGATTCGCCCAAGATTATTTACTCAACTGCGGGATGTTTTGTTTAAATAATTTATTTAACAGAAATATAATTAAAACATATTTATTAACATTGACATCGTTTTTACATAAATTGTAGGAATTGCATAAATTTTTCTGATAATTAGTATTAGCAATCTGATGCTCATTGGGATTTTTCCCCAAAACTGTTTTCTTAGCCGATTTCAATTGCTGTTTGCGTATTGCACTACTATACCTCGCACGTCGCTTTATAACCTCACATGATCTTGAATCTGGAGACGGCCAATCCTCTGCAGCTCTTTTCTATTCCATAATTGTTTTGTGTAACGCAACAAATCAATAAATAAAATTGTAGCACCGCTACATGAAATTATTTAAATCGAGTAGTACCAGACAAGACTACACGTCAATATTTGAGTGGAGTACACAATTTCTTTCACACAGAAGTATAAAATAATATCTATTACTAATATTATAGTATTGGAAATTTGGTATGAGTATTTTGCATATGTATTTGATTTATGTATTTAAATTATTTGGTATAGTTTCCGTAATAGTTTGTTCGGCTGCCTTATAGTATTAACTTCTTCTGCGCGGTTATCTCTTGCGACTACTCTCGCCAGGCGGCTGACGTCATGCGCAAGCAGCCACGCGCTTTGTTCTCTGGCTGCAACGTTCTATTCCTATCTCAGTCGCGTTGACGAGCAGAGCTCTTCTTGTGTTTGAGGTCTGTCTGCGTGGATCAGCATTCTTCAGGTGAGCAGAAATACTTGGTTTGAAATACTTGGTTTACATTTGAATTCAGTAATTACTTTATTTTTTATTATTTTATTGTATATTAACTTATAATAATGTTATCCATTTTCTGCTCATCTGAACGTGCCGTCCTAACTATTTTGGCTAAGATTCTAAATTCTTTTTGTCTACCACGTGGACAGCCCGTATGAATGTAACATGTGAATGTAGGTGAATGGTGCTCGTCAACCAATTTCCTTCTTTCTTTTTCTTCTCAAAATGTATTATGGCAGCCGTTTTCGATAATTATCTTCTGATCTTTTCATAATTCTATCAATTCATGAGATCTCATGTTATATTCAAGCAACGCCATATTGCCGAGTTGGCATTTCATACGTCAGGCATTTATTCTATAAATCTATACAGCCCCATGCTACTAAGCTAACTAAGACATATATATAATGTTGTAAAATGTAATAAATAATTCGTCTCTTGTTAAAGTTGAAGTACATTGAAAATTATCTGTAAGATTTGAACTTAAATTTTTCTATTTGTCAGAAACAATTCAGTACTCGGCGTATTCTATATTTTCTTACATGCACCAAACTTGAAGTATATTTATGTGCTCAGATGGTATAAAGATTAACCTGCCATATTAGTTATGTTAAATTCACAATCAAGTTATGTAATAAAATCACTCAGAATTTTCTTCTTTCATTAATATATTAAGTGGGCTAAAAATTATATCCAGTCCCTTCCACTATTCCTTTGTATATTAGACGTGTAGTTAGGCCTATCCCTATATATTCCTTGGCTGATATATTACTCTGAGTGCTGCCGAGGTGGATTCTGTGGCCGTTCTGCAGTGATGTTTACTAGCCTACAGGCCATCGCAGCTACTATACTACAAGGTAGACGCCAGTAACTACACAACAAGGTAGCATCGCTCAGTAACTACACTACAAAATGGAATCCTTTGCGTATACATTCCGAATAGGATATTTATTTCACGCTACGCTGTGTATAACATGCAACAATGATATAGCATGGCCCAAAAGTACCTGAACATAACGTATTTTAATGAATTATATCGATACCTGTGATCACAACAAAATTTTCTCAAGCATAGAAATTATCCTATACCGAATTTTGTATCCCATCGCTTGTACACAGCAAGCCGGATAGGGGTTCAAATAAGAAGAAACATAAATTCCGGTAACATAAAATTCTACCGTCTTTGCGGAATATTTTATTTCTCACACTCATGTTACCATAAAACCGTTTTGGGGATGAAATTAAACAGAAATGTAATATCCCTTTCATACTTCTCTCTCCAAAAACTTCGATATACTAATATATATTACCAAACCTCGTATTGTTTTCTGTATGTCCAGGGTAAAGAAAGTTATGTGACTGCATTATATTCGTGGATATTGATAGTTCTCTAATTCGTCAAATTCGAGTTTCATTTTTTTCCAAACCCATCTGAGACCCACTGGCAAAGATATGTTTTAATGTCAAATGTGATTTGTATTGGATAATTCTGTGTAAAAAGGGATTAAGTATTCTAAAAAAACATTTGATTTTTGGCATTTAAAATAAAAAAAATTCAAAATCCTTTCTTAGTGAGCACCTACATTATGAAACGAAGGTACTCTCAAAATTCCAAGTCCCTGCCTGTTATAGTTTAGGGTCTACGTTGATTCCTGTCAGTCAGTCAGTCATTCAGGGCAAAGCCTTTTATATATAAAGAGATTATAGAGATTGCGAAACTCTTACAGGAAGTGTGTTAAACAGAATCGAGGAAAAGTTATGGACACGACTATGTCTCGTGTTTTTGTATTTCCAAGATTCTGTGGTACGTTTTATACGCGTGTTTCGCAAACTATTTATTTACGACAGGGAAAATATGTAAAATACATGCATTAATGAATGGTTAATTAAGAACATATGTTCCTTAGTTGGAATGCGTACAGCATCAACCATATAAATTAGTATTATTTCAACTGGGCGACGATCAATACATCGATTAGGACTACTTGAGCGCATGCGCATGAAGTCGCATCATATTAAGACAAAATCTTGTATCATAGCTGATTGACGTATTACTTAATTTCACCCTTTTTGGTCGTGTTCTAATCTGAACTATTCGTTTTGTGTAAATTTTAATAACCTGTTGCATTATATATAGTCCAGTCATTTGGTACTCAAGTTTTCCGTGAGTTTTGCAAATTGGTGATTTTATAGATTTCGATGTGCTCTTTTCGAATTTTCACTTTGCCACCTCGTATTTTTGCCGCTTGCGCCGCCATATTGAAAAATGGCGCCCTAAAGCATTTTTTGGGGCAATATCTTTTTTCAGACTCAGTTTACGATGAAAATAGTTATGTAATAAATTAAATAAGAGAAAATTTCCTATAATTTATGTAGTAACCTTTCTTTTGTAAAATGAATAGTTTCAGCGTACGAGTGCCGCAAAGTCTACTCCAACACGTGTTTTGGCCAAAGCCAAAACACGCTATTGGGGATACGCTAATAAGCAATACGGCAATCAGCATTTCATTATTATTATTATTATTATTATTATTATTATTATTATTATTCTGTTTATCTATTCTGGCAGAGCTAAGGCCATTTGGCCTTCTCTTCCGCTCTACCAGTAAAAAAAAACTACATTACAATTACATAACACAAATACATAATGTTACAGATAATTAATTAATACTTAATACTTAAATACCAAGCACTAAACATTGTTATAATTTATAAACTGGAGTGCTATAAAACATTAAATTACAAAAGAAAATTACAAAATTAAATTACAAAATATAGAAATACTAAAGAAAATAATTAGGATTATAGCCTAAGATATTTAAAATTATACTAACGAATAATAAAGAGAAAAACGTATAGTTACAAAAAGTTAAGCTACGAGTTACAAGTATCAAAAAGAGCTCCAATTAAGATTTCTAGTTACTACGATGAAAAACAAAACTAAATTACATGGTTTAGAATTAATATGTTGACTTCTGTCTGAAATTTACCAAGAGTTCGACAGCCTCTAACTGCGCGGGGGATGGAATTCCATTGGCGAGCTACTAATACAGAGAATGAGGATGAATAGGATGAAGAGCGGTGGAGAGGGATAGAGAGTACATGACTATGTTCTGATCGTGTATTTCGGGTGTGATGAGAAGACAGGTTAAGGAAGCAGCTAGATAAATATGATGGTAATGAACAGGGCTAGGATTAATATGTACTAAAAAATGTCAAAATATGTACATATATATGTACTTAAAAATGTTAAAATATGTACATATATATGTACTAAAAATGTCAAAATACGTACATATGCAAATATATTTTGTAAAATATGGACATCAAAACAAATTTAACCACTAGACACTACATTTTGTTACTTTTAGAACCTATAAAAATGCATTACAAATACTGGATTCATAAATTAAATTATTTTTTTTTTCAGATCACTTACTTTATTTGTATCCATTCATTGATTATTTCTGCTATCATAACAGTATGCCACAAAATGTTGTTTTAAATATTCAAAAGTGATTTATATTGGCTGAAGCTTCGTTCTACTGCACACGAAGTGACTGGCGCGTGTTTAAAATTCACTGATTCTAGTTTTACATTTGACGAGCTACTTAAGAATGCACTGATTTTACACATTTCTTGAAAACACATTGTCAACTTTACATTTGATAAGATCGGCTAAATGTTCACGTATACATTTGAGTTCATGAATCATGTTTTTCACAATGTCAATATTTCCAGGTAATGTGAGATTATTATTTTGTAGTTTCTGAATTATTTTTGTTATATTACAAAAATTTGATTCAATGTAACACAAATCATTTTTCACACATTAATTTCTGTACATAACTGTAAACTTATCCTGTGCAGCCATATTTTCTGTCACTGAAAACGACAATTTTATATAGTTTTACTCTTAAGAATGAAATATGTACGAATATTGCATTAAAATCACTAAATATGGACAAATATTTATTTTACATATAAATATGTACTAATGTCAGAAATATGGAAAAATATGTAAAATAAATTTGCTTAATTTGAATAGAGGACAACATAATAGATGGAGATAAGTGAAAAAAATGTGTCTATATGTGAAATTAAGAAATATGTAATTACATATAAATCCTAGCCCTGGTAATGAAGTATGAAGAATTTTGAAGAGGAGACAAAGACAGTGAAACCTTCTTCGGTCATTCAGACGGAGCCATGACAACATTTCGAAGGAAGGCGATACATGATCGAACAGACCTACATTACAGATGAATCGTACGCACATATTATGAACACGTTGCAACCTTTGGGATAAGTTAGAGCTCAAGTCCGTAAAAGAGGACATCACAGTAATCGAAGTGGGGCATGACCAGGGTTTGTGTTAGAGTCTTTTTTACAGCAGTAGGTAAGGGAATATTTAATCTTTTAAACATATGAATTAACGAGTTTACTTTTTTACATGTTTCGTTAATGTGATTTTCCCAAGTTAAATTTTTGTCTATCAGAACACCGAGATTTTTTACCGAATCGCCAAATGGAATTACTGAATTATTGATTTTAATGGGCATAAGGTTGATTTCATTCAGCTTATTTCTCAGTCTCTGATGTCCCACAACTATTGCCTGTGATTTTGCTGCATTCAGATTGAGTCCCAAACTGTGCGTCCATTCATCTATTGAGTTAAGGTCGTCGTTTATGCTAGATATTGCGTCGTTGATGTTGTTAGTATTTGAATGTATGTACAGTTGTAAGTCATCCGCGTAGAGATGGTATTTGCTGTGTTGTATACAGTTATTAATGTCGTTTATGTATAGAGAAAATAGTAAGGGTCCAAGAATGCTTCCCTGTTGGACTCCTGCCTTTACGAATCGCCATGTAGAAGAGCGATTATTTGAAATGACACATTGTCGGCGTTCGTGCAGGTATGAGCTAAACCACAGAACAGCAGTATCTGACAGGTTTAACATCTTGAGTTTAGCAATAAGAATGTCTGTGTCTACTGAGTCGAAAGCTTTAGTCATATCAAGTAACACAAGTATTGTCATTTTCCGTTCGTCACAGGCTTGGCGTATGTCTTCACAAATGTTCAGTAACGCTGTGGCCGTGCTATGTCCTGCCCTAAAACCAGACTGATAGTGATTTAGTAGGTCATTTTTATTGAGGTAGTCAGTCAGTTGGTTGTGTACAATTCGTTCTAGTGCCTTGGAGAGGGTAGGAAGAATGCTAATACGCCTATAGTCTTTAGGAGTTTCAGGGGATTTTGTTTTAGGAAGGGGTTTTACGTAAGCTTGCTTCCACTGTTTAGGGTAGGATGAAGTCATAAGGGAGGCGTTGAAAATATGAGTAACTGTAGGTAGTATAAATTGTATTATTTAATTTATTAAAATTATGTTAATTCGGTCCGGGCCCTCTGCTTTTGTCTTTATACGCTTCAATGCTTTAATTACGTCATTTTCACTAACGTATGTGAAGTGAAAACTGTCTCTGGTAGTTGTTGTATTGTGTAGCAGTTGTTGAATTGTTTGCTCTTTGTCAACATCGTCTATTTCTGAGGGAGTTTTTGTGAAGTGGTCATTAAGGAGTTCCAGTGATAGGGTGCGGTCGTCCACCTGTGTCGTGGGTTTACACAGTCCCATAGCTTTAAAGTTTCGCCACATCGCTGCGGGGTTTGCACCAGGTTCAATGAGACTGTATGCATGTCTGAGTTTAGCGTTTCTGATAGCTTGGTTTGTCCTGTTACGGTGATGTTTATAATTATTTAAATTATCGTCATTTTTATCTCGTCTGTAGGTCCTGTAAGCATGGTCTCTGTGCACCATCATATTGCGTATGTCATCAGTTAGCCAAGGAGCGGGCGGTCTGTATACTCGTTTTGTGCGTATTGGGGCATGTTTGTCGTACAGTTGTATAATATAATCATTAAGCTGGTCAACTTTTTCGTCTACTGTTCGTAACGTCCTGATCTGTTCCCAGGGAGTAATCATAGCGTCTTCTGTCAGGGAAACATCATTTATGCGTTTTAGGTCTCTGTATGTTATTATCCTATGGTTCCTTTTAGGACACTGTAGGCCATATACTATATATATAAGATCGTGAGCAGATATACCTGGCACTGGCAGTTGTCCGTGGTGTAAAACTCTGTCTGGGTTATTCGTAACAATTAAGTCCAGTAAAGTCTCTGAGTAGGCAGTATGATGGGTGGGTTCAAGGGGTAAAATGGTCATATTGCAGGTCTGGAACATTGTTTCAAGTTGGATAGTGTTGATTGAGTCTCGAGCAAGTAAATTAGTATTAAAGTCGCCCATGGCTATAACGTGTTCATAGCTTGGCAATAGGATGAGTAACTGATTTTCTAGATCATCTAAAAAGTTGATTCTAGGGGGCTTATATACTACGCAAATTAAACATTTATTGTGATTTAAACGAATTTCTACAAACATAATTTCTGGTCGTGCATTATACTCACTATCAGAGCAATATATTATTTTAGGATGCAAGTCTGCACGAACATATACAGCTACACCTCCTCCCTGTTTATTTATGCGATCATTCCGACATAAAACGTACCCGTCTAAATCCACCAAACTTGATGGCAGTGTGTCTTTAAGCCAAGTCTCACTCACCAGGATTCCATGTAATTCCAGGTGAGAAAATATCGCCTGGAATTCATGTATATGGCTTGTGAGTGATTGAGCATTCACGTGTGCTAAGCTAAGAGCTGAGGGGTGGGTGGAGGAACAGGATTTCAAAACATCTTTCGTCTGTAGAGGGTGAGATGTGCCAAGGTCATTGTGCAGAGATGGGTCAGAGGCTCTCAAACTCTCATCTGACAGTGCAGCCAATATGACCAACTAAAACTATTCAAATAATACTAACACTATCACCAGGCTTGTAGCTTAAATTTCTTAGTCACAGTACGAGCTGCAAGCTGACTGAAAAAACTAAATAAATGAACACACTAAGAGTTACTAAAGACTAGAACGTAAATTAATAAAGATAAACAAAAATAAATAAAACTTAGTCAAGTTAAGTTGATAATTATGTCCATGGCGATCGCTTACTTCCTTATTTTTCTAGGTTAGCCCAACAGGTCAGACTCAACTTCGTCTCTCCTCTTGCGACAATGACCACGCCATCCTGCGTCCAGACATTGTTGAGCCCATATTTGGTGATGACCTCTCGAAGCAGGTGATATCGTGCTTTCGTCAGGTCTTCGTGTATAACGACCCCGGTCGATCGTAACCGTCGTTTGCTGCGGAATACCTCACTTCTTTTCCTGTAGGAGGTAAATTTTACAATGATAGGCCTAGGCCTATTGCTGTTGTCACGCCTACCTATGCGATGGCTCCTATCTATATCACATAGCTGCAGGTCCACCCCAATTTTATGCGCTACCTCTATAGCTTGTTTGTCGGTGTCTTCATTTTCCTCCTCTTTGACCCCGAATATACGAAGGCACTGTCTTCTTTGGTACTGTTCCAAGTCGTCCAATTTATCCTCCAGAGTCTGAATTTTCACGTCTCTGCTGTTAACAGCGGCTTTCAACTCACTGATCACTGTATTGTTGCTTTCAATAGTCTTTTTTAGTTCCGCAACTACCGAGCTGATCAGGGGCTCTTTTATAAGGTTGGCAAGAACTTGAAGCATAGCAGTGTCTTGCAGAGCCTCCTCCACAACACGTTTCACCGTTTTCTCCATATTTTCTTTCTGAGGAGGCATTTTGATAATATTAAGCACTAACGTGAACAACTATAAAATACCTTAACGTACCGCACTGTCTTCGATTGCACCAATCACTTTTTTCCGCCTGCAGATAACTTTGAAGTAGGAGCGATCTTTACGTGACTACTCACTGTCCGCCATGACACATATATTTTACATTTGATTCCGTGATATTTGTCGGCGAAGATTTAGATCATCTTATTCTTTTGACGGCTCTATCTACGCATTCAAACATATAGGCCTATATATTCTCAAACCAGGAAAACGAAAAATTTCGCAACGAACATATTCAATAAAAAGTATCATAGATAAAACAGCCGCAGATAAAATATTTTTTTCTTTACGCCTATAATGGCTGTGATACAACATCCGCACTCTTTAATCAAGGAAAAATAAAATATAATAATGTACTCCGAAAAACCGCCAGATTTAAACGAGCTTGTCCAGATATTCAAAAACCAAAATGCTGATCCAGAAGCTGGAGACCGCTTCCTCCTTGCATTGTACGGTTACAGTGGCGTGAAAGGTATGTCGTTAAACAACTATATGGTTCACAAAATCAGCATATAAAAATTAATTTAATATTGCATCGCTGCCACCGACAGAAGAAGTAGCACGACAACATTCGTTCTGGACCTATCGCCAGGTTCAGCAGTGGTATGGAGTTCAATATATTCGTTGCAAAATTTTTCCTTTTCCTGGATTGAGAATATATATGTTTGAACTCGTAGATAGATCAGTAAAAGAATAATAAGATCTACACCTTTGCCGAAAACTATTACGGAATCGAATATAGGTGAAATGCTTATTGCCGTATTGATTAAACTAGCCTGCAAAAAAGACAAGAATTTCTGAGGTAAAAACAAAAAAAGGTGTATTTGATTAACTTCGCTGTGCTGAATTCGAAAATGCATTTAGTTTTTCTCTATCACATCTGGTCAACTGACAATCGTGAAAAATGTTATTTTGACATTTCGTATAATAAAATAACCGTATACTACATTTTGAAACTTTTTTTTTGGCGGCAAATGACGTGACAGGTTTTCGTAACTAATTTTGGTTCGCTGAACACGATTCCGTTGACCGTTTCTACGTATCATGTCATGTTTTCTTGCAATAGGTATATCAAAACGAAAGATTTTAGTTATTGCGTAGACTAGCCTAAGTATAGGATAAAAATACTGAAAAACTAGGATAATTCTGTTTACATTTACGGAGAAAAAAAAATAAACAGTCCAACGTGTTATATGTATTCCACTATTTTTTGTGAGCGTAGGCCAAATAAATTTCTTTTTGTCAAATCATTTAAAGCCGTACTAACATGCAGAGAGAAAAAAAAAAGTTTATTTTGGAGGGGAAGATATTAAAGATTTGAACTTTATGGAATTTCCCCATTTATTATAGGCCTAAGCTGAAATCTGTAAGTTTTCCAAATTTCAATTTTCTAGCTCAACTATAAGTGATTAAACATCAATGTTAATAAGTGGAAGATTAGACTGTCCTAGATGTGAATGACGTCACGGCTATCCAACAAGTTTTTCTATACTTATGAGGCAGCTAGAAACATCAATTCTTGAACGCTTATGGGTATTCTAAGTGCAAATATTCCTGCCAAATTTTACGATTCTATCTGTCCTATGTGTGTCAAATATTACGTAATGTGAGAAAAATGTACAACATTTACTTAAAATAAAATAAAATCTAACTCAGTCTAAGGGATAAGCGATGGAGATACGACAAAAATCAAAAGACCAAACTTGTAGATCTCTCAAAATCCGTTGCTGGTGCAATTGGCTTTTTTATACTGCTTACCGTTTAGCTACTATAAGCTCCCAAGGAGGTCTGCCAAGACCTTAAAGTTGCGCCCGCCATAACATATTTTCAGACAGCAAACACAAAAACTAAATGTGATACAAAAAAAAGTGACATTTCTGAAATCAGGAGACCTAATTTAGTTAAAATCACTTATTAAATGCTTTACCGCAAAATGATGCAGGGTAGTGTTATTAGCGTATCCGCATCTTCCGTGGCTTTGGCCAAAACGCGTGTTGGAGTAGACATTGCGGCGCTCGTAAGCTAAAACTATTCATTTAGAAAAAAAAAGGTTACGACATAAATTATTGGAAATTTTTTCTAGTTTAATTTATTACATAACTATTTTCATCGCAAAATGAGTCTGAAAGGAGATATTGTCAAAAAACTGTTGTAGGGCGCCAATTGTTTCAATATGGTGGCGCGAGCGTCAAAGATACGAGTTGGCAAAGTGAAAATTCGAAAAGAGCACATCGAAATCTTTAAAATCACCAATTTTCAAAACTCCCGGAAAACTTTCCAGGTAAAACTACCAAATGACTGGACTAATAAGCTTACTTATATTTTTTGCTGTAAATGTTACCGAGGCGATTTGTAAAAAGAAATTTCGAATTATAAGATATTTTTCGACGTAATATACTAAACTAAAAACTCCATGGCGCTACATCTCTTTGAGGGACTAGGCCTGCCACTCGAACGGCCGTTGACAGATGGCAGGATTGTGGGGCATGTGGTCAGCATGAACACTCCGACTGCCATTATTGATGGCTTACTAAACCGGATCCGCTTCTTCTTTATCAATTGACTCCTCAGTTTATATCACGAGGCTGAGTGTACCCCGTTCCAGACCTTCCTATATCAGAAAAAATCCGAGGACACAGCAGGGATCGAATCCTGACCGACGCATCTGTAGTCAGCAACGTTATCCACCAGACCACAGGCGGTCGACGTATTATATATTAAGTTTTCTTGCCGAAATTAATTCAGAAACCAAACATTTCATACCTATTCCATTCCTCTGAGAACATGACGTTTTCCAGATTGTTCTAGAGAAGAATGACTCGCGATCAGACTCAAGAATAATTCCGTTACTGACCTCTGATAGGTACTAATGACTCAACAACTAAAATAGACAAACGACATTAATTACAATTTTTACTTATTTGCAATAAGTCCATATCACAACTTCCTCTTCTTTACGAATGCTAGTCTGTATTCACGGCTAAATGCAATGCAAATACAATGAATTTGTACAGTTTTGCTCTAAACAGAATCGAAGGGTAAATATTATCTCTTGTTGCAATTAATGATTGTAGATTCAATGAAATGGTTTGCCTCAGTATGCATTAAAATGATAAAAAAGTTTAATAGGGGTTGGATCGATAAAGCTGTACGCAAGAGCCTTTGAACGAGTGTTATCGTTGTGTTGGTCAGCATGGAATTCAGCTTTGTCTGGAAAGGAAAACTTTTTATTTGTTTTTAATCCAGTATGTGTCTGGGGAAAGGAGAGCAAACCCAATAGTGTTATGTTTCATGAAGTCCTGGAGCGCCAGGGTATAGAGCTTGTTCCCAATACATTTTTATTCCACGGAATTATAATGACGCTCTCGTAACCCAAGAGGGCTCCAGCTCGTGAAATTGAGCCAATTTGAAGTCAAACCTAATTCTACGTGCTATTATATTATAATCTATTGAAATTTGTTAAACAGATCGTAGAGGCTTTTGAACTAAGTTGCTGGATACCTAAAATTTAGCGTATGGCACTAATGTGAAGATGATTGGCAGTTTATTTAATTGTTTATTCTGGTAGGATCATTAGGCTTCTCTTCAATTCTACGAGACAATTAAAAATGCAAATACGAGGGTAGAAAGTTTAAAATGGCAACACATCTATACATTCAAGGCGACTTAAAGAAAGTTCTTATCGCTTTTGTTGGATATTGGTTGGATACTAGCATACTTCAGAGGAAGTAGGAGCCTTCTATCACTACAAATGCCTTCACAGTAGCCATAAGAAATTGAGCTGCCTCTATCAACCGGTCTAAAAGGAATTTTGGATCTGACTGAAAGCCAATGATTAAAAATAATTCAATAGGCCCTACCTTAAAATTATTCTTGGTTCACAATAATTCCATGCCGAAAAGGAGTAAGATTTGTCAGGATGAGTAAAAAAATTTTGCCAATCTTGAACGAGTTCATTATATTATTGCAAATTATTGGTTTATGAGGAAACAATAATGAGTGATGGAATGATGAGGAAGTGGGTTAGAAGTTTAACGAAGGTCGGGAAAATGTGCATGATCAGCCGCTGAGCGTCTGACCGTCTGTGATCAGGATGATTTGGTGTGGAAGAAAACAACTGTTTCTTCATATGAATAAATTCCTTGGCGGAAAACATTTCAACGTACGATGAAGTTGTGAAACAACAAGTTGAGACTTGGCTTTCATCACAGGCGGCATAATTATTTTACGAAGACATACGAAAACTGGTTTCCCGTTACAAGTGTCTGAATAACTGCGGTGACTATGTGGACAAGATGTTTAAGGTGTAAGGTAACGAATAATATTTGGAAAATATTAGTATAGTATTTGGAAAAAAATGTTCAGTTATTTTTAAACAAATTATCGGCAAGATTACTTACTTTAAAAACATGCCTTTTGGTTCTTTACGATGTAAGACCGTTTTAAAGAACTTAACAGGCAAGCACGAGGTTAACAAAACAGGTTATTCGCGTGAGCCTGTTAAGTTCTTATAAAGGTTGAACATTGTACGACTTTTATGTTATTTTGAATCGTAAAGTTTAAAAGGAAAATAATTTCAGTTAGCTTGTGCTAAGAGTAGTAACAGAAAAGTTTTAGTAATTTTGTATATAGCGGAATTCAGGCTCTTTTGATTGGAAATAATTTGTTTGGGAACAAATGACATATGAAAAAAAAGCATAGCTTCTACATTTCCTGAAAATAATCGTGATCTAATCGTATAGAATATTTATTTATAATGTCTCTCTTCAAGTTATACAATAGGTAAATAAGAACTAATCTGTAAAAAACCTTCGCTATGATTCGGAATGGCAGACTATGAATGAATAGGCGATGTACGGGCAAAGCGGCAACAAGCGGACTGTAATTTCCAATTGGGTAGAATGGATTTTATTTGAAATCTAATCTTATTAAAACTTATCACAAATTAAGCTAAGCTTTCCCAATACATTTTATTAGAGATCTTGCTATATCACAAATATATTGTTAACAAACAATACATGAAATTATCAACATATTTATATGTTCAAAATGCAAGTGATTTGACAAGCTGATCACTTGGATATATGTCTAATTGTTATTTAATAACACTTGTGAAATTCATGAATGTGGCACACTTCTTGATTGAATTACAAGCCCTTGGGTTCAAGTTCATGAAAGGAATTATCCTTGAGATGGCTATTCAATCATGTTTAATTCAAAGCACACAAGAAGCTTAATTCGCTGATTAAATTATTCAGCTGAGATCTTCTTCAGAACGATGGTAAATCATCAAAATGATGTACCTTTTGAATACTTCAATAATTACCAATTGCAGATAATTATGTATAATTGCTGGCTCTGATTCTTTGCAACGCCAAGACCACGAAAAAATGTCTTAAATCTCTGAAGATAAAGAGTCAAATCACTCGAAGGGTGATTGATAACTGAAGCAATTTAGCAGTCTTCAGGAAATAACTAAGCATTATGAGCCCAAGAATTACTCTTGAAAGAGCTGATCTGTTCCAGCATCTTGCGGAACAAGCTAATTGACTTGATGAAAAGACAGGCACGAAGATCCTTGAATGAATGAAATGATTCGAAGAAATTGATAACAAGCAAGTATTAAAATTGAATGTAATAATGACTAAGCCTGAAGCAAACAAAGCCTAATTGGCTATTTAAAATAACAAGATATGTAAATCAGTCTCTGTTTGGACACCAACAAACAATAAAAGTAATTGAATATCATAATAGTTATATACAAATATATTTGTTTGGATAACAAACAAAGGAGCATGCTAAACAAAGCATACTATAAAGAAGAAATTACAAAATAAAACATGGCTAACTAAGAAATAATTGACATAATCGAACATATTACCCGCAAATTATGCCACTTATGGGATAATTTTAAAATGACATGTGGAGTTATGATGCTTATGCTAGTAGTTGGTATGGCTTGTCCTAAAGACAGAGTTTTTATTTCTGTAGAATAAGATTGATGTAGTACCACTCCGAAACAACATTTGAGGGGTTTGTGAAGCTCAAGAGGCAACAATGGACCCTTAATAGTTGATTGAGGATTGCGAACCCTATAAATGAACTCCATACATAGGTCATAATTCTCAAAGTCTTTAGGTGATCAAATTCTGAATCTGTAGAATTCATTTCTACATTGGACTACATTACAGCCAGTTGCTTAATTTCTGGTAGTGGAGTGGGAATTACAAGTGGGCTATTGCCAGGCCAATCAGTAGTGGCGCTTGAAAGCTTTAACACCGGGTGGTGAGGTATGAAATAGTCGGAACTCTCGTTGGAAACCTGACCAACGGATTCCATATGTCCTAACTCCAAGTATTCGGACATACATTTCCTGTAATCCTTAGCTAATGTAGAATTAGAATAAAATCGTATTTCAAGAGACGCAAATCTTAAATGCGCTTGGCGATTAGTGTTACCCAAAGATTAAGGATCAGATTTAAACGTAGCTTAACTACATATGTACCCTCAGAATTTCTTTTAGTGTTCTGGGTGAAATGCACCTCGCAATCAAACTCTTTGGAATTCATAGACGTACTAGAAACCTTTTCCAGCTCCCAGAACTTAGTAAGTTGTTCACTGATTTCCAAATATGAATTCTGAAACGCTGAATAATGCGTAGTTAAGGCTTTAGATTGAACAGATACATTATCAGGGATTCCATTATCTAGAACCTTAAATTCATGACATGTAAGTCTATTGGACCTACGAATAGATAGTCTAGGAGGAGAAAGCTGGGGCAGTTTGCCCACAAAGTACCAACCCAATTGTGATTTGTGAATTGTGGGTAGGTTGGGTGCGGAAATATTGCCTACACAATCGTTTTGTGAGAAAACCTCAATACCAACTCCCAATCTACAGAGTTAGGTGTGTTGAAGTTGGGATTGGCTAGCTACCAATTAGGCGGAATATTCTAATTAGTCACATTAATTGGAGACCATGGAAATTTCGATTCTGAAATTTCCGGAACAACAATGGCAACAGTATTACAATACTATCGCTTATTTCTGGACATGATCTCTATTGAAATAAGCTTATGAGTGCTTACTTTGGAAGATAATATGCCAGCTAGCCTTGCATGCTGCTGGCGGGGAGGCAGCTTTAAGTGCCTAAATAACATATCACTGATCAAGTTGCAATCAGAGACGCTGTCTGAAAGTTCATTGGCCTCTACGGGCCGACCATCCTTGTCCATTATAAATACATTAGCAGTAGGAAGAAGATAGCTTTGACGATTCTGAGAGGCTGACATAATCCCTGCAGAATTAGATATTTGCGGCTTATTCTGAATTTTATAATCATGCAGGAGAGTACTATGATTTTCTCCGAATACACTACAAGGGAATGCATTTCAGGACTTAGTATGACATTTTGAAGAGTAACATACTCGACATAGATGATTGGGCATAACAAAATTATTACGACTTGCAAGATTCATAGCCTTAAAGGCATCACAATGGTATAATTGATGTAAATCTTTCTTGCAACAAATGCACTTTCTATTAGATTTAGCTGGTTTGCCCTTAACGGCTATTGGTTGAGAAGACTGAAAATTTGAGGATTGATTTTTCAGAGCTGAGTCGGGCATTTGTAAGACACGAACTCTATTCTCCAGAATGTTAAAAAGTTCCTTGAGGTCAGGCAATTTGTCTGACTTCAAAGATGACTCCCATTCTCTAATGAAGTTTCTCTAAAATCATTTTAGATATAATTCAATCGGACAAATCGACATCAGTATTTAAAGTGTGCAATGCGTGCACCGTGCTTATGAAATGATCTACAAATTTTTGCAAAGAATCTTCAGAATTCCTTTCAATAGAAGGCGGTGAAAATAGCTTGTTGATATGGGTGTTCGCAATTACACGATTGTTGTCTAATCTTTCTGACAACGTCTTCCAGTTTATATCAAATGTAGCCGAGGATACAGGAATATTCTGTATTACCGTCATGACCTCTGACGATAAGCAAGATTTAAGATATTGGAATTTGTCCATATTTGAAATATGGACACAAGGGAATTAAAAGTAAGTTATTCCTAAACTCTATCCACAAAGCAGAATTGCGTGTGAATTGGGGAAGCCTGCTTTCACGAAGTTTAGGAAGTGAAGGAGACGTTTCTGTAGATGACTGCTGGACAGGAGCATAGACCTAATCAGGATCATAAAATTGTTTAGTTTTAGCAATAGAACTATATTTAAAAGACTTATTGCCTCGTGAAAACCCGCTTCGACTTCTCGTCTTTGAAGTTTAATGA
This sequence comes from Ectobius pallidus, assembly GCA_964059195.1. Lineage (NCBI taxonomy): Eukaryota > Metazoa > Arthropoda > Insecta > Blattodea > Ectobiidae > Ectobius > Ectobius pallidus. The sequence continues at coordinate 148,711,758 of CAXKWD010000004.1, forward strand.
CTTCAGTCACTTCTTGAGGACTTATTTGAGAATATTTAATCTTATATTCATTAAATGTGGTTTCAAATGGATTACGCACACTGACAGCTTTGAAATATGAAACCTCATCTCGTATAAATAATATCTGAATGGATTGAACATAATCAAAGAACTGAGTTCCTACAAACTCAATACAAGCTAGTTGAGCCATAGAATCAGCTTGAGCAGCCCTTTGCTTAGCAGTAGCCTCTGCTTCTCCTACTTCTTGTCTAGCCCTAGCCTCTGCTTCGGCTACTTCTTGTCTAGCCCTAGCCTCTGCTTCTGGTACTTCTTGTCTAGCCCTAGTCTCTACTTCTGCTACTTCTTGTCTAGTCCTAGCCTTTGCTTCTTGTTTAAGTTTAGCCTGCAATTAGTTTGCATGAGAGATGGCTAAAAAGGCAGCTTGCTCAACCTTTTTTCTACAAGCCTGTAACGTGACGTAACATTTATTCTCTTCTATTTTGTTTCTTGCTTGGTTTCTGAATAGCTCGCTGTTTCCCTTGCGCATGCGTGGGTCCGGGGGCCGTTGCGCTCGTTTTTCGTGGTTCTCATTCTGTGAGTGACGAATGAACGAACTAATTCTGCCTGGTTTTGCTGCTCTGGTTTCTGCCGACTATGGATGGATGCGCATCGTGTGAGTTGAAATTTTAAATTCTCCCTTATAATATCTTTGCTTAAAGCCTTTTAATGATTTAATTTCTTCACCAAATATAACTCATTTTCGTATGATAGAATCTAGTTGAGAATGATAGGTTCTGTTAGTAGCCATTGTTTAGGGCGTGTCATGTCCTCGTATGTTCTTTCAGAAAGGAATGTGTTAAATCAAGAGTCTTGTTCCGTTATGTTTTAGTTCGTAGTAGGTCATGCTTCTGTAATTCGTTTTTAGCAGGCCTTGCTTGCTATCTTGTTTTTTATTTATAATTGAACAAATGAATTTCAAATATTTTTTATTTATGGGTATTGTAATATCAAAATTATATTCTTTTTGTGTCTTGTATCCAATCAGAGACTGGATATTTTATCATATTGTTTTGATAGCCAATAAGGCTTTACTTTAGCTTCATTCTTTTTCTTCATCAGTTCAAGTCAACTGTGTCTCATTAAGACATTAGTTCTTCTAGGCTTTAAATGCCTATTCTTCTTCATAATCAATTCAACTACTACTCATAAAGACATGAGTTTTCTTCTTGGCTTATCAATGCCTATCTTTACCTATCAGATAGATCTGGTGGTTCACTTTCAATAGCTGAAGCAATCAGCTCTTCGATTCACATTAAGGTTTCATATGCCTTATTGATTCTGAAGACTACTAACGATCTAAATACTATTATCACCCATCGTGTGATTCATCGAGTCTTCTTCCTTTTGGTGTTGGCGTCGCAAGATCTCAAGCTAACATCTTTAACAACTATCAAAAGGTGGTATTTAATTAATTCAAAGGAACGTCATTTACTACTTAATTTATTTGAAGAACAATTTGGACGTAAGTTCATCATTGAACTAATATACGTGTGGTTTTGATCGAACTGATTAAGCCATCTCAAAGATATTTATGACCTTTAACTAAGGAATTTGTATTAAACATTGTGATATCTACAATTTCATCAGTGTTTATGATTAATAATATTATATACGTCCAAGGAATCCAGAATTTATAAACTGAGCATGATTTATGTATTTTTGTTTGTGACAATAAATTGTTACATACCAGAGAAATCTATCTAAAATGTATTGGGCAAGTTTGGCTTATCTATTTATAGTTTAAGTCTCTATCTCAAGAAGTGCTACGTCCTATGAATCTTGTGTACAGTCCGCTTGCTCTCAGCTTGCCCGTACATTTTACTGGTCCTCCGGTTTCCGGATAATTGAATCATTTCCGGACCATTTTACTGGTCCTCCTATTGCCGGATATTGAATCATATCTGGACTGTTATCTGGTGAATTGAACTGTAATATATACCAGAATTGTTCTCATCATAACAATAACCAAACAATAATTGACATTGTTACTACCTCCATGTCTTCTGCATGTTTGAGGTGAAGGCTGGAGGATCTATTGTTTAAACTAGTGTTATAAGTTTACATGCATGTAAAATCTACACAGACAGCAACACTTACACTAGTACACATATCACACCTGACATTGTATTGTTTCAGCGTCCATTGCATTGGACGTTTATGTACTGATTTGTCTTAACCCGTAATCGGGCATTGTATTTATTGTCATTTTGGCCCTAAGAGCGGGCAATTATTGATATTCATTGTAATCTGAGCTGTAAATCTAAAGAGATGGCTAATCAGGATTTAAACATTAATGCTCTTAAAGCCAAGAGAACTCCTATAAAGGCTCAGATCACTCGCCACGTCAATACCTTTCTATCATTCACAGATCTCGACGATGAATCTTATAATGAAATTATAGCCCGTAAGGCTAAGTTTAATGAAGTCCTGATCAAATATGAAGATGTTCAGTCTCTGATTGAACAAGTTGAGTATTCAGAAGCTGAAGCAGGTTATAGAGAAGAAGTGGAAAAGGCTGTTTTTGCAGCCATTTCTCGTGTAAACTCTTTAGTTACAGCTTATGAGACTAAACTTAAACAAGAAGCAGAAGCTAGGACTAGACTAGAAATTGCAGAAACAGAAGCTAGGACTAGACTAGAAATTGCAGAAGCAGAAGCTAGGACTAGACTAGAAATTGCAGAAGCAGAAGCTAGGACTAGGCTAGAATTAGCAGAGACAGAATCTAGGGACAAACTAGCTTCTATTGATATTGTAGCACCTCAGTTCTATGATTACGTTGAAGCTATTCAAACGTTAGTTATACGAGACAAGGTTTCATATTTCGAAGCTATTAGTATGCGTAATGCATTTGAAGCCATATTTAATGAATATAAGAGCAAATATTCTAATATCAGTCCGCAAGAAGTGACTGAAGTAATTAAACTTCAGAGGAAAGAAGTTGAAACTACTTTTCATAAGGCAATAGGTCTTCTAAATGGTTCTATTGCTGAAGGTAAACAGTTCTATGACCCTGATCAGGTCTCAACTTCTGTAGTACACCAGTCATCTACAGAATTGACTCCTTCACTGCCAAAACTTCCCGAGATCCGTCTTCCTCAATTCACAGGCGATCCTGCTTTGTGGATTGAATTCAGGGATACATTTTATTCCCTTGTCATTCAACACAAGCATATTTCTAACATGGACAAGTTCCAATATCTAAAATCATGCTTATCGCCAGAAGTCATGACTGTAATACAGAATATTCCTGTATCCTCAGCTACATTTGATGTAGCCTGGGAAACGTTGTCAGAAAGATTTGACAACAACCGTCTGATTGCCAATAGTCACATTGACAAATTATTTTCACCACCTTCTCTTGAAAAGAATTCTGCAGACTCTCTGCAAAGATTTATAGATCATTTCATAAGCACGGTGCATGCATTGCACTCCTTAAATACTAATGTCGATTTATCCGACTTAATTATTTCTAAAATGATCTTAGACAAACTTCCAGTTCATATTATTAGAGAATGGGAATCATCGCTGAAGTCTGACAGACTGCCTGAACTCAAGGAACTACTTAAGTTTCTGGAGACTAGAGTCCGGGTCTTGCAAACGACGGATTCAGCTCTAAAAAATCAGCCTTCAACTTCACAGAATTCGCAACCTATATCGGCTAAGAGCAAATCAGCTCAGTTTGTCAACAAATGTATTTGTTGCAAAAAAGATTCGCATCAAGTCTACCAATGTGATGTTTTCAAAGCAATGAGTCTTGCAAGCCGTAGCAATTTTGTTAGGACTAACCATTTATGTCGTGTATGTTACTCTTCAAGAGGTCATACCAAGGCTTGCAGCTCGTTCTCTTGCAGAGTGTGCGGAGAGAAACATAGTACTCTTCTTCACGATTATAGTGCTCAGAACGAGTCACAAATATCTAATACTGCAGGGATTATGTCAGCCTCTCATAATCATCAAGGCTGCTTACTTCCTACTGCAAATGTGTTTGTGATAAACAAGAATGGTCAACCCGTAGAGGCCACTGCCCTCTTAGATAGCGGCTCTGATTGTAACTTAATCAGTGAAAGGCTATTTAAACACCTAAAACTATCTCCTTGTCAGCAGCAAGCAAGGCTGACTGGAATACTGTTAGTGTTAGGCAGCTCGCGTGTGAAGTTCCGGGAATCAGATTGTATTTTTAGTGTAAATTACAATTATTCCATTGTGTTCATAGCCTAGCCGCCACGTGCAGTAAAACAAAGAACTTGTGCTAACGCTTATATAATCTACTTGGTAGGAGTGTTGTATTGCTCCTAGCAACAGTAACTGTGTTTAACTACATCTATTATATTCTTGTGTTAAGTGTTTATACAATTGCTCATTATTCAGAGTTCAGGCTTCCTGAATATATATTATTGCAGAACCCTCAAATCTAAATCTCTGTTCCAGCTGACCTACAGTCCTAGCTTCCTTTCTGTAGTCTTAAGTGGTTTAAAAATAAACCTGGTCCTCCGAAAACCTATTAGTTACCCTATCATTTAGCTCCTCTCGGACTGAATTTTATACCTACATTCCCTTACATTTGGTTCCTCCGTGCACGATTTGATTTTTTGCAATAATTTCTGAACATTGAACATTGTGTAATCGTATGTTGAACGCTCGTGTTACTTCGTGATTGCTCGGGTCTTCGTGTTGCGCTCGGCTGGGTTGACCTTCAGCTACGTATCCACGACAGCTGTGCTTGCTACTTCACGCGGATTCATGCCAGCTGCCTCCAGCCACCTCCATCGAGAAGCCGCCTCCCAGCAAGAAGCTAGTCAACATCTCAGTTTGCAGTGGACTGCCTAATCACTTTCTTCTGTCGATGTAAAGTTAACTTTTTCGTCTCAACATGGAAGAAGAAATTAAGGCTTTGGTCAGGCGTCGGGGTATAAGTAAAAGAAAGTTTACACTGACACAGAACTTTCTCAACGACATACCTGAAGATGTTAGTGTATTTGTGATCAAAGCTCATTATGAAAAGCTATTGAATGAAATTGACAAGTTTGAAGCTGTGCAAACGCAGATTGAATCTTTGGTGGAAACTGATACAGAACTTGATAGTCACATACAATATGCAGACGAGGTATCAACGCTGTATATTAATCTAAAAGCAAGTTTAAGTGAGTTAATGCATGCTCGTGAGCCTACTTCAGTTAGTGTCAATTCAAACAACAGTGACACACGACAAACAGTGAACTCCAGTGCTTCGCAGACGAGCAACGTGATAAAATTGCCTGAAATTAAGCTTCCAGTGTTTCAAGGAGACGTAACTAAATTCAAACATTATTTTGATACATTCTCAAGTTTAATTGTAAATAATAGTAGTTTATCGCCCATTCAAAAATTCCATTATCTCATTGCTACCGTAAAGGGCGAGGCTCAAATGTTATTGGAAAATTTGCCAGTGACTAGTGATAACTTCCAAGTTGCCTGGGATATATTGTGTGCAAAATACAACAATAAACGGTTAAATGCTATATCCCACATTAAGCATCTTCTGTCCCTACCTGTAGCGCGACAAGAGACAGTTGCAGACTTGAGAAGCTTATTGAATCAATTCCAAAACAACTTGCATGCTATTGAAGCGTTAGAATTAGAAGTGCCACTTCATGAATTCGTTCTAATGCAATTGTTATTGGAGCACCTTCCAGAAAGCGTGCAACGTGAATGGGAATCAAGAATCCATTCTCAAACCTTTACTTCGTTAAGTGAGCTTGTGTTATTTCTAGAAGCAAAGTCTCATTCTCTAGAGGTACTGTCGAATAATTCCTGCAACAGGTCCAGCCCATCAAAACCTAGAAATGAACGTCGTGAACCTAGGAATCAGCATAGTGACAGTCGTCAGTCATATGTGTCGACAACTGAACAGTTATGCCCTCAGTGTCAAAGCGGCCATAACCTGTCTAAGTGTAAACGGTTCCGTCAGCTGAGTGTTGAACAGCGATGGAAAGTTGTAAAAAGTAAGAATCTGTGTTTCAATTGTTTTTCTAATACACATAGAGTGAATCAGTGCAATGTATCTTCATTCTGCAACTGTGGTAAGGTTCACAGCAAGATGTTGCATAACAACGGTCACATGAGAACGGTTTCTCACTCCAGTGAAGGCAGTGATACAGTGAATAACAACAGGACTGAAGCGCCTGCGAGTTACTGCTTAGTGAAAATAAAGTCAGTGCTTCACGTCTTACTTGAGACTGCAAGGGTCGAAGTGCAAGACAAGCATGGTAACTATATACAGTGTAAGGCCCTTCTAGACTCTGCCAGTCAGGCCAGTTTCGTGTCTGCGGATCTAGCAAGGCGTCTGCAACTTCTCACGATGACAGCTGATACGCCTGTCACAGGTATGCATGGTACTTCATCGAATGCCAGTCATAGTGTGAACATTAATGTGAGATCTATGGTTTACAACTATCGTAGGAATCTAGATTGCCTAATCCTTCCTCGCATAACAGGGATGCTACCTGCAGTCCGAATTGACCCATCCTCATGGAACATTCCCTCGGACATTCCATTAGCCGATCCTAGATTCCATATCCCTTCTGAAATTGATTTGCTTATTGGAGGAGCATTATTCTTCGAGCTTTTCCATGGTAAGATCTTGACCAATCCTGGTTTTCCTGCACTGATTAGTACAGAACTAGGATGGATATTGTCTAGAACCATTCCTAAATCCTCTGTTAAAGGCAATGTGGTTGCGGGTTCCCAGCACAACTTCTTCATCTCTACGGACAATGTGGACAAGCAGCTGCGACGGTTTTGGGACCTCGAAGACTTTCCACAACACATGTTAACTCAAGAAGAGAAACGGTGCGAACAGCACTATGCAGAGAATACCACTCGCAATGACGATGGTAGTTTTACAGTACGTCTGCCAATGAAACAGGATAAAACTTCATTGGGTGAGTCCAGATAACCAGTAGTTAAGCCTATTGAATCATGGCCCAAGCAGCCTCAGCAACTTGAGCTACAGGACATGGGAGAGCAGCGTGACACAGTCTGCCTAGTCACACATGCTGCAGAAAACTTTATGCTACGCTTTTCCAAGCTGACACGTTTACAGAGAGTTACTTCGTATATGTTACGCTTCATAAACAACTGTAGATGCCAAGCTAAACGTCACGGCCCTCTCACAGTTGAGGAAGTACAACAAGCTTTGTTGCTTTGCATAAGAATAGCGCAACAAGCAGCCTATTCTCATGAACTGTCCGATCTTCAGAGTAAGATGCAAGTGAATACCAAGAGTTCTCTCCATTCATTGGTGCCTTTTGTGGACAACGATGGCCTACTCCGAGTGGGTGGACGTTTGGAGAAAGCTGAGTTACCACATGATGCACGACATCAGCTTATCCACCCTCCAGGTCACCACCTCACTAAGTTGATAATTGAATCCGAGCATCTGCGACTGCTTCATGCCTCACATCAGCTGCTTATATCTTCTCTGCGAGAACGATATTGGATTCCTAGTGTACGTAGAATTGTGAAATCTACGCTACACCGATGTTTAACTTGTTTCAAGTTGAAAGCCAAAGGTGCTCACCAGCTGATGGGCAGCCTACCTAGCTACAGGGTGACCCCTGCTAGAACATTTCTACGTTCTGCGGTTGACTACGCCGGACCGTTCTTCATAAGATACGGCTCCCCCCGCAGCAAAACTCAGGTCAAAGCCTACATTGCTATCTTCGTATGCTTGGCTACGAAAGCAGTCCACATCGAGCTGGTTTCCGACCTTACTTCTGATGCCTTCATCGCCGCCCTGCGCAGATTCACATCTCGTAGAGGACTTTGCAAGGAAATATTCAGTGATAATGGGACGAACTTTGTTGGTGCTAACAACAAACTGCGCGAGCTGCGTCTCTTGCTTCAGTCCAGCACCCATCAACTAGTTCTCCAAGACTACGCATCATCCAATGAATTCACATGGCATTTCATCCCTGCGAGCTCCCCTCATTTCGGAGGTCTCCACGAGGCGGCTGTTAAGTCCATGAAGTTTCATTTACGAAGAGTGATGGGTAGCCAAGTGTTTACCTATGAGCAACTTTCTACAGTTCTCACCCAGATTGAGGCCTGTCTAAACTCTCGACCTCTCCTACGCCTAAGTGATGATCCTAGCGACTCATCCTATCTATCTCCTGGATACTTTCTCTTTGGTGAAAAACTCACAGCCCTTCCTTCTTCTCCTAAGGCAGAGAATGTCTCTCATGATGCTAAATGGCATCAGCTACAAACCTACATACATCACATATGGCAGCGTTGGTCAGCTGACTACCTACATTCCCTGCAGCAGAGGCAGAAGTGGTCTGCGTCCAGCGAGAACATTCAAGTTGGGACTCTCGTGCTCCTGAAAGAAGATAATTCTCCACCGCTCCATTGGAAGCTGGGAATCATCTCATCAGTACATCCTGGTGACGACGGTCTAGTGCGCGTTGTGACAGTGCGTACATCCAATGGTGAATGCAAGCGACCTATTGTAAAAGTGTGTCCCTTGCCCAATCAGTAAAGTGTTATGTCAAATCTATTAGTAAATCTTGATCTATCAGTAAAGTGTTATGTAAAATCTGTCGATTTTAGGCGGGAGTATGTTAGATCAAGAGTCTATAAATTTTATGTTTCAAATTTGCCTCTGTGGTAATTGGCGCAAACCGCCAATTCTTTGCCGCTTGTGCTTGTCATATCCTGTGCAGGCACCTGCTTGTGGCGTCGCCACGCCAGTTCAGTTGAGTTAGTTGTGATCTAGATGCAGCAGTGTACAGTCATGCGTCGCAATTGTTCCTAATTGGCGGGACAATTTTCGCTCTGTATACTTAGTGCTCATCTTATATTCCACACCAATTTGCTCCTTCAGTGTTAGGCAGCTCGCGTGTGAAGTTCCGGGAATCAGATTGTATTTTTAGTGCAAATTACAATTATTCCATTGTGTTCATAGCTTAACCGCCACGTGCAGTGAAACAAAGAACTTGTGCTAGCGCTTATATAATCTACTTGGTTGGAGTGTTGTATTGCTCCTAGCAACAGTAACTGTGTTTAACTACATCTATTATATTCTTGTGTTAAGTGTTTATACAATTGCTCATTATTCAGAGTTCAGGCTTCCTGAATATATATTATTGCAGAACCCTCAAATCTAAATCTCTGTTCCAGCTGACCTACAGTCCTAGCTTCCTTTGTGTAGTCTTAAGTGGTTTAAAAATAAACCGGGTCCTCCGAAAACCTATTAGTTGCCCTATCATTTGGCTCCTCTCGGACTGAATTTTATACCTACATTCCCTTACAGAATGAAACTTGTCAATCTAAAATTGAGTTTTCTATATGTAATTGGTAAAATCTCTTGAAAGCATCCTTAGAATAAATAGGTTACGTTTTAAGCCATATTCGTGAATTGTACACATACGGACTTTATTTTGTAGATGTTAATAATGTTTCAATGTTTAGAGGCTATGCGATTACTGGCGGCCCAGTTGTGTAATATGTTAAAAATACCTTACGTGATAAATCTTTGACTACGCAACCCATGTATGTTAAAGAAGGGCCATAAAAGAAATTACGGATTTCATGTTTAGGTACCATAATGTTAATTACAAGGCCTAATGATTTTATCACACATGCACCAGTCTTTGTCATCGATTGCACCAAACAGAACGAAGATCTGAAATCTGGGGCTTGTACCACCAGAATTGAAATTTCTGCAGCAAACAATATACCAGCAAACACAAAGGCTTATTGCTTAATTCTACACGATCGAAGTGTAGAGTATACTGCATTAACCAACATCGTTACCAATGTCGTGTAACAACATGATTATAATCGACTGTCAAGGATATCAGTCAAGGTGCAAACAATTTATAGCTAAAGAGGTTGCAGTGTCTTCGGTGGATGATAGAATTGCACATTTTGTTCTCAAACCACCTAAAAACAATTACCCAGATACAAAGTCGCAGCGGTACATCGAATCCAACATCCATGGAATTCCGTGGCAGAGTGGATACTTACCCTACGACGACTTGAAGCCTGTTCTTGAAAGTGTTTTAAAACCAGTGGATGTTCTTCATTGTAAAGGACTGGAAAAGGTTCGGTTTTTTGAAAAACTGTTGCAGAGACCTGTTATAAACATGGACGATCTTGGTGTTCCAAAGCTTGACAAATTAAGAGACTGTGAAACCAAATGTCTTTTTCATAATGACTCTAATATGAAATGTGCATTGCGAAATGTTATTATGCTTACGCTGTGGATGAAATCGCAGTAAGATTGTAATAAAGTGAATAAAATTCTAAAAAACCTGATATGTATTTATTATTTCACAGTCCCTCATCCTAGGAATTAGGAATAGGAGATGTTAGGGAAAACTGGACTTTGTCAAACATGAGAAAATCCAGCTATGAAATAACTTACAAAAGAATACATTTTTTATCACTTTGGTTTTATTGAATATTTACAAATTGAATTTCACTTGAAAGTCTCCTATTTCTAAAATGAATATCACTCATGATCTTGAGAGTCTCCAACTTCTGAAACATAGGGAAAATAAAAAACACATAAGAATTTAGCTTATGATGGATAAGAATGGGAAATGGTCCATGTTAATAACACATACCTTTCTAGAGAAGTCGATGAATGAAGGGTGCTGGTTGTCGTGTTGTATAGTCACTTTTAGTCTGTTACACACACTTCACACAGAGTCTAAAATCTCAAAAAGTTTCCCATATTACACAAAGTTGAGAACGTGGTAGTAGTATCCATCTGACTTCGGCTCCTTACCATAGTACACCAATGAAAGTTTCTCCTCGTTCATCTGTTGAAGCTGATCTTCACTCAACTTCCCGAACCTTGGTGGTAGAAAAACGCTGCATCCAATCATTAAGTCTATAACGATTCTCCTTCCATACCTTGTATAAACGGAACGAACTTCCTTTACCGGATAAGCAAGTCCAATTTGCAGCTCGCTCAACGGCTTGGTACAATTCACATCGGGGATGTTTACAACTGAATACCGCTCTAGAGCGGACACTGTAGGCGTCTTCTTATTCTTGTTTTCTTGTGTATTTGGTAAATCCGCTTGTGATGGTTGTATGGTAGAGGACTGCAGCGTTTCCCACAAGTCCTGCGTTGTAATATCCACTATATCAGCAGCAGCAGCTGTAGTAGATTTAGGTGCACTTTTACGACCACGCTTCAATGTTGACATGTTGTAAGCTTGAAGATCACTGAGGATATGACGCTTGTCTCGCAAATATTTTAAAACGTTCACTCATAGCTCATAAAATCTGTTTCATTTACGACTAACCTTGAAACAAGTATGAACCTGTCCTGCACGTGCCGTGTAAGACCTTGAAACAAGTTTGAACAAGTCCATAGTGATGACGTCATACATAAAGAATTCATGATTCAGATGTAATGTAAGATGTACTTCCGGCCAGGTGTTGTTCTGGCGTACGTGACGAAACGTGGGAACGTATAGTAATACTCCCTGCAAAAAAGACATAAAGTTGAAATCTGTCGTGACGTCATAAAACATTCCACCTGTCACATGATCTAATCCGCTGAATCCACTTGTGACGTAAGCGATGCCGCCATGTTGAATTATGACGTAAGCTATACACCTGCCATGTACTAATATATAAACTTTAAATTTCCCAACTTTATCAATCCACTTGTGACGTATAAGAAGTGACGTCATAAAACATTCCACTGTTGAGGTAGGTTATAGCAATCCACTTGTGACATAAGCGATGCCGCAATTTTGTAAAACATTCCTCCTGTCATCTAGCAATATATAAACTTTAAATTTCCCACATTCCGCCATTTGCAATTGTAATATCCAATTTCCACCTTTTGCAATTTTCAAATCAACCGCCATCTAACAATATACAAATTTTAAATTTCGCGCTTTGTCCGCCATTTGAAATAGGAACCGGAATGGACGCCATTTTCATTATGAATTTACAAATTTTGAATTTCGCGCTTGATCCGCCCCGGAAACGTAACCAATTACATTATAAATTCTCAAATTTTGAAATTCGCGCTTCGTCCGCCATTTGAAATAGGAACCGGAACGGACGCCATTTTGAATCACGTGGTTATAGTCACGCCCACTTGTGACGTATGTTTTGACGTAAGCGGACCCTCTGGACCCTCCAATGACTTAAGCGGACCCTCTGGACCCTCCGTGACGTAATGTTGACGAAGCGGACCCTCTGGACCCTCCAATGACGTAATGATGACGTAAGCGGACCCTCTGGACCCTCCGTGACGTAAGCCTTCCCCCTCCACTACGGTCCCACCTTCCCCTCCATATCACGTGACGCAATCCAACCAATCAGAATCCGTGACGTCATAGCCACGCCCCCTCCCCTCCTTGACGTCAGAGCCACGCCCCCCGTTTCCCCTACCGGACCCTCTGGACTCTCCAATGACTTAAGCCCCAAAACCATACTACTCATTCAAATTTTATCATTTGTACGAAACATTAATATACAAATATTCTAGCTAGTAACAACACACCTGGCAGCTGTGGCAGCATATGTTATCGCCAGGTGACCCGGCCTCTGGAGCGGACCGTAGAATTCAAGGTATAATCCCGGCGATAACAATATAGAAATGAACGATGGATGGTTCGAAAAAAACTTTATTGTATTTTCAACTAGAAAAAGAATAAACAGTTCATGAACACACAGATATCACAGTCGGAATGACGTCACTTGATTAACATAAGCATGCGCTTGAAAAGATGGTCGGGGTAGATCTTGATGTTTATGAAGCTAATTTAATACACATGTAAATGTATTGGAACTGTATACAATCGGAGGACCAGCTATAATTCTTATAGCAAAGATATAGTTTATTGAATTTGTTACTTCTCACTGGCTAGAATATTTGTATATTAATGTTTCGTACAAATGATAAAATTTGAATGTTCACAGTGCATGAAGCTCAGAACAAGGATTTGCAATGAATTGAGCGATTTACACACTTTACTTGCTAATTGATAAATGTCTACATTTATTATGAATCACAATTACATAAAATTCTCTTTCAGACTGCGAATCTCACGACGCCTTGCTCCAAATATGCTGTCAAACGTACCTTTGGTATGCAGTTCACCAAATTACTCAGAAAATGAAGTTTTTTCCTCTTGATAAGTATGAATGTCCTGAGAATTTATGAAGATTTATTATCTTCGTAAAGAAGTCCTTGAGGGCCTTAATATTGCGTTACATGCTATCTTCATGGTCGTTGAATTACTGAATCCATGATAAAAATGAAGAAAAATGCCTTCCGCCCGAAATTAGCAATATCTTGAAATGCTAGAAACCTTTTATAAGTTGAAAAAGAGTTCCTTGCTCTTGGAAAAAATGAATGGAACGTGGATAAAGTTATCCATTTTGAAGAAGAGTGTTATTAAAACAATACAAGGTTGAAAAATTAGATAATCGCCAACCCAAAAAATAGCTTCATCAGAATATATTTAATTAATTAATAAATTCATGAAAAAACAGTATACTAAATATATGATCTCAAGATAAAATAATATAAACAAAGAAATGTTTAAAATAGGAAACTATTTAGAAATAAAATAAAGGCATTTGATTTCGAGATTAATGACAATAATTGTCAAGACATACATTAATAAGTAAAACTATGAGGCTTTTAAGAGAACAAATGAAAATTAAATCAAAGCCATCTATGAGCTAAATTTATGACATAGCACAGCAAGCAGGTATCACAAGACGTAACAACCACATTAGCATAATATTACATAATTTACATTCCATTATTGTAAAATGTCGGTGAATTTCCAGTATTGTTGGCTTTCTTGGCAATGCAGTGTTCAAATCGCAGCCGAGAGCGTTTGACTACATTTAAACACACGCCATCTGTATTGGGTATGGAGTGAATTATCAGATATCCCCCCATCCAGTATTGAAAGTTAATAGAACCCAGGATAGATGAAATATCGGTTAGCGCCTTTACCTGAATAGCTTTTCAAATTGGATTCCATGAAATAAAAGTGATGTGTAAACATTGTGCTAAACTTATAAAGAATAAAATACGTATTCAATCAAATGATGGCGTTAATCGCTTTGATTCAGTCTAACTGTTTCGTGTAGATAGTGACAGGATTCCTTCATTCCAACTGAACAACAAACTAGTCTACTACAGAAATTGTGTAACCTATATATTTAGTTTTTTTTTTTTAACATAGCGCAGCGTTGAGATTCAATTTGGTCTGTGTGCATTTGAGGATTCGGCATCTATAAGAAGTAAGTAAAGTGATCCCTATACAGGCCATGGAGGCCCAGAGGGTTCCAGGAGGTTGAGGCTCCCAGATTTTTGGACATACGGCACGTGAAGGTGGTAAGGTTGTCAGCCTTACGCACCGGCCGCCTTTACCCCCAGGATTGCTCCTGGTACTCATTACTGTTAGAGGCTGAGTCGACCCCAGGGCCATAGTGCCACCAGAAGGATTAGGCCAATTGAAAAACTCCAACGACCTCATCGGGAATCGAACCCGCGACCTTCCGGTTTGTAGCGCAGCGCCTCAACCACTACGCTACGGCGTACCCCATCTATAAGAAGTACAGTACAAATAATTACTTTCAGACAATAGAAAGTCATTTTTATTTGGGAATCTCCGCCAAGTCTCCGTCTATAATTTCAATTCAGATTTACTGTAGTCATTTTAAAAAGTACATAATAATTATCTATGTATCCAAATAGCATTTACTTTCTTCGTTAGTAACAAAATGGGTATTATGATTATATTGTAAGTTAAACGTAATGCACTGCAGTAGCTCTCATGAAATAGTGTATAACATTATTATTCTTTTAGCCTACTAATTAATAAACTAATGTTCTTAATTCATTCTTTATACGTGTTCTTTCCTCTCTGACTAGTCACCAATTCTTTGTACTCTACACCCTTGCCTTATATCACAATTCCCTGCCTAGTTCATTAATATTCTTCCTATGGTTTTCTTAAACACATGCCCCAATTAAATTCTTGTTTTAACTTTCTCGCGCTTAATGTGATTAAGTTATTTTTTTTTCTGAAAGCAAAAATGTCACGAGAATTTTCAGAGAGATGGATTACGACAAGAGAAATTAGCAAGAAAATAATTAGGGTTGAAAAAATCGCGTGAGAGTCCCCGAAATGGAATAAGAGACAAAAAAATTATTATTTTTAATGATCGAGGTAGAGGAAGTCGCGTTAGTGTTCTCAGTATGACAGAATACATAATCGGGGTTGTGGAATCCGAGTTTCTGAATTTAGCATATTCGAATTTGGCGGTGAAGATGAAAAACATTGCTTACTTGACCATGATGGTCCCTCACGCTACATCACGGCTCCCTACCGTCAGTCAGTGGAAGATCTTGTCACATAACTAACAGCGCGTCGGTGAGACGTGAAGTAATAAGGTTGTAGCGAACTAGAACCAGCAGATGTCTCCACTGCTCTAGCCGGTATGCGCTAGCCGTTCGTCACTTGTTTTTCCAGTTGTCGTCTACTGGTACCATGCTTTTAAATGGAGTTTCATCTTAGCAGACTGAAAAATACATTCGAACTTTTCTTTTTTTGTAGCGCATTTATTTGTATACTGGACACTCCCAGAATATATTTACGTGAACAAGCTTAAAAAAAATTGCAAAAGATAGACGCTATATAAGTCGTAAAGAAGGAAGAATAAGCTGACAAATACTGTGAGAAATGTCCGCTATTAACTACATTACTATGTTCCCGACGTACAAAATGTTATGCAGATATGAATATTTATATACAGTGCTGGTAATTGGGCGATTGGGTATGATTCAAAGTAACTAAAAGAATATACCTCTAGGGTTCAGACAGTAAAATACTAATTGATATACGTGATAAACACTGATATATGTGGTGTGTATTCGCAGACATTTTTAATATTATTTATTTTCTAAATCAAACGCATATTTAGTCTATACTGTCATATTAAAAACGTATTCAAAATCAACATATTAAAATATGTCCATGTCCATAAAATATGTCCATAAATATATCAACACAAAAGCTTACCTTTTCCTGTCCATAATAGTTTTAAAAAATGAGAACTTGAGAATCGATTAGACCTTTTTTTCATTTTCTTCTCATTCCTCATTCTTTCTTATTCCTTTTATTATCGGTATGATAGACCATCGTTACATGATTTTTCGTTTCTAGTTATGAGACAAAATATTGTTAAGAATATCGCATTGGAAGACATAGCAGAATAAAATACAAAATTTAAGAATAAATTATCATACGTTAAGTTATGTAGCCTATTAAATTGGCAACGCTATTGTCATAAGTTTTATTCGAGGCCGTCAATCTAACTTGACTATTTAGAATTCACAGAATTTATATTTTGATCTCTGATGCAATAGAAGGCTACAATAATGTACACATATTTATACAGGAAATTAAAATAAATAGGCCTAAAATAACTAAATGAATTGAACAGGGAAGTGATCTTTAAATATAAAGGTGCACTAAAGATACAGGTTAACAAAGGTATAAAACTAACATCTCTGTATCTGGTACCCTATGATCCCCAGGTGGGGCGAAGGGGCCTCCAAGTGGAGGTTTCATTACCTATACTAATTTTGATATGCTTATTTTCCGAGAGAGGGTAGAGGGACAGGTGGTAAGCCCATCGCCTCGCAACCCCCCTCTGGAAGCCGAGAAATTTAGTCCAGAGGCTCTAATTTAGGCTTGGAGTTCTTTTACGTGCCGTAAATCTACGACACGGGACCCCCAGCTTAAAGTCCCTCCCGGAGGACTCCGTGCCCAGGATTTTTACGTCCTGAAAAATCCATCGACCGCGGCCGGGTTATAAAACTAACATAATGTACTGTAATTATCATTGCGTTACTACGTAATTTTAATTTATTTGTATTTGTAATTTACTCTATTTTTAAATGGCTCTTAACATCTTCTCGATGCTCATGGCAAATTTAATATTAATTTAAAAATTAAAGAATATCCAATCGCCACACTGCATATAAATATTCATACATTGATAACACATTACTGCAAGTCGAGTACAAAATAATGTCGTCTATATGGGAAATATCTCACAGTATTTGTTAGTTAATCCTTCCTTTTTAGTGTTATTTAGAGCCTATCTGCTGTAATTTTTCTTTCGTGGCACTTAAACATTCTAGAAGGGCCCAGTAGACAAAGAAGTATGTATAGTAGCCTCGTGTCCTCTATAAAAATATAAAATTACGAACATATTTTTCGAACTGGGCAGATGGAACGCCATTTAAAAGCATGGTGCCAGCAGACGACAACTGGAAAAACAAGTGACGGACGGCTAGCGCATACCGGCTAGTACACCCACGCTATCTGTAGGAGAAGTTTGGCGAGCTACATCACTATTAGTAAATCCTCGGTATTTCATTCTTTACCCGCTGGCGCAGTACTTTTTGCAGTTAAAACTGGCTTGGGCATGATGTCATAAGCGTACAAAATTTCGTGCTGTTTACAGAAACCCATTGCGGGGAGGAAAAGGTAGTATTCACATTACTGACTCTGAGGGCCATAGCAATAGTCCTGTTTCACCTGAGAAACTTACGTAAAATAAGACCTGAGACGCTGTGCAGAGAAATAAACGCATCTTGAGTACAGCCGGAAGCCTCTTGCTTGAGAAGATATCACGTTGCTGATCCGATGAAATCAGTATCACGCTAGGTAATAGTCGTGTCTCAAGTCGAGATTCCCAGCGTGCAGAGAAATAGTAGCTGAATAGTATAGTCCAAAGGTCATGCGTTCAAGTCTTCACCGGGGAGTAATTATTTTTTTCTTGGGCATCACTTTCGTAATCACTATCACTTTACAATTTAAAAAAATTAGCAAAGCAGGTGTATATTATTTAAATTATGTGTTGGTTTCCTCTGTTTTAGCTAAAAACTTGAGTAAGAATACTTGGAAGTATAGCTTCCTTGCTTAAAAATACAATCAGTTTCACCAGCAGACATAGGTTTAATACTAACAAACTCTGACCAAAGCTTAATACGACTAGTACACAGATTTCACAACAATAAAATAAAATTGTTTGTATAGAGTCAGTGGGTCAGTTTTTTGTATGTTCTTTTATCTAGCATTACATACTGAAAAATAGAATAATTTAGCAAATAAAGCAATTATAAAAAAGGAATGATTCAATGTGAAAAGCTAATGAATAAGGAAAAAATAAGTTAGAACTGTGACTTAAATGAACTTTTAGTCCTATGTTTTAATAGTAAAGAAATGGTTAGGTTAAACCGCTTATTTACCAACTAATGCAGATAAGTTAGCTCTATTTGATGTAAATATCAGCAATTGTCAAACTGTTTATTTTTATTATTGTTTTTTTTTTAGTACACAAAAATAATTAGCTAAAATATAAACATTTACCTTATACCCCCGTTAATATAGAATAATATAGAATACAACCTAAGAAGGTTAGGAGTAGGAAATAGTAATAAGACCAACTATTAAAATTAATTAAATCTATTATTAGTTTATGTATGTAAAATGCACCTCTCTCCCGGAAGACTCCTTGCCCAGAATTTATACGTCCTGAAAAACCAATAGACTGCGGCCGGGCTTGATCCCGCGACCTTCGGATCTAGACGCGGGCACGCTACCTCTAGACCACCGCAGTCGACGAGAGTTAATTATCAGCTGAGAAGAGCTTGAAACGGGATTATTACCCTGACCTCATCTCAAGATGAGAACGCGTACTTGAGAGCTACTCTTGAGATGAGATCTGAGTACTGTGTATTGCTATGGCCCTGACTCTGCAAGATAAGCTAAGGCCGGTATTCCACTATCCAATGTATTGGACAAGAAATTCACCAAGAACTTGTCAGGCGATATTTAAATCAAAGATGTGCTATTACACCACATCCAACAGCTGTGACCAAAACCAGTTTTCTCTGTATACCAGGCTATAGGGAAAGCTTGAATTTCGAAGATTAAATCATTAATAAATTCTTTATATTGACATTAATTCAGGCGTGCCCACAAGGGGGGGGGTTAAGATGCAGACTGCGTCATTGAAATTTCTGGGATGGGGGCAAAATATTATCGTTTAATGAATTATCTGGGGGGAGGACTATTGATCTAATTTTGGGAAATACGTTGACCTCTTGAAAAATCTCGCAGAAGAGTTCAACTCCCGTTTTCAGGATGTTCGGAAGTTTTAAAAATCATTTGAATTATTTTCACTACCCTTTCATGTTGATATTGGGACAGTGCCTGAAATTTTTCAGATGGAATTAATTGATATCCAGAGTAACACAGAACTGAAAGCAAAATTTGATTATGTATCACTCATTGATTTCTACAAGCTGTACTTACCTAAAGAAATGCACAATCTGTATGGCCATGGATTCAAAATGGCAACTTTATTTGGTAGCACGTACGTCTGTGAACAGTCATTTTCGGTTATGAAACAATTGAAATCCAAAACACTATTCAGACTTACAGATGAACACTTGGAAGCGAGTTTGCGTATTGCAATAACAAACATTGGACCTAATATTGAAAAGTTGACAAAACCGAAGCAGTGTCAAGTTTCTCATTAAAAGGTGAATAACATTAGTAATTAAGTAGTAGGCATGCCAGTAAAAGGCATGTTATTACTATTGTTGTTTTATTGAATATTAGGCCTATACTATTACATTAAATAATGATAAGTCCTCATTCAGAATTACGGTATAATCAGACCTACAATGAAGGATTGGATGATGGTACACTGGGGCCCTCTGTTAATTTGTTATAATTGAATGACCCTTGGTCTAATTAAGGTTGTGCACCCCTGCTTAGAGTATGGTAAACAAATTTCCTAAGTAGTTTTTTAGTCCTAAAATAGCGTAAAATGTGATTTTCATTAGTTCAATGTTTAAAAATTATCCTGTAAAAATTATTAGGTAATGATTTCTTATTTACATTTACATTTACAGTGAGTCCATTTTATGAGGAAACCTCGCATCACTGCCGCATTGCCGAGGTGCAGTGTATTACCGAAGCGGAATTACAGAAAGTGGCAAATAATTTGTTTAAATTATGTGAGGCATGTCTTACTGCTGACGGGGGTCATTTTCAACAGTATCTAAAATAAATGGTGAGTAATAGGCCTCTACATGTAGGCCTATGTTATGTTAAAGTCTTGATTTGCCGGTAGTAACGGAACACAGTCCCCGCCGTTGCATGCACAACAGCGGGGAAAGTGTGAGCAGGGGCAACGTTGTTAAAAAGTTTCCACATAAAATGGATTCCCTGTATTACAGTATGGTAAACAAATTTCTTAACTAGTTTTTCTGTGCTAAAATTGCGTAAAATGTGATTTTCATTAGTTCAATATTTAAAATTTTTCTGGGGATGAACCTCCGACCCCCTTTTCTTGCTACATAATTGTTACACTTATTATATTATTAATATCATGTTACAAAGTGGCCCAAGAAGTTAAAGCGACAAAAAATAAATTATAAATAAATAAATTAATTTAAAAAATTGCCCCCGCTAAAAAATATCATATGGGCGCCCTTGTCGACAGCCAATCAGGTTGGGGGTGAGCAATGAAGTTTGGGAGGGGGGTGAACAATGAAGTTTTGGGGGTGAGTCATAAAGTTTGGGAGGTGGGCACCCATGATTAGTTTATTGGTTTTATATAAATGTTTTGTAACATAATGCAGAAATATCAAAATGTCAAGGAAGTCAGGCCGAATCGTTACTTTCTTTAAACTGAAGGTTTTGCTAATGATGGCACGGGTTTAGGTTAACTTGAAATGCCTTTTTGTAATACATGCCAATATTTATATCTTCTGGCATGCCGCTTTCGAAATGTGGCTTAAATAGTATAAATGCTCTGCCATGAAAGTAATGTTTTAATGTTTGTGATTTATAATGCGGACATACATTGGGTCTGCTCAATACTAAGTAAAAAATGCAGGCTATATATGGAAGTCTTGAGTTTCGATGGTGAATCGTAAATCAGTTTATATAATGGCATAAATTTATTAGTTTATAAATGTTTTTGTAGCAGTGACCCCGCATTTGAGAAATATCTAAATGACAATATCAGGCTGAATCATTGTTTACATTGAAGGTTATGTGAGACGAGTTTAGGTTAGCTTGCAAGGCTTTTTAAAATATATCCCTATATATCTACTATAGCATGTAGTACCGGTATATCATTTTTGAAATGTGGATTAAATACTGAATAATCATATATAGGTCTACTTGAAGAAGATGTGGTAACAAACTATTTTGGAGCTGTTTATTTCTCAAAACAGTCGATGTTTAGCCGCCATTTTGGACCCCTATGCTATGAACGCCGGGAAATCTTTGATCCAAGGTAACGACATGCAGAAAGTCTTAAAATGCTCGTCCATTACGGTTTCCTTCAAGCAACGGGCAGCCATTTTCTTTTTTATAGACAATCTGAACAAACAACTTGGATAGTGGAATACCGGCCTAAGGAATTCTCGCTTCGACGCACCAAGTTAAAAATCTACGTAAAAGAAAATAGTATTGCGTTTGAGAATAACATTGTACGACGAGCAGCAATGCAACACAATAGGAGAAACCGCCACTGATGCACTGCCATCCATTCAATTACTCTCTAAATCAAGACATTGATTCTATAAAGGTAATTACAAGCAATAAGGTTTTATTTATTGGTCACTTTTTAGAAGGATTTTTGTCATTTTGAAATATTTTTAGGTAATCTATGCATTTTTCTATTTTGCACTTTTTGATATCTTTGATCATTTTTGTTTACTTCAAGAACTTTGGCTTCCCGGTCTAAGGCACCAGTCACATAATTCCAAAGTAAATAACAGCCGATATGTCTTAAATTCCAATTTAAAATTTGCTTTTGTCTCACGGGAAGCGTGGATGCTTGCGGGCTATGTTAGCACTAAATCGAAAAATATAGGCCTAATCTTTTGTATTAGGTTAAAAAACATTAGATAAGAAATAACTCTTTGGGATATCTTGATATTATTTAATATAAACAAGAATAAATTACCAAAAATAAATAAATAAAAACTATAATATCTATAATGACGTAACTTTCTCTACCTCAAGTTTGGGCGATTTAACTTCCCAGTTTGCATACGTATAACAATAATAATAATAAAATCAGGTAAACTGATGTAACAAAGGGCCAGAATGTTCTGTTTAATCAATGATAATTGGAATTATGATATGCAGAAAATTAAGTTAAAAAAAATAGATTTCTGAGCTAAGCTCCAGATTGATTCGTTAAGCAGTACCTACAGAAGAACATAGGTCTAGTTTTCTTAAAAATCAGGAAACATCGTCCAGCATCAGCAGAATTATATAGATTGGTGATATCTTGACAATCGTCCACTCGCATAAAATTTAAAAAATAAAATAAAAAAACGGGACTTGAACCAGGGACCTCCAGAATGCGAGTCCAAGACGTTACCAATTCGACCACCTCAGTTTATCTATCTAGGTTGGTAAGCATATGTGAAAGAATGGTATTACTTGTCAAAGCTGACTGCATTGCAAATTCCAAATCCGTATATGAACACTCTGAAAAAATATGTTGTTACAGTAACTGAATTGCATTAGATAAATTCTTTCTAATATTATGTTACCATCAAAGTCGCACTAAATTGGTATTTACTCCAGTAACCGGTCAACCGATTTGGTCTAATATCAATAGCCTTCTTCCTATGGACGTTATAAATGCGTATACCAAGTTTCATGAAAATCCGATTAACCGTATTTGAATTATCGCGCCTACAGAAAGACGGACGGACAGACGAACAGACATTTTCCCGTCCCCCAGACAATCTTATAATGTACTATTCTGGCACTTAATAACAACAATTTTATGTCATTGGGCATTCATTGAGTACAATCTCTATATATATAAAAGGCTTTGTCCTGACTGACTGACTGACTGAATGACAGGAATCAACGTACAGCCTAAACTATAACAGGTAGACACTTGGAATTTTGACAGTACCTTCGTTTCATAATGTAGGTGCTCACTAAGAAAGGATTTTGAAAAATTCTGATTTTAAGTGCCAAAAATTAAATGTTTTTGAAAATACTTAACCCCTTTTTACACAGAATTATCCAGACAGAACATATTGTAGCCAGTTGTATCAGGTGGGTTTGGAATTGTCCTCGATGTCCAGCGAAATCTACTGAACGCAGAGATCTGAAATTTTAAACATAGGTGGGCTGAAGGGTCGGAAAATGCACCTCCAAGCCGGAATTTTAATTTTAGTTTTCGTTCGTGAGTTATGAGTGAAAAACGGGCAAAAAACGTGCATTTTGTGCGTTTTCAAAACATAAGTTTTCAGTTATACATTTCAATGTCAAACCAATTACAGTTGGCTTTGGCTATTTTTGTCATACTTTGAAAATAAAACTTTCGCGATCGCTTGAATGTTGTAAGCCCTAAATATGGTCAAACGTTGTTTTATTTGGACGAATCTCACTATACAGAGGTTTTCTGGGCCAAGAAACTCGAATCTGAGGTAGCTTTTACCAGACGATGCTATCTAATCGTGGTATGTAGTCCACGTGATTTAGGTGTTAATAAATATAATGATTTTACTATTATGCTCTTAATTTTTAATTTATGAAATAATTATCGCGGGCGAAGCCGCGGGCACATGCTAGTATAATATATAACTATAAATAATAAGTCATTAGTATAGAGATGAATACGATATCACCAACACCTGTATCAATGTATTATCAAAAGCAACGAATCTATTAAGACCACATGATGTAAAAATGGTAAAGTACAATATAAAAATCAAATATGTAAATTTCTATTTCAAAGTCAAGAAACTCATAAAAACCAGATATTTTAAAAATAAAATAAAATAAATATTAAAATCAATAAGTTTCTTAAAACAAAATGTTTAATGCTACGTGACCACATGCAGTTTTTTGTTTTAGGCCCACAACTAAACAGTCGGCCGATCGCCATTCCGAGCTCATATATGCAATCGAACGTTGCGCAATCGAAATGTGCGCCCACGTGCAATTATTAGTTGTTGGATGAGGTATCTCTTGCTTGTTAACTTGAACTGAGGAGAAAAAAAAAACTTAAACATTGTGAAAAGGGTTCTATGTCAATTGTACGAAAATTTAAGATGTCACTCCACAATGCTATGTCACCCCTACAATCGAATGAGTGTAATCAGCTGTATCAAACATGCGGCTCTCTCAAGGTTTAGGTAAAAATATGTAAAAATACGTAGTCTATCCAAACAAAAAAAAGTAAAACAAAATTTGCTCATATAATATTCTGCAGTGTCTGTGCAATGCATTGTTCACTGGGAAACAATATGTACAAAAAGATAAAATATGAAAATTTGACCTTATTTTGAAATTTCTAAAGAAAACAGTGAATTTTATTCACTTCCAGAGGACTGAATCAACATCAGTTTTCTGCTTTGATCGGGACAGGCTATAGTTAGTGAATTTGAGAGCATGCTATTCTATTAAGAAGTTCCCTGGCCTTCTTGTCATCAAGTTTTAAAGTGCTTTTAGCCCCTTAGAGAAGAAATTAGTTTTCTCTTAAATATAAGTCAACTCACCCATAAGCTATGTGACGAGTGCATTTGTTTAAAGAATTGACATGCATTACAGATATTGGAGGACATTTAACTGACTTAAATTTAAAATTAAAAAGCAAAGATCATTTTCTAATTTTGTTGTATGATAATATTAATGCTTTAAATTAAGGGCCAGGTCTTGGGAAGGGCAACTGGTAAGCGGCGGCATAATTAATTTTCTTACCTTCCAGGCTATTCAAGAATTCCCAATTGCTTCTTACTTCAGACATTATGCGTCCAACAGAAAACACTTAATTGATGTATAATGAATGTAAGCCTAAAAGTTGTAAGTGATTTTGTGTTCGAGTCCTGTTATTTGTTATCTCGTTTTATATCTGCACATAGCATCAAATGGCAATACGATGTGTAGTGTTTTATTCTTTGGTGTGTTAAAATTTAAAAGTCGGGCGGTTGCTTTCGCAGAATATAAAAACATGCTTAAATTTTGTAAGAACAAAAGGACAAATCTTCATTTTAGCATGCGGCCATAGGACTTCAATTTATGAAGCCTTGCTGGCCCTTAGTGAAAGTTGAGTTTGGCATTGTGCCGTGTGTATTGTTTATTTCAGTTTTCATTATTTTATTATATATTTTTTTGTACGAGGCGTGTTTTTTAAGTAAGTACCGTTTTGGAATTAAAAAAAGACGTGCAAAGATATCGCAATAATTTTATTTTTACATGAAAGCCTGTACCTTAATCTACTTTTCTACATAATTTCCGTGAATAATGAGACACTTGTCATAACGTGGCACCAGTTTTTGAATACCATCCTCATAAAATTCTGCCGCCTGACTTGTTAACCACTGTATCACAACTCTTTTGACTTCGTTATCGTCTTGAAGACGCTGACCACCCAGGTGTTTCTTCAAGTGCAGGAACAAATGGTACTCGCTGGGCGCCAGATCAGGGCTGTATGGAGGATGATCTAGAGTTTCCCATTTAAAAGATTTGATGAGATCTTAGGTCCGATTAGCCACATGTGGACGGGAATTGTCATGCAGCAAAACTAAACTGAACTTGCCACGTCTTTTGTTCTGGATTGCACGAAGCAGATTGTTCAATGTCTCACAATAAGACGCTGCATTGATTGTCTCATTACGAGGCAGAGACTCCACTAGCAATACTCCTTTTTTGTCCCAAAAAACTGTGCACATGATTTTCCGGGCAGAAATTGTTTGCTTAAACTTCACTCTTTTGGGTGATGATGAATGTCGCCATTCCATGGATTGTTGTTTTGATTCTGGTGTGACGTAGGCCACCCATGTTTCGTCACCAGTAACAATTTGGTCTAAAAAATCTTCACCTTCATTGTGGTACCGCTCAAGGAAAGTCAATGCACTGCCACAACGTTGGGTTTTGTGCAAATCCGTCAACATTTTTGGAACCCAACGTGAACACAATTTCCGGTAATTCAAGTTCTCGGTCACAATGCGATACAAAACACTACTAGAATATTGAGGAAACCAGTCGCACATTGATGAAATTGTAAAGCGTCTGTTTTCTCTCACCTTTTCTTCCACTTTCTGCACCAAATCTTCATTAAAGACCGAAGGACGCCCACTCCGTTCTTCATCATGCACATTTGTGCGGCCATCTTTAAATGCTCTCACCCATTTCCTTACCATTCCATCACTCATAATGTTTTGTCCGCAAACTTCACAGATCTCACGATGAATATCGATCGGTTTTACGCCTTTAGCACTAAGAAATCGTATAACAGCCCGTACTTCACAATCGGCGGGACTCACGATTGTCGGAGGCATCTTAAACACTCAGTAAACAACGTATACAATGAAGAATCAGACTGTAATGGCGTCAGTGCGTAGACAGGAGATGTAGGTAACCAGCGCGCATGCGCGGAACGCCGACCGTAGCGCTGCGGCGGCGGAATCGCAAAACGGTACTTACTTAAAAAACACGCCTCGTATTTACTTACTTAATTATTTCACTTCAGTTTTGTTTACTTACTCACTCAGATCTTGTTTTGGGCCAGCCATCTTCCTTTCGTTACTGTTTTGTTCTGGTGTGTTCTATTTTTGCCCTTCAGGCGTATAGCGACCTCTTTATTGGTATTTTCGAGTATTATATATTTTGTCGAGCGCCCTCTAGCGGGCGTGCTTGTATTATCTTGAGTGGGCGGATTTCGCTTGTAGAGTTGAAGTTTGGCGATCATCCAGAGCGGTCGTGCTGAGTACCTGATCACGCCATGTATCAACAAGCTTCAGTAACAACTCTTCACATAATTACCAGCAGGTATTCCTTTTTGCTTTTCTAAATTGAAGTTAATTTCGCTGGTGGGTTTCTTTGGTTGTGTTTAGTTCGTTTTGGTATTACCCACCCGCTTTTGATTTCGTATTTCGGTCCCTTTTGCAGTTTACTTAAGTTTGACTTTAGCTTCTTTGGTTTTATTTAGTTTTCGAATGAAGGATGGCTCGCCCTATTGCGCCGTAATTTTGTATGAGGCCTTAAGCCACATTTCTATTTTCGCCTTCAGCTTTATCTTGTTTATTTCTTATTTGAAAATCATTTTGCTCAGATTTATGCTTGTACAACATATTGTAACTATAACTGAAGTTTTTTTGTACTCTGGTTTACTACTGTGCTAGTGGACTTTTGTAATAAAAACTGGTACTGACATTCAGAACAACTGTGTACATATTCAGATTGCTGTCCTTGCTCCCTCCCATGGGTTTCAGGGCCGGGGGTCTATTCTCATATACAGTACGGATCTGAAAATACCCATATAGCACGCTACAACATGTCTGGTGTAAACAGTTTTGATAAGAATTTTGCGGTAACATGACAAAATGGCAGGTGGAGAGACTATTCCTGAAGAAGAGGTTGTCAGTGGCAGTAGCAATAAGGTAAGAAAGTAAATAAGATTAATGAAAATACTGAATGTACTTTGTATGATTTTTCAGAAGAAAATATAATTTAAGAAATACAAATGTATTCCTATACCAAATACACAATTATGTTGGTTAAGTAAATACCTCATCTTTCCCTTAATACCTTTCCCGTTGTAGGGATGTTGACGCGGCCCTTGCCGGAAGGCCTTACAGAACCGCGACCTGCCAATAGAGGAGTTAATTTGTTATCTCAGACACACTTTTATGACCAGATGCGAACATAGAGGGCTCCACCAGATGAGTGATCAGCTCAATACTGGGCCACCTCCGGGCAAACACGAAAACAAATGACGCGACAAACCAGTTGCTCACACACTCACTCCGAACAAGGCGCCGATGGGATTAAGATGATAATGTCGGCCAGTTGATATTCGGGGACCACAGGATCGTAGCTATTCCAGGTTTCCTCTTTTGTTTCATACATCTCTGTGCCCACTCCGTACTCTGATCATGTTTTCTAAACTAGAACAAAAAGCATTGTCTTTACTTACGTAAGTATTATATATATATCACTGTAAGCAGGTACCATCGCATTTAAATAATATAACAAATATATTTTAAGAAAACCAGTAGGGAACTGTAGATTTCGAACGTCGAATGGTAGGAGATTTTATAGGCCTGGGGCACTTAAATCGGTAACTAGAGAATTATACCTTTTCTACGGGAAAGGGAATGTAAACCATCAATTAGGGACCGGGTTCTTCATACATAGGAGAATTAATTCAGCCATTAAGAACGTAGAGTTTAATAATGATAGGCTTTCTTATCTTATTCTAAGAGGACGGTGTTGTGATACCATAGTTATGAATGTCCATGCACCAACAGAGGATAAACACGATGATCACGAGGATAGTTTTTATGAAGAAGTAGTTTCCAGCGTATCACATGAAAATTTTACTAGGAGATTTCAATGCCAAAGTAGGAAGGGAAAGTCTCCAAGTGGCAACGAAAGTCTCCACTTGCAGAGGAACGACAACGGGGTTAGACTAGTGAATTTAGTCACCGCTAAAAATTTATTCGTAAAAAGTACAAAATTCCTACATCGTGATTTTCATAAATACACGTGGACCTAGCCAGATGGAATGACTCTTAATCAAATAGACCATGTGCTAATAGATGCAAGCAGGCAGTCTAGTAAAATTGATGCTTAAACTTTTAGGGGTGCTAACTGCAATTCGGATCATTATCTGGTAGTTGCGGTTGTTCGGGAAAGATATTCATTAAACAAAGGAACTAGGCAAATTTTTTATATAGAGAGGTTCCATTTGAAAGGGCTAGATGAAGACCAAATTAAAAACTCTTACCAGAATCGAGAGAAATGCACAAAGTCTTTTGGATGCCTGCAGGAATGTTGGATTAGTAATTAATACGGAAAAACTAAGTATATGGTCATGAAACGTCAAAATAATGCTACACAAAATATTAGAATAGCCGGTAAATCGTTCCACCAAGTGGAATAATTCAAATATGTGAGAGCAATAATTATAGACACTAATATTAAGGCAGTAGTTAGGTGTGGACTGAAATCAGGAAATGCCTGGTTTTATGCAGTTCAGAAACTCTTATCTTCCCGTCTTCTGTCCAGAAATCTAAAAATAAAGATTTATAAGACTATTAGCTGGCCGGTTATACTATATGGACGGGAGGCATGGTCACTTACTCTTCGGGAAGAGCATAGTCTGAGAGTATTAAAAATGAGGGTGCTTGCTAGTCCGACGAGAGGGGGCAGAATTGGTTCCCTTCCGGGCCGACCAGGTTACATATTTTACCTTCTGGGAAAGCGCTGGATAAGCGCCTGTTACAAAGATTGTGTTTACATATTGTAGCAATAGTTTAGCAATAAAATTACATATAATTATATAAAAGATTTTATTACTTCGATTGGTATACCATCACATCCGGCACTACTGGTTAATCTTAACTTCTTTACAATGTTGATAACTTCGTTCTCTGTTGTGGGGATGAAAACATATTTTTTGTTCGACCATACTGTAATACGCTTATTACATGTGACGTAACGGTGTCTTAATGATAGTCATTTAGGAACTGTTTTTTTTTTTACATCGGTACAGAATCTATTATAATAATTAATATTATCCAACACGGAACGATCCTGAAATCTTTTCAGTAGCAACTGATTACTGCGTAATGAACAACCTGTGTGTTCGTGTTCTCTAAATCGTTTGATTTCAAGAAAACGAAGCTTCGAATTGACCGATGACGTGAGCAGCCATCTATTGCTAGATAAGAACTACATCCAGCTGGTGCGATGAAGCGATACCGTTTGTTTGAGTGAATAGAAACTCTCAAAACTTAAATATTTATACTAATTATGGCCAAACAAAGACAGTCGTCTGCAACTTGCCCATAATGACAATTCAGACACTCGAATGAAAATTATGAAATCCTCGTTGCTCGTTTCATAAATATCCTCGTAATTTAATTAATACCTTTATAGGCTTGCTGCGTAATGTAATAATTTTGTTAGATGGGTTTATTTGAGGACATAAGAACTACTGCTGTACTATTATTACTTTAATAATAATAATAATAATAATAATAATAATAATAATAATTATTATTATTATTATTATTATTAAGCAGCGGTATAGCAGTAATAATAATAACAATAATCATCATAAAAACAATGAATTGTTGTTATTCCTATTGTTATTATTATCATCATCATCATCATCACCATCATCATTGGTGCTGCAGTAACATGAAGTACAGTTTTCAGAAATGCAATAAAAATTATTTTAAGAGAAATGTTTATTGAAGGTTTTGATTCCGAAAGTTAACTTTTTTAAAAGGGCTTAACTCACGAAATTTAAAAAATAAATAAAACGTACTTATAGCCATTTAAATTTTAAAACTCGTTGGTATAGTTTATAATTGCCCAATGAGATAAAATCACCAGATATGGTTAATTTTTCTTTCGATTTTAAACAGTTTTTTGTGATTTCCCAAAACTTGACTTGAGATGACATACGCCCTTTAAAAAATTGATTAAGATATTTATATGGAATCATCCTAATCCTCTTTGGGTACTGCCACTGAAGAGATTTGTCCATGTCGGGGGTGCATGACTCCTAACAATGGCTAGCTGATAGTTCCCACTGCTGCTGTTTTCTATTAGTGTTTAGCGGTGGGGTAAGATGGAAGGATGGTTACAAGTTGCCCTCAATCTAAGAAATTTTCGTGCAGTACTTCACAAAACTTTTGAAAATTACCATTAGAGTGGTCAAGTTTTAGAGTTATTAAAATACATATCTGATACTGTTGAGCTCGAACAATGAAATAGAATAGATGTGACACCAGCTGTTCAACGATCATTTGTTTTATAAATCGCGGCGAATTGTAAAATAAATTATCTTTTAGCAGCTGGTATCACATCCATTTTATTTCAAGTTTTACAGGTTAAAAGTTCTTAAAATCGTGTCTTAACAGTAGTCATGATACAAGTTATACTCGTACAGATGGTTAACGTACAAAGTAACTTATGTACATATAGACAAATTAGAATTTTTCGGTTCCGTGATAATGCTGTCAATTCAGTCATGTTAGAGAGGTGGTCAACTTAAAAGGTTTCACTGTATCTTGTTTCTAGAGTTTAGTAGTTAGAAAGGTGATGACATAAAAATGTAATGTATAAAAATAGAGATAGGATGCCAAAATTGCCGAGACAGCTATACGTTTTAAGAAATAATGCGGGCCTATATACGATCTACTCTCATTATATATATTTTTTATTTCAAGGCTTATTGAAGGAACATTAAAGCGTGAAATAATAAATCGTCACCTATATGCCAGAACGACGAATATGCATTTTACCAGTCTTGATAAAAACGCAATTGAATTTTTAGAGCTTAAGTAAAATTACACAATTATGAAATGAGTGAATATTTTTACTGGAATATGTCATACCGGCAGTTAGAATATGTATACCGTAATGTTCATTTAAATGTGATTACAACCCTTTGCATAGCTTGATTATGTCACATTCATGGTTTTGACATAACATGAAATTAAACAAATGCATTTTTATTAACACAATCGCGACCGGTCAATTCTGTAGATTGGACATTCACCCTCGCGTAGTATACCTGTCCTCTAAATATGCCACCCTCCTGCTCTATTTAAATGGTCGTGAATTTTAAAAAATAAAGAAAATTAAACGCTGAAATACTATTTTATAATGCATTAAACAGATCTACTAGTAATTCTTCAAAGTACGGCACCAGTCAAAACATTCTCGTTTTGAAATGCCACAGTGCAGAAAGAACATAATATTATATCTAATTTCCGTCCTCTCGTGCATTATTAACTCGGCAAAGATTGGAGGAATAATATATTTTTCCATTTCTCACTGTTGTTTGAAACATATATCTTTTGATATCCTCTAATAGCTAGCCTCCTGGGGTTTTGTGTGGTGCTCTTGAAGTGGCTGCTTTACAGACCCTTTTCCCTCTCTGGGATTCAGTAACTCATTCCCTGGGAATTTTTGTAAGACAGTTTGGTGATAGGTTGTAAAATTTACTGTTCCCGCTCCCAAGGTAGCTCGCAGGCAAATAGGGAACGACGGGAAAGCCTCTCCGGCTTGAAGGATGTAATGCTAATCAGGTTCAATAAATCTTTATTGAGCCCCTTAATAAGAGGACATGTGAGCATAAATGGACATGGAATAAACAGAATAAACCCTTTGACACAGGATAGAATCTTCTGAGATCTTGCTTGACACGGCGTACTTCCTCTTCCGTGCAGTGCCAGGGAAAATGCTGAAGTACAGAGGGATCAAGGGGAGGTGAATTAGCACGATCCTTCTTGAGTGGTAAGGCGTGCTTGCCTTACGTAGACTGGTGTAGCCACGGAGGACCAGAGCAATTATTTAAAAGTCGGACTTGCTCGAAAGACTGAGTGATTGAGTGAGTTTAATGATTAGGCTTGTATGGGTTGCGACTTCACCACAACGGCATTACACTTTAGCAATTATTTTAATGTCGCCCTTGCTGAACGACTGAGAATGATTTCACTTGTAAGGTGAAATAAGAATTTACACTTATTTGTAACTGTACATTTGTTGAAAAGCTCACGGCAGTTCACTAGGTGAGCCACAATGCTTTGATTTAAACTGATAAAATTTCAACCTTGAGATTAGGAACAATAGCACTCTTGCTGTGTTTTAATTATACAATTAGTTGCGGTAATTAATTCAGTTGAACAGAATAAGTCACCACTGTGTGATGACTGACAGTACTTACAGTAAATCCTGATTACAGATAAGATACACAACACAATTCAAGTCCATTCGGCTTGAACGGGAAGTGAAATAACTGGGATTCACAGGCTTCTACGTAAATCACTTTGCAATACAACTGGGCCGGGAACCCTTTAATTCCCGACACGAGAGATGAAAAATGGATTCAGTATCTTGAAACTGATCCTACCGGCAGTGCGGCTTGCTTCAATGAGGGAAAAAATGAAGGGTTAAGAACAAAGAAAACGACAAGCGACACGACATATGACGAGAAAGCGAGCACCTCATTGGCCATAGAGTACGCGCCTCAAAACATAAAATAAAACAATCTTGGTAAATAAACCAAATAAGTTACGTTAAAACAACAAAACAGATAAAAGAATGAATTAAAATTACTTTAAATACTAAACTGCTTCATAAAAGCACAAATTATGACTAAAAATACGAAAATTAACAGACTGAAGACGACCAAATAAGTTACGTTAAAACTACAAAACAGATAAAAGAATGAATTAAAATTACTTTAAATACTAAACTGCTTCATAAAAGCACAAATTATGACTAAAAATACGAAAATTAACAGACTGAAGACGATGGGTAGGAGGCTATGGACCATGACCATCCAGGAGATCAAAGCAGCGACAGTCAATTGTCTCTTTGCCGACAATGAATAACAAGGTGGTGAACAAAAATAGATAATAAACATAATTAATTGCACTGAAAATATCAGAAGTGAGAGGCGTGACGTCATCAAGCCTGTTGCCATAGCAACGCGGCTAATGACCCCGCTAGCAAACAGATGGCAGTCCAAAACCAGTAAATACGAACTGCGTGACGGAACATTTACAGACCCTAAATACATTGAATTGGGCACCATTAAGCAGTTTTTGTTTCATTTAATGGTTTTTTTTAGTGATTTCCTTTGTAGATAGTCCTAAATTATAAAAACTAATTCATAAGAAATCAACCCCTTGTTTCAAGATAATAATCTCCATGTCCACTCGCGTACTTTAGATGCATACATCTCCATTGCTCGTTAACATTGTGTTCGCGAATGTTTAAACCTTTGTTGTTTATTTAACTAGTAACAAATGTGCTACATACACAAGTGCTGCGCCTGTTCTGCTAAATTCGCGAATGTAGCACATTGATGATGTAGGTATAATAGAGAAGTATAGGACAGAATACAAAAACACGAATGTAACATGAATTCGTGTTACAGTCGTGTCACTGGCATAACAAATAAAGCAGAACTTGCACTTTCATGAAAATGAAGTTAGCTATTACACTCCATGGAAAGAACATACAACATTCGCGTTTCTTGCAGAACAAAGATAAATGTCAGTAGATGCCAGCAAAGCACTTAAGTCAAAGCTCAATTTTTGCATATTCGTGATTCTGGTATATTGGTGACGATATGTTGTCACATGTTTTGGACAAAATTTTGAAAAGAAAAATGTTTCAAGAATTATATTTTTCTATACGGGAGGGAGTATTAAATTTATACTGTGTGCATAGTGTACACTCGTGATGTCCATTGCCATCAGTCGCGTTTGCTGTTTTTTCAAGGGATTCTCCTGTACACTAGGAACAAGATAAATCTGTATTGACCAGCATATGTATGAGAAACTGCAGTAGGAATAGCCACATGTGACATTCCGTGGTAGGGTTATTAACGTACGAGACTCAACCAAGCTCACATACGTTTAAGCTACCGCATTGCGCTAAAGTGAACGCTGCTGCACACATGTATAATAAAACATCACTTCATAGCAATAACTAATGAGATACATGCTTACTTAATTCATTTATAAAAAAACGCTATTATTAAATGACAATCACACATGAGTTGATAATTCCGAAAAAATATTCACTAAAATGTTTAATCTAGTTATAGGAATTTAATCGCTTATTATCATTATACTTATATAAAACTCTCTTTTTGATCCTGTGTGTTGGGATATATCGCAAATACTAATAAGCTAATAGAGTTAAAAATTTTCAAGAACATTACTTTTACACCGGAATAGACTTTAGTCATTGACTCATCTTCTGTATTTCACCTAATTTTATAATAATTAAAACTCAATATAATTTAACATGAACACAAGCCACGTCACAATAAGTATTTTAAAAATGCACATCGATATTTCGCAGCCTATTGATAACACCAAAGAGAAGTAGAAAGGCCTACTTTGTTACAGCCCTTGACTAGAGTAGGCCTATTGTAATGAAATAATTGCATCATTAATAGCAATGTGTTGTTTTGTCACGCAATTATCAGCTCATGTGTTATTATTATTCACTATACAATGAATCCAATTTTTGTCCAAAACTGGGACTATTTCGCCTCACTTGGGTGAAATAACACAAAACTTTCCATGAAACTGTTATATAAAATGAAATATATTACGTTTCCAAGGCAAAATAATAACAAACAACCGAGCGAGGTGGCCGAGATGTTAACGTCTTGGACTTGCATTCGAGAGGTCCCAGGTTCAAATCCCGTGGACGGTCAGTTTGACATGGGTTATTTCATGGTTTCCCCAGTCGTAAAGGCAAGTGTCGAATTGGATATTTACATACCATGAATCACCCTCATCATTTTCATCCTGTATCATATCCATTTAAATGACTGTCAGTTGAAACTTACTCCTTAAAATACACTATCAGTAGAAACATTGACAAGTAATAGTTCCATGGCCTACCCTACTGTATAGACACAGATCCCGAACTCCTGATATGGCCTCGCAGCTAAAAATCAGCATAAACATAGCTGAAATAAAAATAAAATAACAAATACAAAATCGAAGTCCATCAAATAAAATCAACCTTCTGACTGAAGTCTAACAGATATGAACTCCAACAAATGAACTATTCCGAAGATTAACAAAATCAGGTAAACTGATATAACAAAGTGCCAGAATGCTTTTCTAATAAGTGAAAATTGCAAATATGATAATAATAATAAATCTTTATTTAATCTGGCAGAGTTAAGGCCTTAGGGCCTTCTCTTACATTCAACCAGAGACAGAAAAGAAGAAACAAAGAAATACACTAACATAGTTCTATAAGTAATACTAATACACTAGATACATACTATACAGTAGTGAATTTAGTCTATGTTACATGAAATAAAACTATTTTAGTAAAGTGTGTTATACTAGAGAGAGAGAAAAAAAGTAACTTATCTTATATCTACAATAAACAAGAAACAATAAAACGCAAATGATTTATACCTAAACAAAAAAATTATCGTTTTTTGGAGAGATATTCCTTTAGCCTAGTTTTAAATGTTGACAGCGTACAGCAGACCCTGATGCTGGAGGGAAGGAGATTCCAGGAACGTGCAGAAGTTACAGTAAAAGACCGGGAATATATGGATGTTCTATGGATAGGTATTGAAAGCAGAAAGTCATGTTGTGATCTGATATTTAGTGAGTGATTTGAAGATAAATACTGAATACGATTAGCCAGGTAATGGGGAGTTGAGTATTGGAGGATTTTAAAAAGAAGAGAAAGGGAATGCATTGATCGTCTTTCACAGACACGGAGCCATGATAATCTTAGAAGGGACGGTGTGACATGCTCAGCTAGTCGGGTATTACACACAAAGCGAATGCATGCATTATGCACGTGCTGCAATTTTAGGGCAAGGCTTTCACTAAGATCACATAAAACGTCATCACAATAATCAAAATGGGGCATTACAAGTCTTTCAATTAGGGACTTCCTCAAAGAAAATGGTAAACAGAACTTCATACGTTGCAAATAATGGATTGTGGCAAATACTTTCTTGCACACTTGTGTTACCTGAGTGACCCATTTAAGATTTTGATCCAGATGGAGCCCTAAGTTCTTTACGGAAGAGCTGTAAGGGACTGGCTTATTGTTAATCATAACTTGCAGATTCATATTATCTAATTTTGAGAGTAATCTCTGATGGCCTATAATAATGGCCTGGGATTTATCTGGGTTTAATTTGAGACCAAATTTAATACACCAATTAGATACAGCATTGAGATCGTCATTTAGTCGAGTCAGTGCGTCATGCAATGTTTCGGGTCTACTATGAATGTAAATCTGCATATCATCTGCATAGAGATGACGTCTACTGTGTCGGAGTACTGTTGAAATGTCGTTTACATATAATGAAAATAGTAGAGGGCCGAGAACTGATCCCTGGGGGACTCCTTTCTCCACGGGACGCCAGGAAGACGACCTGCAAGTAAACACACATTGTTGGCGATCGCGAAGATAAGAATCAAACCAGCGGATGCAGCTTTCAGACAACTGTATTGAACGGAGTTTGGAAATAAGTATGTCAATGTCTACAGAGTCGAACGCCTTGCTGAAATCTAGGAGAGTTAACACAGTTATTTCACTTTTGTCGATTGCTACACGTATGTCTTCAGTGACGTTAAGTAGTGCAGATGCAGTGCTATATCCACTTCTAAATCCGGATTGATAAGGGTCAAGAATTTGGTATTCATTGAGGTAGTCAGTCATTTGTTTGTGTACGATCCGTTCCAGTGCTTTTGAGACAGTAGGTAATATGCTGATAGGTCGGTAATCACTTGGGAGGGTGGGTGTGTCATTTTTAGGGATTGGTCGTACAATTGCTTGTTTCCATAGTCTGGGGTAAGTTGATGTCATTAGAGAAGCATTGAAGATATGTGTTAATGTCGGTAATATCACGTCGATAATTTTATGAATGAGGGTTATGCTGATATTGTCACTTCCTTGTGCTTTAGATTTGATACGATTCAGGGCCTTCTTAACATCGATGGGAGTTACATACTTAAAAAACAGGTTTTCTCTTATTGGTACGTCAATATTGTGCAATTCATAAATCGTATCTCGTTTACTCTGGTCATCAATCGTCACAGACTGGAAAGATGTAAAATATTCATTAAGTTCGTCTGGGTGAATTGTGGTCACATCGCCATATTTTCTTGATTTACCTAATCCCATGGTTTTTAGGCTTTTCCACAAGTCAGAAGTCGTGGGACTGTTGTCTATGAGACCGTGAGTGTGTCGTATTTTAGCGTTCCTTATAGCCTGTGTGGTTCTATTTCTTAAATATTTATATGTTCTTAAGTTGTCTGCATTTTTATCACGTCTGTATTTTCGGTAAGCATTGTCTCGTTCGTTCATGAGCTTTCAAATGTCTTCAGTCATCCACGGAGCTGGGGGTCTAGTCATGCGTTTTGTTTTTACTGGTGAAATTTTGTCATATAGTTGGATTACCAAGTTATTAAACATTCCAACTTTTTCGTCCACAGTCCTTAGCTCCCATATTTCGTGCCAGGGTAAAAGTAAAGCTTCTTTTTGTAAGTCAGTCTCGTTTACATTTTTCAGATCACGATAAGTAACAAGTCGTTGATTTATTTTGGGGCATTGTAAGGAATAAACAGCATAAATTAGGTCATGATGGGATAGTCCAGGTACGGGTATTTGTCCGTGAGTTAGTATTTTATCGGGATTGTTTGTAGCGATTATGTCGAGTAACGTATCCGAAATGGCAGTGTGATGCGTAGGCTCTAGTGGAAGAATAGTCATATTACAGGAATGAAACATGTATTGTAATTGTTTTGTGTTGGGAGAATCTGTAGCAAGTAGGTTCGTGTTCATGTCTCCAGTAACGATCACATGCTGGTATCTTGGGAGGAGTTCTAACAATGGGGTTTCTAGATCACTCAGGTAACCAATTTTAGGTGCTTTGTAAACAACACATATAAGACATTTATGCATATTTGCGTTTAGTTCTATAAATAAAAATTCGGGTCTCCCTTCATTACTAATTGATTGAAATATTAACTTAGGTCTTAATTCTGAACGAATGTAGGCTGCCACCCTCCACCCCTCCACCCCTCCTACCTATTCTATCATTTCTTATTAAAGAGTAGCCACTAAGAGCAACTGAAGAAGACGGTAATGAAGGATTTAGCCAAGTCTCTGAAATAAGAATTGCATGGACGTTTAATGTGCGAAATATTGAATGAAATTCCTCGAAATGACAAAGTAGGCTTTGTGCATTCACGTGACAAACAAGTAATGCATTTTTGTGCAGGGATATTGATTTTTGAAGAAAGGACGATACTGGTTCTACTGGTATGGACTGGTCAAGGTTATTCACAACGGGGGTGTTGTTGTATGTGCGAGAAATAGGGGAAGGCAAGAAAAGTTCACTCACCTCATTTCCATCAGGGCCTGTCCCAACATCTGTTACACTGTCAATTGTGAAGATTTAAAATCTGCCACGAATATCAATCCAGATAAAAAATAAAATAATACTTCAAATCTAATACTAATAAAATAAAATGAAAATACAAAATACGTATTTTAACGAATTCACTGACACTATTACTAAAAATAATGGTATGTTAAAATGTTATAAAGAAATTAAGTCTTAGGTTATTAATTTAATGATCCGCGCAGAGTGGCTTTCTTACACCATTTCTTCGGCACATGTTATGCGATGCTTCGTGTTGTTAACCTTTGCAATAATGTTCCCATCAGTTGTCCAGACATTGTGCAGACCATATTTCTCTATACACTTAGTTAGAAGTATGTGTCTGGATTTCGTGAGGTCTTCTCTCAAAGTCAGATTTGTCGATTTCAGCCTGCGCTTATTTCTGAAGAGCTCGCTGCGCTTCCTGTAGCTCACAAACTTAACTATTACAGGCCTCGGCTTCTCTCCTTTTCTACCAACACGATGACTCCTGTCAATGTCTGCAATGGTGATGTCAACTCCGACTTTTGCAGCAACATCCAACACAATATCATCAGTGTTTTCACCTTCTTCTTCTTTAACGCCGAATATCCTTAGGCATTGACGACGTTGATATTGTTCAAGCTCGTCAGTTTTTTTTATCTAGTTTAGCCTCGAGCTGTTTTATTGTGTTGTCGCGCTCTGCCAATGCGACCTGTAGGTTTTCAATAACTGTGGTATTCCTGTCTATAGTAGATTGCAGTACCGCCACCACAGAATCTCTTGCGAGATTGTTAACATCGTTCCTTGTTTTCGGGTTTGCTCGTTGGGGTTTTCTTACAATAAATAAATAAATAAATAAAATAAATTTTATTCTATAGATGAACACAGATTTCTGAAATTAATTTAATCAAATACTGAAACTAGATTCTTTCGCGACAGACGAAATACTGCTCACGGCTGGGATAGATGGTGACACTAGTGAAGTGCAATCACATTCTTCCTTTACTGCCGCGGGCGAGATACATCATCCGTCATACTCAAACCTGGTGTCACTCTTAGCGATTATGCATGGATTATTAGTACCTATGTAGAACTTGCGCGGTGATCAACCAACAAGTGTTGAACACCCATGTAGGTAATTTTTATTATTTGGGCTGTAAGACGAAACGCCCTCCAAATTGTGAATCTGGGTTTATTGCCAGCCCCGGGATTGTTTCATACTATAATAATGAGTTTAGTGAAGTTAAGGTATATGTACACGTTTGGGTATGAAAATTTTATTTTTAAACATTATGACTCCCAATTTTGTTATATACATTATATAGCTGTTTATTAGGGCATTTTACAAGAAAAATATTTTGTAATTATTTTAAATTTTTTTACAAAAATCGTTTTCTTGCAAATGTAGACCATAAACTTGAAACATGATTACTTCAAAACTTTGAAAGATTTTAACAATTTTGTAGATAGAATAATTCTGTAGCATGTAGTATTTTTGGATACTTAAGATTTTAAATTGTTACATAGATTTATATAAATTGAAAATATTTTTGTTCACATCATTATAAACAAAAATCTACAACAAAATAGAATATTCATACATTCATTCAGACCATTCTCGACGTCAAGCACTAGAATACATTTTAAGCTTCAAAATGATATAAAAATCACCTTCATATGTTAATTTATAAAAGAATTATGATGTTTGAAACAATTAAATACCAAGCTATTACTTGCGGGAAACAGAAGAAAACTAGTATCGAAACGCCTGTAAAACACATATCGGGTTGAACATGAAAATACGAAGTTCAAACAGTTCATTCTTACACCAGCATATGACTCCACTTACTTACTATTGTATTAGTGACAACTATTAGTGTAGTCAATGTGAGAATCTCTAGCAGAGAGGGAAGAATAAAAATACTGAAATTTGATAAATTGCTAAGGGGCATGGCAAAATGAAGCTTCTTACGAAAAGGGCTCTACCTAAGGAACTAGTAGCCAGTATTTAAAAATTAATATATGATATTAAAGAGAAAAGAACTGTCTATCTAAACATGTCATTTAAAAATGCAGTTTTACTTATTTTTTCTATTATTATTATTATTATTATCTATTCATGACTCTTCAAATGTTATTATAACGAAATAAGAATAAATTTTTCCCGGGTAGACAGCCAGGTTTGAAGATCAAGTGTCTCCGACGTTTCAGAGGCCCACGCTGCCTTCATCCTCAGGGATACTGAAGTATCGAGTCTGTCATGCCGAGGTGGTATATATACAGATCGCGAGTTGCGAGGAGTCGACCAATCAGGCGCCAGTTCATTTTTCCATCGTCTTTTTTTCGGCCAATCGGCTTCTACTGTCTTTTAGTTGTTTGAGACAGTGATTCCAGGCAGGGTTGATGCTGAGGCCTCCGTCTCTATTGAAATTGTTAGCCTCAAGCTTAATTTCGATCGCTTCCTTGATTAATCTGTCCCAGAACCTTGAAGTCTTCGCAAGGATTGTAGTGTTCCGGAGGCCTCAGCATCAACCCTGCCTGGAATCACTGTCTCAAACAACTAAAAGACAGTAGAAGCCGATTGGCCGAAAAAAGACGATGGAAAAATGAACTGGCGCCTGATTGGTCGACTCCTCGCAACTCGCGATCTGTATATATACCACCTCGGCATGACAGACTCGACACTTCAGTATCCCTGAGGATGGAGGCAGCGTGGGCCTCTGAAACGTCGGAGACACTTGATCTTCAAACCTGGCTGTCTACCCGGGAAAAATTTATTCATACTCTTCGCCAGGAAAATCTCAAATCTTATATAACGAAATAAATTCGTCGAAATTAGTTTCTTGTTATTTGATAACCGTAGTAATTTCTAAATATCCGATGGGGCATTCAGATAATATATCAACCCAAGAATAATAATTACTGTTAAATGCGAAATGAATAGTATCTGGTTAATTAATAAACGATTATGCACTAGAAAATCTTAAAGGGTTCGAATTGAAATCTTCCTCTTTTTTCTTAAATCGGTTAAATACCGTTTCATTGTCTTCATTATAAACCATTGTAACTATGCACCCATAATTAATTACCGGGAACTCTTACTGATTGCATTGGCTAAGTTTAATGAATACAATTGTTTTCTCTTGCTTGAATCTCGGGTATTTCTCTTATTACAGTTATAATGCATAAAACCCGTTTTCAAGTGGAGAAATAAAATTTTAAAAGACATCCAAGGAATGAAATTAAAATTTGCTCTTCTGTTTCAATTACTAGGGAACTTTCATAACTGAAGTGTGTCTTACTGGCCTCGTTTATCATTTATGCAGGAGTGCCGCTTGGGCTGGTGCGAGTGAGTGTCGGTGAGAATCTGCAATGTTTGCAGTTCGCTATTGTTTACCTGACTCCTCATTAAGCAGTCCCCAGACCGAAATTCTGTTTCAATGTTCAT
This sequence comes from Ectobius pallidus, assembly GCA_964059195.1. Classification (NCBI taxonomy): domain Eukaryota; kingdom Metazoa; phylum Arthropoda; class Insecta; order Blattodea; family Ectobiidae; genus Ectobius; species Ectobius pallidus. The sequence continues at coordinate 148,754,257 of CAXKWD010000004.1, forward strand.
AATGTTTTTACTAGTCTTTCACACCCTTCAGGTGCCATCCTGTGGAAGTTTATCAATTTACAAAGATAATTAAACGTCGGCCTTTAAGGATAGCCTCCCAGGAGTTCTCATGGTGACCAGGATCCTGAGTTCGATTTCCTATATACGGTATTTAGACCCTTGAATTCTTGGCGTTGAAGCTAAAGTGTTTTTAGATATTCTGTTCTCGAAGGTAGTAAGGTTGTGAGTCTTATGTGCCGGCAAACCTTACCCCAGGGATCCAACCATTTGAAAACGCGAACTTACAGATAGCACTTGACTCCACAAAGACAAAGAAAGAACCATGCCTTAACGAGGTGAATCCTGAACTAATAAGTAAGGGTCGTGCAGTGTTGCACGCGCACCTCCTCGACTTATTTAACGCATGATTTCAGCTTCGTATGTTCCCGAAAGCATGGAAAAAGGACAGGTCTATCCCACTCTGAAGTCGTACGACAAAGACAAAAATTTACCGAAATCATTTAGACCGATCTGCTTGCTCCCGGTACTAGGGAAGATCTTGGAGAAGCTCATTCTCTCTAGGATCGAAGACCTACTGGAAGCATCGTACTCCGATACCCAATTGAGTTTTAGGCCCGAAAGGAGCACGGAGGATGCAATCACAAAACTACAAGGCATCATCAGGAACTCCCAAGCAAGAATATTTATTAATATTTAATCCATTAATTTATATACACCTACAATGTATGGTGGCCCCAAGTTCTAAATAGACTGCGCGGGATTGGGTGCCCTGCGGATATATATGGAATTATGCGAGATTATTTTAGAGACAGGGAAGTTAGATTAAAAACAGCTATCATACTCGAACGAAACAAGTCACTAAGGACTGCCCACAAGGATCAGTACTAGGTCCTAAACTTTGGGACCTGGTATTTGATGAAGCTATAGGAATAATAGAAGAAAGCCAGGAGGCTAAGCCAGTAGCTATAGCAGATTATATGGTTCTCTTTATCGAAGCAGATAGCAGAACCTCAATAGAGGAGAAAGGAAATTAAGTCATGTTATCAATCACCAATTGGTGCAACAAGGCCAAATTAGAACTATCGCCAGGAAAAACGAAGTGCCTGCTCCTGAAAGGGAAATTACACCCAGGAAGATCTCCAAGAATATTTGCCCTGGGAACCCGAATCCGAAGCCCACGGATGGGCTCCATACATAAATGCACGCCATGAACGTAAGTTAATTACGGCACAGGGACACGATCTACTGTCACCAGAGCATATTCGACTACATCACATGAAGCGCTACCGGTCATTTCTGGATAATTAACAGCAGATCTGCTATCAGAGGAAAAAGTAAATGCTTACAAAATACGAAAACACCTCCCTACACGAATTGCAGAGCGGGAACTAAATCAAGACATTTACGAAAGGTATAATAGTTCATAACTAATGAGGGAGCTTAGGAGTGCAACTGTACATGCGTGGGAACGAGGCTGGAAAGATTCCCAAAAGGGCCTCCTAAGAAAGGACTATTTCCCTAGCTTCCGCAGACGGCTTACTAAAAAATGGATCGTTCCTAATTACTCAACATCTCAGTTCTCTTTCGGACATGGAAACTTCACAGAAAACCCATTTAGGTTTAACCTAACGGAGGATTACCTCTGCTACTGTGAAGACTATGAGACTGATACAATTTGCCACGCCCATAAGCGCGAGATATAGGGATGCACGCATTAGACTAAGAGAGGTAGCGAAGTATGGCTACCAGAATTTAGTTTTCGGACGACAAAGGGAACCAACACTTCTTTCAGAACATTCACACGCCACGTGATAGAAAGCAGGAAAGAACAAGAACAAGATGTTGTCTAAGACACACTGTATTTGAGACGAATCCGCCTTGGGGGAATTCTCAGACCCCCAAGGGTCCTACCGAGCAGGACGGATATGGCAGAGTGCCCAAGACTTGCCTCGGAAGCTGCGGGATAGCCTCGCAAGAGACCGATCTGAATGAGGTTTTCGCGGGTTTTCCCTCATTCTGTCAGGTGAATACCAGATCGGGGACACGTCATCCGCGACAATAGACAGACGAATAAGAGTAAAGTTAACTGAATAAAATGCCAAAGTCAATTCATAATTAACTTCCCTGTTTTCTGTGATCAAGAGAAGGTGACGCGACGATCTTAGAACCAAATGCGAAATCGGTTATTAGACCGGAGATATAGCCTACGATTCAGGTAATCCGGGGGTGGAAGGCGGGGCCAAAAACGAATTGCTCCTGGTGCTCATTTCTGAGAGCGTCATGGTAGCCTGTCACTACAAGATCAAGCCAACTGAAAGTTATACCCAATGACCTCAATGGAGATTGAATCCGGGGCCATCCAGTTTACTGCGCAGTTCATGAATCAGAGTAAATTCCCTTATGGAGAAAATTTTCTTGTGCTTTTCTCGAAAACGGCTTTTAAAGATTTTCTTTAATTTTGTAGAGTTACTATATTTCCTTTCTACTTCCATCATGCGATTATGGTAAATTGATGAAGTTGAGATAAAATAAAAAAAACGTAATTTATTTAAATAATCATATTTATATTAAAAGAACAGTAACCTTGGAAATATTATCCAATGAAAATACGAAATTAACTTTCAAGGCGTTTTAATTTAAGTAAGATACTTAATAATTATTGCTGGAATCAAGAAATTATTGGGAAGTAATGTTTTATATTTAATTATTAAAGAACTTGAGGTTTCTTTATTCACAGTTATAAACAATCTTATTGATAAGATTGTAATATCGTGCTATCTATAAAATCTAATTTTATCATAAACACATTTCCTAAAGCTAGTCTAGGATTATATGAGTAGAAATTCTTGGCTGAAATGTGCCAAATCAGCCGTAGCTGACCTAGCACATCCATGTTGAATATCTATACTCCAGGCTCTAAAACTTTTATGCCAGAGATTCTTGATCCCAATATTAATGAATTTCATTTCCACTAGTGCTGAATTATATGACAGTTATAATTTTAAATTCAGCCTTAAGCACTAGAATGTGGTTTTTAGAATCTAAGAAAATACTGAGGCTGAAGACGTAGATATTTACAATTTTGTATAATTTATTGTTAGTGACGTATATTGATTAGAGATGGGAATATTTCTTGTAACTGTTACATGTATGTAACGGTAACGACCTGTTACAAAATATCAAAAGTAACGGATACCAAAGCTCCTCCTAGGATATCTTATTTTCGTCTCAACCAACTGCGGAACCAGAAAATACTGAAAGGAGGGACCAACAAAGACGAGAGTTTGCTATTATTTGGGGTGTGGGGTATGGAAATCCAAAAATTGGGGGTCCGGGGGTCCTCATAGGGATTTTTATTAAAAACGAGGGAAAAACAGGTCGTCCCTTTAACTCTTCCCACTCGAGACATCTAGTTGTGAATGGTGGAACTACTAGCAGTGTTGGAAATTCTGACTGCCCCATTTCTCCATTTTTTTACCCTTTTCTACTATTCAATCCCTTTTCTCCTTCACCCTACCTATCTATTCTTATCCTTTAAATTTTAGACCGAAGGAGATCCGAACACGGGACCGCTAGCATATTAGCCATTTATCTTACCCACTACGCCATCGAGTAATCATTACGATGAGAAGCGAAAATTCATCTATTTAAGTTTAGAGATCTGCATGAATTGGCGGAGATTGATAATTTCCTATTAATTGCATTTGTGTGAAGTTAAATAAAATCCCTTTAGGCAGGCCTACAGGCTGAGGTAGATTTCGAAGTGCTTTTGGTTTAATTTATTGTCACTGCGCAGTTCTCTTCTTCATTAGCCTTGGCATGATAAACCCGCAAGAAAGAGGAAAGATCACTTTTTCAAACATTCAAATATCGCCTTATATGAGAGATATCGAAAAACTAGGTATTGATTTGTAGAGTACTCATCAAGAGCTTTTCAACGATACCCCACAAGACGTGGTTTCAAAAATTTCGAATTTCCATCCCCCACCCCTACTTGTACCCCCAAAACCCCCGAATCGTTAGTGTCACTGTGAACTCAATAGGGAGTACTCTAATTTATTCCAACAAAGTTTCTCTCTATACATCATAGGGGCCGAGATATATTTTTTTTCAAAATTTCAACCCCCTCCCACGACCCCCCCCCCTTGGGCCAATTTTGATCATTAACTATTGGGCCTAGAAATAACATAATAAAATTTGGTTCAAATATCTTCAAAATTACGACCGCTAGCGTGTAAAGATATATAAATATATAAGAATTCTCTATGGTTTCTCCAAATTTCTCAGCAGCTCTCCTTTTTCTCAGGGTTTTTTGAATACTTTTATGTTTTGTTTTGATTGTTATTTTATTTATTCACTTATTATTTTTATTATTATTAGTTGTGTTGAGAAATTTGTCGGTGTCGAGCGATTGTAACTGGTCTGGAACAAAGTAACGTGTCCAGAGTTACACCCGTTACATTATTTTCACCTGCTCCAGTTACTCGGTCCCGTTACTGTTACTATCACCTGCTCCAGTTACTCTGACCTGTTACTGTTACTCTCGCCTGCTCCAGTTACTCGGACCCGTTACTGCTACTCTCACCTGCTCCAGTTACTCTGACCTGTTACTGTTACTCTCGCCTGCTCCAGTTACTCGGACTTGTTACTGTTACTCTCACCTGCTCCAGTTACTCTCACCTGTTACAGTTAATTCTAATATTTCTGTTACAAGCGTTTTTTTCCGTGACTTTCGCCTCGTTCCGTTACATCTGTTACTTCCAATATTTGAAAAACAAAAGTAATAAAAAAATTAAAAATAAAAATTATAAAAAACAAAAATAAAATAATAAAAAATAACAAAAAAATAAAAAACAAAAATTTAATTATTAATGGGCGTAAAGAGTTCATGCATAGAATTCATGCTGTCTGATCTCATACTTATTTCATGCTTTACATACCACTTAAAAATGTATTAAAATACGCTATTGCCTTTACTGGATAATTTTAACTTAGAATGTGGGTATACAGTATGAAATATGAATTTAATAACTGTAGTAAATTATTCGAAATAATAATATTGATAATTTTACTACTAACAATAAAATCCCAATAGTATAAAGCCACACGGCTGACTGACTGACTGACTCACTTACTGACATTAATGTTTGCCCACTTCCAGATGTGCTAGAAACTTGAAATTTGGTACACATATAGCTTTTACGCTGTAAACCACAGGAAAATTTAAAAAAAATAATTTTTAGCCCTAAAACCCCCCGAGAAAGAGCTCGCTCATTGACATTAATGTTTGCCTACTTCCAGATGAGCTAGAAACTTGAAATTTGGTACACATATAGATTTTAGGCTCTAAACCAAATGAAAATTCCAAAACGTATTTTTTTAAACTTTTAACCCTGAAAACCTCCGAAAAAGGGCTCGCTCACTGACTTTAATGTTTGCTCACTTCGACATGAGCTAGAAACTTGAAATTTGGTACACATATAGCTATTAGGCTGTAAACCACAGGAAATTTCCAAAAAGTGTTTCTTTTTAATTTTTAGCTCTAAAAACTCCCGAAAAAGGGCTCGCTCACTGACATTACTGTTTGCCCACTTCCATATGAGCTAGAAACTTTACATTTGGTACACGTATAGCTTTTAGGCTGTAAACCATAGGAATTTCCAAAAAAGTATTTTTTAATTTTTAGCCCTATAACCCCCGAAAAAGGGCTCGCTCACTTACATTAAAGTTAGAAACTTTAAATTTGGTACACATATAGCTTTTAGGCTGTAAACCACAGGGAAATTCCAAAAAGTAGTTTTTTTTATTTTTAGCCATAAAAACCCCCGAAAAAAGGGGCTCACTCACTGACATTAATGTTCGCCCACTTCCAGATGAGCTAGAAACTAGAAATTTGGTACACTTATATCTTTTAGGCTGTAAACCACAGGAAAATTCCAAAAAGTTTATTTTCATGTCGATAATCGATGTTTCTTACATCGATGGAAAACAACTGATGTTTTTGCTACATCGATGTTTCTTTCTGACATCGATGTTTTTGTAACAAAAAGAAGATTATTAGGCTACCTTGGTTCTACGATATGATTTTATTTACGGGAGCTTAATTTCCCAAAACATTGATTTTTACATCGATTGTTTTCATGGAAATGCTTCAGTTCATTTATGAATTTTGCCTAATTTACTGATACCATGGCCTTTTTTAAATATACATCGATGTTTTTTGTCTAAATATATCGATATTTTCAGGTCGATATTATCGTCATATCGATGGTTATCTCCGATTTTAACCTCGATGTTTTAAATATCGATGCTCATCCCTAATTGAAAGCTTAATTTTACAACTTTTTTTTATTTCGGGGGTCCCTCCCTAGAGCCCCAGCCTTGGCTACGTCCCTAACCGGGGGGGGGTTAAAAGGGCATTCCCCTGCAAGTGGGAAGTGACCTGGCGATTAACTACGTAATATACAAAAAGTAACAGGTAATGGTTATAAATAACAGTTACTTTCGTGTAACTGTAACAGTAACGTAACTGTTCCAAAAAACGTAACAGGTTCACATCTCTAATATTGATATAGTTTTTTTTATAAAATTTCATAATAAATTAATTAGATAGTTGAACATCAACTTGTCATAAAAATTTTGTTATTGATGTAAGAAATCAATATAGTTGAATCAATAAGTCAAGCGATAAAAATTAATTAAATTATTATACCTTAAAATATAGTTGCTTAACAACTGGTCATAAGACACTAAGTCAATTATTATAATAGCAATTTACAGATCTCCAAATTGTTGCAAAAATACCTTTCTCGATAGCCTAGAACAATTCTTACGCAATATTAAAGAATGTAAGAAACATGTCATTGTTGGAGACATTAATTTATAGATTCTAGAAGAAAATATCGACTTGTTTGGAAGTAGGTATACAAATATTTTACATGAATATGGTTTCGAAAAGTATTTAAATTCCATTACTAGGCCTTCATCTAATTCTTGTCTAGATCACATATTTTACAAAGATGAATGTAATGGTAGTTTTCAACCCGGAATTTATAAAAGCTCAATTACTGATCATTATGCAATTTTCGCCTTGTTCCAAATTAATTAGTCACCTACCGGCATAAATGTAAGTTCTTCCAAACAAAATTGTGAATCTGATATATATACGCAAAAGTATGTAAATTATAACAAATTAATCTATGAATTAGAAAAAGAAACATGGGTAAATGTATTGGACTGTAATATTGCTAACAATAGTTTTCGAATATTCCATGATTTGCTGCAAAATTATCTAAACAAATGCTCATATACTGACAATAAAAAAGTTCCTTGCAAACTAAAGAAAATCAAGCCATGGATCACGAGAGGAATAATTTTGTCTATTCGGACAAGGGACAATTTGGCAAATAAAGTTAGGAGAAACCCTACAAACGAAAATCTAATATGATACTACAAGAGATACAGAAATATATTAACGAAAGCTATACGAGCCATGAAAGTTATTTATTACAAAAATAAATTTGAAATACATAAAAATAACGCTAGAAAATTCTGGTCCACTGTCAATGAAGCTACTGATACTAATTCAAATAATAAAATCCCAATCTTAGAAATCATAAATGAAAAAGGACAAAAAATTAAGCAAAGTGACCAAATTGCAAATGAATTTAACTCCTTTTTTTCGAAAATAGGAAAAAGAATCACTTCAAATATTAAGTTAGCACCAAACGGTATCCCTGAATATAAAAAATGTATACCACAACCTGCTCAGCTTTCGTCAATGTTTCTACTCCCTGTAACCCAAGATGAAATCAATAAAATGATAATCTCACTAAAAAATAACGTTGCCCCTGGTACGGACGGAATAACAAACAACACCTTGAAAACAATTTCTAAATACATATCGAAGCCCCTCGAACATATTTTAAATCTTTGCTTATCACAAGGAACTTTCCCAGATGATCTTAAAAAAGCTGTCGTAGTACCTATATACAAATCCGGAGAAAAGCATAGTTTAAATAACTATAGACCTATATCCTTACTCCCTAGCCTATCGAAACTGTTAGAAAAATGTATAAAAAATAGACTGGTTGACTTCTTAAATAAAAATAATATATTAAATTCAAATCAATTCGGTTTTCGAAATAACTTGAGCACAGATGATGCCATAATTAATGTTACAGGAAAAGTTATCGAAGAATTAGATGCGGGAAATAAAAGACTAGGTATTTTTTTGGATTTGCAAAAGGCTTTTGACACTGTAAACCACAAGATACTTATAGAAAAATTAGAGCAAAGTGGAGTAAGAGGTACTGCACTAAATTTATTTCGGTCTTATTTACAAAATAGAACGCAAATAACCAAAATTAAGGATCAGTTTAGTGATATCAGAGATGTGGATACTGGTGTGCCACAAGGAACAATTTTGGGTCCAATTCTTTTCATTATTTACATAAATGAGTTGCTGCATTTGGACTTAAATAATTTCCATGGCCGTCTTTACTCTTATGCCGATGATACCGTATTGCTATTTTCCGCTCCAACTTGGCCGGATACTTACAAATGGGCTAATAAGGGATTAAGAGTAGTTAAAAGTTGGCTTGACTGCAATAGGTTAGTATTAAATATACATAAAACAAACTGTGTTCCATTCTCATTAACAACTGCTGGTACTCCACAATTAAAAAGGATCAAAGCTTGTGCGTAAGACTACATGATATCAACTGTGAATCTGATTCATGTACCTGCCAGGCTGTGAAGGAGACAAATCAGGTCAAATACCTTGGTATTATTATAGATCGTCATCTGAAATTCGACAAACACATCACATATTTATGTACCAGATTAAGAAAAACATTATACAAATTTGTCTGTCTAAAACAATATTTACCGACTGAAGTCTTAAGAACAGTCTACTAGCTCTAATACAATCTGTCCTCCAATATGGTATCATTGGCTGGGGGGGAAGTGGCACATCTGTATTGACTCCTTTGATTCTAATACAGAAGAGAATTATAAAAATTTGTTTAAAAAAGCCTATAGAATATCCAACAGAATTGATATTTCCTGAATTTAATGTGATGACTGTAGAACAAATTTATAAGCTCACACTTTTAAAATACTTTCAAAAATACCGCAACGTACATGTATCGGATCCTCATAACTACAATACTAGAAGAAATAAAACATTGCCTTTAATAGAACAAAAATACTTCACCTCTTCTGGCTCTAAACATAGCATTTATTATGGTCCAAGACTCTATAACTCTATAATTAGGTCACATCCAGAAATAGTACATATGAACAACAAAAAATTCAATAAGTTTATCAAAAATCTTATTTCATAGTTCAAAAGTTACTTCACTCTGTACTTAGTAGACAATTAAGGAACGATTTTATTTGTAATAACTCAGGGTTTCAATTTTTGTTCTTACTACTTTTCCTTTTTTCTTTTTACTTTTCTGTTCTTTCTTAATTATTATTATTTTTTAGGTTTTGATTTAATTATATTTTCTTTATGTATTTTGTAATTTGTAATTTGTAATGTAAATGGCTGAACTGTGCCCGAGCACGAGCGCTTGCTCATTCGGGTGGTCTTGTTTTGTTTTGTATAAATATTTTGTATAAATATAAATAAATAAATAAATAAAATAAGTAATGTGTGAAGTCAAGTTTATAAAATTAATTCAATTATTACACTCTTTTATACACAATTAATTAAAATATAGCTGCTTAACAACTGGTCATAAGACTCTAAGTCAATTATTATAAGTAATGTGTGAAGTCAAGTTTCACTAAATTATGAGTATTATGAGTAAAATATGACATCAATTGTTTGAAGATTAATATCATACGTGTTCAATTTATTCTTATGATGTCATATTTCAATAATTAGGATGATTATAATAATGAATTTAGTCAAAAATTCACATTAGAAGGTTAAAACACACACGTATGATGACGTCAAGAGTTCGGAGATTGATTTAATTAAGAAGTTATAAGCATAAACTGTAATAACTGTATTGACATGAATCGTTGTTACAGTGTATTTATCTATTTCTTCGCTTTCAGCCCAATATAATGTGTTGATTCTTGTTTGAATTGTAAATTTCCGAGGATGCATTTCGGCACAAGTTTTGCCATCTTCAGTCATATATCCAACACTAAAAATATAGAAAAGAATTATTAAAAGTTTAAGAACCTAATTCACATGTATGTCTTATTGGATTTATTTTTAAGCGGTTATAAACTTGAGCAATGAAAAAAGTAATTATTAAGGTATTGATCCCAAGCTATGGGAAATAAAAATAAGGGAAACCTTTTTTTAACACCTCCTTGATGTGGTTTGAAATCCCAGCCGTGAGTTAGACTTGGCTTTAGCGATTAGTCTCACTGACAATAGACCTGACCGAAGATTTAATGAGATTACTTCCAAATCGTCTCTGTGATTAGCTTTTATTGCCTGAAAACATGCCTCACATGATATGTAACAATTTTAAATCTTTAAACATTAGGCTGCGGCTACACTAGCAGTATTCGACAGCTGCTGTGAGCTGCATTCTACTGCCTGAAAATGAAACACGCCCAAACAAATCTAGGTGGCTATATGGTCAGTAATTTACTGCTGTTAACAGAATTACGGCGACTGTAAAAATTTCTACCGCCGGAGGAATATTACATATTCCATTCTGGTGTTATCTGTCACCGCTGTCTGGCTCCACTCGCCAGGGACAGTTAGAGTTGGAATGGAACCCAGTTATAGTAAATTGGATAACTGTGCCATTTGTACTTCTATTTGAAATAAATTTGTAACAGACAGTTTTGCTTCTACTCCTATATCGTGTTGTTCCTTTCCTTGAGACCGCCTGAGAACACAGATTGAAGATAATAACAGGAACCTCCGACATCCGGTAGAACTCAATTTTTTCTGGATATTCCCTATGTCCTTTTATGCATTGTTATTTAACATTGGATGAATTCACCATTTTCTTTTATGCAATCTTCGGCGAATGCGACGACGACGGCGAACCAATAGCAAACATACAATTACTTTTCAAATATAACTTTTCCACTACTTGACCTTAGTCGTCTTCTGATTCGGATACAGGGTCTTGAACCGGTCTCTGGATTGGTATCGGCTCAGTTACTGAGCGATCGGGCTTGTGGGAGTCCGGAGAATGAAAATTATTTTTAATTACTTTAACAATATTTTCTTTTCATTTTATTATTTATTCTATTATTATATTTAATTCATTAATATTTCTACTAGCGGATGAGTCCTCTCGTTTGCTTGGCTGCTGGTGCGAGGTGGTCGGTCGGCCGGTTGCTGGTGATCCTTGTCTACATTAGTTTGCTCCACCTCTTCGTCCTACGACTTAGAGAATTTTTTCCAGGGCCCGTCTGACCCATCCGCGTATCGTGGATAAGGGTCCCCTTTCCTATATTTCGTTTCTACCTTCTTCAAATCTGTATCCACACATTTTCCAGTTTCTACTTACAGCCTATCATAGGAATCGACGAAGAAGGGAAATTGTACTTCCCCTCCTTCATGATGGTTAAACTTCCATGCGGGTAAGCGAACGCTGCATCTGGGGAGTTAGATAGACGTTCGTCGTTAGGGCCTGTATGGTGTGTTCCCCGTCCTCTGAAATGGGATTGCGCTGCACAAACCTAGGCCCCATAGTTTAGAACGCCGGGTTAGTTAGTTTCGTTCGAGCCGTGTCTCAAGGCGTTTGTGTCAAGTCGAGTATGGAAATTCTACGGTAGCCTTTCTGGTATATGCACGTAACCCGCCGGCTCGAGGGGAATGTTGCAGCAGAGCTAGATTGCCCCTTCCGATTTGCTAGGATCGAAGCTAGTGTCAGCACGAAAGCCGGCGTTAGGAAAACTACCGCTTGCCGATTAGCGGCAGTTAGGCAATGATTTCCTTGCATTTCCGCTTTCGTCCGGAGTGATCCCCCAGGTTGCAGCGTGTCCGAGCGCAGCTCAACTGACCCTCAATTATTTCGTTTATGCCTGTCTATCGGGAACCTTTATCTTGCGGCTTGGAAATCCGCCCAACAAAAACCCAAACAACTGCTAATGAAAGACCCAATGCAAAGAACAGGACTGCGAATCCCACTGAAAGGCAAATAAGGAACCAGCAGGTGTTTCCCAGCGAGCACCCCAACAGACCCAAAGAAAACGCGGGGATAGGGAAGCCTGACAAACCTGATTTTACCTCTCTACCCTTCCTCAGAAGGAGGGAAACGAACGAAGTGTGTTAGATATCTTAGTGGAAGTCCCGCAATAAGAAGGAGAATGTCCTCACTTCACTGGATCGAATTACTCGACTGCAACAGGACCTTATTGAAGAAATAAATATATTAAGAGCTGGAAAAAAGACGCCCCATCAAGTTAAAGCGGGGCACTTTTCGCCAATCCTCCGAAGCAAGTCATAATAAATCCATCACCCTGTCCTAGGAAGGAAAAACCTGTAGTACTAATCGCAAACCCAGACCCCCACTCTAAAGATTGCTGACGATGTAAAAAATCTTTGCTCAAAGACATCGACCCTACAGCAGAAGATTGGAAGGTCGTTGGCCTCATACGAGCCAGGGACCCAGACTGATGTTGGAGACGACTTCCTCAGACCAGGTGCAGAAAATAATGGCTACCGTGCCCTGCAACCTCAGAGAAGAAAAACCAAAATCATTATTAAAAACGTTCCTCGCGGAAAAACAGAAGCACACTGGCAATCCGATACTCCTTGCCAGGATATCCTGACCCTAAGATAATTTACGTCATAATAGTTTTCCGATTCAGACTCGGGAAGTTCACTGACCGAGACCACACACCATGCAGTCCGATACTCACTAATGGACAAGGGCAGAATATTCCTACTATTCGTGTGGTAGACCAAACCGTACCAGCGAGATGTTATCGGTGCCACAACCTTGGACACACTGCCAAGTTCTGTACAGCGGACGCGGAGACGTGTGTCTACTGTGCCAAACATATTTACACAGGTATTAACTGGCCTTTTCAACTTTGCCGCTATCTTAATCCGCTTCAGTCTTACAGACGACGATCTATGCGCTTGTGAGGACAGTGAACCAGACACCATTTATCATATGCTGTACACTTGTCCTCGATATCGAGAAGCTCGACTACTCCTCCACGAAGCCGCTAGGGCACGTTTTGGACGCGCAAAAACACCTTCCCAGCATTTATAACCTTTGCAAAAACAGCACTTCTCGAAAAGTCTATAATAAATTAACACACCAAAGTAGTCAATTGGCCAATTGGCCACTACTCCAGTCCGAGCGAGGTTTTTGAGGTGTTTCCCTCGCTTTAAGTCGAATGCCTGACCGGTCAATAATCCCCTCAAACAGACATACGCACTACAAATCTCTAGAATAGATAACTACAAGTCACTAAAAAAAACACACACTAGCACATAAGGCCTATGCACACTTAGGTCAATCCCGCGCTAAAACACAAAGACACAAGTACACAGCCCAAACACGTCACACCATCAACATCCCCTACGGATGTACATAAGGGCACAATAGGCGTACACACTTCACATATGGTTACAAAAATTTGGTTTGACCGGAGGTTTAGGCTTAATTGCTTGGCACTCCGGGGATAAGGGTGGGCACACAAACATAATGTCTATACATAAGAGGCACCTTAGGAACATACATCACAAATGGACACCAAAATTTTGTTTGACCGGAGGTATTGGCTTAATTGCTAGGCACTCCGGGAGAAAGGACGACCACAAAAAAAAAGAACCCCACAACGCTGAACAACGATTGCTAGTGAAACCGGGCCAAAGCAGAGCTGAGCAGTAAACTACAGCTTTAACATAGTGTAGGATCAGGGGGCATATTTTTGTGATAGCGGACTGTAAGAGTCCCTAATACCTACACGAGATTGAAAATTTAGTTGTGCTTAACACTTTTCGTGCTAACCACAACTAATGAGATCTCTGGCGGAGGACCACCTCCATAATGGAGGAAATGAAATGAATAAGCTTTTTAGCATACATCACTCAATGGAACCAACGACATAACATTTAATTATAAGCTAAGCACACGAACAAATACACTTTCACTTGGTTGACAAGAGTTGAAAACGAATATAGTAGGTCTTCAGCTGAAAGTCTTCTTGTTGTAGCATTTATATATCCATACAATGGTTGACAATCTTCAGGTATGTAGAGTTATGTTTGATGTAATATGTGAGTCATCTTAACGCATGAGATTGAATGAAAGTTTGTAAATAATGGAGTTGAAGATTCAGTCTTGAAATCACATAAAATCACATTTGTGAATAAATATATATATGTGTCCGTGAAGTGTGACACTTGTAGAAGTAGATTTCAATATGAGAAACTGAATATTAAGTCTGATGTATAAGCTATTTAACGATAGCTAAATCTCAACAATAAGATCTATGTTTAATGCGTAGATGAATGGAGAATTGAAGCCACTTCTAGTAATACTATTGATAACTTACTTGAAGTGAAGTATATGTCCTCGTATAAATTGAAATTAGCAGAATCTTTACCTGCTGTAAGGATGAGCATATATGTCGTGATGTCCCAGCTATTTAGCAATTAGCAAAACACCACAAGAACGCCATTTTGCCAGGCATAAGTTGAATGAAAGACAAGCACATTTCTTGATGCACTAGAAGTATTGCTTACTTGAAGCATATGATGAAGAAATGTAGAATCTGTAGGATATGTTATCCTTACAAATAGAATGAATGAAAGTTGATGTTCAAATTATATCTCAATAATCTGAAGCACCAGAGAAACACATGAATCCTTTCATGTATAAGTAAAATGGAATTGTTGAAGTGAAGAAGAAGGAAGTCAAGTCAATGAGCAATATGAAACGCATATAAACTGCTCAAGAAATGTATCCTGAAGACTGGATACAAAAAATAATAATCAAATATGAATAATAAAGACAATGAATAGGAATAATAGCTTACAAGCTAGAAAATGAATGTTATTTAAATAGTAATATGAATCAAGTTGACTTCAGAAACAGGAACTGACAAAAGAAAGATATCCAAAGCCAACATGATAGGCTAAATCTAATGTTGTAAGTAAATGAATATAGGATGTAATGCAATAACCTAAAATCTCAACTTAAACAATAAAATTAGAGAAAAATGATGAATAGTATATACTGCTGTCAAGTTGGCAGCAAAATAATTAAACTTGTACATAGTTTAAAGCTATGATTGAACATAAGTTTCCCGCAAAATTATTTTCTTGAAAATAATTTTAAAATATATTAGATTATGTGAAAAGAGTAGATTTAAACTTTGAATAATAAAGAGGTTTACTCATCTTCAATATTAGAAATGGGAAGAGGAGCAAGCTTAACAATTGGTCGCTTGTAGAAACCTGTAGAGGTTCTAACTGTGACTACTCTAACTAGTCCGTCAGATCCAGGATGAATAGAGTGTACAACACCCAGAACCCAACGTAAAGGGGGAACGTTGTCGTCGAGTAAAAGAACAGGAGTTCCTATTTCTACGTTAGGAAGAGACTTTAGCCATTTTGAACGTTGCTGTAGAGAATGTAAATAGTCAGAAGACCATTTCTTCCAAAAACCAAGTAGCAATTGATTCATAGCATTCCATCTTGAACGCAAAGAAGTGGTACTAGATAGGTTTGAGGTGGGTAATGAAATCAAAGGTCTTCCAATAAGGAAATGACCTGGAGAAAGATAATTCAAGTCTTCAACGTCTTCATGAAGAGTGACAAGAGGACGTGAATTCAAAATAGCTTCAATTTGAATTAAGAGAGTTGACATCTCTTCAAAGGTAAGTATCATAGAGGTCATCACTCTTTTCAAGTGATGCTTAACTGAGCGAACAGCTGCTTCATGCAAGCCAGCCATATGGGGACTGTGAGGAGGAATAAAATTCCACTTTATGTTAAGATGTGAAGTAGAATCTTGAACTTTCGATTGATGTTCATGAGAAGATAGAAAATCTGTAAGTTGTCTGATATCAGTTTGAGCACCAACAAAGTTCGTAGCATTATCCGATGTGACTGAAACTGGTATGCCTCTTCTACCAGTAAATCTGGAAAAAGCTGCTAAAAATGCATTGGAAGTAAGCGAGGTGACTAACTCAAGGTGAAGAGCCTTGGTAGACATGCAAACAAATACAGCTATATAAGCTTTAGTAGTAATCCTTGATCTAGGTCCACCATATTTAATAGAGTAGGGCCCAGCATAATCAATGCTTACGTTAGTGAATGGGGCAATAGGAGATACACGAGAAGATGGTAAATCAGCCATCTTTTGCTGAAAAGGTTGAGCTTGAAATCTGAAACAGACATTGCACTTTCTAATCACAGAGCGAATTGTTCTCCTTACAGAAGGTATCCAAAACCTTTCCCGTAAGTGAGCTATAATAAGCTGGGAACCAGCATGACATAGTTTGAAGTGTGTAAAACGAATGAGGTGTTTAGTGAAAGGATGCTTAGCTGGAAGCAAAATCTGATGCTTCGCATCAAGAGTGCTTCAGTCTTCCACCAACACGAAGAATACCTTCACTATCCATGAATGGACAAAGTGAGTGTATTTTACTAGATGAAGGAACGACATCAGACGAAGTCAAAGCATTGATTTCATCATGATAATCGACTTGCTGAATTATTTTCACACAAGTGTAGAGTGAATTTGAAATTTCACTAGGTTCAAGAGGACCTGTGACCTTAATTTTAGCAGGCCTACAATTATTTATGAATCGTAGAACATATGCTATCATACGCAAAGTCTTCAAATGTGAAAACTTAGTTACATAGGGCAGAAGTTCAGGAGGCTGACTTTGAAGAAAGGCAGAAATCCGCACTTCTGGAAGTGCTTGAATAGGTTTGATAGGTTCCCTATGAGACCAAGTGTAATCTTCTTTAGATAGCCAAGAGGGACCTGACCACCATAATGCATTATAAATTAACTCATTAGGAGTTGAACCTCTGCTTATTAAGTCAGCAGGATTATCTTTAGAGGAGACGTGAGACCATAAATAGTCAGCTGTTAACTCTTGTACATCAGCTACTCTATTAGCTACAAAAGTCTTTAACGTAGTGGGCGAATGATTGAGCCAACTCAAAACTATTTTAGAGTCAGTCCATAAGTATGTCTTAGCAATGTATAACTGTAACGTAGGTACAACTTTATGAGTCAGATTAGCAAGCAAGTGAGCTGCTAATAACTCAAGTCTAGGTATGGTAACTAGTTTGATAGGTGCTACCTTAGACTTAGCACAAAGTAATACAGTAGTTACTTTATTATTACTGCCAATAGATCTCAGGTACAAGCATGCACCATAAGCATTTTGACTCGCGTCGCAAAAACCATGTACTTGAATTAACATAGCTTCTGAAGGGAGAGCTAATCTTGGAATAGCTATTTCTGAAATGTCAGGTAATTGTTGATGGATTGATAGCCATTGTTTAGCTACGCAATCTGGAATGGGTTCATCCCATGTCTTAGTCATTTTCCATAACGATTGAAAGATCATTTTACAATGAGCTACAATAGGGCATATCAAACCTAAGGGGTCGACGCTATACAAGAAAGTAGAGTTCTCTTGGTACAAGTTATAAATGGTTTGGAAGGATCTATTGAAGTTTGTATCTTTAACAGATCACTTGAAGGTTGTCATAAAAGACCTAATGCTCTTATTGCATTGTCATTAGATTCGTCGAATGAATGAATATCTTGTCTTTCATGCAATTCGACTGGAATGTTATTCAGAAGACGTGGATCATTAGACGTCCATTTTCTAAGTTCGAAACCACCAAGAGGTAGCAATGTAAGAAGTTCTGATACCATCTTTTGTGCTTGATGGATATCAGCAGCACATGACACTACATCGTCTACATAAGTTGAATTATTAATTATTTGAGAAGCTAAGGGAAACTTATCACCTTCGTCAATGGTGAGCTGCTTTAGAGATCTCGTTGCTAGAAATGAAGCAGGAGCGGTACCATAAGTAACCGTTTTCAAGTTGTAAACACTGATTGGTTCCGTGGGAGCACTTCTCCAGATAATTTGCTGAAGAGGTTGGTGTTCTGGATGAACTAATATTTGGCGGTACATCTTTGCGATATCCGCAGTAAATGCTATTGGATTAAGTCGAAACCTGAGCAAAATAGAGAATAGGTCAGGCTGCACAACAGGACCTATAGCTAAAATGTAATTCAAGGATTTTCCATTGGATGACTTAGCTGAAGCATCGAAGACTACCCTAACCTTTGTAGTAGTGCTACTAGGCTTAATTACTGGGTGATGAGGAATAATGTATTCACAAGGAGCATTAGTAATGTGGTCAGCTCGTTGCATATGACCTAAATCCTCATATTCTTGCATGAACTTGACATATTCAGTACGTAAGTATTCGTTGGATGACAGTCTTTTTTCTAAGAGCTGAAACCGTTTGTAAGCTTGTTGCTTTGTGCTACCTAATGTTTCAGGCGGAGCAGTAAAAGGAAGTTTAACTATATATCTTCCAGAGTCATCTCTGGTGGTAGTTTAAGAGAAATGTTTCTCACATTCCGATTCATCATGGAATGGAGCAGAATTGTTGACAGCTTCTAATTCCCAGAACCTAGCTAATTGTTCATCCACAGCTGATTCTGAGTGCAAGAAAGCAGAGTAGTTTGAATCGATTAATGAGTCAGAGCTAGGGAATGAGAGATTAGAATGAGCTTGCTTGACACGAGGCTTCTCACGCCTATTAGCTGCCTTAGCTTTGCTGTGAGAAGTCATTTGCTTAGAAACATTCATATGTTTAGAAGCAGTACTTTGCATAGGAATACTATGCTGCAAAGAAGTAACAGGTTGAGGGACTTTACCCATAAAGTACCAACCAAGTTCTGAATTATGTATGCCAGGCAGATTATCAGCCATGATTTTGCCTGATAACAGTATTTGTGAAAAAAGCTCTGTACCAATGAGCAAATCTAGGTACTTAGGTTGGTTAAATTTAGCATCTGCTAAATTCAAGTTAGCTGGAATATTCCAATTGTTAGTATTTATGTAAGCACGAGGGAACTTACAAGTAGCTATGCATGGAATAACCAAAGCATTCGTTTGGCACGACCAATCAGAAACATTAGATTTCAGTGACAAAGATGCTACATTGCAGAGAGTGCGCTTTTCAAACACTACTCCTTGCAAATATTCTCTACGAGGAGTTGGTTTAAGTTTGAGGCGTTGAAATAATCTATTTGTAATTAAATTACAAGTCGTAGCTGAATCAAGAATGGCTGTAGCCTCAATGTACTCGCCATTAGCATCTGCTATTAACACAGTTGCTGTAGGGTATAGAATCTTTGAAGTAGCTGGACCACTTCTTAGCATGGCACATGGGTTTACTGGTATGGGAGCGTTTGAAGGATGAAGCAAAGTACTATGTTTACCTTGACACTTCATACAAGTATAAGAAGAGCAGGCTTGTGAATGACCACCTATTCTCAGGCAGACATTACATACATTGTTGCGTTTCACAAATTCAAATCTTTGGGGCAAAGCGAAAGCTCTGAATGCTTCACAGAGAAATAATTCATGATCACGAGGGCGATTACAACATATACAAATAGGTTGAGACCACGAAGGCTTTTTCTTAGCTTCAGTGGACTTACGATTGTTGTTAGAATTATTATTAGATTTCGCAGTCACATTTTTGACTGGAGATTGATTCGACTGGGACTTGATAGCTAAGTCAGTCATTTGAATGACTCGAACTTTGGCCTCAAGGAAACTGAATAAGTCCTTGAGTGATGGAAACTTATCAGCTTTAAGCGAAGATTCCCAATCTCTAATAATAGCTGGAGAAAGCTTATCCAGTATTATTTTTGAGATAATAAGATCAGTCAGCTCAATATCAATGTGCAGTGACTGAAGCGCGTGGACAGTACTTATGTAATGATCTAAGTATCTCTGGAGCGAATCAGCAGAGTTTCTATCAATAGAAGGGGGAGAAAATAAATTCTCTAAATGAGCATTAGCAATAAGTCTGTCATTGTCAAAACGCTCTAACAAAGTTTGCCAGGCAATGCTAAATGTGGCAGCACTGACAGGAATATTATGTATAATAGTCATAACCTCAGGGGTTAAGCATGACTTTAAATATTGAAACTTGTCCATCTCTGACACGTACTGATTCTGCAGTATTAAGGATGTAAACGTGTCACGAAACTCTAGCCACATAGTGGGATCGCCTGAAAATGTCGGTAATTTTATTTCAGGTAACTTAGGAAGAGAAACGTGGTTTTGCTCAGTCAGCACTGGTTGCGGACTAGGCGCAGACATAGGATCTGGATCATATATTTGCTTGTTTGCCTTTATGGAAGCTTCAAGTCTAGAAAGTGCTTTGTAATAGGCTTCTTCAAGCTCATAGCGTTGAATTTGCCTGTCATTGAATGATTCAATGTCTTCAATTGAAGACTGTTCAGCTTGATAGTGCTGAAATCATTGTTCGAGTTCAGCACATCTCTTAATACCTTCAATGTAAGATGCCTGATCCTCTATCATAAGCTCGTTTATTACTTGAATATGGTTTAAGAGCTGTACTCTTACTTGTTTAAGCTTTGAGAGATTAATTAAAGTCTCTACCTTAGCGATGGTTTTGAAATATGCTGTTTCAACTTCTTCACGAGAGTTGGCCTCAGCATTCGTAGCATGGAGTTGTTGGAGCTGGGTTTGAACCAGTTCAAAACTCTCAAATAATTGTTTGAGTTTGTCTCTACGAGAGAACAAAGCATGTAACTCGATTTCACGAGTTACAGTAAAATCTGATATTACTTGAACTTGAGTGAATAGTTGAGCTTTGATTTGCTGCAGCTCAGAAATCTTGTTTGAAATTACCTGCTGCGTTTCAGCAAGTTTAGAAAGAGTTTCTATCTTAGACATAGCTTCGATAAAGTCATTTTCGACTTCTTCATGGTAATTAATTTCAGCATCTGTTGGCTGAAATTCTTCTATTTGATCTTGAATTAGTATGAACTTATCAAATGTTTTTTCAAGAATGTCTTTACGCTTCAATAATTGTTGGTGATTGAGTTCACCTGACTCATTAAGATTAGTAATATAATTACACTGACGTGTAAGTTGTGCCTTAAGAGGAGTGCGTTTTCTTTTGAGGTCTTCGACCTGTCTTAATGTTTGATCTTCCATGATTCAAAGATAGGTATACGAAGAATGAAAACAATGTAGAACCTTGCCCGCTTGCGGGGATACAACGAAGCAATGCAAGTGAAATAGTATGCGAGAAGAACAGGATATTTTGCCCGCCTATGAGATTCAACTTCTGGACAACTTATTGTCAAGAAGACAATGAAATATATGATAGAGCAGAATGATTGCAATTATTTGCAATAGGATGGGTATTAAATTGCAAAGAACGTTAAGAATCTTGTTCGTGTAAGAGAATTGTGTGTTAATGTACTGTTGACAGAGTGTGTTGTGTGTCTGTGACTTACATTGATGTCACAATGTTTACAATTGACATATATATATCATACAGTACACTTTGAAGTTTCACTGAGTGATGGCATGTGGCTCAAATGCTTATGGCAGAGCACAAATCAATGTTAAGACAATCTTTTAATTGCTTAAGTACGGTATCAATATATATCTCTTGAGATGAAATAATAATGCATACATGAATGTGAGCAAACCAAGAAAGCTCTTGTATGCCACCCAAGTCTGTATATGACACAGAGGGTGAATAATATATGAGTATTATTGTATTATTACAATCTTAATAGTTTGATTATGGTCAGAAGGACCAGATGAAGGAATAACTTATTAGCACAGTCTTGCTGGAAATATCCGGCCCGAAAGGACCAAATGTAGGATCAGGGGGCGTATTTTTTGTGATAGCGGACTGTAAGAGTCCCTAATACCTACACGAGATTGAAAATTTAGTTGTGCTTAACACTTTTCGTGCTAACCACAACTAATGAGATCTCTGGCGGAGGACCACCTCCATAATGGAGGAAATGAAATGAATAAGCTTTTTAGCATACATCACTCAATGAAACCAACGATTATAAGACATAACATTTAATTATAAGCTAAGCACACGAACAAATACACTTTCACTTGGTTGACAAGAGTTGAAAACGAATATAGTAGGTCTTCAGCTGAAAGTCTTCTTGTTGTAGCATTTATATATCCATACAATGGTTGACAATCTTCAGGTATGTAGAGTTATGTTTGATGTAATATGTGAGTCATCTTAACGCATGAGATTGAATGAAAGTTTGTAAATAATGGAGTTGAAGATTCAGTCTTGAAATCACATAAAATCACATTTGTGAATAAATATATATATGTGTCCGTGAAGTGTGACACTTGTAGAAGTAGATTTCAATATGAGAAACTGAATATTAAGTCTGATGTATAAGCTATTTAACGATAGCTAAATCTCAACAATAAGATCGATGTTTAATGCGTAGATGAATGGAGAATTGAAGCCACTTCTAGTAATACTATTGATAACTTACTTGAAGTGAAGTATATGTCCTCGTATAAATTGAAATTAGCAGAATCTTTACCTGCTGTAAGGATGAGCATATATGTCGTGATGTCCCAGCTATTTAGCAATTAGCAAAACACCACAAGAACGCCATTTTGCCAGGCATAAGTTGAATGAATGACAAGCACATTTCTTGATGCACTAGAAGTATTGCTTACTTGAAGCATATGATGAAGAAATGTAGAATCTGTAGGATATGTTATCCTTACAAATAGAATGAATGAAAGTTGATGTTCAAATTATATCTCAATAATCTGAAGCACCAGAGAAACACATGAATCCTTTCATGTATAAGTAAAATGGAATTGTTGAAGTGAAGAAGAAGGAAGTCAAGTCAATGAGCAATATGAAACGCATATAAACTGCTCAAGAAATGTATCCTGAAGACTGGATACAAAAAATAATAATCAAATATGAATAATAAAGACAATGAATAGGAATAATAGCTTACAAGCTAGAAAATGAATGTTATTTAAATAGTAATATGAATCAAGTTGACTTCAGAAACAGGAACTGACAAAAGAAAGATATCCAAAGCCAACATGATAGGCTAAATCTAATGTTGTAAGTAAATGAATATAGGATGTAATGCAATAACCTAAAATCTCAACTTAAACAATAAAATTAGAGAAAAATGATGAATAGTATATACTGCTGTCAAGTTGGCAGCAAAATAATTAAACTTGTACATAGTTTAAAGCTATGATTGAACACATAGGCTACAGAAAATTTACAGCAAGTGAAGCCACCTTCTTGCGGTTAAAAATCAAGGCTTAAATCAAAAGTTTAAAAAAATGTGGCTCGCAGCAGCCGTCAAATATAGCTAGTGGAGTAGCGGCCTAAGTGCGCGTTGGTCGTTGCCATCCAGTTGCAACGATTTCCTGCCTCATTCTTCAGGCGCGCAGCGTAGTCGAGATGTTTGACTTTGTAGTCACACTTCCGAGGTTAAAACATTTTGGTCATTGCACGTGGTTTGTAGTGACATGACATGATTCTTGTCTTCGCCACTTCGGTGCCCTGTACAGGCTTCTCGAAGTGGTCGACTGCGATCTGCAAGCAAGATTTCTCATCTCCAAGAGCGTGAGGTTCAATTT
Source organism: Ectobius pallidus (assembly GCA_964059195.1). Taxonomy (NCBI): domain Eukaryota; kingdom Metazoa; phylum Arthropoda; class Insecta; order Blattodea; family Ectobiidae; genus Ectobius; species Ectobius pallidus. Next base: position 148,777,917 of record CAXKWD010000004.1, read on the forward strand.
ATACACTTTGTGGCGAGATCCATGTTGCTATTTTGAACATTTTATTAGATGTTATTGTATGATTATTTCATTCTTTAAAACGTAACAGTAATTTAATTCTTCGGTTACAAGACGTAATCTTAGCATACTTGTCGGCGTTCACCTGCCACTCCATTATGTAGGATATTTACTTCTGTGAAATTTTTAAAATAGCGCTACTCCCTTTTCTTCCACCCACGATCCTCCACTCCGAATTTTCTTTACTTTTCTATTTCTGCTTTCCTATTTAGATGAAAACATGGAACGACTCCCCGGTATTTGATCAGCAAGGCACTCATTAGACAACACAGAATACACAGGCAAGTGACAGGGACTTCTCGTGGTAGATGCTAGTTGGTAGATTTCGATCCAAAATTCACCTTTGCAACCCGATTATACCTGAAAAAGTTAAACTCGATTGATCGCTAAGAGATTAAAACTTCTCAGTTTGCAGCCTCAGCCAAGCCACTGCTTCAACTAAATATTCACATGAACTAAAATCTTTCCGTAGCAGTTTATTGAGGATTTGCCTACATAATGTCGTATTAAGACAATTATAGATTGGAGATAAAATGATTTCTTAAAAAATGATGTTACTTTGGGCAACTGCATGTGGATTGATGTAAAAATATACTGGTTGCGCGCACTGTGAAAAATTAATAATAGTGTTCAATATTGAGAATCTTTAGGGCGCTTGTAATATAGGAGATAGCAAATTCCTTATTCGTATCAACTAACAATCTATATTATGTACGCCCATTCTCCGACAATAATGCACGTTAGATCTAGGTATAGAGCTCTTCATTATTAATAAATTCGGGGTGCCTAAATGTTCTACTTTATGCGTGTAAGAAAAAAAAACTTTACTCCTTGGTAAAAAAGTTGCATTAAACAGAAAACATGATTATTTTTTTCATAAATTGAAATTATATACCTCTCCGAAGGTATAAATGACCTGCGCAGACGCAATTCCTCTCCCACGAGCATATATGCCGCAGTCTGGTGGGGTCATTCATGCTATCCACTAAACAAATTAGGCTTTTAATGGCGGCCTTATCGGCTGAGGAGTGACGATCGGCCTATACAGGTGACATAAGTACGGGCCTGCGCTCCAGTCTGGGCTATTTATTAATTCGGAGAGCTATAGCAACGAAAAATCTCTACGAACGTTTAATTTTTACGTATGGGAAGTGATCTTGTATAGAAGTGAAACCTGAACACGCGCATTAGCGGAGAAAAAATTCAAACTTTTGAGTTTGATTATGGAAATATCTTGGTTAGAGAGGGTCAGCAACGAGGAAGTTTCCGGTAGGATGGAGAAACTGAATTCTTTATAAAACAAGCACAAATACGGGAGAATACCTGTATAAGACACATTCTCAGTATGTGGAAAGGTATTTGGAGATAGATATACCCTGAAACCAGAATAGATGACGTTTTAGTCCTACAAGCAAAAAAAGTACATGCGTAAAAAGTATTTGGAATTTCACAAAATAACTTCATATACTACGTGGGAGTTATAATTAAAGTTGATAAGATTATCAAGTTCATAGAACGTTCCGAAAATATAAATATATAGTTTTCAGAAATAAGAGTTAAAAAAGTAATGTTATATGACAGTATTGGTTTCACCATTTAAAACTGGTAGTCAAGTCATAATGAGGGATGTGGGCGTAAAAATCACTGTCGTCCTTGATTTCCTTCACATTCAATTTAATGTAACATAAATAATGAATATCGGTAAAATTAGTAACATGTAAAATTCAGAGTGCTTCAGAAAAATGTATACACACTTTGAAGTGTCATAGAAAATCTATATTCCGTTCTACAAGGTTAAATTTCTGGAAAGCTTAAAGTCCAATTTGAAAAATGGATTACTTTCTGATGAAAGTGTGATTAATGTTCAAATGTTCAGATGTTCAAAACAGTGGCCATCAGCATCAATACATTTCTGAGTACGAGTCACCACTGATTCCGTACATCGTACCAAAGTGTCCAAAGAGATTTCTGTGCCCACCGCTTGAATTTCATTCCAAAGTGTGTCTAGGTTACATGGTTTACGTTTTTACACATCTTTTACTGTGCCCCATAAGACGAAATCCAGCGGCGTAAAGTCTGGAGAGCGTAAAGGAAACTCGATTGGCTCCTTTGTCCTATCTACTGGCTTGGCAAATTTCGGTCCAGGTATGCTCGTACGTCCCTGTGACATTGCGGCGGGGTGCCTTCTTGTTCGTAATAAAACCGTATAATGCACGAATGACAGGGAATATGGAATGAGCAAGCATTGTTTGGTACTTTTCATTATTGGATGATTATGGCACCTTTGTTGGACGATTTTGAATCTATCCAGCTATCTTCTGTTGAAGAAATGTAACATTACTTTCTCCTAGACATTTAACCTTGTAGAACGGGAAAGAAATTTTCTATGGCAGTTCAAAGTGTGTATACATTTTTCTGAAACACTCTGTATATATAAAATTCCTCCGGTGCCTATTTTTATTTGAATGGATTATTTCATAAAAACAAAGGGCGCATTAATAAACAATAATATTAATATATTATAGGATCGGAATATTCATGACCAATAAGTAAAATAAAATAAAATAAGTACGGTAAAATATCTGAGAACATGGGAATATATCATTCCACTCTTATCTTACTGAAGATATCTGCATCAAATTCTAGGTGAAAATAATCTGTCCTAGACGGGAACTGAACCTGGAGAAATGATTAAAACAAAACCATAAATGATATGTAATTATATGTAAACAAATAACTTTGTTATTACAACTAAACTAGATTTTAAATTATACCAAGAACATAATACCTCCTCAGGCCATACTCAGTCCCATTTCAAAATTCCTTGTAGTTTGATTCCCGTCCAGGACAAATTTTCCCCTACGAAATCTAGTGTAATATTTTAGCTCGTGTTTAAATGTAGTTCCAATTCCACCTATTAACGAGGCAGTATTCAATAATATATTGGGAAATTAATAATTGAAACTGGCGTTCCTCGGTTTCATAGCAACTGGGAAAAAAGAGCTACGCTGAAATTGATGTTTTCCACTATAACACATCAATTTATTTGTTTATCGCTTCAATTTTATTAACACGTTCTACTTGATTAATTTGTTTATAAAATTAAAAAACGCAGAGGTCTGAGTTTTTTACTTTGGTGAACAGAAGAGATTCATGAATGCACGCTCAAGTGGGAAAACATGACATGTTTTGGACGAAACTCAATATGGGTTTTTTTGGGAGGGGGAAAGAATAAATTGATTAATTAAATGAATTTATGCTATAATGAATTCAGTGTTACTAAATATGTTTTAATTATTGTTCTGTTAAATAAGTTATTTAAATAAAATATGTAGCAGTTGAGTAAATAATAGTGCACGAAGCAGAGGTCATCTGCTAGTACGATATAAATCTGTTCAGTGAGATAAGACTGAACACCTATTTTCTCTGTTATAAATGTAGAATAAGGAAGTGGGAATTTCACAGTATTGAACTTGGCATTCATCCGAGTTATCAGTATCTGGAGTGGCTCTTACCAGTATATTGGATATCGTGATGAGATTGCTTGTTCCGCCGCTATACTTCTGTAAAGTACGTCTGATAAAGTAGCTCACAAAGTTATGAAGTAAGTTACGTACAGGGTGAATAAAAAATCACCATACCTTGTTATGATATGCAAGGTTTATAAAATAATACACAATAGAAGTTCACAATAAAACTGAAACATATCTCACAATAGCCACAAATTCAATACGTTTCGATGGGACTGTCTTTCATATCTAGGCACAGGCCTCATTCTCCAACATGACCGAAACACTCTCCATCGTAGCTAATGTAATCTCAGCAGCTGTGGGTCTTTTGGGTTATACCGTCGATCTTCACATGGACACCTTGAACTTTACATAACCCTAGACAAAAATGTAATGGAGTAAAGTTCGGTCAGCGTGAGGCCTAAATCCTTGGTGAGCCATTAGAAATCCATCTGCTGGTGAAAGCTTGATTTATGTAGACACGAATTACCGAAATAAGTGGTTCAGTAACTTTAGCGTCTCAGAAGAACGATGTACACAATTGACCTCGTTATCCCCAACTAGAATTCAGTGTGGAAGAGTCCCGTTGCCATTCCTATAAATAATTTGATTATTCCTCTGCCCAACTCGTACAATTATGTATATTCGCACACCTCTAGGTGTGGAATGTGGAACATGCATTCCGCAAATAATTGTCACTTTCCCACAGCCGTTATTTGTCTAGTTGCATAATCCTCAGCTACAAGTTCAAGTACCACCTAGATGTGGTATGTTCGTCTGTGTAACTTATAAATAAGAGTTCTCCACACTGTATTTCCAGGAAGGTCAAACTCTCTATTAGGTATCCTGGCTCTTACGTAGGGACTACGTTCGACCACATTCTGTAGGCTTTACTTTTTCTGGCTTTAAGTCCGGCCTCTTCATTCTTCGTTTACAACAGGGTCAGTACGTTTGAATTTGTTAACTAGGTTTTTAATGGCGCCTGGTTTCCAAAATTTAAGGCTGTGCTTGTTGATACGTCACTTCACACAGACGAATACAAGCAATGGATATTTATTGTTCTTCGTTCGTTTGCAATCTGTCATATTAAATGCAAAGAAAACGCATTTAGACCGTATCACAAAAAGATATTGACTTTTAAATCACTCTGCATTAAATGCCACAATAAAAGGAGACACTTGAGATCTTTTTCGTTGCATACATATAAACGGAAGTGAAATATTTTACGTCAAATAACAAATTAAAAATATGTTGATATTAAGATTCATCAGGGCAGAAAATAATGCCTATGGTCCTGTTGTAAACGTTCCGTACCGTACGTTTAGAGCACATTATTTGTACCGTCAGGCAGAATGCCCTTACCATGTCTGTAGTACGAACAAGACGTGGAACAATTTGTTTATCTTTAGCTGTCATCATACGTAAAGATTAACGTACAGGTAAATTATTTATTGATTATTTTGTGGACCGTATCTGAAAAACATTATTTAATAATTGTCTCTATTGACGGCCTGTCTTTAAAGTAAGTCCGGATTCATCCTTCATACGTTTTAATTTCACCAATATCTTACACTAAGAACGAAGTGACCAAGGCCAGGCATATAGCTTGGAACAAACTAGAAAGAAACACGACAGTTAATACTCATAACCTCTAATTTAGGCTTGAGGTTCTGTATCAAGTCTGAATTCTCTCGGCTTACTGTCCCTACCAGAAGACCCAGTCATTATTATTTATATAAGGTTCTCCATATATGGAAGTCAGGCGTTCCTATCTCCATCCATAGTTTATAGCCCTATACTCCTATATCAATGTTAAGTTTATTCCAATTCGGCAAATCCCGAAAACCAGCTGGTATTAACCGGCCATGAAAGATAACTCTCACGTCCCAAAAATGAGTCCTTTACGTCACATGCTTAGTCATTTCACCCAGTTGGGAAGTCGTATTTAGTTTGAGACTCAACCGTTCGGTTTTGAAAGCAGATGAATAAATTATCTAGTGCTAACATATTTCATTTCTGTTGCATTAGGTATCCTACAAGGGAAAGAGAAGAATTATCTGAAAACTTTAACAGCCATTTTTGTATAGTCGTACATTTTAACATCGAGTCTGTACATGAACAATTAGTAATTAGTAGAGGTACAAACCCATGAATAACAATATATTATTACAAATATCACATCAGCACAGACAGCAAAAGGTGACACAAATATTAAGCTTTTCTTTATTTTTCAATTTCCTGCGTACAGCTCAAATTAAGTAGTACCGTCTTTCCTGAAAGTCACTGTATTGAATCGGTAGCAATTACTTTTCTATTCTTGTAATGGGGAGCAATAAATAACAAGCTGGAGTAGAATAGTAGGATTTAGCTCTGTCTACTCAGCACTTTGCTCCAACACGAGTTGTTAAATTGTTTGGGCTCAACTTCTTAATTATACAACACAAATACAATGAGCACTCCTTATTCAGCTTGCATCTTAATGGAAATTCAATACTAATTTTGCTGAATGAAACAAATTCATTAATATTAATCTTCATTTTCTTTCCTGTACTAAACCTGCATTATACAGTCCCCTACTCAGTTCTTATTTGGTTGTTCATTTAGACGGTAATCCTTCTTTTCTATCTTTATCTACTGATTGCTTCATCATTTTCTCTCCTACTCTATCGTCTGTCCCTTAAACCTGTCTACCTGCAAACCATTCTGCAAACAAATGCACGAGATCTAGATGTCGCATTTGTTCTAAACCACATAACACACTTTTGCACAATACAGTAATGATACTTCAGTGCGGAGTCCACAGACTCAGAATTCTAAAAGCTACAATAAGAGTTGTTCAAAATGCAACTCAGTGTGGAGTCCACAGACTCAGAATTTAAAAAGAGACTTAAAATTCTTCAGTTCACAATCCACAATCCCTCGGCAGTTCCACGATGGTGCCGTGTTCGCAGCAAGCTATACTATCCATAGTTAGCTTTTGGTAGCTGGGCCTGATTGGAAATATATTCAATATAGTGGCTTTGCTCATAAAGGGGCACCTTACATTTTAAATGCTAAACTAGAAATAGTATTTTCTGTTGGTTTTATTTGTTTTTACTTGTACTAAATGTGAAATAATGTAAGTAATGTAATGTAATACAAATAAAATAAAATAGTGTGAAAAAATGATTGCAGTTCTACACATACGCTCATAACAGAGAGGTAATGTGATAAGCTAAAACTGAAATGTAGTGATACGCCTGTAACGATATATTTCACAAACAAGAGACATAATTAAGATTGCCCAGATATTTATGAAAAGTAAATTCGACAACAAGTTTCAAATTAAACTAACATGGTTAGTAAAATATTCTTGGCTTCCGGGTATCTGCCGCGTCATATTTAAGAAGTCTGCCGACGTTTCGACCATCTTGCCGTGGTCTTTATCAAGGCTACTGCAGCTCACTCCAAAACGTCTTCTGTATATATAGAGGCAGTGTCTCCGGCAGATTCCCGGAAGCCAAGAAGATTTTATTGTCAACTCGGGCTGCAGAAGCCTACGATCTTATATAACATGGTTAGTGTTGAATATAATAACCATTTCACCAGTGCCATCTAAGGTAAGAGACTGTAATAATCTACATATTCCTGCAGATATTCAATTATCAGCCAGTGATTTTGATCAGCCTGGTGATATTGATATTTTGCTAAGAGCAAATATTTGTTGGGATATTATACAGAGTCTTTAGATTGACTTAGGACGAAACAACTAGTCATCTTTGAAATTGTAAGATACAAAACTTGGTTCGTTTGTCATTGGATCCATTTTTTTTAATCAGTTTAAAATCGCCCAGCAACATTAGTGCTTTATAGATTAGTGTTAACTTGACAATCACACACATACAACAAGAACTAAGATCAGCCAATGGCCCCGTGTAACAATATGTATATTTCTGACTTAAAAGATAAAGTGATGTTTCAGGAACTCTTTTCGTCCGATGATGTTGTTAGGAGATTGTCCTGAGGTTTGTTGAGATGTTCTATAGCCAAGATTGAAGTGTACTGCTCCTGGAATTTTATACAGATCTGCGAAGAACTTTTTAGCTTTGTTTGCAAATAAATTCATAGATACTGTGCAGACAAAGTTCTCTGTGAGTTTGACTATTTCGCACAAACCATTGAGCGTTAACGGCAATACGTAATCTGAAGAGCTTGTAATCTTTTAATTTTACTTTTAACAGCAATACCCCATGCTGGGCAAACATAGGTTATTAAAGGTCTTATTAAAGATGTATACAGTACAGTACAGTGAGGAATTTCCGTTCAGAATAGGATACAGTTTCGAAAGCCTAGCATAAGCTAAGTTTAGTTTCATTTTAATGTGATGATTCCAAGTGAGACGACGATCCAGATTAACTCCTATATATTTAACTACTTCGTCAGATGGCTTCCATGGAACAGTTATGCCATCAAGAGTAATAGGTGGATGATCTATTGGACGACGTAAGGTGAAGATCATTGTTCTTGACAACGCTGATTGTAGACGAGAAGTAGTAAGAATATCTTCATGTCAGTTATTCTTGACAACGCTGATTGCAGACGAGAAGTTGTTGTAAGGATATCTTCATGTGAAGTATATATCGCAGTGTCGTCTGCATACATAGCGACATTGGCTAAAGATGGGCATGGCATATCATATGTATAGATATTGAAGAGAATAGGCTCTAAAATTGAACCTTGTGGAACACAAAATATGATAGGCTTAATTAGTGATTTATCATTTCCGATTCTGACACAGAATGTTCGATCTGAGAGAAAGCTTAGCACGACGTTGTATAGATAGTCAGGAAGACCAATTGCGTGCAACTTAAAGAGAAGGCCAGAATGCCACACTTTGTCAAATGCTTGTTTGAAGTCGAGAAATACTGCTGTTGTATGATGTTTAGCTTCAAACCCTCGGGCTATGGATTCAGTAACACGCAGAAGTAGGTGAATAGTAGAATGTTTTTTTCTGAGACCAAATTGCTGTGGAGGTAAAATTGAATTATCACTTAGAAATTTACACAGACGTTGTTGGGTCACCATTTTAAAAACTTTCGAGAGTGTGGGTAGTAAACTTATTGGACGACAGCTTGATGGAAGATTTGCAGGTTTCCCAGGCTTATGTAAAACATTGATTTCAGCATGTTTCCAGACTTCAGGGAAAAGTCCCAAACGGAGAAGACATTAAATATAGAGGTGAGAAAGGCAAGAGCAGAATGGTGAGTAGTAGAATGGTGTTTTCTGAAACCAAATTGCTGTGGAGGTAAAATTGAATGATCACGTAGAAATTTACACAGACGTTGTTGGATCAACATTTCAAAAACCTTCCTAGTCAAATGCTTCAAAGCTAAGATTGAAATTCAGTCATGTCCAGGTGATTTCTTGCTTTGCAGATTTTTAATTATAAAATGCAATTCACTGCGAGCAGTAAAGCTGATTGGCAAAGGAGCGGTGACATAAAACTTTAGTTCGTCATCTATTTTTGAGTTGTATTCGTCATTGATTACAGGATTCGGTGTAAAAGTATGTTCCAAAAGATCGTAAAAAATTTTACATTTATGGAAGACGACGTGGTGTATTTGAACTTTAACTTGAGTATATCACAAAAACTTATGATCAGATAGAAAAATTTTGGAAGTTAGAAGAATTTCAATTTAATGAAAGGACTCAGGAGGAGAAACAATGTGAACAATTGTTTTTAGAAACTACACATCGTGACGAAAGAGGAAAATATGTAGTTAATATGCCAGTCCGTGAGTGTTGTATCCCTCTAGGTCTTCAAGGTCTTATCGTCTTCTCGTCTTCTCGTCTTCAAGCTCTTCGTACATTTTATGCTATGGAAAACAAATTGCATAAGGATACTTCTGTATTTCTGCAATATAGTGAATTCATGGACAACTTTCTGAAGATGGATCATATAGAAAAAGTGAGCTGTTATTTTGAAAAAGGGGTCGTACCCTTTTGCGTCCGATAGCAAGGGGTCGCTTCATCAAAACAACCCTCGTGCGTCCGGTGAAATTTGACGTAAACAACCCTCGTCTTGAATCCGTTAATAAATAGTTCAGACCAACACATCGTAACATTTTCCACGCTTACAAATCTGAAACTGTGTTAGGGAAGTACAATTTTGGTTGATGGCACTTTTACCAGTTATTTACGGTGCTTGTCAAAAAAATGGATCCTTTCTGCCTTTAGTTTTTTCTTCTACCGAATAAACTCGAAGAGGCCTACAAGAATCTATTGCATCAACTTCTTTCAAAATGTAGTACCTTACTAAAGAAAACATTATCTCCTAAAATTGTACTGATGGACTTCGAAAAAGCCATTCACTCAGCCGTCTTTACAGTCTGGCCAAATACCCAAATAAGAGGATGTAGATTTCATCTGTGCCAATCTTGCATCCGTTGTCAATGCCAAGAAAAATGAAAAAAACGACATCTTGGTAGAAAAAATGGTTGATTATAGAACTGAAGCACTCAGCAGACTGATGAACAGTATCGTTTAAGTTCCTACCAACCACAAGAAAGTAAACTGGTAGCCAAAAGACAAAGAGCAGCTTCATTCTCCGCTTCAGATTTATTTAATATTGACAGTAATGCAAGGATTAAAATTTTTGGGGTGTGTAGCAGTTCGCGTCATTGCGGTGCACCCTGGGTAATGCTAAAGGGACTGCATGGTCCCAATGATTAATTTTACCTGTATTCCATGGAACGCATTTTGTTTATTGCTCTAGAGAGACCTGGGACGCAAACGGGTCGTTGGATATAAGGATCTATGGACGCAAAAGTCCTAGTTTAGTGGTTTCGGGACGCAAAAGTCCAGACCCCAGAAAAAGATGAACCTGAAGCTTTCTATTTACCCTGTAGTTAAACCAGATAGTATAACTACAAAGCTAAGAGTAGTTTTTAATGGTTCTACTAAAACATCGGGTATTTCTCTAAACCAAAATCTTATGACTGGTCCAGTTGTAGAACAAGACTTATATTCTATATTGCATTCCATTATATGTGTCAACAGGAGACATTGAGAAAATTATTAGAATGGTGCTTGTAGAACCAAACCAAAGAGACTTTATGAGAATATTTTGGTGTACGGTACTCCACCGCTTGAAGGGCGATGACGGGGGATATAACTGCTTTATTGGGTATAGTAATATAATACCTAGAGAAAATCAATGATCAATGTTGCAAATCTAACTTGGGGCCTACCCAGAGGTAGTAGAAAGAACAGTTTTCTGCAAGGACGGTGAACACAGAGGGAAGAACGCCAGGACTAATGTAAATAAGAAGTTAATCTCAAAAACAGTTATAACAATCCATGTATTCTTATGTAGAAATATAAAATCTAATGAACAGTTAATGTACATGTAAATGTCTAATCACCTTACTACAACTGTACAACTGTTATATCCATCTGAATATCTGAATCCCTATTGTGGAATAACAACCTTATAACCCAATTCCAAACAATAGTACAAAAGTATTTTAAGACACTCAAACTAATAAATCCTAAAATATCTATCTGCAAACATCAGCATGTACACTTCCTTGAATTTGGTTTAACGATGGACTGGTTTCACACTTCAATACCGAAGGAAAAAGGTCATGTTTGACAATAATAATTAAAAAATATCTATAATAACAATAGCTATATAGTAGTAGATATAATATGCAGGAGACTACTATACTAATAGTAGCTATTCAATCTAATAACAATAAGCAGTTAAGGTAAATTTTAACTTGAAACGTTGCAGAATTAATTATGGAATAAATCTATGAAGACCTATACTTCTTTAGAATATGAATGTAATTGAAGCAATCAAAATTCAATATGAAAGGTGCTATGTAATTACAGCCTTTAATATTCAAGAAACTTCTGTGATAATAGTGACTGATCAAACTTTCTAATAGTAACCAGTTAAGATAAGTTTTAGTTTGTAACAATGCAGAATTAGAAAATATAAAAAGGTATGAACCCATATATTCCTTTAGATTATAAATGCAGTTGAAACAATCAAAATTCAATATGAAATGCACTATGCAATTACCGTCTTGATATTCAAGAAACTTCTGTAATAATAGTAACTGATCAATCTTTATAATAATAACCAGTTAAGATAAGTTTTAGATGTAATAATACAGAATTAGAAATATAAAAGTGTGCAGGCCTATACTTCTTTAGGTTATAAATGCAATTGAAACAACCTAAGTCCAATATGAAATTTACTATGCAATTATAGCCTAAATATTCAAGAAACTTCTGTAATAATAGCAACTGATCAATCTTTATACTAATAACCAGTTAAGATAAGTTTTAGTTTGTAACTATACAGAATTAGAAATATAAAAGGTATATAACGTACTCCACTTGTACAGATAGAAAGAGAACCCTACAAATAGCACCTACGTAGATCTCTCGTTAAAAATAAGCATTGGGAAAAGAAGAGATTACTCAAGCGAGTAGCGTTTACTAAAGTACACAAATCAATGACCTGCGAGTAACATCTCACAAATAGCATCATGCGACGTTGTGTCCGCAGAATGGCATTACTCAAGCTATCCTACTAAAGCCAACAGTAGACAAATATTTACGATAAAGAACCACATGAATATAATGAATTTGAGTGTGAACTGCTAGTGTAAACCAGTCCTTCGTGTAACTTTAAATACTCATAAAACGCATAAAAATGCTTATATGATTTAAATGCCCCAAATAAATATCTCTTGGTGTCTTGGACACGAAGTCTACGTTACGCAAAACATACAGGAAGAAGCCCGATCACTATTCTAGTATCCGTAACTTCATGAGTACGTAACTTCATGTGCAGTATGACCTCCACTTGAACCATACGTACAGAATCGGCAGAATCCGTGAAGGCACATCTATAATCCAAGGGCACTACATACTACTATAACTTGCACTCAACAACTCCACGAGCTAGTCCCCCACATCCCACCAAGAAGCCTCGGGAACGCATCAAGCGCGACCATGCGGGAAAATACATAAACCTGAAGCCATACGTCACCGGAAGGAACAACTAAGTCCAAATTAGTACTAATAACAGAACACAATCGGAAATATAAAATCAACGGAAGTGACTGCTAGATAGATTGAGGCATTACCAAATACAAAATATCATTACAAATCCTTCCGCTTTTGTCCGAAAGGAAATCCCATAGATAATCCCCAGAACACTTGGAGTACTATTCCAATTTCAATATTTAAGGGTTCTCTTTCAAAAATTTTCCTATAATTTAGTCAACTTGGCTGATACACACTGGGTGTCAATATTAACATACACATTTAAAGATCAACAACCTTATCATAAATAGAATTAGTTGGCTACATCTAAATTGCTTAATTAGCATAATTATATAAATTAGCCCCTATTTCAAAATGAACCTTCATACCTATAATTAACTTTCACACAAAACACAACATAAAATTAACTATAGATCTGCCAAAATCAGTTAAGAAAACCCTCACTAAAAGGTACACCAATATTGAGTTAAAAAAAAACACAAGAGAGATACATTATATATAGGAATAATAAATCCGCCTATTGAATGCGGAAAGAAGTTTCGTTTAAATCCAAAAATGTTTATAAGGGCCAAGTTTTGAGTATGGAGTGTCTGTTTATGTTTCAGGGCCATACTAACACTTCACACATGAGTAAACATCTGTGTCCCACTACAATTATATGTAACTTGACACGTGTCCATTCAACATCGCAAGAATATCATGGCAAAATAGTTAATAGGAATAATTAATTTCCACAGTTCTTTTTTTTAATTTATGCCTCATTGGCAAAGTCCAAGATTAAGCAATTTTTTTTACAGAGTCCACTATTATTAAAACTGCTTTCCATAAACAGAATCAATAATTAGATATTGCAATTAATGCAATAGAGATAATGTCAAATTAATAAGGAACTGGCGCTAAGGTGAAAAATATATATATACGAACAAAGCTGCTGAAGATATCTTGACATAAACTTCACAAGGCTGCTAGAGATGTCTTGTTTATCTCCACACAACTCTAGAGATATCCTGTTTATCTCGAGATAGCCACTAGAGATGTCTTGATTTTTATCTCCACCCAACTCTAGAGATATCTTGTTTATCTCCAGATAGCTGCTAGAGATGTCTTGTTTATCTCTAGATACGAAGTCACAGGATGATGGAAGCAGAGCAGCCACAAGGAAGAATGGGCAACACCAAAAGAAGAGAGAAGCTTCCGGCCACACACAATGGCAAAAATCAAATCCGAGCGGCCTACTCGGTGATGGTCTCTGTACCATCCAAGCGGGCATGCAATGGTTCATGCCCGAACGGAAGAAACGAGGCTCCACCCTCCAACATCACTGAAACAGAATCCACCAGCGCACAGTATCTTGCATGATAAGAAGGGGGGCACACAGTGTGAGTTGCTGATCCCCGAATAATTCCAGTAAAGTCATTTTTATAGCACCAGACCTTTCGTTGGTTTAAGGTAAATTTTGTCGAAATTTGAACTTAGTCTCGCCATGAATACATTGCTCTTATTAGACTTTGCTTTTTTATCATAAATTTAACATCTTCTTTCTTTTCCATTACGGCTTAGTCCTCTCTTCTTATTAAATATATGCAGTATAGCCAATTCACATGGTTTACACAATCATAAATCTGTCTCTCAGACAATTTTTTTTTTTTAACAATGTTTTATTTAAGGGTTAGATTGGTTTCTTTTCCAGGATGTTATCCTCTAATTTATCATTTCTCCTTTTTACAAAAAATCTCTTTTTTTTTACATCAAACATTTACATTTAAATATATACACAAGGGCAGATCTATAGGGACGTTGTTGAATGCAGAGAGAAAAAAAAAATTCAAGAAGGCGTGTAGGTTTTCCAAAAAAATATTCCTGAAGGGAATAAGGATTCGCCAGCCAGGGAATACGATAAGTGAAAAAGTCAGGGTTTAACAAAGGCAAACTCAGCTCATACAACTAAGCCACATAACTTTAACTAAATAATCAATCATAGGTAAAGGGATCAACTCACACAAAGGACACAGACAACTTCCAAGACACCAAGAACATAATAAAAGCAAACAGCCAAATTCAAAGAAATAACTCTATGTCACTAAATTAATTTGCAGCACCATCATCAGCGTCAGTACCTGGAATAGAAGGATAAAACATTTTCATTTGAGTGGCATGGCTTCGCCGGATAGATTGGTCCCCACGATGCTGTAAGAGAAAGGTTAACCCATTATGCAACACCCTAATAATTTCATAGGGACCAAGAAAGTTTCTTAGTGAAGTGTTCACCCGCCTTACTGATGGGGTAATTCTTACACATCACCCAATCTCCAACCTTAAACAGGCATGGTCTCCTCCCTTTATTATAACGTAAGGCAGTGCAACGATGCGCCAACCGCAGATTACGGACAGCAGACTTCCAAGCTTGGGTTATTTGCTCCGGAGAGGAAGAATGCGGCAACAAATCAGAGATCTTCGAAAGATTACTCAACGGATTGTTGGGTTGAAGGGTGAATAGAAGAGAGAAGGGAGTCTGTCCATGGCTCTCATGTCTAGCCGTATTAAAGGGGAATTGCAACCATAGCAAATCCCTATCCCAGCGAGTATGATCATCATGATAGTAGGCGATTAGAGCATTTTTTAAGTTACGCATGATTCTCTCAGCATGGGAGGGGTTTGGATAGTAGGGGGTAGTAGTAATATGTTGGATCCCAAGAAGAAAACAAAAATTCTTAACGACCTTGGAGACAAACTGGGGAGCATTATCAGACACCAGAGACTGACAGACGCCAAAAACCTGAAATATAGATGAAAGAGCCTTCGTAACTTTTGTTCAGTTATGTTTGATACCTTGAGCTTCTGATAGAGTTTTTTATTATCATGGCTATCCTTAATAATCCTATAATATTTTATTCTTGTCTTCTTGCGGCTTTGGTAATATTTTTATTCAATGCTAATTTCCATCACTGCCGCCTAGTAATTATTTTTATTGTCAAAAACAATTGATCTTCAAATTCTTTTCTTTAGATGTCAAATTAACCTTTACTTCCAACTATATATTTATTATTTTTAGCAGTCATTAACTATAAATATATTTTATTATTACTGTTTTTACTGTTTATGATTGCTTCACAATATTTATCTCTTATTAATATAATCGCTCAATTGCTCGTAATCTTCGTCCAATGGGATTGTTTTTACTAATATTATTACGTAGCATTATTATTCAAATTATTCTTTCCTTCTTCGTCTTACATCATCGTCACTAGCATAATCCTTCTAGTGGATTTATAATCCTTTTTAGACTCAGTCAGCAGTGGCTATTCAGCTTTAATTACATTATTTCGCCCTCAGCGATACAAGGATTCGTCTTGAGTGATTTTTACAGTACAGAAGCAGACTTCTATATATTATTTCATCGCTAAATGGTGAAATTTTTCTTCTTGCTGCTGCTAGACTTCTACCAGGTTTATTGTAGCCTGTTTCAACTTCAGGATTATTCCTTTATGATATTCACGTCGAAAAGGATTCATTATAACATGTGAGTGTTTAAAGGTTTATATTACCTTGATTTATTAGTACGCAAGCAATTGAATGACATTGTTATTGCGCCTTGTGAATTGTGAATGTAAGCTTCACAAGATTATTTTTAAATTACAATCACAGCATACAGTTGCTGCTTCTATATGTTGTAACTAATATTCACATTAGTCTTCGACGCTATTAAAGTCGAATGGTCCTCCGGATTTGTTAATAAAGCTGTGTTAAAACCCAACAAGCAATTTATTTACGGCGGAATTGTTCATCGCTCCATACTAAAGCAAGACATCAGTCCAGCTTCATCGAGTGTCAGTGATTCTTCAAGAAAATTAGTGTCAGTGCTATTTCAAGGGTTTATTATTTATAATTTCCCTTTAACGTTCATTCCCTCGGGATATAATGTGCTTAAGCTTAATGTTAGCGCCTATTTGATTATTAACAGGAGATACAGTCCGCTGAGCACGTCACATCTTTTGATCCTATATCCGGGCCGGATGGAACCTCTTTGTAAACACACTTATTGTAAACCGACACTACATTTTCATTCCGCCCGGACTTATTGAATATAAGTTCATATTTATCAAGCTGTTGGTGCTCCAGGTATTGCTGTTTGACCACTATTTATAACAATATAATAGACAATTGAAGCACATTGTTCTTCTCCTGACTATTAAGGTGAGTTTGAGTGTAGTAAATAATACTACATCTTTCATATTCAAGCTACTTTTAGTCCTTCGCCTCTGTGTTTTTTACATGTGTGAGACCATTTTTACAACAGCTGATTTCAATGTAATCTTTTTAGGGTATCTGTATTTAACACGCTCGTACTCATCTTTGTAAAAAAGGGTTACACTTTTTCATGTGTTTTGTCCGATATGCGGGCAACAATTAACGTTAGACTTCAGCTCAGATTCCTAACTACATTCAAGTAGGGTTGTGATTTTCTTGGACAATTGATTGCGAATATCACAACATGGATAATCCTGAGGTCGTGTTAAAGTCCCTTAAAGCTAAGCGTACTCCCATTAAGGCGGAGATTACGCGTAAAGCTAATGATATCCTTAATTCAGTTATTGATGATGAAGGTTCTTACCAAGACTTCTTGATTTTTAAAATAAACTAGACCAGTTTGAAAATGACTATGATAAGGTCCAATCTGAAATAGATGAGCTAGCTTACTCTGAGCATGAAGAAGCTTACAGGTTAGAAGTCGAGGAAGTTATCAAGCGCGATACTCAATATTATAATAAACAGATTAGTTTTTTTCAAAAAGGCTACTGCCGACAAAGAAAGGGCTAAGGCTGAGCAAGAAAGGGCCGAGGCCAAAGCTAAAGTTCTTGCTAGTTTTGAACGGTTGAGGGTTCAACTTTTCAATATATTTTAAACCATACATGAATTTGAGATTCAGGATAAACTCTCTTACCGTAAAGCTTTGTTTCATCGTTCCGAACCTCAAAGTCTTATGGATAGATATAGGGATGAAAGTCCTAAATTCTTTGATGTTTCGGATCAGGAGGCTGAGCACCTAGAACAGCATATTCAAACTGAATATGCTGCAACTTTCTCATTTATTGAGTCACTCATTCTCGACAACAAGCTTTTGTATGAGCCTGAAGAGGCTCAATCTACTAGTCAGCGTTCATCGCTTGATTCTCATGCCCCTACTTTGCCTAAGCTCCCGGAGATAAGGTTGCCTCACTTTTCCGGTGATCCTAATAATTGGATTGAATTTAGGGATACTTTTACATCCCTCGTCATAAATCACAGTCACATTTCAGATATGGATAAATTCAAATATCTGAAATCGTGTTTATCATCCGAAGTGATGACTGTCATACAAAACATTCCTGTTTCGTCTGCTACTTTCGAAGTAGCTTGGAAAACCTTGGCAGAAAGGTTTGATAATGATCGTTTGATTGCAAATACGCACTTAGATCATCTATTCTCTGCACCCTCCATAGTAGGGTCTTCCGCAGAGTCACTTCAACGCTACTTGAACCATTTTATAAGCACCGTGCATGCTCTGCACGCTTTGAATACTGAGGTTCCCTTGTCTTACCTCATCATTTCCAGTATAATTGTGGATAAGCTCCCTGTGAGTTTAATCAAGGATTGGGAGTCCTCAATTAAACTTGGTAGGCTTCCTAAACTGGAAGAATTGTTTAGCTCTTTGGGGTCGAGAGTCAGAGTGTTGCAGATGGCGGAGGCAGCGCTGCGTAGTCAGTCTGCTAAATCTGCACCTACTTCTGCTCTCACTACCAAGGCTAAAGTCAAACCTCAGCCTACAAGAAACAATTGTATTTGTTGTCGTAATGCGCAACATCCTCTCTTTCGCTGTGACGCATTTAAAGCGATGAAATATTCGCAACGTGACCAGCTTTTGAAGAATCACAATTGTTGTCGTGTTTGCCTTGGGGCAAACAGCCATGAATCGAATTGCAATAATTATCGTTGCAATGTCTGCAACGAAAAACATAGTTATAATCAACATAATTATTATGCGCCTCATAATCCGCAGGCCGAGAATACGGTCAATGCAATGTCTTCTGAGGAATCACAGCAGAAATGTCTGCTTCCCACAGCCACCGTAAAAATTCTTAACAAGAATGGTCATCCTGTAGAGGCTTTAGCTCTTCTTGATTGCGGGTCTGATTGTAACCTAATCAGCAATAGGTTATTCAAGTATTTGAATTTGTCTCCCTTACCGCAGCGCACTACGCTGGCTGGTTTCATGGCCGCCAAGATAAAAACACTAAAGCAGACTTCTGTGTCCCTCAAATCTCAAGTCACGTCTTGGCATTATGATACTAAAGCTGTCGTGGTCCCAGAGATCTCCACGTCCAAGTTTCCGAAAAAATCAATTGATATACAGGGCTGGAATATTCCCTCTAATCTGCAATTAGCCGATTTCCATTTCAATGAACCTAAATATGCTGATTTGCTCTTAGGTGTTGAAATCTGCTCGCAGATTATAGTTCCTGGTCAGATATCTGCCCCCAACTATCCTACGATTCAGAATTCCCAGCTGGGCTGGTATTTATCTGGCAAATTGCCTCCTTCTCCTGCTCCTCAACGATGTCATGTGCATTCGACTCGTTGCAGAGAGCAACTTGATTCTAACAGGCTTCCCATAAACGAGCCTGCTAATTCCCAGGAAGCTTTTACTAATTATTCAGGCGTTCTGACTTCTGATGATAATACTAGCAATCAGCTTACCAAATCTCGGAAGTTAGGAAAGGTTTCCAATTGCGCTCCTTTCCCTGATGAGTCCTCCTGTGGGAGACATGTTTTAGATAGCACCCAGAGAGATTCTGATGGGAAGAGTATTGTTGAACTTCCCTTGCAGTCTGTCCCAGAACCTTTGGGCAGCAATAGAAATGAAGCATTAAAGAGGCTTCATTCTTTGGAGAGGCGACTAGCCTCTGATCCTTCTCTCTTAGCAGAATATTGTAAGGCTAGGTCTGAATGTACAGACATAGGACATTTGCTACCCGTTTTTGGGGATTCTAATTCTAATCACGAAAATATAACTCATTCTCCTGTGCCAAGGTCATCCAGCACTACCATCAAGCCAAGGGTAGTTTGTGATGAATCTGCCAAATCTTCTCCGGGCAAATCTCAACGTCATTCTCGCCGTGGATGTTACGGTGAAGCGTTTGATCCAGGTCCTGACAAGCTTGTGAGGTTAGTTACTGTTCATACCTCCGCAGGTTCTTTTCAGCGGCCAATTGTTAAATTGGCACCTCTACCTATTCATGACTCGGAAGACTAGATAGTTAGTCTTGCTTAGGTACTTAATGTACTCTTGTAGTTATTGTTGTTGTTTCATCAATATTTGTTTTTATATTTTCGTCGTTCTTGTCTTCTTTTCTCAAGGTCAAACATAACTTCGCATTCTAGTTAGATTATTCCACAAGAGGAATAATCGCGGGCAATATGTTCAATTATGTTTGATACCTTGAGCTTCTGATAGAGTTTTTTACTATCATGGCTATCCTTAATAATCCTATAATATTTTATTCTTGTCTTCTTGCGGCTTTGGTAATATTTTTATACAATGCTAATTTCCATCACTGCCGCCTAGTAATTATTTTTATTGTCAAAAACAATTGATCTTCAAATTATTTTCTTTAGATGTCAAATTAACCTTTATTTTCAACTATATATGTATTATTTTTAGCAGTCATTAACTATAAATATATATTATGAATTCTGTTTTTACTGTTTATGATTCCTGCACAATCTGTATCTCTTATTAATATAATCGCTCAATTGCTCGTAATCTTCGTCCAATAGCATTGCTTTTACTAATATTATTACGTAGCATTATTATTCAAATAATTCTTTCCTTCTTCGTCTTGCATCATCGTCACTAGCATAATCCTTCTAGTGGATTTATAATCCTTTTTAGACTCAGTCAGCAGTGGCTATTCAGTTTTAATTACATTGTTTTGTCCTCAGCGATACAAGTATTCGTCTTGAGTGATTTTTACTGTACAGAAGCAGACTTCTATATATTATTTCATCGCTAAATGGTGAAATTTTTCTTCTTACTGCTGCTAGACTTCTACCAGGTTTATTGTAGCCTGTTTCGACTTCAGGATTATTCTTTTATGATATTCACCTCGAAAAGGATTCATTATAACATGTGAGTGTTTAAAGGTTTATATTACCTTGATTTATTGAATTGAATGGCATTGAATGCCATTGTTATTGCGCCTTGTGAATTGTGAATATAAGCTTCACAAGATTAACTTTAAATTACAATCACAGCATACAGTTGCTGCTTCTATATGTTGTAACTAATATTCACATTAATCTTCGACGCTATTAAAGTCGAATGGTCCTCCGGATTTGTTAATAAAGCTGTGTTAAAACCCAACAAGCTCTTTATTTACGGCGGAATTGTTCATCGCTCCATTCTAAAGCAAGACATCAGTCCAGCTTCATCGAGTGTTAGTGATTCTTCAAGAAAATTAGTGTCAGTGCTATTTCAAGGGTTTATTATTTATAATTTCCCATGTATCGTTCATTCCCTCGGGATGTGATGTGCTTACGCTTAATTTTAGCGCCTGTATAATTATTACCAGGGAGATACAGTCCGCTGAACACGTCACAACTTTCTCAGTACGAGAATCCTTAATGGGAAAAGCCAGGTGAACTTGGAAAAGGCGTCTACCACCACAAGAATGAAAGAGTTGCCATTGGTCGATCTGGGCAGCTTTCCCAAAAAGTCAATGAAGAATCTTTCTAAAGGTCTTTGAGGGACCGAAGAAACTAACTCACCAATACGAGTATTCAGAGCAGGCTTGGACATGGCACAAAGATGGCAGGCCTTCACACGACGACGAATGTCCTGGAACATTCCTTCCCACCAAAGGCAAACTTTAATTTTCCCAAGAGTTTTACCGATACCCAGATGACCACCCACAGTTGACTCATGGAAATATCAAAAAACCATATCCTGAAGGATAGCAGTCAAAACAATACTCGGCCGACGTCGCTCACCTAAAAGAATTTCAAGGACATCACCAGATAAGCGATAATCACCCACCGAATCACCATCTTACATCTTGGAAATAATAGGCCCAAGAACAGGGTCCAAGACTTGGTATTTATAGATATCAGAAAAAGCTAATGGAACATTAGTAGTTAGAGGGGCAATGACATGCAAGAGAGAAGAAGAGAGCGCATGGACAGAATAAACAACCTCATCCTGATTACTCGGATAGCCTTCAAACATGCGGGAAAGTGAATCCGCCAAGACGTTCTCCGAACTCTTGATGTGCACACAAGAAAACTTGAAGGCGGATAAACGCACAGCTCAGCGTTCCAATCTACCAGTTTTGCGGGGAGACCCTAAATACCACGACAAGGCCTCATTATCACACTCGAGCGTAAAGTTGACGTGTTCCACATACATCTTAAATTTCTCTAAGGCAAACAACACTGCAAGAGCCTCCATCTCGTAGACAGAGAATGCTTGCTCTTGCTTAGAAAGGGACCTAGATGCGTAAGCAATGGGCTTACTTCCCTCAGGAAACTACTGCAACAAAACAGCCCCCAACTCTAATGAGGGTATAAGACTGAATATTCTTAGATACTTATCTAATGAAGAAGCCTCCGTCTTGACTATAAACGGCTTAGAAAAATCGGCCATAGCCAGAAAGGGAGGGTTTATTATAGCTAACGTCAGATCATCGAAGGCTTTCTGCTGGAGATCAGACCATGAAAAGGGGACAACTTTTCATCGCAGACGATTAAGAAGGGCTGCTCTGGAAGAAAAGTTGGGAATGAACTTAGAGAAAAAATTCAGCATACCAACGAAACGCGCGACCGCCTTGACATTGATAGGCCTCGGAAAATTCCGAATGGCTACCGTGCGTTCCGGATCTATGGAAACGCCTTGGGGAGAGATGATATGCCCAATAAATGACAACTGCGGTCTGGCAAACTGAACTTTGGACGGCTTGACCGTAAGACCGGCTTCCCGCAACCGTATGAAGACTTCCCGGAGGTGCTGGAAATGGGAATCAAAGTCCTTACTATAGACTACGAGTCATCAAGATAATGGTACACATACTCAAATTTGATGTCGGAAAAGACCTTGTCAAGGAGACGATTAAGGACCTGAGCGCCAGTCGCTAACCCGACAGGTAATCGACAAGAACTCGAAATGATTCCAGTCAGTGGAAAAGGCAGTGACTGGACGAGAAGACTCCTTTAAAGGAATCTGGTAGTAGGCGCTATTAAGATCTAAAGAAGAAAAGACACCGGCTCCAGCAAACCAATGGGCGGCCGAATGAATGTCCGGAAGTGGCATGGCTTCAATATGAATACGTTGGTTCAATACACTATAATCAATGACAGGGCGAAAGTCGTCCGTACCCTTTGGTACCCCGTGCTGGGATGACCCGGTGGCTGGGTGCACCGGTGACCAGGGCTCTGGGATGGCACAGAGTCGCCTCCTCTTAGGCTATCGGGCGGGTCCCGTAAGTTGCGAATGCGGGCCCCACACTGTGATGGTGTGGGATGAGGAGGAATAAGCGTTTACGTGAATACTCCTCCCCGGACAGTTAGGGGCGCCATGTGTCGTACTTCAGGGACATGGTGTTGGAGGGGATGTACCTTAGCCCTATCCTCGGTTCTCGAGGTAACAGGCGGGACCCCCTTTGTAGACTGAAGTACCAGTGAGGGTGATGCGTACTGGGGCATCTAGGATTCGGATGGGCGTGCTAAGCGATGTTATGGCGGGCAGGGGGCGCCGCCACTTAGCCTCTAGCCGTCAAAGGGTCATCTCCACCTACAAGTGGTGTCTCCCCGTTTTTGCAGACGGAGCGCTGGCCTAGTCGACTGTTGCTGAAACAGTAGTCGGGACGGTATTGAGCCGGTCTGGGTTCCCTTAGGGGTCGTTCTCTTCGGAGGCGCCCGACCGGGGCCCAGGTCTTACCGTGTTTGGTGTCGGATTCGACGTGGTAGTGGTTCCCGTACTCAGGGTACGAGGAGGGGGGTCGTCGTGTGTGCGTGACCGGTACCATAGTAGGGGGAGGCATAGTCCAACGATCCCTGCCATGACTGGTGTCGGTGGCGTTACTACGGCGATGCTCCCGACCTAGAGGGCGGGGAGGCCTAGGTGGTGCTGCTGGAGCCACCGAACGGTTCCTACCCTACCCAAAACGCCCATCCTTAATCTCCGTGTCACATGGGCTATGCGTGAATCGCGAGGCGGCCTCGACAGGTGGATATCCCTAACAGGGAATTTACTCTGAATCTCTCTCTCTCTCTCTCTCGTACCCTTTGGTACAAGGAAAATCGGACTAGAGTAAGTGGAAACTGACGGCCGAATTATGCCTTCCTCAAGCATCTCATTGATTTTTTGACGCATAACCTTTAATTTGGGAGGAGACATGCGGTACGGAGGCAAGCGTACAGGTGTGATCTTTAAGTTGGATCTCATATTCAATAACTGTCGTTTCACCTAAACGATCAGTTAAGACTTGCGGGTACTCATTAATTAAACTCTCAATCTGTTCTCTCTGATCCCCAGGCAAGTGGTCTCAATAAATAACAGGTTTCTCCTTTAAACGTGTAGAGTGAGACCATTCCAAAGAATTGGCTACCTTACCATCCCAATTACCCCTGGGGAAACAAATCTTAATCTTATGATCGGGAGCAAACCGGAAATACAAAAAACCCTGTTGTAAGTCCAGAATGAGTCCAGCAAACCTAGCAAAATCGACCCCAAAAATAACAGGACAGATCAGGGACGATAGCACCATAAATGATATTTTCCAAGAAAACATGAATTTTCAAGGAAAGGGTGATCACTCCCAACATCTGTAATGAGGACCCATCCGCCGATACAATAGGGCACTTAAATGGAGAGATATCGTTTTTTGAAATTCCAAAGGCTTGTAAGGTATCTAGATCAATACATGAGGCAACAGCCCCAGAATCAATAAGCGCAGTGAAGGGCATTTTGTTAAGCAAAACGTCCAACATAGGAAGAAATGTGGGTCTCCTAACTCTACAACCCATACTAGAAAATAACATGGAATCCCTCTCCCTGCATGATTTTCCCAACAAGCTAATGGGAAGGGGAACGTCTAGTCAAGAGTGGCTAGAATTACCCACAGGACCCCGCGGATCCAAGGGGGAATCCCTCCGCTGACTCGTCCTAGAAGTAGGGCGAGAAGGGCAATTTCTAATTAAGTGTCCTACTTCGTGGCATGCAAAGCAAGCTCGAGGGTCCGCACGGGAGGCTGACCTGGGCTCAACTGGGTGACCAGAACCTTCATGTAACAAAGGTCTAGAATCAGAACACGGAGCAGGTATATTCTCCCCAAACACTCTGTTAGGAAGACCACAACCTCGCATGGATGAAGACGGTACCGGTTGCCTAACAACATGGCTCAGAGCAGGCAGAGGTCTGCTATAGTAAGAGTCAACCCGCATGCTAGCAGAGTTAGGACGAGAACTGGCCTGAAAATAATTATTATTACAGGGTCCGAAACGCTGGCTACCAGAGCTAGGTATCTGCCTGCGTGAATCAGAACACTGAACTTCGGCCACTTGCCCGACAAGTTCAGATAACTGATCAAAGGTACATGGTTTGCGAGCGAAAGTGAGGCAGGACTTCACCTCCGGATGCAAACCCGAAATGACTACTTGAACAATTTGGGCCTCAGTGCCAGAAATTAGGAAAATTGCAGCATGCAAACGAATATCAGAAATGAATTCCGAAATGGGTTCTCCAGCCCTTTGCGGACGAAAATAGAATTGTACCAACAGATCACGTTTCAACCGAGAAGGAATGAATTCTGACAGAACTTGGGAATGAAAATCAGTTAATGTTTGCCCTAGACTAATAACACGTGCCAAAATATCAAGAATTCTACCGGAAACTACCTCCAGCAATAATTGGGGAACTACCTCATCTTTAATTCGAAAATATTTAGCTTGCTGAAGGAGATTTATCATGAATCTTAAGAAGTCCAAAACCTCAGACACCTGGGTAACTACAAACATGGATTGCCTATCGATAATCCTTTGTAACGGGTGTGGTATTCCAAGCGGGGCGAAGGCTGAATCCAATGCTAAAGGGACAACAGGCTGCGGCATCCGAGGAGCCGGAGAAGACAAGCAAACAGAATGTGAATTAAGATCCTGGATCACATTCACCGGAGGATTAGGCTGATCTAGAATATGCGTAGGCGAGGAGACAGGAGTAGTATCTATTAGATGAGGAATAACTTGAGACAGCTACCTGCTTCGTTTTAGGGTAGTGTAGTTGGGGTGTGTATTGTCCTTTGAAAAACAGACCCTCGCGACAAGTGCATTCCAGTGGCATCTGGCATCATTGTCGGACAGTGTGTCAGTTTACCGGTGTCGTTCCAGTATTGCGAATCGTAATAATTAGTTTCCCTTTTTTTCGTGTTATTGTTACAGTATTTATTGTTGTGTTAGTGTGGTCCTCCTGTTTCGTTTTCGGTGTTAAAACCCGTCGTTTAAAAATGTTTCAAAACATAGACATTTTTACCCTATTGCCATATGTATTAATATTTGTTTTGGTTGTTGTTATTCTGCAAACGGGTGATGGGACAAAAGGGAAAGCTTTGCAGTCGGACGGAAGAGAAATTATAATAAATGTTCACAAGTTCTTTACCGAGGAATTTAATGCGTTAAGAGATGGAAAACCTACAATATCAGTTGCTGACGTCATGAAGAGAACTACAACTGCGACTGGAATATCCCGCGCAAGTGTATATAGAATTTTAAATCAAAAGAAAGATGCAGAAAGCAGAAGAACCAAAATTAGAAACCCTGGCAAGAAAAGGCCTAACACCACTCCAAGAAAAACCAAAATAGATTCATTTACAGCAGCTGCCATTAAAAGAACAATTTATTCTTTATATAAAACAAGTGTCGTTCCCAGTTTACCCGACATACACAAAGCGCTACGGGAGGCTAAATTACTTGAGGGCAGCATATGGGTTGTACGACAGGTATTGAAATCTCTAAATTTTCGTTACACTAAAAACATTCAAGGAAAAAAATTTAATGGAAAAACCTGATATTGTTGCCAAGAGATTTTATTTCTTACGGAGAATTCGAGAATTGAGGGAAAGTGGCCGACCTGTCATTTATATGGACGAAACTTGGCTGAACGTGAACCATACTACAGCAAAGTTGTGGTTACAACAGAAATCCGACAGCGAAGTTGATTCACCTCTGAACGTGCCCATAGGTAAAGGACAAAGGTTTATCATCGTACATGCAGGCTGTTCTGAGGGATTTATTGCAAATGCCCTCTTGTGTTTCCAATCTAAATCAACGAAGGACTACCATGAGGAGATGGACGCTTCTGTTTTAAAAAATTGGTTTGTAAATAAGCTTCTACCAAATATTCCCCAACACAGCGTCATAGTAATGGACAACGCGTCTTATCATTCCGTGGAACTAAATAAGGCTCCCATATCATCGACTCTAAAAGGAGACATGCAGAAATGGTTACGGGAAAATAATATTGATTATGTCACACGGGCTACGAAAATAGTGCTATATGACATAATCAAATTGATGAAAGATAGATTTAGGAAATATGAAATCGATACAATCGCGGAGTTAGAAGGGCATACCGTAATTCGTCTTCCACCGTATCATTGTAACTTCAACTTTGGGCCCAAGTAAAGAACGATGTCGCAAAACACAATTTGACATTCAAGTCTAGTGATGTAAAAAGTTTGTTTGAAAATTCTTTGTTGAGAGTGACGCCAGAAAATTGGAAAATGGCGTGTGAACAAGTAAAACAGGAGGAACAATTTTATTGGGAAAAAGACGGTTTAATGGACGAAGTAATTGATCAATTTGTTATCGACCTACAAGAAACGGATAGCGAAAATGAAGGATGTGAAGAGGCCGCCGCTGATTCTCTTCTGGACATGGACGGCATTACACCAATGCCATCGACCCTGTAAGCCAGCCCCTGTGCGAGAGAGAGGGTGAGTACATGCTGCTGTCTGTCAAAAATTTTGTCTCAAGTTATTCCTCACATAGTATAGTTCTGCAACCTCGGTTTCCGAGACCGACAATAGGCCAAGAACCCTCTGTTGGAAATCCTCCAACACTGAAACATGCTCCAGTGAATTCGGCATCTCCAAGAGTCCAGAAAGGCGGTTCTTTCTGCACGTGCCACAGCCTATGGCGTAACCGTCTTTTTTGTTTGGCCGAAGCTTCAGGGACCAAGAATAGCTCACTACCTGTGTTAACCAATTCAGAAATCTTTTGTTGAAGGGAGGACATTTCAATCACTAACTCCTGAGCAGACAATGGCCGCGCATAATTAGGTTTAATCGTGGCAATATCTTTAACCAAAGAAAGCAAGGTACGGACGTCCAAGTCCTCCGTGACCGACACACCTCTGGAACGGATTTCACATACCAGTTTATCTTTACGCAACAGATCAAAGGAGAGAGTATTGTAACACATACTGCCTAGCAAGGAAGCAAGAAAAACTGAATTTTACTAAGAAAATTATTAACACGGCCTAGCAAATATACTGAATGACTGATGCGACTAGATGGCGCATCCCTCCACCGACTACACAGAAGAAAAAGGGATACCTGCAACCATCTGCACCGCTTGAAGGGCGATGACGGGGGATATAACTGCTTTATTGGTTATAGTAATATAATACCTAGAGAAAATCAATTATAAATGTTACAAATCTAACTTGGGGCCTACCCAGAGGTAGTAGAAAGAACAGTTTTCTGAAAGGACGGTGAACACAGAGGGAAGAACGCCAGGACTAATGTAAATAAGAAGTTAATCTCAAAAACAGTTATAACAATCCATGTATTCTTATGTAGAAATATAAAATCTAATGAACAGTTAATGTACATGTAAATGTCTAATCACCTTACTACAACTGTACAACTGTTATATCCATCTGAATATCTGAATCCCTATTGTGGAATAACAACAACCTTATAACCCAATTCCAAACAATAGTACAAAAGTCTTTTAAGACACTCAAACTAATAAATCCTAAAATATCTATCTGCAAACATCAGCATGTACATTTCCTTGAATTTGGTTTAACGATGGACTGGTTTCACACATCAACACCGAAGGCAAAACGTCATGTTTGACAATAATAATTTAAAAAGATCTATAATAACAATAGCTATATAGTAGTAGATATAATATGCAGGAGACTACTATACTAATAGTAGCTATTCAATCTAATAACAATAACCAGTTAAGGTAAATTTTAACTTGAAACATTGCAGAATTAATTATGGAAGAAATCTATGAAGGCCTATACTTCTTTAGAATATGAATGCAATTGAAGCAATCAAAATTCAATATGAAAGGTGCTATGTAATTACAGCCTTTAATATTCAAGAAACTTCTGTGATAATAGTGACTGATCAAACTTTCTAATAGTAACCAGTTAAGATAAGTTTTAGTTTGTAACAATGCAGAATTAGAAAATATAAAAAGGTATGAACCCATATATTCCTTTAGATTATAAATGCAGTTGAAACAATCAAAATTCAATATGAAATGCACTATGCAATTACCGTCTTGATATTCAAGAAACTTCTGTAATAATAGTAACTGATCAATCTTTATAATAATAACCAGTTAAGAGAAGTTTTAGTTTGTAATAATACAGAATTAGAAATATAAAGGTGAGCAGACCTATACTTCTTTAGGTTATAAATGCAATTGAAAGAATCAAAATCCAATATGAAATTTACTATGCAATTATACTCTTAATATTCAAAAAACTTCTGTAATAATAGCAACTGATCAATCTTTATAGTAATAACCGGTTAAGATAAGTTTTAGGTTGTATTAATACAGAATTAGAAATATAAAAGTGTGCAGGCCTATACTTATTTAGGTTATAAATGCAATTGAAACAACCTAAATCCAATATGAAATTTACTATGCAATTATAGCCTTAATATTCAAGAAACTTCTGTAATAATAGCAACTGATCAATCTTTATAGTAATAACCAGTTAAGATAAGTTTCAGTTTGTAATAATACAGAATTAGACATATAAAAGTGTGCAGGCCTATACTTCTTTAGGTTATAAATGCAATTGAAACAACCTAAGTCCAATATGAAATTTACTATGCAATTATAGCCTAAATATTCAAGAAACTTCTGTAATAATAGCAACTGATCAATCTTTATACTAATAACCAGATAAGATAAGTTTTAGTTTGTAACTATACAGAATTAGAAATATAAAAGGTATATAACGTACTCCACTTGTACTGATAGAAAGAGAACCCTACAAATAGCACCTACGTAGATCTCTCGTTAAAAATAAGCATTGGGAAAAGAAGAGATTACTCAAGCGAGTAGCGTTTACTAAAGTACACAAATCAATGACCTGCGAGTAACATCTCACAAATAGCATCATGCGACTTTGTGTCCGCAGAATGGCATTACTCAAGCTAGCCTACTAAAGAAAACAGTAGACAAATATTTACGATAATGAACAACATGAATATAATGAATTTGAGTGTGAACTGCTAGTGTAAACCAGTCCTTCGTGTAACTTTAAATACTCATAAAACGCATAAAAATGCTTATATGATTTAAATGCCCCAAATAAATATCTCTTGGTGTCTTGGGCACGAAGTCTACGTTACGCAAAACATACAGGAAGAAGCCCGATCACTATTCTAGTATCCGTAACTTCATGAGTACGTAACTTCATGTGCAATATGACCTCCACTTGAACCATACGTACAGAATCGGCATAATTACTGACAATGATTAAATTCAAAGGGATTTCCTACCAAAGCATGACTTTAATAATGATGCAAACCATTACATTTTTCACTTACCGAACAATTCCCGGCGAATCCGTGAAGGCACATCTATAATCCAAGGGCACTGCATACTACTATAACTTGCACTCAACAACTCCACGAGCTAGTCCCCCACATCCCACCAAGAAGCCTCGGGAACGCATCATGCGCGACCATGCGGGAAAATACATAAGCCTGAAGCCATACGTCACTGGAAGGAACAACTAAGTCCAAATTAGTACTAATAACAGAACACAATCGGAAATATAAAATCAACGGAAGTGACTACTAGATAGATTGAGGCATTACCAAATACAAAATATCATTACAGTACTGATAGAGATAAGTCATTTCACATTTTCGTTTGAAAACCGTGACTTTTTGCTTCACACCTTCATCTTATCTTTCTACAAGAACATTACAACAAGTGGCTCTTGAAGAAGTACGTGATTTTCCTCAGGTAGCTAAAGCCATATAAGAAGATTTCTATGTTGATCATTTCATGTCAGGAACATCCTGTATAAGCGATTCTATCATTTCACGTCATAAAATTTATAATATACTTGCTGCTGGAAGTTTGAATATAACACAATGGTGCACAAACTCAGAATAATTAATACTACTTACTATATCGGAGCAGCAACGTTCAACTTACACGCTTCTCAAATTACAAGAAGATGAGTGGCCTAAAATTGCAGCAGTGTCTCCTATTC
The DNA here is from genome assembly GCA_964059195.1 of Ectobius pallidus. Taxonomy (NCBI): domain Eukaryota; kingdom Metazoa; phylum Arthropoda; class Insecta; order Blattodea; family Ectobiidae; genus Ectobius; species Ectobius pallidus. The sequence continues at coordinate 148,809,114 of CAXKWD010000004.1, forward strand.
AGTTACCAGATTCTATTCCTATTACTAAAACATTGTTAGTAACTTCCAATTCATTTCATACTCTTCACAAATACTCTATATTCTTTAAATTGCTAAGAGTGATAGTGTGGCGTTTCAAATTTCTACGTAGCAAAAAAACGAACTGTAAAAAGTTCTACAATATTGCCAGAAGATATTGATTCTGCACATGTTTATATCAAAAGACAAGAATACTTAAACACTTTACAAACAAGACATTTAGTCAAAGGACAATTAGTGGTGAAATCAACTTCGTATACTTCCTGTAAACTAATGGCCACCCAGTATGTTAAATACTGTCATCAGAATATTTAAGGTTGATTTTAGTTTAGTTATTCCAATGTTTATTTCCTTACCATCAAGCTCTCTTGATTTGTGTTTTGTGTCTTACGATGAGTGCGCAGTGAGCTTGGTACTTTATGGGAGGGGATAGCACGGCAGCCATTACTGAAATGCCCCGAGAACATAAGTTTAGTTTATGTGTCGTATGCTGTTGTGTCAACATAGTTTGGTTTTTTCTATTTAAGCTGTGTCTTCAACATCGAGTTCTTGCTTTGTACTGCAAGTTAGTGAAGATCACATTGATTACTGTCTACTACAAACATTGGAAAAGCTGAATCATATCACCAGTACTGATATATTGTACTACTGTACTTAGTGAAATGGTGCAATTTATTCAATAAAGTTATGTATTATATGTTGTGTCTACTACCACGAGTTTTGCTTTATACATCGTGTAACACACAAATTGGAGGTCCCACGCCGCATTCCCAACATTTATTGGTGGTAACCACCGAGACATTACTTTCGGCAAATAAAACACTTTGAACAATGTTTATATTCTGCTTCTTAAGCTTTAACCAAATCTGATGTTCCGGAAGTTTGTCCTGAGAGAGTTTTTTTATGTAAAACTACAGACATGGGACTCTCGAATTTAGTCCACAAATGGCATTCATCTGGATCGGCAGTGAACCAGCAATCTTGGGAACAGAAAGCCATTTTGTTACTGTTCCAGCCAGACCGACCGGGTGCTGAAAATTAAAGGTGTTTAATGGAGACATATATATCCGTTAATGGAGTAGTTGTTTCCAAAAAAATTATCTTTCTGTTGTAATAACCTACTATCATTGCAGCTTTTATAAAAAGAAAAACTTAAGTCTTAAAACTCAGGACTTCGCAAGTCTAACTTTCGACTCCCTTCTCTCAATAATTCCATTGCTAATGGCTGGCGACAACTTCATTCTCACTAATGCTGTCACATTGAACAATGCTTCACAATCCTCTAACGTTTCTAAAACACATTTTAACGGAAACAGTGAAGATGATACAATGTATCACATGCTGTATGCTTGTGCGAAACATTGATATGCGCGAATTATATTGCATGAAGCCGCAAATGCCGCAGACGAAAGATGGGCATCTGAATTTCAATTCGGGACTCTACGCAACACTTTTCCTGTACTAAAATCTTTTGCTAGAATAGCACTGCTTCAAAAAGCCCAAATTTAAATCCAGTATTATCGGCAGACAGTCACATAGGCGGGGGCAATCCACCACTGCCACCCAATCTGAGTGAGGTCTTGCAGGGCGTTCTCTCACTCGTAGGCAAATGCTGGATTGGTACCATCCCCTGAAAAACATCTAACAACAAACAATGCACTATCATTGCACAGATTAACAACGCAGACAACACTTTTACTACACTTGTAACAGCAATGCAGAAACCAAGCTTAAAAGAATCATCACTACAAGGAATACACACGTCATCTACACACCAACCCAGCTGGATGCAGAGTAAGGAAGGGCTTAGCAATAGGAAGTTAGGGACTTCTCCTTGGATCCAGATTTTGGCAGTCTGGACGTATGGCTTAATTGGTTAGCACTCCTGGGGTAAATGAGGGCACTGAACACAGTCTCCAATATAAAAATGTTATACTTCTTTTTGATCCTGAAACAACTATGGAGGACTCAAGATTTTTACGGGAACTATGATGTGAAAACGTTAAATTACTAGTGATCTAGGTAAAGGAACTGTATTGAAACTATTAGAGGAGCATGTTATTTATAAATAATCATATCTTGTAAATAATCATTCATACTATATAATCGTCGCACATATAAGCTGAAGTTCTTAACATTGTAGGAGCCGATTATCTTACTGCCTAGAATACACTCAATAATGAATACAGCTGTTTCCACATGTCCATGTACAAACTAACACAGAACTTAATTAATGATGTGGGTTTGTCATTGGGTGCTGCTCTTGTCGTTCTCATTACGTCTCAAGTTGCTCCGATATCACAACAATTTTCACAGCCTGACACTGATTTATTCCTCCTTGTCAGCAACAAATCTCTATGAGATAGGTTCATCGTCACTCACACCCAAAAATTTCAACTACCACAGCAAACTAAAATAATACGAAGACTCACTTCTGTTAGAAATTTCATCTTTACATCTAGTAAGTATTAATCTTTCAAGGGAAAATCCATCGTTGCCTCCTCAGAATGTAATTTCATTTTGTAATTTTCTTTTGTAATTTAATGTTTTATAGCACTCTAGTTTATAAATTATAACTATGTTTAGTTCTTGGTATTTAAGTATTAAGTATTAATTAATTATCTGTTATATTATGTATTTGTGTTATGTAATAGTAATGTAGTTTTTTTTTTACTGGTGGAGCGGAAGAGAAGGCCAAATGGATTTAGCTCTGCCACAATAAATAAACAGAATAATAATAATAAGAATGTATCGCACAGTGCTCATAAATATTGATAATCACAATTATTATATTAAACTATAGCCCTCTTAAGCCTCGGCAATTCGCAGCCCGCTCATGGGAATTGGCGAATTGACTCATTAGCAACATTCTTCCGATAGAGGCGATTGCAGTCGACCCGTGTTGTTATTGTTATATTGAGAGCGTGAGCGGAAATAGTTTTGTTTTGATTTGTGACAGTTTGTATTCCTTGAAGTTATGAAAAATAATGTTTGTGGCCAAAACGTTGTGCACTAGCGAAGGTAAGTTTTTCTCCCCTTGACATTATTTCTTATTTTATGCTCTGAGTTGACGTGGATTAAAACATGAATGGTAATCTCGTCCGATGTCTTTTTCGATCACAATGAGCATAAGTCTAATCTGATTTTTTCAGTTGGTCTATTGTTGCGCATCATTCTGCAAAAATATGAAAGGGAGAACGCACCACCTACAACGTACAAATATTCCTAAACCTAGATTACATACGATTACATGCAATACAATATAAAGGGAATGAAAATAAAGGGAAATAGCCATCACGAAGCTAGTTTTATATTTAAGTAGATGAGTATCTGTTAAGTTGATTTTATGGTGTGTCTAGTGCAAATTTATCCTGATGTACATGGAACTATATCAGTTATCATTCTGTAAAGGTAAATTTCCAATTTTTCTTTTTGTGACATTCTTAAGAATTATATTTAGTTGGATTACGTTTCTATGTTGTAAAATTATATTAAAATGTGAAAAAGGCATAATAGGACATTTAACTAATAAGGCATTTTCTAAGCTAACTAGACATAAATTACAAACATATTTTAACATAAAACAAATAATACATAAAACAACAAATGCAGCTTTACAAAGTCAGAAAAAAGTTCGATTCATTGATCAATTTGCAAAGGTTTAAGGTACAGGTTGTCAGCTAAAATGTGTTTTATTAGGCGAGTCGGATTTTTAAGTTATTGTTAGTATTTTGTGTAAAAGTTGCTTGCTAATGCCGCAGAATGGAATGTATGCTTACCCGTCGTCATTTCATTTCAATAACTTAAGTGCCAGGAATAATTACCAAACGATTACTTTTAAACCCTTCAATATATAAAGGTCGAACTTAATTTATAATAAAATTAAAATATTTTTCTAAAACTTTACCACTTGAAGTTTTCTCGGGCTAGGAAAAGAAATAAAATTTTCTCATAGTGAAATTTGCTTCACCCTACATGAATTTTGTGTAACTGGTGATATTTATGAAGTGAAATAAAAACATTTTGTTGACACTTTCCTAAGGCTAAATTTCAACCATCAGCAGGGTTGTTCTATGCGGATTATTTCTGCACAGATTTAACAGTAATCCGAGTTAGTAAATTGTAACGAGTTTAATCATAAGATGTTTAAGGTGCGAGCGTGTCTATAGCCTTTCCTCAGGATGTGTACGCGTCGAACGTCCGGCCTATCGATGAGTTGTGGAGACTCCTTCAATTTTCCTGTTTAACAAGCGGGGAGGCGAATTACCGAGGCTTTAAGAGCATACTAGCGAGCTATGTTTTAAAAATCATTTAAACAAAATCAACTGCCTCAAGCTGTAAGTGTACTAAGTGTACTAAGTTTAGAAGATGTTTAGCTGGAGCGCTAAGTGTAGGTTCTCTTCTCGGGGAGGAAAATATGAAAGTGATATTGAATTTCTTTTTCATTGTCTGTATGGTTGTATGGTAAGATGAGAATGGGAAATAAAACATTCCGTAAAAACAGTATAATTCTACGTTACTGGAATTTCTGTTTCATCTTATTTCAACCCCTACCATGCATGGTGTGCAGAAGCAATGGGGTGCAAGTCGTTCTTCTTACTTCAAACTCTACATACCTATAAGTTAGGCCTTTAAGGACCTGAGTTTGTAAATCGAAAGTCCTTCATAAGTTAATTTGGAATTTCAAAATACAAATCCCCGAGCGTTGCCTGGCCTTTAAGCTAGTTTAAAATATAATTCTTGCATTGTCTACGAAAAAAGCATTCTTATTTTTTTATAGGCTATCATAATTATTACGTAAGGGTATACGAATGTAGGGGGAACATTATGAATAATATTCTCCAACATACCGTCGTTCAAGAAAAGATTGTTCTGTAGTTCACAGAATGTCGTGTGAAATTTGAAAATATATCTCATAGTGGAGAAATGTTCTTTATCGCCTGAAATTTAAATATAGGACTAAAAGATTAATAGTAATACCTTTAGCGCTAAGCAGTAGTGAAATATTGTTTCCTAATAGGCTATTAGTACCTTTAGTTCAACACTGTTACGCTGAAAACATGTAGGGTCATTTATTGCAATGTTCTATACATGAAACTGTATGTTTGCACATGAAAGGGTAAATTTAACGTAACACGAACAAACATACAAGTTTGCTTACTGAGAATAAATAGAGTGCTACATCGTCATACGGGACCGAGAGAAGAGGATGCTTGGTTAATGAAGTGTGGAATCGGCTTGGCGCTGATTTGAGCCATAAGCGCCATGTAATTCCATCTCTCATAGGGGGTTTCATTCCCACCAAGCCGATTTCACTTCATTAAATATAAACGTGTTTTCACCCCACTTTACTTGTTCCATATAACCTGCAGTTCAGCATTCAACTGGTACTTTAAATATTTCTGTTGGTACATAATATCTTCAATTGCGCGAAACCACCATTAGCTCCATTATATTTAATTATTTTCACTGCTACTGACGTATAAATTAACCACTTAAAAATATTATAAAACAGAGTTATAAGATTAGCAGGGTAATGTTAAATGTAAAAGATGATGATTATTATCGTTATGTTAAGATTGGCATGTGTAGAAATACCTATTCACATAGATTTTCTTTTATTTTACAATCAAGCCTAGTGCCCACTTTTGATTTCACTTTTTGATTACTTGTATTAATATTACTATTCAGATATTATTAATCAATATTGAAAAGTTAAAGAATATTATTAAACTTTTACTGACTCGAGGGTATAACAACAAATCATGTTTTAAATGTTAAAACTCATGAGTAATGTGAGATGCATAACATGTTGTGAAAGAAAGTTCTGCGAATTTAAGTATTCTTCCATTTAAAATACTATAATTAGCCTACTTACACAGATGGGTGATCGTATTGTACAAGGCAAGTTCTAACACAATAATAATACCTTAAAACTATAGCAGGCACTCTTCGAAGTCCTTATGAGTAGTAATACTTGAGGTATGTTCCCGAAAATGGCCGCCATCGACGCCGCGACGTCATTATAGTCCATTCAAACAAGTGAGATAAGCCCTTTCGCTCTGTGCTATTCCCGACTCATCCAGACGCCCCGTTTAAGAGTAAGGACCCTAGGCAAAAAAGACGCCGCCCCCGTCGCGTATTTAGGTCATTTGATCCATGGGTGTCCTGTGACGTCACGGGAGTCGATTCAAACAAGAGAGATCCGCCCATTCGCAACGTGCTATCCCCTACCCATCCAGACGCTTCGTTTGCGAGTTAGGCCCTAGAACCATTGTTCCCGTTACGCAACAGGAACAGGTCCTATCGTTGTGCCTTTTATACCAGGGTACGTGTGTGACTTCATGGGAGTCGTTTCGAACAATGTAGTTACGTCCTTTCGCACTATGTTATCCATATTCATCCCAAAGGGTGTAATTAGGCCCTTTGAACCAAGGAGAGGTTATAGACGTCATGGTAGTCGATTCGAAAAATTGAGTTACGCCATTTAACACTATACTATCCCTGATTCATCCCAAAGGCTGTAATTAAGCCCTTTTGTCCAACGTTACGTTATGGACGTCATGGTACTCGTTTCGAACAATTGAGTTACGCCTATTAACACTATGTTATCCCCGATTCATCCCACGGCTGTAATTAGGCCCTTTGGACCAAGGAGAGGTTATGGACGTCATGATAATCGATTGGAACCATTGAGTTACGCCTTTTACCACTATGCTATCCCCCATTCTTCCTGACAGCTGTAACTAGGCCCTTTGGATAAGGAGACGTTATGGACGTCACGGTAGTAGTTTCGAACAATGCAGTTACGTCATTTCGCACTATGTTATCCATAATCATCCCAAAGGGTGTAATTAGGCCCTTTGGACCAAGGAGAGGTTATAGACGTCATGGTAGTCGATTCGAAAAATTGAGTTACGCCATTTAACACGATGCTATCCCCAATTCATCCCGACGGCTGTCATTAGGCCCTTTGGACTAAGGAGAGGTTTTGGACGTCATGGTAGTCGTTTCGAACAATTGAGTTACTCCTTTTAACACTATGTTATCCCCGATTCATCCCACGGCTGTAATTAGGCCCTTTGGACCAAGGAGAGGTTATGGACGTCATGATAATCGATTCGAACAATTGAGTTACGCCTTTTACCACTATGCTGTCCCCCATTCAACCTGACAGCTGTAACAAGGCCTTTGGATGAAGGAGACGTTATGGACGTCATGGTAGTCGTTTCGAAGAATCTAGTAATGCCCTTTCGCACTATGTTATCCATATTCATCCCAAACGCTGTAATTAGGCCCTACGGACCGAGGAACCTTTTTGACGTCATGGGAGTCGTTTCGAACAATGTAGTTATGCCCTTTCGCACTATGCTACGTACAACATGCCTGTAGAGCGCATTCCCTAACAATGTTTTGTTATTATAAGATAAATAAGTTTATACTTACATAACCTTTTATTTTTCATCTTCTATACAGCATCTATACTCCTTCCACATGAACAGTGTTATTATTAACTATGTGTAAATGACTGTGTGTAAGGATTTGGAAAACGGTTAGGGTTAAATTTCATTTCAGACCGTCACAACCTTTTATTGTGTATCATAAGATTGTCACGTTCCTGTGAAATAATGTGTATAAACAAAGGGCTTCACAGTAGTAGTGCTGCATGGTTTATTTCAACATACTGGATTTACAAACATGATGACAGAATGGAATTTCATCACAAGGAAGTGATTGAAACACACACACATCCGCGTCAGTATTTGTAATGTGTAATCAATACGACATGTATAAAAGAGAATAGTTTTTTTAACATGTGATCTCATAGAATCTCTATATTTCCTAAGTGTCTATAGCTCTACGTGTGATTGAAAGTGATAGTGATTCAACTGCTTCTCCGTCCAGAAAAACCATGAGCATCAGAGGTATGATTTATTTAACTTATTTAACTTCAGGTTTGTTTAAAAACACGTAATGAATATTGTCTATGATCCATGACTTTAAACTTAAAACAATTTGTTGTGCACATTTTGCTTCAGGAAAAGTATGAAATTTACAGACAGTAATACATTTAGGTAGAATATTTAAATTTGGACATTTGAAATAAAATAGATCGTAGACCTCAACAGACGGAATAATGTTTTGTAGAAATTGTTTCTTCTGAGAACCTTTCACAAATACATGATCACAATTGTTGAAAATGTTTCTTACAATACTTTCCACGTGACCATAATATACAAATCCATGATCGTATTTTAATCAATAATGAAAATGTTCAAAGTAATGTTCTGTCATCTCGTTTACAACACGGTCTTCAGGGCTGTTGAATAATAGATGTACACTGTTTTCACCTTTCAAATCACAAGAAAAAATTCTTTTACAGAAAATTGACCTGTTGATTGTTCGACAGAACCCTGTACGTCTGCAACTCGGCCACCCCTACGATCAAAAGAAAACAATATATCACTAACATAATTCATACGGTTTTGTCAGTATAAAGTACATAAAACATAACCTTTTGTTATTTTTCTTTAACATCTAAAGTAATATTCATAAAACACTACTAGTTGTGAGATTGAAACACGCCTTGCCCCATAAGTAGCGTTATTGAATTTCTCAATTATAGATACCATCTGAAAAGAAAAAAAGGTATTTAATATAACATTTTTATACACTATGTCAACACTAAACTCAAGCTGATGATGACTAACAACTAAGTAACAAAATAGTAAAACAGCGAAACTGATAGAAATAGGAAAACAAACAAACATGACGTTACTTACTTCGATAGTTGTAGTAGAAAAGTGAAAGACTATGTTAGAAGAACAGATACTGATGCTGCCGACAAGTATGTAGTCCACAGTATTCACAGAACGAACGATGAAACAGTGTTTAATGTTGGGGGACAGTAAAGCGATATTAAGTAACCGGTTCCCCCTCTTAGAACTTACATTAGTTTCTTGTATGAAATAGATAGACTTAGATGCAGGAATGGGATTTCCTAGGATAGCGTCATAACATATTTTCTCTAACCATTTCATCATACACTATAAATAGATTTAACCCTCTTTCTCTTCAGAATAACAATATAACTCATACTTACATGGTGCTTAATGTATACCACAATATGCTGACAGTGTTCACGGAGAGAAGGTTTGTAAATAATCCGACCACAAAAAACTATTCATTATATTATAAGATATGAGGAAGGTCGACAAATGGTGAAACTATGTTATATTCTCCTCTCATAGCCTACAGCTATCTATAAATATAATAGTGAAAGTACTTGCTAACTTCAAGTGATCTTCGAAACCCATGTAGATCAACATGTACCAAATTTCTTTGAAAATATCAACATGTATACTTAAGTCGCTATGAAAACTAAATGATTTATACAAGTCATGGTTGAAAACTGACAAAGCATGCCTTTTCATACTGTATAAAACACAACTTGTGATTAAAAACTATAATATTATTACTAACATGTACCAAATTAATTTATAAGTGTCGACATGTATACTTAAGTCGCTATGAAAACTAAATTATTTATACAAATGTCTTACATGTACAGCACAACTGCTAAGAAAACTAAAATATTTATTCAGCTCTTGGTTGAAAACTGACAATCCGTGCCATTTCATACTGTATAAAACACAACTTGTGATTAAAACACAAACTGTTTTCCCTTTAGGATGTTCTAACAAAGACCTTGAGATATCGTTAAGTAAGTAAATAGACTAGTATGACAAACACAGCAAATACGTTACGACTTTGTACACGTAAGTCGTTATGAAAACTAAATTATTTATACAAGTCATGGTTGAAAACTGACAAAGCGTGTCTTATCGTACTGTACAAAACACATCTTGTGTTAAAAAACAGTATAAAGTATTTAAATGTAGAAATTATTACTAACATGTACCAAATGATATTTGAAAATGTCGTCCTTGTACACTTAAGTCGCTATGAAAACTCAATTATTTATACAACTCATGGTTGAAAACTGAGGCAAACGATTCTAAATTACCGTTGTTATTCACATAGTTTTGTAGAATGACATTACACTAACATTCAGCCAACAGCTTCTTTAAACAACAGATTCCTGCGGGACATTGTTATCAAACTCTTGCAACCCGGTGAAAAGTATTCAAGGCCTAAAGACGAATCGCCTGAGGGAGAGAGAGAGAGTTGGAGTTTAACTGTATGATTTACTTCATGTGTGGCATGCGTCCACCCGCTACGACATTGTTTTATTAGCAGTAGCAAGACGTGTGAAAGTACTTGCTAACTTCAAGTGATCTTCGAAACCCATGTAGATCAACATGTACCAAATTATTTTGAAAATGTCGACATGTATACTTAAGTCGCTATGAAAACTAAATGATTTATACAAGTCATGGTTGAAAACTGACAAAGCATGCCTTTTCATACTGTATAAAACACAACTTGTGATTAAAAACTATAATATTATTACTAACATGTACCAAATTAATTTATAAGTGTCGACATGTATACTTAAGTCGCTATGAAAACTAAATTATTTATACAAATGTCTTACATGTACAGCACAACTGCTAAGAAAACTAAAATATTTATTCAGCTCTTGGTTGAAAACTGACAATCCGTGCCATTTCATACTGTATAAAACACAACTTGTGATTAAAACACAAACTGTTTTCCCTTTAGGATGTTCTAACAAAGACCTTGAGATATCGTTAAGTAAGTAAATAGACTTGTATGACAAACACAGCAAATACGTTACGACATTGTACACGTAAGTCGTTATGAAAACTAAATTATTTATACAAGTCATGGTTGAAAACTGACAAAGCGTGTCTTATCGTACTGTATAAAACACATCTTGTGTTAAAAACAGTATAAAGTATTTAAATGTAGAAATTATTACTAACATGTACCAAATGATATTTGAAAATGTCGTCCTTGTACACTTAAGTCGCTATGAAAACTCAATTATTTATACAACTCATGGTTGAAAACTGAGGCAAACGATTCTAAATTACCGTTGTTATTCACATAGTTTTGTAGAATGACATTACACTAACATTCAGCCAACAGCTTCTTTAAACAACAGATTCCTGCGGGACATTGTTATGAAACTCTTGCAACCCGGTGAAAAGTATTCAAGGCCTAAAGACGAATCGCCTGAGGGAGAGAGAGAGAGTTGGAGTTTAACTGTATGATTTACTTCATGTGTGGCATGCGTCCACCCGCTACGACATTGTTTTATTAGCAGTAGCAAGACGTGTGAAAGTACTTGCTAACTTCAAGTGATCTTCGAAACCCATGTAGATCAACATGTACCAAATTATTTTGAAAATGTCGACATGTATACTTAAGTCGCTATGAAAACTAAATGATTTATACAAGTCATGGTTGAAAACGGACAAAGCATGCCTTTTCATACTGTATAAAACACAACTTGTGATTAAAAACTATATCAGAGTAGAGGATACATGTGATGGCTTGTTCTAAAACCTTATCGAACTTTGCTTCTATTCTAATGTTTCCGCTACAGTGCAAACGTCTATAATCATGCGAAATCGAAACATTAGGCGTAAGATAACAATTTATATACTTGTCGTGACTGATTAGCATCCCACTATGGCTATGATGGATCCCCGAACCTTTAAAAATTGTCTCGTAAGCTAGAGTATTAGTCTTTTCATGATCTGTGGAAATGTGTAATCCTTGTGATGGAACCTGTTGTCTATTGACATACAAAACAAAATAACTCAAAGCAAAGTGTCTGCAGAATACAGATTCCTAGGAAACTTTCTCCTGATGGGTTTATGTAAAAAGTAAACATCTTGCTCATTTAACCATTGCTTGATATTTTTATCTGTAATGAAACACGCTTGTGAAAGTTTAGCAATAGTGGAAAAACCCGTAGATGCCTCGGGGTCGTAATACAACTTTTGTAATGTTTCCTTCATCTTCTCCGTTGTTTATAGGTACTCCACCTAAGCTCTCCCTTGGGAAACAATTTTGAAATGACTTGTTTGTATTTAACTGTTCTAGCGGTTTTATTATCTCCGTTGTTTATAGGTACTCCACCTAAGCTCTCTCTTGGGAAACAATTTTGAAATGACTTGTTTGTATTTAACTGTTCTAGCGGTTTTATTATCGATTCTGTTTTGTCCTTCGGTCCTAGTTAAAATGACTTTGTACGTGTCGATGTCTTCCTGCGTAACAAGATTCATATACACATTCTTCCTAGTAAGCAACTCCCATAAACCTACACTAGCATCGTATGTTATACCGTGAATGATCGCGACATGGTTTTATTAGCAGTAGCTAGACATAGGATAATGATAGGATACAGTCAACTTCCGAGACAGAGTTGAAAGGTTCTAATGCATTAGGTTTTTAATACACTGTCATTATTTCACCAAACGGTAATTTGATTAATACAGTCGTCCAATGTTTGACCATTATGATGTAACTACATGTGGAACTGTAACACAGGAACGGGTTTCTTTTTTCCCATGGACAATAATTTCCCTTATCGCATATTACTCTGAATCCTATTGTTTTACACGTTATTTCATAGAAGCGTGACAGCCTTATGATACAGGATAAAGTTGTGGCGTTCTGAAATGAAAATATAACCCAAACCTTTTCCTATTCCATACATACTCATTTTCATTAGTTGATAGTTATAGTAACAGTGTTTATCCGGAAGGAGAAAAGCTTATTTTATCTTTTACTATCTAGGCATAGGTGGAAGACATTACAAATCGTTTCATTCCTGGATACCTGCATAGCATCCTTGAAGGATACAAAACCCATATGAAACTGATTAATACGGTAGCCGTATGATTTGTCATTACGATGTAGGTACAGGAGCAGGGTAACAAAGGTACGAGTTTCTTTGACAGTATTTTCATATATCCTTCCGACTTTAGATATCTAACTAAGGCTTCTAAAACAGTCTCTTATTACAATTGATATGATGGCAAATTTCTGTAATATTTTAAACGCATGCAGAATATTATTTATTGAAGTCAACGTTAATCCATACTCATGGTAAAACACAGATATAAACCTGTGGCTCACATATTATATATACCTATTGGTAAAGCCTCATTACTAGGGTATGTCTGGAATTCGTTAAATAATATCGTGTTGTATTACAACCTTTCCTTACGTTAATAAACGACATATTTCAGATTGCAACGATCTACTTTGATTAATACAACATAACCTAACCTAACCTTTCCTAACCTAAACCTACAGCGACTATCTCTGTGAGAACGGAGAAAAAATTAAGAGAAAGCAGGGCCACACATCATCTCCGAACCCTAAGATAAGATATACCGACTCTGTTTTCGAAAAAAGACGCAGAGTGAGCGGAAGGTATGATTCCTTTGCCCATCGGGTATAAATAGGGACGAGACGAGAACACCATGTTAGTATGTACTCCTCGTCATCCGCCAGGCGACCCTTCCTCTGGTAGTGGACCCTATTGAAAACTATTTATGGCTTCGATTCCCGGCGATAACATGCGGGGGAGAGAAAAATTGAGGAGAAGAATTGGGTTGCATTCTCAATCTTCAAATGGGTAAATTAACATACAAGAATTATGCACACGTGGGCGATGACGTTGCTCGATTAACATAAACTTGATGGTCTGGAATAGATGCAATTCTTGAATTCTGTAGTTCTAGTTGTATCCATGTACACATATAGATGCACTGGTAGACTGTATTATTCGGAGGACCATTTGTTCACGTGATAAATATAGCTTGTAGAAATTGTTATTTCGAAGCTAGAAGATTGTATTGAATGCTGAATTTTAAAACTATTCAGAGCACTAGTTCAAAAGCAAGATTGTATAAATAAGCTATCAACACTTTATTTCCAAGCATAAATGTCTGTATTTATTTAACAATTCGTAGTTGCATAAAATCTCTTTATGATTATTACATCTCACCGAATTAAAAGACTAATCGTAGTCCCTGGAAAAAGGTACCTTTGGTATGTGAATTATATTACTCACAGAATTGAAATGATTGATATCTCCTTTTGATGGTACAATGTCCAGAGATAAAACGGAGCACCTTTAGCGACGTCTAGATGAATCCTTGTGATGTTGAAATTATGTTGAACGATGCAAGATAATTGGATTTCTTAATCCAACACAAAATGAAGATAAAAGGCTTTTCGCCCGAAATTTAGCATTGTATGACGTGCTAAATGATTTGTTGAATAGAGCACATTGCCCTTGAGAAAGAGAATGGAACATTCAAATCGTTGTCCATTTTGAAGAAGGAAGTTGAAGCGAATAATAAGGACAACTGAAGGTTGAAAACAATAAAAAATCGCTAACCCAATGATAATAGCTTGACTTAAAGATTAGATTAATTAATCAATACATTAAAACACACTATACTAAATATATAATAAATAAAATAAAACAGAATTGATAAATTTGTAGTTATTTAAAAAATAAATAAATCATTTTGGAGTTGAGATTAAAATAACAATTGCCAAGACATACATTGAATTGATTGAACTGTAAGGTTATAAAGACAAATTAAAAAATCAAAGTTATCTGAAGTAAATTTATGGCAAGCAAGAAAGAAGGTATTACATGACGTAACAGTCTTTGAAGTGTTCGTCTATTAGAAAATTGTTGGATTATAGAACGCTTGTTCATCATACAGATGAAGAGCAGTCTGTGTTGTCCCCTGAACTTTTAGTGGCATGCGGAGCCGAGAGCATATATTTAGCGTATCATAAACTATCCGAAAGTGTGAAACGTAGCGATATTGTAAAAAAGTGTCTTAGATGTTGTAAACACTACCCTGATTCTCATCACGATTGCTGGGATGGAATCCAACCTATGATTAAACATTGTTATGGTTGTAATGAAATATGATCACCCATTCTCTATGATAGGGTTGGGACCCTCTTTCTATGTAAAACGTATTAATAACTTAAACCGATTGTGTAACGTGAGTAAGTACGAAAGTATTCTGTGGTGTTTAGAGAAAGTAATGCTGTCCCTCCCCTGACAAAATTCAATACCCGCGTGACGTAGCACGAAGGTCTTCATGACTTTAAACAAGAACAATGTACGAAACCTAAACTCGTTGTTTTAGATGATTTGCTAGACAAAGCTTATTCGACAGAAGGGACTTCTATATTTACAAAAGGCTGCCATCACAGAAACATTTCGGTTATTCTCATAACGCAAAACCTGTTCCATCAGTCTTCTCAACATTTCGGTTATTCTCATAACGCAAAACCTGTTCCATCCATCTTCTCACAGCTTCTTTGAACACAAAGTACATGGTATTGTTTAGAAAGTTGATAGATAAAAAATCAAATTATGTTTCTAGCAAGACAAGTGTATCCCGAAGATTGGAGGTCATTTTAAAACATAAACATTCTTTAAGACATCTTGTAGACATGAACGTACCTTGTCTAGGAAAAAGAAAACGTTAGTACAGAAAGGAGGTTTTTAATTCCTCTCTTATCATCCCGTGTTATCCGTCTTGGGATCTTTAACATAATGTTACAGAAAATGTTTCTGGTTAGTGCTAAAGAGTACAAGCGTTTAAAAGGTTGTGTCGAAGGTACAAACCAGGCAGATGATGTTACGGATCCGTACTAAGAGTGGGTTAAAATACGTGAGAGTGAAGATCCTATATTCAAGAGAAAACAGAACAGATTACTTGAACACGAAGTAGCTGAATCTAGGAAGAGAGTTAAAGATTTATCACCCGAGAAACCTATCTCCGAGGACGAAGCGAAACGTAACGTTATAGGTGATGTAACATCGCCAACTGTAGACACACAGTTTGGAATCTAAAAAAAAATTAAAGAGACGGGAGAGTATATGATAGGCAATTCTAAAATACAATTGTTAAACAGTAGTTCGATCATTAACGGTATAACATACGATGCGAGTGTAGGTTTATGGGAGTTGCTTACTAGGAAGAATGTGGATATGAATCTTGTTACGCAGGAAGACCTCGACACGTACAAAGCCATTTTAACTAGGAATGAAGGACACAACAGAATCGATAATAAAACCGCTAGAACAGTTAAATACAAACAAGTCATTTCAAAATTGTTCCCAAGAGAGAGCTTAGTGGAGTACCTATAAACAACGGAGAAGATGAAGGAAACATTACAAAAGTTGTATTACGACACCGAGGCATCTACGGGGTTTTCCACTATTGCTAAACGTTTACAAGCGTGTACCATTACAGATAAAAATATCAAGCAATTGTTAAATGAGCATGATGTTTACTTTTTACATAAACCCATCAGGAGGAAGTTTCCTAGGAATCTGTATTCTGCAGACATTTTGCTTTGAGTTATTTTGTTTTGTATGTCAATAGACAGCAGGTTCCATCAGAAGTATTACACATTTCCACAGATCATGGAAAGACTAATACTCTAGCTTACGAAACAATTTTTAAAGGTTCGGGGATCCATCATAGCCATAGTGGGATGCTAATCAGTCACGACATGTATATAAATGGGTATCTTACGCCTAATGTTTCGATTTCGCATGATTATAGACGTTTGCACTGTAGCGGAAACATTAGAATAGAAGCAAAGTTCAATAAGGTTTTAAAACAAGCAATCACATGTATCCTCTACTCTGATATAGTTTTTAATCACAAGTTGTGTTTCATACAGTATGAAAAGGCATGCTTTGTCCGTTTTCAACCATGACTTGTATAAATCATTTAGTTTTCATAGCGACTTAAGTATACATGTCGACATTTTCAAAATAATTTGGTACATGTTGATCTACATGGGTTTCGAAGATCACTTGAAGTTAGCAAGTACTTTCACACGTCTTGCTACTGCTAATAAAACAATGTCGTAGGGGGTGGACGCATGCCACACATGAAGTAAATCATACAGTCAAACTCCAACTCTCTCTCTCTCCCTCAGGCAATTCGTCTTTAGGCCTTGAATACTTTTCACCGGATTGCAAGAGTTTGATAACAATGTCCCGCAGGAATCTGTTGTTTAAAGAAGCTGTTGGCTGAATGTTAGTGTAATGTCATTCTACAAAACTATGTGAATAACAATGGTAATTTGGAATCGTTTGCCTCAGTTTTCAACCATGAGTTGTATAAATAATTGAGTTTTCATAGCGACTTAAGTGTACAAGGACGACATTTTCAAATATCATTTGGTACATGTTAGTAATAATTTCTACATTTAAATACTTTATACTGTTTTTTAACACAAGATGTGTTTTATACAGTACGACAAGACACGCTTTGTCAGTTTTCAACCATGACTTGTATAAATAATTTAGTTTTCATAACGACTTACGTGTACAATGTCGTAACGTATTTGCTGTGTTTGTCATACTTGTCTACTTACTTACTTAACGATATCTCAAGGTCTTTGTTACAACATCCTAAAGGGAAAACAGTGTTTGTTTTAATCACAAGTTGTGTTTTATACAGTATTAAATGGCACGCATTGTCAGTTTTCAACCAAGGGCTGTATAAATATTTTAGTTTTCATAGCAGTTGTACTGTACATGTAAGACATTTGTATAAATAATTTAGTTTTCATAGCGACTTAAGTATACATGTCGACATTTTCAAATTAATTTGGTACATGTTAGTAATAATATTATAGTTTTTAATCACAAGTTGTGTTTTATACAGTATGAAAAGGCATGTTTTGTCCGTTTTCAACCATGACTTGTATAAATCATTTAGTTTTCATAGCGACTTAAGTATACATGTTGACATTTTCAATTTAATTTGGTACATGCTGACTTACATGGGTTTCGAAGATCACTTGAAGTTAGCAAGTACTTTCACTATTATATTTATAGATAGCTGTAGGCTATGAGAGGAGAATATAACATAGTTTCACCATTTGTCGACCTTCCTCGAATCTTATAATATAATGAATAGTTTTTTGGGGGGATTATTTACAAACCTTCTCTCCGAGAACACTGTCAGCATATTGTGGTATACTTTAAGCACCATGTAAGTATGAGTTATATTGTTATTCTGAAGAGAAAGAGGGTTAAATCTATTTATAGTATATGATGAAATGGTTAGAGAAAATATGTTATGACGCTATCCTAGGAAATCCCATTCCTGCATCTAAGTCTGTCTATTTCATACAAGGTTGACTTTACTGTCCCCCATCATTAAACACTGTTTCATCGTTCGTTCTGTGAATACTGTAGACTACATACTTGTCGGCAGCATCAGTATCTGTTCTTCTAACATAGTCTTTGTCTTTTCTCCTACAACTAACGAAGTAAGTAACGTCATGTTTGTTTGTTTTCCTATTTCTATCAGTTTCGCTGTTTTACTATTTTGTTACTTAGTTGTTAGTCATCATCAGCTAGAGTTTAGTGTTGACATAGCGTATAAAAATGTTATATTAAATACCTTTTTTCTTTTCAGATGGTATCTATAATTGAGAAATTCAATAACGCTACTTATGGAGCAAGGTGTGTTTCAATCTCACAACTAGTAGTGTTTTATGAATATTACTTTAGATGTTAAAGAAAAAGAACAAAAGGTTATGATTTATGTACTTTATACTGACCAAACCGTATGAATTATGTTAGTGATATATTGTTTTCTTTTGATCGTAGGGGTGGCCGAGTTGCAGACGTACAGGGTTTTTTCGAACAATCAACAGGTCAATTTTCTGTAAAAGAATTTTTTCTTGTGATTTGAAAGGTGAAAACAGTGTACATCTATTATTCAACAGCCCTGAAGACCGTGTTGTAAACGAGATGACAAAACATTACATAGAACATTTTCATCATGGATTAAAATACGATCATGGATTTGTAGATTATGGTCACATAGAAAATATTGTAAGAAACATTTTTAACAATTGTGATCATGTATTTGTGAAAGGTTGTCAGAAGAAACAATTTCTACAAAACATTATTCCGTCTGTTGAGGTCTACGATCTATTTGATTTCAAATGTCCAAATTTAAATATTCTACCTAAATGTATTACTGCCTGTAAATTTCATACTTTTCCTGAAGCAAAATGTGCACAACAAATTGTTTTAAGTTTAAAGTCATGGATGATAGACAATATTCATTTGGTGTTTTTAAACAAACGTGAAGTTAAATAAGTTAAATAAAACATACCTCTGATGCTCATGGTTTTTCTGGAAGGAGAAATAGTTAAATCACTATCACTTTCAATCACACGTAGAGCTATAGACACTTAGGAAATATAGAGAGTCTGTGAGATCACATGTTAAAAAAACTATTCTATTTTATACATGTCGTATTGATTACACATTACAAATACTGACGGGGATGTGTGTGTGTTTCAATCACTTCCTTGTGATGAAATTCCATTCTGTCATCGTGTTTGTAAACCCAGTATGTTGAAATAAACCATGCAGCACTACTGCTGTGAAGCCCTTTGTTTATACACATTATTTCACAGGAGTGTGACAATCTTATGATACACAATAAAAGGTTGTGACGGTCTGAAATGAAATTTAACCTTAACCGTTTTCCTAATCCTTACACACAGTCATTTACATATAGTTAATAATAACATTGTTCGTCTGGAAGGAGAATGGATGCTGTATAGAAGATGAAAAATAAAAGGTTATGTAAGTATAAACTTATTTATGTTTTAATAACAAAACATTGTTAGGGAATGCGCTCTACAGGCATGTTGTACGTAATTGTTATCATAGGTCCCTCTTACAGTATCTGTAAGTATAGTAGGAACACTTGTTATTTACCTCCTACCTCCTAATTGCATAACAGCGCCTCTATGCTTACACATTTTCTACCAAATTGCTTAAATGGTAAAAGGTGTCTGAATGAATGAATCGGGGGAATAGCATAGTGTGAAAGAGCGTAACGTTTTTGTTAGAAACGATTCCCGTGACTTGACAACATTCCCTTTGGTCATGAGGGGTTAATTACAACCGTAGGGATGAATATGGATAGCATAGTGCGAAAGGGCATTACTAGATTCTTCGAAACGACTCCCATGACGTCCATAACGTCTCCTTGATCCAAAGGGCCTAGTTACAGCTCTCAGGATGAATGGGGGATAGCATAGTGGTAAAAGGCGTAACTCAATTGTTCGAATCGACTACCATGACGTCCATAACCTCTCCTTGGTCCAAAGGGCCTAATTACAGCCGTGGGATGAATCGGGGATAACATAGTGTTAAAAGGCGTAACTCAATTTTTCGAAACGAGTACCATGACGTCCATAACGTAACGTTGGACAAAAGGGCTTAATTACAGCTTTTGGGATGAATCAGGGATAGCATAGTGTTAAATGGCGTAACTCAATTGTTCGAATCGACTACCATGACGTCTATAACCTCTCCTTGGTCCAAAGGGTCTAATTACACCCTTTGGGATGAATATGGATATCATAGTGCGAAAGGACGTAACTACATTGTTCGAAACGACTCCCATGAAGTCCCACACGTACCCTGGTATAAAAGGCACAACGATAGAACCTGTTTCTGTTGCGTAACGGGAACAATGGTTCTAGGGCCTAACGCAAACGAAGCGTCTGGATGGGTAGGGGATAGCACGGTGCGAATAGGCGGATCTCCCTTGTTTGAATCGACTCCCGTGACGTCACAGGACATCCATGGATCAAAGGACCTAACGGCGTCGGTTTTCCCTAAGGTTCTAACTCTTAAACGGGGCGTCTGGATGAGTCGGTAATAGCACAGAGCGAAAGGGCTTATCTCACTTGTTTGAATCGACTATAATGATGTCGCGGCGTCGATGGCGGCCATTTTCGGGAACATATCTCCAGTATTACTACTCTTATGGTTATTTACAATGTAAAATTGTTATATAAAATATAACAGGCAAGCACGAAGTTAACAAAGCGTGCCCTAGAAGGTTTCGTTATTTGTGTGAACCTGCTAAGTTCTTATAACGGCCGAACATCATACAACGTTTTATTTTATTTTGCATCGTAAATTTTGAAACACAAACCATTTCAGTTCGCTTTAACTTAGAATAGAAACTGAAAAAAAAAGTTTGGTAATTTCGTTCTGTAGCGGAATTCAGTTTCGTTTGTTTGGCAATAATGAGTATGTTGGAGAACACTATTTTAAACAGTTGAACATTGCAGAAACATTTACATAAACGATTGACCTATTTATAAAGAAATGCGTGTCTCTCTTGAAGTTATAGAAAAAGCAAAAGCTAACTAATATTTTTAAAAAAGCATTCGCTGTGATAAGGAATTGCAGGTTTTTAATGAATGGGAAGTGATAAAGGTCGTGAGTAAGGTTTTGAGCGAACCTACATATTGTGTGGCTTATGTTTGTGTTTTGCCAAAAACCATTAGAATGCCGGATTCTAGTTTATGGATCAAATTATTATTGTGCAAATTGTTATTTGCATTTTTTCATTTTTAATTGAGTAATAGGTGCACGATTATAGTAAAAAATGTAAATCCCATACAGGCCATTGAGGACCAGAGGGTTCTAGGAGGTGAAGCTCCAAGATTTTAGACATTCGGTACGTGAAGGTGGTAAGGTTTTCGGCCTTCATCCCCAGAAAGTAAATTACGCTTTTGGCATAACTAAGTAATAACGAAAAATATCTACACAAAATTTTATTTGCAAAGATACAGTAGCTTACTCTATTTCTCAACGTAATCGTTATTGCTGTCAAAGCAATTGTTGCAACTTGGTACCAGTTTCTCCATGCCAAAGTTATAATCTTTTACCGCCAAAAACCTGAGCCAAGATGTCACTGCCGCTTTGAGGTCTTCATCAGTTGGGAACTCTTTTCCACCCAAAGAAGTCCTTTAGTTTCGGAAACGAAGTGAAAATCGCCAGGTCAGGGTGGTGTCGTGTAACAGTAGAAACTCTCTCCTTTCGGATAGCATATCTCCATCTTCACACGTCAATATGTGAGAACTTCTCTGATTTACTTGGCTTTTATACATTTTTTTGTAGTCCTGATGAGATGACAAACTCTTGAAGATGTAGAGTAGTTGACTGACTCATGTTAATACGTGGATCTATTTCCTTGGAAATAAGTGAAATACGTAGGCTATAGATGAGAGAAGACTTATTCGAAAATACACTGCACTACGATTGCATGCTGCGCCAGTCGTTGACCAAAAGAAAATCCACTGATGACGAATTATGCGCTATATTTATGCTACGATATTTTAAGCGGAGCTAGACCAATTTATGATGTTGATTAAGGCGGAGTTACACACATTTATTATGATGACTACTTAACTATTTAGTTTCAATACGTCAAATCTACAGTATTCTCGCGAAAATGATTACTAAGCACAGTCTTCATATAGCCTACGTACTAATGCTAAGATCAGCAATATGATTCAGTAAACATCTCCTTTATTTCATGCTTTGCTTGACCTGTTTCTAAAAGTATTTATTCCGTATGTTTCAACATCGTCTAGACAGACTTTATGTAATGTCACATTTCATTCTCTATTAATTTATATTAATTTCCCAAATATAACCTACACTACACTGCATTCCAACTCTTATTTTAAAAGACTGAGGTATCAGCCTCAGGCTTTTAAACCTTGACACTAGTCATAATTGATTATCTAATCAAATTTTATCCTTAACAATCTAAATTATTACAATTAATTTTATTCGTTACCATTTTTTAACTTACATTACTTTGTTTTGATACCTCATTTAATTCACTACTGAATAATAATGAGTAGTATTACACACGGCCTGTTCCGTCCCACTTCTACCCTCAAGTCATCCCCACCCCCAACAAAATAATGTACGCACTGCGTTCATAGACATTCAGCGCATGATATGACGTCACTCCACCTTCCTACGATAACCCTATTGAAAGTTATGACCAAAATAAGATTAGGTCGGTAAAACATCCAAAACCAGGTCTAGTACTGTGCTGCTTCCATGCCGATGATAGTTAGGCCCTCTGGGCCATGTTGGTTAACATAAGGAACCATCGTTATCCAAATTATTTTACATTTCTAATGTCCTAATAACAGCGCGCTATTGTCATAAAAATATAGAAAAGGAAGAATTAATTTTTATCCTCCTAGAGGAGATAGATAGAAAGTTAAGCCTTAATTCATAGGTAAAGCCGAAAACTACAATATATGGTTTAACTTGATTTGTGATCCTTCCATATCATACGACAACATCGACACCTTCAAACAAATTACTTTACATTGTCCGCGAGTTCTTATTTATAATGTTTAATGTGTCACGTCAAAGATTGTCAGATGTGAATTTAAGCTGTATTGTTAATAAAAACAAACATGATAATAAGTGTTTAATGATTTCATCACGGAACGATTATAATTATTGCAACGTGAATGATATTTGAGAGAATAAAAACGTGCTTCTCTTCAGTCTCTAAGTACACATTTGTGCACCTCAGTTTGAAAGGCTCCTACCAATTTTTGTAAAGTTTTTTTGTTTGCTTTGAACTAACTTGCACATACGTGAACCTCCAAGCTTTCGATTTCTACCGCTCGGAGCTCTCTGCCATTGTTTGACTTCGATATATATCGTCTTGAAAAATAATATCCGAGAAGATGGCAGCCAGTCAACATTACATGCACCGTAAGTACAAATATATTACAATAATTCATGAGATATAAGGATTTTAGCTTGTTTTATGCATTATTAAATGTTTTTATGAGGCCTGAGTGCAGTTTTAGATTAACAATCAATGCAAATTCTTCATTAATTTGCAGTTATTTTTCGTGGTGCACGTACGTGTACCTTAGGTCGCGAGTGCAAATGTTATCGCTTGAGGTTATGTAGACATATTTGTTATAAAAATGTTCATTTGCAGGGAAACCTTTATCAGAAAAGGAAATTCTTCGACTTATAGACGAAAGTGATGGAGATATTGGTGATTTACACCTGTCCAGCAGTGACAGTGAAGAGGCCTACGAAAGGAATGAGGATTCGGATACTGGTACCAGTACTGAAACCAAAAATGACCAGGAGCTTGGAAATATCAGAAATGCAGCAGCTGTAGCAAAACGTAGAGAACTGAAATGGAAAACTATGAGGTCAGTAGCATTTATTTTATAGGCTATATAGGCCCAGCCTAATACATAAATTATTGTAATATAGGCCTACTACACTTAGGTATCCAATAGTCGGATGTAGCAAATACAGTAATTCCAGGACTTTCAACCTGTTTCTAAAATTTTAGATCAATTTTGGTTCATTATTTCCTGATGAAAATTAGTCCTTGGACTACAACATAGTTTATTTTGTTTTTTTACAGTATGGTTTCAAGAGGGCCAGCTCTGAGTGAAGATGTAAATTGAGGGGTTAGAGTCAGACAACGTTAACTCCAAACACGCAACTTTTCAGGAGGACGAAAAGAAGGTTGTTATCATTGTTTATTTATCGATAACTTACTTATTTATGAAGATAACACTTTAAAACTTTTACCACACATAGAATAATTCTGCCGGAAGACAATGACGTATGATTAATTGTAATCCCACTGTTTGCTGTAATCAAAATAAATAATTTTCGGAGATAACGTTTTCTGACTCTAAACTGTAACATCAGGTGACAGGAGTTAACGTTGCACGAAACAGTAACACTATACTGATATTGTAATTTTATTAATAAGAAAAAATCTTATAATACTGATAGTAGTGCCCTTTAAAATTTATTAGGGAAAAATAAATTATGCCTATTGACTGGACACTGCAATGAAAGTTGCGATTGTATATAACTAATACCAGATAGGCTACTACACAAGCAGTTTTGGTATTCCTTCGTCGCGCCTTTGATTCTTCACCTGTACCACTGCCTCGCCTTCAAATAAACTTTTTTAGAAAATATGGTATGTACACGGGATTATACTTTTGCCACGTAGGTCTTTCGGGTCTTTCCATTTGCAATTTTATCAAACCATGATATTTTCTCTTCAGTTGCATGTGTTCAATTGAGAAATTCCAAGATAGCCTTCTTTGTATTGCAAACTTGTGGAACCCATCTTGAATGGAGTCATATTTGTAGTATATGTTCTCTTCTTTCTTTCTATACTAAAAGCATACAATATTTAACCGTCTAACGCTATTTCCATTGGTATCATTTTTTTTAGTCACAGATTTATGGAAGTCATTGAAGTCATAAATGCCTTCCTACTCCACTTCTGTAACATGGCATTTGCTTTGCTTTGTCGTCATTCTGACCACAGCATACCAACCCGAAGGATCGAATATATCTATCACTTTGCTAGCATTTTCTGTGTGGGCGGGAACAGTGTCACACTCCATTTGGGAATATCCTGTTTCAAAAAATATTTTATCTAAATTGACAGCATATAACAAACATTTGAATCGATAGCATTCTTATTTTATTCGTGACAACTGTGAGACATGAAGCAAATATTCTTCCCGTCTTGGATTATTTTCAAACGATTCAACAAACATGATGCCACCTCTGATGCTCCACTGCCACATAAAGTTCTCAGCTGTCTGATCCTTACAAAATTTTAATCATCACTCTTTTTAAAACATTGTCTACCATTGTTTGAAATATTAAAAGTAGCTAAAAAGAACCCTTGACGTATCTGCCTTCTCTCATTACCTTTTACCAAGTAGTAAAACCTAGAAAATTTTCTTTTGGATTTATTTTTGTTTTGATAAATGCTTTTTCTTGTACATCTACTCGTATTAGTCCTCGGATATACTGTCTTTTATTGTCAGTACTTTCAATATTCTAAAAATTCATATGAATTTCAAGTCTGACTTCTTCAGAATAAATTACATGTTCTAGGACATTTTGAACAGTCGTTTTTAATAAAACCCTTAACTCTTGTTTCCCTGTCACTAGTAGTTGATCCATGAGGCATGCCTGCAGCTTTATTTTTCTTGCGTTTATTTTTTTCTCCTAGTTGCCGGGATTAGCATTTTTCTCTCTCTTTCCTTGATTTTCATTAGGATGATCAATATTTACTTCTCCATCGAATGCTGATCTATTTAAACTAGTTACCTCAATAGATTCTAAGACATGCTGAACAGGGACTTGTTGTAGAAGGACCAGACTGGCTTACTGGAGTCAATGTTGTGTAGGATTTGAGGGATTACGTTTTATTTTTTTCTTTCTTTCTTCTTTCTTTTTTTCTGTGTCTGTCCATTACTTTCTTTGATAGATGCAGAAATATCTTTATCTGTTACCGGCACAAATGTTGTATTTTCTTCTGAATCAGACGGCAAGTGAGCAGTCATAGGAACAGCAATATGCCCCTGGAAATAAGACATCATTATCTCGATTGAACAATACGAGTGTAATTTTAATAATAAATTAATACAATAATAATTTATAACATTGTACGCCAATTATATAGGCTATATATAATAATGTGTAATTTAGTACATAGGTAATATTAATGTGTAGTAGTAATAACGATATAATAATAATAATAATAATAATAATAATAATAGTAGTAGTAACAACAACAGCTTACCAGTGGGCTTGAAGCATCGTGTAATGCATCATGGCATGTCCAGTCTTCCAAGATGCTAGAAAGGCCTGTATTTAGTGATGGGCAAGGACTGCTGTTGTAGCATATTTTGTTCTGCATATGATCTTCCAGATGATTCTCGTAGAGCAAAGTAAACTAACAATTTTCTCCTGCTGTACATATTATTTTCATTAAAATACACTCTCTTACTGCAATAATTTATTACGCTTAGAAACCTCGCAAAACCTGAACTGCAGCCAAATCAATCTTAAGTGAATATGATACAATTAATTTTTATACACGGCCTTACAACTACTGCAGCTGT
Organism: Ectobius pallidus; assembly: GCA_964059195.1. Taxonomy (NCBI): domain Eukaryota; kingdom Metazoa; phylum Arthropoda; class Insecta; order Blattodea; family Ectobiidae; genus Ectobius; species Ectobius pallidus. The sequence goes on from CAXKWD010000004.1 coordinate 148,835,925, forward strand.
TGTTAAGAAGTAAGCTGTCAACAATTAACTATGGCAGAAAATCAAAGCATACGTGGAAAAAAGAAGAAAAAAACTTCAATCGCTTCCGTCATTCCGGACATAAACGTAAATAAATAAACTGAGAGCAGTTGGTAAGGTGAATCATTAAATTGAATATGTAATAGTATGTACATCCAGCGTTAACTCCGCATTTTAAAATAAAATGTTAGAGTCAGAGAACGCTATCTCGTGTTGAAGCCTTTGAAACGAGCGAAAAGTTAGGGACAGAGAACGTTAAGTCTAGTTGAAGTTCTCTGACTCCAAACTGTTACTAAAAACCAAAACGTTATCTCCCGAAAACTTTAAACTATTGGAAATATCAAAATAAGAATCTGGTGATAGAAAGTAATGGTACTTGTGATAATAAAAATGCCTTTAACTGAAAAAGTCATTTTTGGAGTTAACGTTGTCTGACTCCAAGCCCTCATTTACCAGCACCTAGCGAACAGAAGGGAATATTGGAGGCTATCTTCGAGTATTTTCCCATGGATTTTTGGAAACTGGTGACTCATCAGACAAACCTGAAGTCAGTGCAAGATACAGGAGGAAGCCTAAGGATCAGTGAAAGTGAAATATTACATTTTGTTGGGATTGAAATTATTATGGGAACACTTAAATTGCCACAGGCAAAAGTATATTGGACCAAACTTTTACATATCCCACTTATCAGCGATACTATGCCAAGAGACAGGAATTTTAAAATCAGAAACCATTTACACTTTGCTGATAATCTGGTTGATCGTAGTGAGGACGATAAGCTGTGGAAAATCAGACCCCTTGTAGATACAGTAAGAGCCAAGTGTGTAACCTTGCCTCCCCACTTATCAATCGATGAGCAAATGATACCGTTTGGAGGCAGATGTGGTTTTAGGCAGTATGTTCCTTCCAAGCCCAATCCTCTAGGGTTGAAAAATTTTGTATTAGCAGCTAGTGATGGCTTGGTGCTGGATTTCTATATGTATGTTGGTAAGGGAACTGTTCCAGAAAATGATAAAAGAACTTGGTTTAGGAGCTGCAGTGGTAAAACTCTTATCAGCAACTATCCCTGAATATGAGGGTCATATTGTGTACACAGACAGATTTTTTACCAGTATAAAATCAGCTGAAATGTTGTTGGAAAAAAGATATATCAAACAGGTACAGTGATAAAAAATAGGATAGGAACTGCTAATTCAAAGCTGCATGATGATAAAGAACTTAACAGAGGTGAGTGGCATGAAATTGTAAGAGAAGATGACCAGTTATGCCTTGTCAAATGGAAAGACAATAAGACTGTCACTTTGTTGTCATCCTGTGTGGGTAGCGATCCTGTTGGGTCTTGCAAAAGATGGTCAAAACAGGAGGGGAAAAATTGATGTACCACGTCCTAGTATTGTACAGAACTACAATCAAATGATGGGCGGAATTGATTTATGCGACAGACTTCTTGCCTATTACAGGAGTTATGCTCGCACTAAAAAGTGGCCAGTTAGGGCATTCAGTCATTTTGTTGACATAGTAATTGTCAATTGCTGGTGAATGTACAGAAGGGCATGCAAAACTGAAGTGGTCAAAAAGAAGAATCATCTGCCACTCATTTCTTACAGGCTTCATTTGGCTACCTCTCTTGTGAAGTTTGATGGTTCAATGAGTGGTGTTAGAGTGAATTCTCATATTCCAGTAAGTGCAGGAGAGGATTCCTCAGAGGAGGAAAATTCTACTCCAAAGAGAAAGTACAGGCGAGTTGTAAAACAGTCCATTCAGGAAATTAGGTTTGATGGAGTTGGTCACTTGCCTAAATACTCCAATGAAAATTTTGCATCCAAATGTAGATACCCAGGTTGCAAATCCAGGTCCAGAGTGAAATGCATCGAGTGTGACATGTACTTATGGATTTAAAAAAAAATAATTGCTTTCTGAAATACCACAAAAGGTGAAAGCAAAAGGTGGTAGTGTACCGGTATGTAAATGTAACTTTTGTATTGTAAATATTGTATTCAAAGTGTTAAATGTTAGGTTGACATGAACAATAATGTTTTATAACATTGTGTTTTATAGTGATTGGATCCTACTTTTATTAATAAAAGCACAATTTTCCATGACTCATTCCATGTTCGAAAAATTATAGCCTCAAACCTGAAGTGCACATATGTGTACCACTGATAATAAAATAAATGGTGCAAAAATATGTTGCACAAACTTTCTCGCATATACATGTTAAAGGCTAGTACAGGAAAAAGTAAATCAAAGAGACAATTAAATTTTACTTAATACATTTTCATAAAACTTACAAGTATCTAGGACGGAAAGCTTCAGGGTCGATCTTTATGTTCAATGCTTTTACTGTGAAATAATAATAATAATAATAACAATAGTAATAATAATAGTCAATGGCAGTAAAACTGCATATTATTAGTACTACTACTACGGGAAAATTCAAATATAAGTTGCACCTTGGGATGAATCGGTCCCACCCAACCCACCCTCACCGATGCAGTTTCTTTTCTACCACGATTTAGCGAAATCTTCTGAAGAAACTCGTGATTGGACGTTGGAGGTATGACGTCACACCGCTAGACGAGAGGTGACAGGCTGACAAACCTTGCGGGAGATATAATATGCCACATTTTCGAAACCTATAAACAGTGTATCGTACATTATTCGAAAATGCAAGGGCGCTTCGCTACGGTTGCCGCCTCCGCTTCGCGCACTTAACTATGTGGTTAGTGTTATGCATTATTTAGCTATATGTAGAGGTGGATACAAGGCACTTGCGACAATATACAAGGGCAGTTGGTCACTCTGCTTCGCTCAGAAACAAAATAAATCACAGTCCATGCAAATGTGAATATCGAATGGACGGAGCTTAAGGGACGACTTGAATTTCGCTACTATTATTACTAAAACTAAACTCCGTGGCACTACATCCCTCGAGGGATTTGGTCTACCAACCGACCGGTGCGTCATCTACCACAGGCAGATGGCAGGGTTGAGGGCATGTGGTCAGCATGTCGACTCCCACGACCGTTAATGGTGGTTTCCATGACCGGAGCCGCTACTTCTCTATCAAGTAGCTCCTCAATTTGAATCACGAGGCTGAGTGCACCCCTACCAGACCTCTCTACCTCAGAAAAATCCAAGGATGTACCGGGGATCGAACCCGGACCGACGGACCTGACGCTAACCACAAGACCACGCCGGCGGTCCTACTGCTACTAGTACTTAGGTTATATTGCACGCTTTAACTGCATTGTAGGTCATGTAATGTGTTTAGTATGTTTGCGTGAACCATTAGTCTATAGTAACACCTCATTCGCGTCATCTGTTTCTATTGTTTAGTAATGTCTTCGTATGTGGCATTCAGTTTAAACGATTATAATATCCAGTGAGGTAGCGGCGATGAGTTATGGAAAATAAGCAAGTCCTGCAAACCCGGCGTTTGCTTTTGCAAACCCGGCGTTTGCTTTTGCGAACGAGGAAACCATGAAAAACCCAAGTCAATTTGGGCGGCCACGAGGTTTGATTTGAACTCAGGACCTCTTCCCTGTTACCCCATAGGCCTACCACCTCGCTGTAATTGGTTTAGTGTGTTCATTGCGACTGAATTGCATTTCACAACAGAAAGTACATTAGGCCTATAGTTTTCTTGTTACTAGGGGCAACAAAATGCCATTCATATTTTAATTGATATGCATGTTCCGAAATTCGCATTTAAGCTGTACTTATTTCGTTTTTATCTTGATATCTATTAAATGTATAAAGAAATGTTTTAAACAAAAAATGTTCATTTTAATTTTCTCTACAACTTTACTGTGCTAGGTTTTCATGTATCACCTACTGTAATGGATATAATCTAGAAAAACTGAAAATGGATACGAGTAAAGTACCCCTTAAGTCATTTTTGCAGAAATACAGATATAGCCATTTTATTATTCATAGATAAGAGTTTCTAATTTTAAATTTTTATTAAAATCGTTAGAGCCATTTTTCAAAAATCAAAAAGTTTTAAAAAGTTTTCATGAACAGTCCCCTTAATATTTCAGTTGTAAAGCTAAATTTCTGGGCGGTTCGACAAAATTTCGAAAAAGTCCTTATTTCAAAAAATGAAGTAAATACAACGAGCCGTTAACCCGCTGTGCTTGTCCACAGACAGACGGACAGACAGACGGACAGACGTCATTCCAAAAATACTTTTTTCGGTCTCTAGGCGTCATGAAACATGCTCTCCCGGTGTTATCTCGACTTCGATTTTTTGTCACGATCACAATACTTTCTCTATACTCCGTATAAGCGAGAAAGTAAAACTGAATATTGAAAAAAACAAAAATTGGGCATATTTTGTTTCTGCAGCTATCTAGGGAATATTATGTTGTGAAACATTCAAAATTTCAACAATATCTTTCCCTCGGGACTGAATGATATTTGAGAGAATAAAAACGTGTTTACTGTCTTATTAATGATGTAGGAGCGAAGAAGATAAACAACACATTGTTTATAAGCTGGACGTGAAGACGTGATTTCATACATGTAAGCAGATTGCGTGTTCTTAGTGAATTTAGATCCCTCTTAACGTTGCGACGCCCCAACTTCGTCTTAAACTAATTTCAGTAACGCCATCTGGACAATCTTCGCTTTCATATGACACCAATCCCACCTTTCTACGACAGCCCTATCGAAAGTTATGATCAAAATAAGATTAGGTCGGTAAAACATCCAAAACAAGTTCTTGCATTCGGGTGCTAAAATTACAATGTTAGTTAATAGACCATGGGCTACCAATAGCAAACCCTCCCCCCCCCCCCGTGGGATTTTCTGGGACACATATTTTTTTGTTGGTATTGTCGTCTAGTTTAAGATTTTAGTTGTTTGCCCCTTATCAATTACAGCATTTACCCGGAAACCCCGGAAAACCACGGAAATCCGGAGAAAATGGGTTTGTTTAAATTTTTTATTGTTCTTTGCCCCTAATATTCCCAGGGAATTTCTGACTCACATATTTTTGTACGTATTGCCATCTAGTTTAAGGTTTCAGTTGTTTGCCCCTTACAAATTACAACATATCCCCGGAAAACCCGGAAAACAACGTATATACGGAGAAAATTACTATGTTTTAGTTTTTAAATCTTTGTTCTTTGCTCCTAATATTCATAGGGAATTTCTGACTCATATGTTTTTTGTTGCCATTACCATCTAGATTAAGATTTCAGTTGTTTGCCCCTTATCAATTACAGCATATCCCCGGAAAACTCCAAAAACCAAGGAAATCCTGAAAATATGACTTCGTTTGAATTTTTGAAAATCTTTGTTCTTTGCTACTAGTATTCAAAGGGAATTGGTAAATCATATGTTTTTGTGTTAGCATTGCCATCTAGATTAAGGTTTCAGTTGTTTGCCCCTTACCAATTACAGCATATCCCGGGAAAACCCGGAAAACCACGTATATACGGAGAAAATGACGGATTTTCGTGGTTTTCGGAGTTTTCCGGGGATATGCTGTAATTGATAGGGGGCAAACAACTGAACCCTTAATCTAGATGGGAATACCAATACAAAAACATATAAGTCACCAATTCCCTTTGAATACTAGGAGGAAAAATGTAAGATTTAAAAAATTAAAACAAAGTAATTTTCTCCGGATTTCCGTGGTTTTCCGAGTTTTCTGGGGAAATGCTGTAATTGATAGGGGACAAACAACTGAAACCTTACTCTAGATGGGAATACCAATACAAAAACATATAAGTTACGAATTCCCTTTGAATAATAGGAGGAAAAAACTTAGATTAGAAAAATTAAACAAAGTAATTTTCTCCGGATTTCCGTGGTTTTCCGAGTTTTATGGGGAAATGCTGTAATTAATAGGGAGAAAACAACTGAAACCTTAATCTAAATGGGAATATCAATACAAAAACATATATGTCACCAATTCCCTTTGGATACTAGGAGGAAAAAACTTAGATTAAAAAAATTAAACAAAGTAATTTTCTCCGGATTTCCGTGGTTTTCCGAGTTTTATGTGGAAATGCTGTAATTGATAGGGGGCAACCAACTGAAACCTCAATCTAGATGGGAGTACCAATACAAAAACATATATGTCACCAAATCCCTTTGAATACTAGGAGGAAAAAACTTAGATTAAAAAAATTAAACAAAGTAATTTTCTCCGGATTTCCGTGGTTTTCCGAGTTTTCTGGGGAAATGCTGTAATTGATAAGGGGCAAACAACTGAAACCTTAATTTAGATGGCAATACCAACACAAAACCATATGAGTCACCAATGCCCTTTGAATACTAGGGCAAAGAACTAAGATTTTAAAAAATTTAAACAAAGTCATTTTCTCAGGGTTTCCGTGGTTTTCGGAGTTTTCCGGGGATATACTGTAATTGATAATGGGCAAACAACTGAGATCTTAATCTAGATGGCAATACCAACAAAAAAAATATGAGTCAGAAATTCCCTTTGAATATTAAAAGGAAAAACAAAGATTGAAAAATAAAACATTGTCATTTTCTCCGTATATACGTGGTATTCCGGGTTTTCCGGGGATATGTTGTAATTGGTCAAGAGGCAAACAACTGAAACCTTAAATTAGATGACAATACCAACAAAAATATGCGAGTCAAAAATTCTCTGGGCATATTTAATGCAAAAAAACAAAGACAAATTAAAACCAAGTCATTTCTCCGGATTTCCGTTGTTTTCCGGGGATATGCTGTAATTGATAAGGGGCAAACAGCTAAAAACTTAATCTAGATGGCAATACCAACAATAAATATGTGATTCAGAAATTCCCTGGGCATATTAGGAGCAAAGAACAAAGAAAAATTAAAACAAACTAGTTTTCTCCGGATTTCCGGGGTTTCCGGGTAAATGCTGTAATTGATAAGGGGCAAACAACTAAAATATGAAACTACATGTCAATACCAACAAAAAAATATATGAGTCGGAAAATCCCACGGGGGGGGGGATGGGGGTATACAGTAGCCCACGCTCTATAAGCTCTCTGGGCCATGTTGGCTTTCATATAACACCAACCCCATCTTCCTACGATAACCCTATCGAAAGTTATGATCAAAATAATATTAGGTCCGTAAAACATCCAAAACAAGGTTTTGCATTGTGGCGCTAAAATTACAGTGTTAATTAGGCCCTCTGGGCCATGTTGGCTTTAAAATGGCACCAACCCCATCTACCTAAGATAAACCTATCGAGAGTTATGACCAAAATAAGATTAGATAGGTAGAACATCTAAAACAAGGTCTTGCATTGTGGTGATCCCATTAAAATGTTAATTAGGCCCTCTGGACCATGTTAGTTTTCATATGACACCAACCCCATCTTACTACGACAACCCCATCTTACTACGACAACCCTATCGAAAGTTATGCCTTAAATAAAGGTAGGTGAAGCAATATTGAACTTAAAACATGTTATCTAAAACCAAAAAATAATATTAACAAAAAATAAGGTAACGGTATAAAAAGAGTTAGGCCCTTATGAATTATTTTTTAACCCCTCCAGAAGACTAGTTTAAGAGAAAATAAAGCCCTAAAATAACAAAATGTAAGTTAAATAATTTTACATAATCCCTGTTATCCCTAAGCTTTAATTCATATTTAGGTAGGTAAAGCAGAGAATTGCAATAGGTGATTTTTACAGATACAGGTCTGCTGCTAACAACCCATGCTATTTAGGAACTCCGCCATGTTGGTTGTTATAAGGAATACCGTTACTCATTATCTTACATTACTAATGTCCTAAAGGCAGAGAGAGCCCTATTGTTATAAAAAATATTGGAAAAGGTAGAATTATTTTTTATTCTCCTCTAGAGAAGGTAGAAAGCAAGTTAAGCCTTAATTCATATGTGAAGGATAAAACTATAATAGATGCTTTGTGATACTTTCGTACCTATACTAATCTAAAAGCTGTCATATTTAAACACAGGGTTCATCTTATTAATCTGAATTGTTCTTAAACAAGTTACAACACGTAAAGAAGTGTTTACTATAGCTGTAATGCGATAAGAGCAAAGAAGATAAGATGTCCACACATTGTTAACAGCTGTACGTGAGTAAGTGAAATATTAGATGTAAGCATATTAATGTGTGTATATAAAATCGACAGTTTATTTTTTACATCAATCAAAGTACAACGTTACTAAGCAAGTTTTCATTCCAAGTAGAAATTAATGTGAAAACCGTAAGTAAAATATATTATATTTTATGTACCATTTATATATCATTTCAAAGGAGTCATTTTGTAACATATGTTAGATTTAATATAGAAGTGTATCAGGAATTGCCATTGTAGAACCCGTGATGAAAAGTAAGAAAAAGAAACTTCAAGAATATATATATATATATATATATATATATATTTGTCTTGATAATATTTGTTTTATTACAAGGATAACACCAATTACTATGTTCATAGGTTACAACTTTTAAAATGTAAAAATGAAATTTAAAAAATACATTGCTTTAAAAACTAGACATACATTCACTAATACTAAATAAAGGTCTTTTTACAAACAAAACACAAATTATTGACATTGGTCACATCTTTTATGAAATAATTACGTGTATATACAGTTTCGTTTAATTTCCCCAAATCATTCAAATTCACAACTGCAAGACAAATGACTTCTATGAATAATATCTGAACGAAAAGGCCCTGATAGTTTAATTGGAAAGGAAAAACTAATTACATTATAACAACTTAAACAATATTTTTTATGTTCTTTCAAAATGAAAGTATAATTTTAATACGTACACTCATTTGTTAGAAAAGAATAATTTTGATAACCTTTAAAAATTATTTTGTATCATAAAACTTTTACATTGGGAACAATATTAATGTAAGGCTCTTCTCTGTAACGAATATAATGTTTTCCTATTGTATTATTTTGTTTGAGACCAACAAATTCGTAACCTGCGACAAAATTTTGCCATATATTAAATGTTAAATCCAGCCAGCTATTATCATTACAAGATTTTAAGGTTTTCACATAAGTTATTTTCAGAATTGCGTATTCATTTGAATTTGAAATGAGATAAACAGATACAAAATGACAGTCCTGAATTTTGTAATTTCTTCTGAATTCAAAAGTCCAATTCCTATACTGAAAGGAATTTTCCCTAATAAGTTTAGTTACGTATTCTGTTGGTGAAAATATATCACAGTTATTAGCAACGTAAAATTTTATTGTAGGGGGAGCCATAGAAATTCTGTTAGCTAAATACGCAGGATAGTTTCCTAATATTGTACATACGGCATTTGAAATTACAAAATTGCATATTAAAAAATTTACGATGTCAGTGTCCACGGTTTATTACGCTGGATGTCTCAAAAGAGAGGGGTAATCTATAAAAGGAATATAGCTTCTGAACTCTTTTCATCATAACGTTTTCGCCTGTAAAGGGATTCATTTTCCACTTGAACCAAAACCTGAACAACTCTTGGCTGTAAGGGTTAATGTATCTGTTTCTGACTGAAAAGAATAACCTTTACTTCACCTCTAAAATCCTGGTCTATTACGCCTGCAAACACGGATATATTTTTTTTAAATGTTAATCCACTTCTTGATGACAACACTCTCCATATGTTCCAATAGGTAACTCGATACATAAACCACTTTTTACAGCTTTAGATTATCCTGGTTTAATGATATAATTGTATTCAGCTCTCAAGTCCAAGCCAGCAGAATGTTCTCTTGCTCTCCACGGTGAAAATGCTCTGCGAGAAAGTTTACAATACTTTAATGAAGTATATCCCCTAAAAACAGTTAAAATAGTAATTGATTTGATTTGTTCAGAATAACATAGAATAGGTACTGTATTTATTAGGATAGACACATTGACACATCAATTATAATTATACTTCAAATATATCATTTTTCCCTTTAGGACTTATACTAAGATGATATATCTTACTATTTTCAATAGTTACATGGTATTGCAAACTTAATTTAATTTTTTATGATTAATATCCTGTAAAACCTTATCCTGTATAACTTCAGAATATCTCTTAGGAAGAATATTTGAAATTTCATCTTCGTCGGGTAGACAGATCTTCACAGTCACTGCTGAACATATTGTATTTCTATTCTCTCACCTTTTAGAATTTGATAGGTCACATCTTTCTTCAGTAAAGATATAGTCAGACATATACTTTTTTCTGATATTGCGTGATACTATTTCCAATAGTTCCGTGGTATTGCAAACTTAAATTATTTTTGGATAATTAATATAATTTAAATCCTTGTCCTGTAAAACTTTAGACCTAAAAACAATTAAAATAGCAATTTGTGTTATATTTACAATATTAAATCTTAAATAACTAGGAAATAACAATAAATTATTTATTGAACACAATGTGTACAGGGTGTGGATACAGTGTTTGTCAGAGTTATTCCTCTTTTGCATAGAACGTCAGTGATTTTGTCCTTGCTGGGCAGGTGAGCAGATGATATTGCCGACAGCTGTGTCCACAAAGTGTGCAGGTGCACTTCTCCGAGGCGGGGTGGTAGCCTGTTTGCGTGCATATTCTATGATGAAATCCGTGGGCTGATGTCCTTGTGAAGACATGTCGTAGCTCGAAGTTTGCCATCTTCCAGTCCTCTGTGGTCAAGGCTGGCGTTTGGAAGATTTCTGGATCTACGTCTGCTGCTTTTCTTCTCTGTCTCTGATGTGAGCCTCGTATGCTGGTGTGATTTGCAGGACGTTGGTCAGCTTTAACTCTCTTACAAAGAAGTCCGTGTCTGCTAGTAGATACACTATTCTCGTTCTTGTTGTCCTTGAAAGATGTAACGCTCTCTTTAGGTAGGATGCTTTCACTGCTTCCAGTCTCTTCAAGTTTGCAGTGGTTAGATGGATCCATATCTTCTTTATCGCGTAACTTGCAATTGGTTCGATCTTGATGTAGAATAGGCGAAGAGCTGTGTCTAGGGAGAGTTTCTGAAGGTTCATTATATCGAACGTGGCCTTGATCGCTGCCGAGCACCTTTCTTCTATGTGCTTGGTAAATGTTTTGCCAGTTACTTGCAGCGATAATCCTATGTATTTATAAGAGTTAACAATTTCCAATTTGTCACTGCCACATATGAAAATGTCTGTTTTTGAGACGTTTCCCCCTCTCCTGAATTTCATGACCTTCGTTTTACCTGTGTTTATGTCTAGGCCGTTTCTTCTTGACCATCGGTGCAATCTGTCAAGCCCTGCCTGTAAGGCCTCTCTGTTACTTGACATCATAACCATGTCGTCTGCAAACAGGAACATAGTCATGTCTACTGCAACCTCTTGTATCACATCGTGCGTCAGCAGGTTGAACATCATCGGGCTGAGCGGATCCCCTTGCAGGACACCATTCATTTGGATAATGGGTCTGGATCGGCCTACTTTGTCGCTAACTGTCAGTAGGTTGGTGCTCATGATATTCTAAATGAGTTGAAGATCGGGATTTTCTTCTCCCTGGATGCGGAATAGTTTCTCCAGCAGAATGGTTCTATCAACTCCGTCAAATGCTTTCGCATAATCTATGAAGACTGCATATACGTATCCTCCCACGGCGCTGGTTGCCTCCCATATGATGTCTAAAACCCTCGCAATTGCTTGGATTGTAGACCTGAGAGTTACAAAGCCAAATTGTTGTTCGGGTATATATGACATGGCTTGCGGTTGGATGCGATTCAGTATCATCCTGGATAGTACTTTAAAAAGAGTACATCTAAGGCGATACCGCGGTATGAGTGTAGCGAGTCTTTTGGTCCTTTTCCTTTGTATAGCACATGTATACTTGATTCTCTCCACTTGTCTGGGATCTTCATTTGTTTGATGCATTCATTAAACATCAGAGTCCAGTAAATTTAATAAAAATGTCCACCTTATACCCTCAGTGTAGAGGTAGAAACCCAGAGTTTTGTCATAAAAATTATTGTTTAATTAAAATGTTAAAAACAGACCATCGGCTTGCTAGGACTTGTCCAAAAGTGACTAGGTTTCGTCAAATGCTTTAACCTATGAACTACAGACAGATATTAAGCAAGAAAATCCTTCAAGAATTATTCAGTGTTTGTCAACTTCCAATACATTAAGTTTTTTCAACATCGTGTACTCACCGGCATATTTTATGCAGCAAGACAAGATTGGAATCATCAGCGTTAAGTATATTATAGGCCTACTACAGTGAACATCTGTATTTTTATTACAACTATTAGTGCATCATCTGTAAGACATCTTATTTCTGACGGATCTCAAAGTATTTTTAATTTATTATTTTTATTTTGAGATTTACTGTTTTAATGCTTTTAAGTCACTTTGGGCTAGGCCTAGTAAGATTTTAACATTTTAATTAAACAATAAATTTTATGACAAAACTCTGGGTTTCTACCTCTACAGTGACATTTTGGTGGACATTTTTATTCAACTTATAAGTCTGACCCTTATTGGAAAATGAAATTTATTAATCAGAGTCCAGATTTCTGCAGTGATTGGTAGTGATTCCTTTAAAGCCTCGTTGGTGAGACCATCGGGACCCGGTGCTTTGTTTTGTTTGCTTCCTTGGAATGCGGTCCATACTTCCTTCATCGTGATTTGTTTAACTTCTTCCTGATTTCCGACTGGAGCCTGGATGCTGCTCATTTAGGTCTTTTGAAAAATCTCTGAAAAGTGATCTTCCCATACCGACATAGGTATTTGTGGGCTGACTTTCCTTCTTCGAGGTTGTAGAATTTTGTATGGGGCGTCTTCGGCTTCTGCTATCATTTCAAGCTCCTTCTCTGAAAACTGGTCTCGTTTCTTGTTCAGTAATTGTTGGTAATGTCTTCTTCTTTCAGAGTATTTTTCAGATTTAGATCCGATTTGTGTTCTCTCCTTCTGTGCATTTCTTCTAGTGTGTTCTTTCGAAGGATGTAGCACTCTTCGTCGAACCACGGCTTACTTCTCTTTGGTGGCTTTTTCCGAGTTGATTTCAGTAGAGTAGTTTCGAGTAGCGCGAGCGCTGTTTCAATGTTTCCTTTCGTGATGTATTGGATTACGGGTTCTTCATCTAGTAGTTGGCTGAGTGCGACTGTGTCAATATGTCTTGTGATGGTTTTCAGCCCCTCCACCGTGAATCCAGTTTGGATTGGAACATGCTTTCTTATAGTTGTCCATTTGTGTTCCTGTCGCGTGATGTATATCTCTTTTCCTCTGTAGAACACTAGGTCTATCACACTCGATCCGTTGTGTGCTATGTAAGTTGGGGGGGTTTCCTCGTTAACCAGGGAGATCCCCTCCTCTTCTAGAGTTTCGGAAACAGTAGTCGCTTTTCTATCTGGTTTGTCCTTGCGACAATTGAAGTCGCCACACAGGAGAGTTGGTTTGTTTTTGTCGATTCGCTCTAGTGCCTGCAATATGATCTCTATGGTATACTCAGTTGTGGCATTGTCATGATAACTGAATTTCATTTCTTTTTTTTTAATAATATTTTCAGAAATTATATAAATTTTCAAGATAAGCAATAGGTTGTTTGAATTTTAATGCTGAACGCATTACTTCCTGGGCTTAACTGGATATATAAACATGTGACAACAGAACTCTCAAACTGTGATACATTTCACATTTCTGACTTTATCCACAAATTTTCCAAACGTTTTCTTTCGTGAAAACCTGGTCCTGACAATTATGAACACAAAAACAACTAAAAAAATCAGCTTAAATCGATCAGAGAAGTAATTTGTGCCCAAAATACTGTTTAAGAGTAGAGTTGAGTAGTTTTAGAGTGTTGTTTGCGTCTCAGCAACTACATGTTACAACAGATAAGTTACTTGCTTACAGGTAACACTTTGAGAAAGTTAAAACCTATATGTTGTACAAATTCGCAGCGATGATTTGTAACGCTTTATTAGCAATTACGATAGGCCCATGCAGAAAAGTTATTTTTGTAACAGATCTCCGAGTTGAACTCCAAAAACAAAATACGCTGGCAATAATAATAATAATAATAATAATAATAATAATAATAATAATAATAATAATAATGCTACAATAGGCCTACGATTCGCTGATATGTCTGTTTCGAGTATAAAGCACCCTTAAAGGTTATGAATGAATAAAAATCAATATGAAATCTATCTGCCAGGAATTACGTTAGGCATATTGCTGCACTCCACCGCTATGACGCAGGGGATGCGTACAATCCTCTCACGCAGCGGGCCCGGTTTCGATTCCTGGTCGGGACAAGTTACCTAGATGATGTTTTTTGATGGGTTTTCCCTCACCTGTGAGAAAAATGTCAGGTAACTTTAGGCCCTTGTGGTCCCCGGATATCATCTGGCCGTCATTATCTTCTTCATTCCCATCCTCGCCTTGATATGAATGAATGGTGGTTATCGTCCTATGTATTAGTGTTGTTTTGGAGGTGGCCCCGACATTGGGCTGATCACTCATCCGGGAGGCCCTCCATGTCCTTGTCTGGACAAAAAATATGTATGTAATCCAAAGATAATCCCTCTCCAACAGGTCGCGGCCCTGTAAGGCCCGGGCGGCTTGGATCGCTTAATTCCTAAAAGGGAGAAGTAAAACTACGACAAAGAAAGAAGAAAGATATTGCAGCCCAGCAACGAATAAGAAAAATACTCACATTAAATATAGCCTAATGTAAATATGGGTAGTCTATATATCCATAAGATGCACAATATAGTATCAATATTCATCGGCTAGTTGTTTTAAATATTTTATTTACATAATTTACATTATTATTTAACCTACACTGACATCGTTAAAAAATGGCAGATAACAATATCAACATACGATTGACAATTTGTTACGTTATTTTAATATTGATATGCTCGTCAACCGATTTGGTCCAATATCAATAGGCTTCATTCCATGAACATTATAAACGCTTATACCAAGTTTCATTAAGCGTATTTCAGTTATCGCGCGTACAGACACACGGATGGATGGACGGAATGTCCCCTCATAAAGTAACATACTGTCACTTAATAAATCATAGATTCATCAGTCTGCTGGAACAGTTGAAGATCAGAAGGTGAAGAAGAAACGTCATCATGTTTTTCAAACAATTGTACATCCTGGCGTGCTCTCAATATGAAAAATGAAATGAACCCAACGCTTTTGGCCTCCGAGGGATTTTATCACACGGGACTCAATGATATTGTTCGTTGTGCATTTTGAAATTTTGAAATTTGACAATGCAATGAGGGATGTGATCCTCGGAGGGACTACGAACGTTTCTTACAATCTTGTACATTTTTGAAAGAAAAAGTAAATAAAAATGTATTATAAATATTTGAACTTCTGTTGTAATCCTTTCTCAGTGAGGCCTGTTCAAACATGTCCTGCTAACGTTACCCTGTTATCCTAAACCTATGACACATATTCATGATTCAACAAGTAGTGCGTGTAAGATATGATTAATACAATCCACATTTGTCTTGTTGCTGACACCTGTTCCTATGACACACATTCATGATTCAACAAGTATTACGTGTAGTATGTGATTAATTCATACCAAGTTTAATAATTAACAGTTTATGTCATGATGTTTTGTAATTGGTGAACCTGAAGGAAATTATAAAACAAGACAAAAGTTATTACTTTGTTTGTTGAATTTATCTCTGTATGTATTACATCTTATAGCTCCAAGTTAGGTTGACCGAAAGGTCAAAGGAGCCAGATTTAAGATATGGTTCCAATAGGGGAACGTGGTTTCGAACCCCAAACCTGACATACATTTTATTAGGATACTAGCCAATGAAGTTTAGGCTTTTAGGATACTAAAATATGACTAGTCTTAAACGAGCAAAATAATAATCATGCGTCATGAGGAAAATTACACGTGACCATGACACATCTGCTTTTTGTGACAAGGTCGTGAGTTCTTTTTTCCTTGCTAGGGTATATATAAGGAGGCGTGTTACGTTTAGAAAGCTATCAGCAGAGATGGAAGGTTGGCAAATATTGAAGAGTGAGGAGCAACTGGTCACCTATCGAGTGTATGATAACAGAGGTGTCGATATCAAAGAGGTGATATATCCATTCGCATTTACCAGAATCAAAGCGTTTGACCAAATTCACGAGGAAGTAGTGCAGGTATTTCCATGTGGGAGGGCGAACAAAATGATTGCTGGTTAACGACGGATGTTTTATCATGACTTCAAATACCACGAGGAATTGTGCACGGGAGAGGAACAATTCACCACTTATTTTAATCCTTCTGATCTTCTGATGGGTATGTGGAGCAGAAAATGTGACACCAGGTGTGAAACATTTAAGAGGACATCACAAAAGGTATAACGTAATTGAGTTTATTTTTCGTATGGTATCCATATAATAATTCCTTTTTTCTTAATACTTATTTTGTTTCAGGCGATGGACATGTTAATTGCTTCGCATCAGAGGAAAATGGAGGAGAGAGGGTGTGACGATTACAATGGCTTACGTCATCGACAGCGTATACAGGCTGTATCACTGCCGATACCATACAAGTCCTTCTCTTCAACATGTTACGGGTTGTAATTATTTTAACGATTGCCCGCTGTGGCTGGACAGAGATTATGATGGTTGACGACGATCAAGAAATGGCAATTAATCATCTAAAGAAGTATGCAGTAGCGGACACAGAATTTTTTTCGGGGGGGGGATTTGAATAGGTAGAAAGACTTACATACATAAGTAGTTTATAAAACTGGCCACTTAGAGTGCATATATAGCCCTTTTTCAAATTTCGGGGGGGGGGTCTATCCCCCCAATCCCCCCTTCTGCGTCCGCCACTGGAAGTATGTAAGGGCTTACGTCATCGACAGCGTATATAAGAGGCTGCATCACTGCCGATACCATACAAGTCCTTCTCTTCAACTTGTTACTGCTTGAAATTATTTTAACCATTGCCCTCTGTGGCTGGGCAGAGATTTTGATGGTTGACGACAATCAAGAAATTCCAATTAATTATCTAAAGAAGTATGGATATCTGTCATGTAAGAACAACACGCTACAAGGCAAACGGTCTTTCGAAGAAGCTCTAGCCATGTTTCAAGCTAATTATGGACTTCATGTATCATCGACGTTAGACAACGACACTTTAAACTTAATGAGGACAGCGCGATGTGGGGTTGCAGATATAACGCACTCTGAAGAGGTGAACAAGTGGAACAAAACACATGTAACATGGAAGTATATCGCCATGGATCAAAAGGCTATAGACATAACACATATGGCTTTTGAAAGAAGGGCATCTGTATCTGGTATCACTTTCTCAAGAGACTTAATAAAACCAGATATCTTAATAACTAATCAGAGAGGGTATCATAAATTTAAACTTTACGATATGGATTGTTCAAACAATTTCATGGAATCTGAACATGTTTTATCGCATACCTTCTATCCTGTGGATGGTATACGTCTTGAAATTCACGTAAACGACTATTTCCAATGGTCTACGAGAATGACTTTATCTGGTGATAAAAAGGTCAACAATCTGTATTCCGTACTCCTTCACGAAATTGGACAAACGCTGGGAATACCACACGTAAACGATAAGGATGCTGTAATGTATGCATTTTACCATCCCGATCATCCAAAACCCCAATTGAACGGTCATGATATTGCTGAAGCTAAGAAACGATATGGTCCTCCGTCATCACGACCTCAGCTTCCGCCAGCACCACCGCAGCTTCCGTCTTCATCAACTAGACCTACGCCTTTATCAGCTCGACCTACGCCATCATCAACTCGACCTACGCCTTCATCACCTCGACCTACGCCATCATCACCTCGACCTACGTCATCATCACCTCGATCTAAGCCTTCATCAACTCGACCTACGCCTTCATTAACTCCTCAGCATGCTATTGGTATACCTGTGTCTAGAGTTGTTCCCGACCTGTGTAAACTAAAAACCATTAACACGTTTATGGTAGTTAACAATGCATTATATGTGTTTTATAGAGAATGGGTATGGATTATAAATTTAGTAGAGGGAAATAAACTCTCCCCATTTTATACCCAGTTGGATACGTCACTTACCTGAGGAGTTTAATGTGACAGCTGTTTATCAAAAACCAAATTCAGAGATCGTTATGATAGTCAGTACTAAGATGTATCTCATTGAACATGGAACATTTAGGCTTCACGAGAATCCTCAATTTGCACCTAGCATAAGTTCAAAGTCTTTACTAACTGGTGCCAATACGTATAGAGGAATAACATATCTCTTTTATGACGAAAGTGTAGCTTTAGAGATTAACAATTGTGGTGTGCAAGAACCTGCCTACCGTCTCAATAAAAGTATTTCCCCCGGGATTCCTCGAATTAGATAAGGTTCTTAGATATATAGACGGCTTGTTGTATTTCTTCCAGGATAATAAAGTAATGCAATATAGCAAATTTAACAACACCGTTGTAGGTACCTTTAAGAATAGTCGTGAACTATTTGGAATAGATTGTCCACCGACAAAGGATTAATCAATGAAATAAAATCATTCGTATCTAAGCTTTAATCATTGTCTTGTTCTATCCTAAATTATTTTAACATCTGTGCTCAAAACTGCCCTACAAATGTCTTGAAGACAATATAAACTGAGGACTATGGTTGCAAGATTCTTTGTTACAGTGCGTGATCTTCAAATAAATCACCACTACTGGCATTTTTGTTTGTAATTATTTCAATAAGGGGAACGAGGCATACTTGAATCCTTCTTTCCTTTTTTTAGGTTGTACCGACTTTGTCTAACTGGGGTTAGGTTATGAGTAATTGGAAACTGCTTATATTTCTAGATTTACACTCTAAGTCGGCACCAAGGGGAAATGCTAATGGTGAAAAATCCAGGAAGCAAGGACTTATTTAGGACCTAACCAGAGGTAGTGGAAAGAAACAAGTTCTGTGTGGACGGTGGACACCAGAGGATAAACGCCAGGAGAAACGAGATTAACAAATTAACCCTATAAACAGTGAACAAACTATATATTCTTGAAAAGTGTATAGAACTACAACATGTATATAATAAATATTTAACTCAGTATTAATTTGCTTCAATGTAACTATGACACAATTACCCTAAAACAATCCTGATAACAAACAACCTACACAAGCTATGTTGTTAATTTAATATCTAGAGAGAACCAGAAATATGTAAAAATTCTTAGTATAACGACAATATGTAGTCGTACGCTTGTTGGACAATTTAGCCTAAATAGTATATTAACTTCATCGGATACTACTAATATTTATGAAGTACATTTACAATCATAAAAGTGGAATGTCCAATACTAGTTTAAGTAAATATGCAAAATCATACAGTTTGAATCTAAATATAAATAAGTACGGGTGATAATAATATCAAGTTACCAAAACTTCAACAAAAGGGGAAAATACCAAGTACAGCTAAAGCAAGCGAAAGGTAGACATTTACAAGAGTGCTGCAATACTGATTCCAAAAGCGCAAGTAAATGCCCCGAAATAGAGTTTATAATCACGATATATATCTCAACCTAACGTACTTCACTGATATAGAGAGAACCAATATTTGAAAAGAACTTTAAACCAAAGCAATGCAAAAATAAGGAAATCTAATTCACAACCCAATAGCAAGGCTTGGTCACACAATATTCAACACGGAATCTATCCTGACAAGTCGCTAACCAAATGTCAATAATTTCCCAAAACAGAAAATTAGTAATATCCCAAAGCCAATGAAGTATCATAAATTACCAGGCCATAGAGATGTTTCATTAAAGATGGCACCTTATAATACCATATAGAATCAATATACAAGCAAATAATGCCATAAAGGGAGTGGCTAAATTTTGCAACACCACTGAGTAAATATAAGTTTAATTTGATACAAGGAAAAAGTTTTAGATATTTAAAAAAGGGGGAAATGGAAAATTTGTTTTGAATTCAAAAAGATACTTTGAATAATAATGATTTCAAACTGAAGTAGCTACGAAAAAGGAGTTTTACGATGCTGCCAATAATGGACAAATAACAAGTAAAAAAACTTGCAATATTAAATATGTAACTTTATCTCAATAGGAAACAAGCTTAAATATGACAGGAAAATATGTAAAGCTATAAATGTTAATAACCCAGGAACTCCCAGAAATAGACCGTGGGAACTTTACTAATACAGTTAAATACAAGGCAGGAATGCATTACGCAAGAACAGTACATTCAACTAACGTGAGGGAGTTCATGACCTCGGGGAATGTGAGCTCGACCAAACACAGCACAACGTCATATGACGATAATATGGAAACTATATAATGTTAACTTAACTAGCATTTTAACACCAATCGAAAACCAACACTCTCCAATTTACGGAACATCTAATCAGGGAAAAATACTACCTTAGCAAGTGACTCACATAATTCAGGGACTTCAGATTTCATACATTAAGATTGATGACTTTGCATAATTACGCAGATACGAACTGGCTCTCCATGCAAATTTCCACATACAAGTATATTCCTCTAATACCGCCAGCTGGATCATAATCCATATATCTAATACCTGGAATTATAACCATGAAGTTAAATAAACTTATAAGTGTCTTGGAATGGAGTGTACGGCAGCTACATAACACGGGATCCCGCCCGACAAAACGATGCAAGAATATGCACCAGAATATCCAACATGGTCTACGCCAGAACCATGACTAGAAGATTGCATTCTAACAGTATAAACGCTTAAATTTGAAAGGGAGTAATTCTCAAATCTAAGATTAATAATTTAGAAAAACCATAACTTTCCACTTACTCAGCAACTTCCCGGCGAAACTCCACGGTGCGTATTTACTTCCAAAAGTACTACATGACACACTCGGTTGCACTCAACAACTGCCGAAAGCAATTCGCCTCGACCGGCGAGGAAGCCTAGCAAGCGCGGGCGGCGCCACCAAACGGGAAAATTCATAACTCTAACGTAAGACGTCAGTGGAAGAAAACATCTGAATGTTAAGCTGCACAAAGAAAGAAACGGAAATCTTTAAGCCAACGGAAGTTAAAAATGAATGCAAAACAATAAATAAACAAATCCCAACAAGATTACAAGGTTTAACGTCAAATTCCTCTTTTCTCATCCCTTACGTCATTGTCATAAAAAAATAGTTTTAGCGATGGAGGTTACATCTTTTTATGGTGAGTATAAAATTTTATTATTTTTAAGGCTTAACATTCTAACAGGGGTATAAAAATTAATTCTTTTCTATATTTCGTATGACAATTATAGGACATTAGCAATGTAAGATAATTTGAGTGACGATGTTCCTTATGATAACCAACACTGGAATGGTAGAAACGCAATGCTGTCGTTCTTTGATAGTTGACATCCATTTTGTTTGTATTGAGAAGTGTTTGGAATTGTTTTTTTTCATCCTAGAACAGGCTGTTTTCTTCATCGTCCTAGCAATTTACGCCTTGACCGTGGGGGGAAAGGATATCAGGAAGATCATGGGTCCTAAATCCAAGAAGAGGGCGACTTTTATAACTGTACATCATCTACATGCTTTGATGCGACGGACGTACTTTATAGACCCTCGAAGGAACTTGTACCTCAGTTTTGGGTATTACCCATTCTTAAAGTATTCTGCGGGAGCTGATAATGGAAAAAGTGGTGGAAAAAGTGTGTTACTGACTCCATATTATTTCAGCTCGATCCTTATGCATCTTTCTAAATTGTGTGATCTTCTGTGCTCCAATCTACCCTACAAATGTGTTGAAGAAAATATAAAACTAAAGACTAGAAAAAATCTACAAGGTTGTATGATTCTTTGTGAAGGTAATTTTGTTATTTTATCTATGGCTGAGATATACTTTCTCATGATTAACAGTACTTCTCTGCTGAATATTCTTTCGAAATATTCCATGATTCAGCAGGAAATTAAATCCATTGCAGACAATGTTGAACCCCAGGAAAATATGTACAATTTGACAATGTACGAATTGGTGAAGGAACATTTCGTTCGTCTTTGTTAAAAGAAAATGGAACGAGGTATCCTTGGATGCTTCTTTCCTTTTTCGTTTAGCCCCAAATTCCTCTCCTCTCATCCTTTACGTCATTGTCATAATAAATAATTTAAGCGATGGAGGCTGCAACCGGTTACGGTGAGTATAACATTTTATTTGTTGGGGGATGGGCGACAAAAGGTCCTAAGTGGTAGTATCATATCATGACACTGTTTGCCTATAAAAAGCTTAATTTTTAGGAGGGGTTGGGAGCAGCAAAATACAAGGTTTTTGCCACAGCGCTAGATGTTTTACCTACCTATTCTTATTTTAGTCATAACTTTCGATAGGGTTATCGTAGGAGGGTGGAAGTGGTGTCACATGGTAGCCAACATGGCCCAGAGGACCTAACTAACAACGGAATGAGAGCAGTACAATACAAGACCTGGTATTGGATGTTTTACCGTCCTAAATTAATTTTGGTCACAACTTTCAATAGGGTTATCGTAGGAAGATGGGGGTGACGTCATATCATGCGCTGAATGTCTATGAACGCAGTGCATACATTATTTTGTTGGGTGGGGATGACTCGAGGGTAGAAGTGGGACGGAACAGGCTGTGTGTAATACTTCTATAATGCATAATTCGCATCTTTAGAGCTTTTCACAAAGTAAATCACGAATGCTTATTAATGAAATTAATTTTGTATGGACTTTCCCCACAATTAATTAAACTCTTCAGTTCATATTTAAATATTGGATCTCAAATAGTCAACTTTTCATATAAATTTACCATCAATTCAGGTGTACCACAACGATCAAATCTGGGCCCTCTAATGTTTTTATTATTTGTAAACGATTGACCAGATATAATTCATATCAAAATGTGTTTCATTTTTGCTCATAATGTTAAACTACATAATTCTGTAAAATCAGCAGAAGACTATTATAATCTTCAAACTGATATTAATTCTGTATCAAAATTGAGTACAGTACAGTGAATATTTAAAAAATGTAAAAAGAAAATGACTTATTTAAGATGTAAAGAAATAGTAGGATTTGAATATAGCTTTGGTAACATTCCATTGATAGAAGTTAAAAGTAATAAAACAAAAAAAATCTAGGTATTGTAATTACTTCTGATATGATAATTAAAGAACATTAAGAATTAACAGTTAGGAAAGCATTCAGAACCCTTGGTTTCATAATGAGAATTTCATACTTGCTGAGCCATATTATTCTCTTGTTAGACAAACTTTAGAATATGGATCCATCTTTTGGGATCCGCACACTGCAGAAAACAGAATGTGCTCGAGAAATTACAAATAAAATTTCTTAGTTATTAATATTTAAAGTTTGTGGCTATTATTAATTGTATACGAAATATGATAAACTCCTGAAAAATTTTATATTCCAAGCTTAATCACATAGAAGAGCAAGTCGTTCATTAAACTTTTTGTATAAAAAATTAATTCCTATGTTAATAATACAATCCTTATACAAAGAATTAACTGCAAACCCAATAAAACTAGTAGATTATGAAAACTATTTGTTATTCATAGACCTGCACAAAAATTCACCAATAAACATAACTCTGAATAGCTACAATCAAATCCACCGACTTAATACAGATATATTTGGAAGAATCTTTTAGAATTTAATTCTATTGTAAGCCAATTGCTACAACTTGTCCAAAATGGAAAAGGCAATTCATAAGAATCTGTGTATAATTAATATTTAACTGTAGTCATTGTGAACAAACATAATACTCATTTCTTATATTATTTCTTATTTGGTTTTAGCCAACACTTATTAATTTTTTATGTTCTTCATGCTTGCTTTTCTTCCTAATCTCTCTTATTCTCTTTAGAGTCTGCTATTCTATTTACTTCTTACTTTTACATATGTAATTATCCTAACTTTCCTATTTTTATTCACCTAATTTCTATTTGTGTTATTGTAAGTATATTTTGTAAAGTTAGAACAGCCCTGAAGATTGTAATTGGGTGTATACCTGTAATTTCCTTTCTGTATTAAATAAGTACATAAGTAGTCCATAATAAGTCCCCAACCATCTCAACATCACCCCAGGAGATGACAGTCGTCACCGGACTCCTATAGTGTGGAAACCAGATTCAAAGCTTCGGCGTTGAATAGCCATTCATCCTGACAACTTCGAATTTATATCCGGAATTTATGTGTTGCTAATTAGTAATTGTTTATTTAATATAATTCGTTAATAAGTTTTGCGTTAAGAATCGTACTTTCTTTGACGATGATAAGCACATGTAAGCCTATTGGGATGAGATGTCATTTTATGTTTTATACGTTTTATTGGAGTGGTTTATAATATGCATTCTCACATGAAAAATGATTATATTTTCTGGGAAAGACCTGAGCTGAGAAAGGCTTCTCTCAACGTCATATGAAGCCACAGGGGGCAAACTTAAACCTCGGGGCGGTATTAATATTTCCTTCGGAAGCAATGTTTATTCCCTCTAAACTCATCTCGAATATTGCTAAGAATGGATAACCCCCCTTTTTTCGACATTATTCAATTGCCTGCTTCATTCTTGGCTGCATGGGTCTCAGGGCTTCAGTCATTTCCACACTCCTTGACTCTAAACGAATATTGGCTTCTGAGAGTACTGAAAAGATTTTTATATTACTATTAACGTACTTTGAAATTCCCTAGTAGCTCTTCCTAGCCGAAGTATTTACTCCTTTGATTTCTTGTATAAAGAAGGAAGTGATTACATGTAATGTTTTTAGTTCAGAGCATCGCCACCTCTTACTGAAGTTTGCAGACGAATTTGTCACACTATAAACTTAAAACCATAATAATAATCACAGGAATAGCTCGAATTTTATGCTAAGTGTACCCAACATTATAAACCTATATAGACCTTCACAAAAATTCATAGAAGGAATAACTTTAAGTAACAGGCTGAAAATAGAAAAATCATTCCGCATTCGAGAAACGAATCCCTTCTTGCACGTAATTCAATCCATAATACCGGTATAAACGTAGGCTACTCTTTGCACATATTGTTTCTCTTCAGATTACTTTATATTATAAATATACTACTACTTATCAAATTATAATGCAGAA
This sequence comes from Ectobius pallidus, assembly GCA_964059195.1. Classification (NCBI taxonomy): domain Eukaryota; kingdom Metazoa; phylum Arthropoda; class Insecta; order Blattodea; family Ectobiidae; genus Ectobius; species Ectobius pallidus. The sequence continues at coordinate 148,860,996 of CAXKWD010000004.1, forward strand.
ACGCCCAACTTAATAATATAAATATCCGCTTGTGTTTTCAAGTGAATAAATAATTAATTGAATGTTCCGGGTTTCTACACGAATTGTAATGCGTGCCTTAGCTTGCATACCAACGCTTCCATTGGCTACCAACGAACTGCTGTCCCATTGGTCCTTTACGTATATGCTTATTCATTTGGCAATGTTATTAGTGTACGTCATCATCAAATTTTCAGCCCTGTTTCTTGATCACGTGACTCAATGATTCCCTCCCTTCCCACAGCTGACAAGACGATTCAATTCATAATACCATTTTAGGTTAATTTTACGATAACTTCTTAGGGAGTTAACTTACATTTAAATCATGTCTACACGAAAAGGTGCTTTATAGGGATTCTACAGGCATTGAATAAGATACAGAAAACAAGAATAATAAAACACATATATGATCTATATAAACCCAAAGTTCCATACATAAATAGTAGATGATTTATGAGTTTCGGGAAATCATCAGGGTGTGCCTGTACTCGGGCGTAATGGTAATAATGATGCATTGACAAGTAAGGAAATTGACTGGACTAGCTTCATTTGTTTTGGATTACATTTCATTGTGATCTCGCTTACACGAAATCTGAAAAATCAGGTGGAATTATTAATGATAGGTCTAATGGTTTGTATGGCAATTATATCGTTCATATAACTTATTACGGCACCTCTAATTCATTTCTTTAGGGACTGACTACGTTGTGAGCGTTGGTAGACTTCGGCACTAATTATATTGGGTCACTGGTTTGTCTGTCAGGGTATTTTCGTGGGTATTACTTATGTCAGGAATTTCACCATACTTTACACTAGACAAACCTTTGTTTTCTTCCTACGTCAGTGCCGTACCACTAAAGTCCACCGACGTCCCATTCCAGTCTAGCTGCAGCCGGAGTATGATCACAAGACTAATTTTCAAGGATGTGTAGGAACCACAATTAGCACTAATAATACCGTTTCACTGTTTACTTAGGTATTTATTATATATGTATGGTAAAAGAGATTATACGTTCGTTCCCACAATTCGGAACACTTAAAATACACTACAAATCAAAACCTTCCTGTTTATAGATATATTGTATTTACACAGAGAATCACACACTATGTGGACTTCAACACGGTAATTATTTGTACTGCCCGATTCCTGGAGGGAACTCGGATCCGTATCTATATAAAACCTGACGGGGAACACACTCACTTTCCGCGATACTCTGAAGCAAAAATCGGCTCAATCAATTAATCCTTCACGGGCCATACGCCCGGTATCCCCACGGCACTCTGCGGAAAGTCAGCTAATCCTTCATGGACGATACTACGCCCGGCCTCCACGGCACTCCGCGGAAAATTCAGCCCCGATAGAAAATAGTTACAATATTTATATGTGATTTTCGTATTCCTACTCACTCAACAAAATAGTCCAAAAATGGTGATTAGGTTCGCGCCCTTTTCCTAAAAACATGTAAGGCCATTTCTGATAGGTTAAAAAATAGCATCCCACCCTTGGAAGTCTTAAAATCTTAATGGCTTGCTTTTTGTGAAGCGGAGATTTTTAGAAAGTTTCTTATTTATGATTTTACAGATCCTGCCATATAGCATTCCTTTTCAAAGAGCGTACAGTATACAAGGACTATCCCATTGAAACTTTCATAATGGTTTAAGGCAATATCCGACTTAAGTCCGCATAACGTGTGAATTCCAACTCCAATGCTTTATCCACTAAATATCCACAGGTAGTTCCGGGGAAAATTGATGTTCAACCCGGAATAATATGTTCATTTTATTTCAAACTTTTTCTTAAAGATGTAAAGTATAAAAATGCAGTATGCATATAAATTTTGGTCACCCCTTAAAACCTAGATTCAGGCTAGCTGCTGTTCCGAATGGTAGCAAAAATTTGGGTCACATTGCAGGGGGCTTACCTGCTTAAATTTTTCTACATAATATAAGGGGGAGCTTCTGCCTTCCTCATAAATCAGTCTTCAGATGTTTAGCAAAACAACTATTGTCTGCTATTACCGTCACATATCCTTACTAGCCAAAATAAACAAATTGCATGAACAAACTTCATAACACTCGACTATGAATACCTAATTACTGTGACATAATAATGTATTTCTCTTCTTTTCATGAAACTCAACTGTGATAGTTCATTTATCAGTCATCCCTATTCTCTTCACTGTCACTCTCAAAAAATACTTCACATTCTATAACAAACAACCTGCGTCTCATTCGCAACAAACTAAATTAAATTTCTTTACAACAGCAATCTTTAACAATATCCCAGATAGAGTGATTAAAATATACCTCACACACATTACCAGATTATTTACTTAACGGTTCATCTCTGTTGTGGATTAGTTCTTACGTTAAGGGGGTGGGGTTGCCTGGTAATTCTTTACTACCCCTGAATCCGCAGTGACTCAATGAGTTAATTTCTCTCATTTGCTTGAAGGTCTCGGTCAGCCTGCCTGCCTGAGGGGGAATTCGGCCGTGAATTTTGAGACTGGTTTCCTGGTTCAGACACCCCTCTGTTCGCCCTCCAAGAATATCGATTTCTTCCTTGCCCGTTATTTCGGTTCCCGGCATTAAAATTTGGACGCCAAAACCCTCTACCATATGATCGATTTCGCAACCACGGTACATTTCCTTGGTTCCGTCTCCCATAACCTTGATTAGATCTCCATTCTGTATTAAGGGCGTTTACCTGTCCTCCATTTTGGTTCTGCCTAAAACCTGATCTGCCATTGCCATTATTATTTCTTGAAAAATTAGGCCTAGACCCACGGCAAGTGTCTCTAGCATTATCTGCATTGCCCGTATCTTTCCTCTGATTATTCCAATTACCTTTAAATCTATTCTGAGGGTATGGTGCCCCCAACCCGGAATAAATAGTGTTCTTGTTTTGCTGGAACCCACGTGAGTCCTGCATATTTCCAATTATCTGTATGTCTATTCACATTTGTAGTTTTATTAGCCTCCTTTCTACAGGCCGGGAGTTCGAAAGCAGATAGTAGATCTATAAGTTCCCCAAAATTCCTTGGTTTAGCTACTGCCAAATTACAACGTATGCTATCCGGATACTGAGTTGATATCATCTCAATAATTTCAGTTCGGACATTGGTGGGTCGATTAAGCGACTTATTCGTGCTTTTTTACAAAAAATAGTCCGTGTAAGACTGGTTATTACTCGGGTCATAAGTCCCACCTACTAAATCCAATCTAATCCGGTGTTGCTTAGACATACTCCAATACCTCGCTAAGAAAGACCTCTTAAAATCATCAATTGTCGCTTTCCCATTCAACGTTATGTTAAACAAATCTAATACGCGCCCACGTAAGGAACGGCGCACCATCATTATTTTCATATGAGGCGGCACTCCTCTTATTCGAAAGAAATCTTCCAGATCAGCTATGAACGTTTGAGGATTTACAAATTCACTTTCGTCATACACTGGTAATTTTAACTCACTCAACACACATGGGGGTACATTTACATTCGATATGGACGGCACTGGTTCAGATATGGGCGTGTCAGAAGTACTAGCTTGTTCCCCTGCATTATTTACATTCAATTGTGGTTAGTGCGTGTTAGGCCTACCATCCACATTAACATTATAGGGTTCTGCGAACAAGATATTACTTCCAGCACCATTCAAACTTATTATAGGACTTACCTGTTGCCTACCAGCATAGCTACTTGCTTACTGCACATGGCCCTCCAGGGTGCACACTTTATCAGTAACAGATGATTTCCACTCCATAAACTGTTTTTCAACCCTACTATGTTCAGTATCTAATCTTTTAGTTAAGGTTTTAATTTCTTCCCTAGCTTCAGAATTCATATCATTATTCATATTAGAACGTAATTGCTCATTTGCATTTACAATACCTATTATCAGCTGCTCCAACCTGCCATATTACCTTTAACTGCATTTAAGTTTGATGTCATTTCATTTTTTAGCTGTTCCTTAAGGGAAGTAATATTTGTTCCAACTTGTGATTCTATCTCACTAGCGACTTGTAACTTTACTTGGCTGACATCATTACTTACAGAAGTTACTTGTGACTGTACAGTAGTAACCTGTAATTTTACATTACTGATTTAATTATTTACTGAAGTAACCTGAGACTGCATTTGATTTATTTGGGTACTCACTAAGGTAACCTGCGATGTTACTTGGCTAATTTCATTATTTACTGAAGTAACTTGTGACTTTAACTGACTAACTTCATTATTTCCTGAAGTAACTTGTGACTTTAACTGACTAACTTCATTATTTCCTGAAGTAACTTGTGACTTTAACTGACTAATTTCATTATTTCCTGAAGTAATTTGTGACTTTAACTGACTAATTTCATTATTTCCTGAAGTAACTTGCGACTTTATTTCTTTCATTTCTGACATCATATTCTGAAAAAGGCTCTGCATACCTTGAAACATCTCGACATTATTCATACTAGCAATAACAGAATTTTCCTGCACTAGGGGCACTGAATCCTCCCTCTCTACCTGCTTATTTTCTTGTTGGATATTTTCTAGTAGTAAACACTCACTTTGTCCTAATAAATCCTGGCCATGAACTTCCTGGCTAGCTGTTACGTTATCTTGGTCAGCCATTTTAACAACTTTCTTTGATCTCAATAACAAAGATTACACAGACAAAGTTTATGTTACACAAAATAAAAATTACAGAACAGTCTTACTTGGTACATTCTTCTATTCTTTCCTGTAGATACACCCTGCTGCTAAGGTTAGGGATGTCCAATACTGTCTCTTATGACGGCATTCCGTCGTGATGCCTCCGTTCCAAACGTGTAGCGGTCCTATTGAAGTAAACTGAACATCACAAGGGGGGTTGTAGGGTTCGTTGTCTCGTTCCTCCACTGCTGTCGGCTTACGTAATGAAGTTCAGGTTCACTGTCCTCACCTCTTTCGATGGTTCATGCCACTCGATGCTTATTTTCTCAAAAGTCAAAACAGTCGTTTCATATACGTTTTACAACGTGTATTGTTCTTTCTAATAACGGTATATTTTTACGTGCTAAAACGTGTTCTTATCAGCCCCACTTGGAGCGCAATTTTGTGAGCGTTGGTAGACTTCGGCACTAATTATTTGGGTCACTGGTTTGTCTGTCAGGGTATTTTCGTGGGTATTAATTATGTCAGGAATTTCACCATAGTTTACACTAGACATACCTTTTGTTTTCTTCCGCCTTCAGTGCCGTACCACTAAAGTCCACCGACGTCCCATTCCAGTCTAGCTGCAGCCGGAGAATAATCACTAGACTCTAATTTTCAAGGATGTGTGGGGACCACAATTAGCACTAATAAT